>CM060637.1:6750000-7492500 GCA_030578275.1 Meda fulgida
CATGACCCAGCACCCAAATTACTATCAAAACACTCCAACGCAGTCTCCATTCTTTGCGAAAGATGGATAAAAAGGCGCACATGAAACAAAAACCTTGAAAAAATTATATACGATCTCGCCAAATCACAGAGATGCCGATTCGCACAGGACTAATATTACCTCAGGACATCGGTGTTCGGCGAAATATGGTAGGTCATTTGCGGGGGAATTTTTACTTTACAAATTACAGATGGCCAATTCGCACAGGATTAAGAACACAGACAACCTCCGCAATTATTACAAATGACTAAAAATCACCAGATAATACTTATCCCGTGCGAATAGGGCTTTAGAAATCATGGAGGGGTCTGAAATTGTCATCGTAAGTGCATGTCCACTGTGAGACATAATCTAAAAAAGAATATCCAGAAAACACAATATATGATTTTTTTACTATTTATTTGTATGATACAGCTGCAAATAAGTATTTGAACACCTGTCTATCAGCTAGAATTCTGACCCTCAAAGACCTGTTAGTCTGCCTTTAAAATGTCCACCTCCACTCCATTTATTATCCTAAATTAGATGCACCTGTTTGAGGTCGTTAGTTGTATAAAGACACCTGTCCACCCCATACAATCAGTAAGAATCCAACTACTAACATGGCCAAGACCAAAGAGCTGTCCAAAGACACTAGAGACAAAATTGTACACCTCCACAAGGCTGGAAAGGGATTCGGGGAAATTGCCAAGCAGCTTGGTGAAAAAAGGTCCACTGTTGGAGCAATCATTAGAAAATGGAAGAAGCTAAACATGACTGTCAATCTCCCTCGGACTGGGGCTCCATGCATGATCTCACCTTGTGGGGTCTCAATGATCCTAAGAAAGGTGAGAAATCAGCCCAGAACTACATGGGAGGAGCTGGTCAATGACCTGAAAACAGCTGGGACCACCATTTCCAAGGTTACTGTTGGTAATACACTAAGTGGTTTGAAATCATGCATGGCACGGAAGGTTCCCCTGCTTAAACCAGCACATGTCAAGTCCCGTCTTAAGTTTGCCAATGACCATTTGGATGATCCAGAAGAGTCATGGGAGAAAGTCATGTGGTCAGATGAGACCAAAATAGAACTTTTTGGTCATAATTCCACTCGCCGTGTTTGGAGGAAGAAGAATGAGGAGTACCATCCCAAGAACACCATCCCTACTGTGAAGCATGGGGGTGGTAGCATCATGCTTTGGGGGTGTTTTTCTGCACATGAGACAGGGCGACTGCACTGTATTGAGGAGAGGATGACCGGGGCCATGTATTGCGAGATTTTGGGGAACAACCTCCTTCCCTCAGTTAGAGCATTGAAGATGGGTCGAAGCACACAGCCAGGATAACCAGGGAGTGGCTCTGTAAGAAGCATATCAAGGTTCTGGCGTGGCCTAGCCATTCTCCAGACCTAGACCCAATAGAGAATCTTTGGAGGGAGCTCAAACTCCGTGTTTCTCAGCGACAGCCAGAAACCTGACTGATCTAGAAAAGATCTGTGTGTAGGAGTGGGCCAAAATCCCTCCTGCAGTGTGTGCAAACCTGGTGAAAAACTACAGGAAACGTTTGACTTCTGTAATTCCAAACAAAGGCTACTGTACCAAATATTAACATTGATTTTCTCAGGTGTTCAAATACTTATTTGCAGCTGTTTCATACAAATAAATAGTTAAAAAAATCATACATTGTGATTTCTGGATTTGAGTTTTAGATTATGTCTCTCACAGTGGACATACACCTACGATGACAATTTCAGACCCCTCCATGATTTCTAAGTGGGAGAACTTGCAAAATAGCATGGTGTTCAAATACTTATTTTCCTCAATGTATATATTCTTTAAGCAGAATATTAACTGGCAAACAAACAAGCAAACAAATGTATTTACGTTTTTTAGTGCATTGTTAAATGGTTGCTTAGTGGCGGCGTATTGTCTCAAGTCAAAAGAGCCCAACTCAACGTTTCTGTGATATTCCGCTACCTAGATACGGTTCTAATGTAAGTCTAGGGGACTTTTCTCCTGTTTTATTTCTTTTGTCTGCCAGATGAAAATCATGAGTTCAATTGATTCGAAAAGTGAAATAACATGAAATTATGGTGTGTATCCATACGGTGTAAATCAGTTTCAAATAACTATTCATAACTATTGAACAGTAGCTGGCAAACAAATGAGCAAACGAATGGATTTAAAGGGAAACGACACCAAGCTGACGTAAAGGGGAGGGCGTTCAGAGGCTAAAATAATTAGTGGCCATTAGCTCATTGATCGTTTTGCTTGAGGTGTGGGTACGATGGAGGTGACGGTAGATTGTGGGAACAATGGCTGAGCAGCACTAGGGGTTCAGAGGAGGTGCGGAAAGGATGAGGGGGGGGGGGGCCCAGCCTTTGGGGCTTTACCTTCCCGCACAGCCCCAGAGGGAGAGACCTAGCACCAGCAGCATATGGATTTCCATAGCCATATGGGTTAGCCACGTCTGGCCAGTCCTGCATTCTAGACTAGCCATGGGGAACTGCCAGTGATCCCCTGCTCAAAGTATAACAAGCTGCGACCATTCAGATGAATGGTGCAGATATTTTTTAGGGCAGCTGGGTAGTTCAAAGCGGCTTCCATACTCGTACCTGCACTTTTAAACAAAATTAATCGTTCACCGTGCATGTATGTGCGCCAGCCTGCGAGGGTGTCTGTTTTTATTTGCGTATATATGCATATGCGGCGCGGATGATGACTGGTTGCTGTTCTCGGTGGGAGGCGGTGGTGCTGATGGGGGAAGACAGAGTGAGAGAGAGTTAGTATGTGATACAGAGAGCGGCGAGGAGATTGAAGGCTCTGGCAGGCGAGAGAGGAACGTTGGCAGCGGCAGAAACATCCTCGCCATGTCGTGGCGCGGCGGATGACTGTACGGCACTAAAGCTGTCACGCGAACGCAAGCCTGATGCTGCCGTATGTGACTGCTACTATCATTAACTCCTATAGGCGCTTCCCCCGAGTGTTTATGCCAAGCTGCGCCACGCATTTGCAGAAGTGTATGCAAACGGAAGCAACACAAATAAAATTGTCTCCTTCGCAGATGCAGAAGTTGTCGCCGGTCCCACACTGGCCTGCTTGACGCCAGTCAATGCTGGTCCCTGCTGTCAATCTGAGTTGCTAGACAGGAACTAGCAATGAATTCATTCTGGATATTATATTCAGACTAGACGAAAGACAATATTTTTGATGACATGCAGCTGAATGAATGCATTCATGATGCCATGTCAATTGAAACAATCTAAAGAATTAAATAAACACAAAAAAGCCACGATTAAGACCACTGAAACTCCAAAGCCTGCGCCTTTTTAACTCCTTTCATTAAATGTCAACATGAAATGGCATTTTCAAAAATTTTTACAATTTTGTAATTGTGACAATTTGTAAAAAAAATAAAAAATAATAATAATAATAATTATAATAATAATAATAATAATAATACATAGGGAGAACTTGATAAGTGGTCTCGATATAAAGTATATTTTTGTTTTTGTCCATACAATGGGAGTCAGTGGGGTCCCACAGCGGGGAATAGTATTTATTCTGCATGCTCTGCAAGTCAATCAGGTTTGGAACGAAATGAAGGTGAGTAAATTATGACAAAATGTCAGTTTTTCGACTGAATTGTCCCCTTTAAATGAAAGGTTGGTGATGTCAGGCAAATAAAAAAAAAGTTGATTCAGGGTGAAACAGTTAGTGATGAAACATTACAAAGACATTTATTTGAACTCATAGCAGAAACTTGCATTAAAGTACATTTTTATTGTATATTTACTTCAAGTGATTTTCGAACCCATTCATATCCATTAAACCTGAGCCACTTGGCTTCCGGCATCCGAGTGAAATATTCTCAATAGATCTAAATTTCTGTACGCATGTGCATTACACACCTCTTTCTCTCAGAGTTTTATTACTATTCATCCAGGTGATCGGGGGACTACACCAAAGCGTGCTCTGGGAGGAGAGTCAGATCGTGTAAAGAGGTGGAACGTGAGTTGCTATCGTTCCTGTTGTTTGGTTGTACTGTTTTCCCCTTTCTCTGCCTCCCTCCCAACCATTTTCCCAAGACAAAAGAATATAAAACAGCTAATGCATTTACAACTCACTGGAGGAGGCAGGATGAACTCTGCAGGCTGCATTATTTATTTACTGTTGAGACAGGGATATCACTCAATGAGACAGCAGTCTCCATTCCCCCCTGGTCCCACTGCGGAGGCCTACAATCACAGCTTCTCCTCTATCACTATCTCTCTCTCTCCTCCTCCACCAGCAGCATTTATTACCGCCCCACGCTACCGGGAGACACTACCGCTCCCTCCCTGAACTCCCTGCAGAGGAAGGGAGCTTCTGCTGGGCTGGATGGAAGCAGAAGATCCACCACTGGCATCAGCATCAGCAGATATCAGGGGGCTTCAGCATAATGACAACGTTCACACCTCAAGACAAAACTGCCTGATTCCTATGGAATGGGCGCTTGAAATAGTGGAACCAAAACTCAGACACAATCAGTGTCAAGTAGTTGAGGATAGGGAAACATTTGACTATAAGGGTGCTTTCAAAGCAGCATTTACTACGAACATGTTGTAATTAGACTGATGTGTAAAAAAAAAAAAAAAGCAAATTCAATTTATTTCTAAATATGTATTTGGCCTGGGTTTAAAAAGCCAAATTCATTATGATTTTTGTGCACCACACTGTCATAAACTAACTATGAACTATTTTTGATACTTTATTAATTATAACCATTTCATAATGTACATTTCTCATAATTGCAACTATATTTCTCATAAAGTGTTTCTCATCTATAACTATTTAAATTATTGCAACTATTTTGCACAATTTAGATTATTTTGCACAAATGTAACTACTTCTCAAAATTGCAACTTTATTTCTCATAATTGCAATTGTAAATGCTATCTAACAATTCCGAGTATTTCTCACAACTGCAACTTAATGTATCTTAATTTCAACAGTTTTTTACATAATTGCAAAAGTATTTCCTATTTTAAACTTTCTCTCACAATTCCCTTTTATATTTTTTTTACTCAGAAATGGGCTTCTATAAAAAAAAAACAGATCTGTGTCATATCTGTGAGGAGAAAAAAAACAGATTCGGGCCACATTCAGCTGCAGAGTGAACGTAACCAATGTTACTAGGTGATGTGAACGTTAGAGTTGAATATTTCGATGGGAACAGTAAGACAAGAATGGGAGGGAAGGAGGGAGGGAGGGAGCAAAAGAAAAGGGAGAGAGAGAAAGATGTTGTGAGTGGGAACTAAGCGGTGCACCGGATGAGCGAGTGAAAAGCATTTCTTCATTCTGTCAATACTGGGATGAAGGGGGGGGGGGGGGGGGGGGTACGAGAGTTGTGTGGCGAGAAATAGAGGGAGAAAGAAAAGGAGAGAAAGAGGCAGAAGGAAGGTAAGGGAGAGAAAGCATGAGAACTGAGATATATAGACAGGCAGGCAGGCAGGCAGGCAGGCAGGCAGACAGACCGACCGACCGACAGACGAAGATAGGAGAGAAAAGAGAGATAAGGTGGGAGAAAGACAGGAATAGAGAGTGAGAGAGAGACAGCAAACTCCCCCTTTCTCTCTCCAAGCTGGTGGGATTCCTCCCCAGGGGTTTCTGTCTTTAAACCTCCATGCTCTTTAAAAATTCTGCCAGCCAGCAGGTCTACACGGCGCTATGGAACTGTCTCCAGCAGGGGAGAAGTGTGTGATTGTGTGTGTGTGTGTGTGTGTGTGTGTGTGTGTGTCTGAGGAAAGAGAGAGAGAGAGAGACAGAGACTGGCAGAGCCACCATGCTGACGGCACCTAGATCCCAGTGACAGGTTCAAACCCAATCTCCCCACAGGTCAGTGTTCACTGTACCCCCAAACCCCAATTAAGTCCTGCTTTTTCTTTCTCCATATCCCTCTCTCTCTGGGTGTCAGAGAATGAGCCATAACACATGCAGCGCCCTGTGGTTATGATGACGAAAATGCTACTGGGTCCAAAATCAAATGCATCTACTACTACAATTACTACATTTTCTTAAGGAAACGTGAGCGCTGCTCGCCTGTGCAGAGTTCGCCGTCACGATGCTAGAATATTGGTGGTGGTTACTATGCTGTTGCTAAGGTGTGGTTTCATAGCGTTACATGGTTGTTAGGGTGTTCTAGGTGGTTGCTAGGGTGTTCTAGGTGGTTGCTAGGCGTTCGCTTACTGATATAAACCTTATGTAGCCACGCACCTTTTAAACGCTGTACTCGTTGTGTTCTGTCTTCCAGTTTATATTCCCATAGCATGAAGGTAAGATCTTACGGATTTAAGAATGAACTGCTCGTTTTAAAATCTTCCCGGTTTATGACATTTGTTATAACATCTGCTTCAAACAGTACAATCTCTACAAAAAGTAAATCCACTTCACCAGCAAATTCTAAAGATGGCTGTGCGTTTGTTTCTCTGGCGCATACTTTCTATTCTGGTCTAAATATGGCTTTGGACCCTCCAACAATGTAAATTCTTCTGCAATATGAAAATAGTGTTCTCAATCACAACAGAAAAATAACAAAAGCAATCATCATAATACTCTTATTGCCTAAATAAATAACTAACTACTCAAAATTGCAACTTTATTTAGAACGAATGCAATGTTTTATCGCACAATCGCAACTTTACTAAACGTAACTGCAAATGTTTCCCATAAATGCTAATTTTATCTAACAAGTACGACTATTTCTCATAAATGCGACTTGGTTTCTCATGCATAATTGTGAATATTTTTCGCAATTGCAAATGAATTATTTAGTCTAGTCTTTAAAAAACTAGATGGCTAAGGAAAGAACATTAAGGTCAACTGTAACTACTTTTTATCAACGTTTTATCTCACAGTGCAACTTTACTTCTTGTAACTGCAACGGTTTCTCATGAATGCTACTTTATCTAACAAATGCGAATTACTGTTTCCTACAATTCCTAGTAAATGTTTAGCAAAATTATGAATTACAAAATCTCTTTAGGTTTGGCCTTTAAAAACATCATGGTTAAGCAATAATCATTAATTAAAATGTAAAGCTTCAAATCAGATTAATGTTAAAATCAACTATTTATATTGTGAACCAAATGATATTAAATAAACATATTATATGAATGATACCTGATATTAGATCAGCACAAAGTCATGTCCATCCATGACATGGTCATGTAGATTTGAAGTGCTGTAGCTTAAAGCATATATTCTCTAATAGAACCGGCGCCTGATGCAACGGCACATCAATGGGGTTAAAATAATCTTCTGCCTTCTCTGGACCCTCAAATCTCCAACCGAGATTCCTTTCATTACATTTTAATCGTATGCTGCTGGCTTGCCGCTTTTGACCCTGCACTACGCGCCTTTAATAAGTGCCGACTTCGCCCCTGGATCGAGGCAAAGTGCTAAAGGGGTAGCTCTTCCAGAGTTTCAAATTGACACAGGGCATTACATTTTCACTTGAAACGAGCCAAACAGAGCGGGAGGTGGTTGATTTCTCTTCTTTAGCCCTCGTCTTCCTTTCTTTTTTGCGGCTTCTTGCGCTGACCCTTAGGTGGTAAGAAGCTAATATTCGGTGTACTGGCATAGAGGTTATTTCTTTCAGCGCAAACACGCCGTCTGTCTGAGACTGCTTAAGGAAATGTAGCAGGTGATGTATTGATCCTCTGCCCACTTCAAGAACTGACAAGTGCGTGACAGGACCGCTGGGAGGAGACACGGGGCAGTGTGGATACGCAACCTCCACGCTAACCACCCCAAGCCTTCCAACACCAGCTTCACTAGGCCTGTGGTCACTGGAAACCAGAGTTTTATAGTGCTACGCATGAGAAAAGGGTTTCTGAAAAAAACTGTAATGTAAATCAGGAAAAATGGTGTAAAATTGTTTTAATTCTGAATTTTCCAAATATAGAGATTCAATCAAATTTAGCTCATAAGCCAACTTTGCACGATCAATAAGCTACTACACATTTGCTAGGTGGTTTCCAGGGTGTTTTTAGGTGTTTCAGGGTGTTAAAAGAGCCCACCCACAAGTATATATTATATTCAGGCTGGTAATACGGTGTACAAACAACAAGGTTTCTCTTAATTTCGAAAGCAAACGCAGGCGGGTAGATTTTCCAAAACACTCTGCAATGAATATATTAATGTGACGGGTAAGCGTTTTTTTGTTCTTAAGAATACACAACTGATATTCTACTGGGCCAAGCTGAGATTCAGCTACATATGCCCGAAAACCGCAGAGCCAGAAACATCATTAATTGAGTGCCAAGTGGCCTGGGGGATTTTCTGCGTTTAAGCTGTCAACTCCCATTGGACCACGCGATCGCTCGCTCGCTCACACTCGCTCTCTCTCTCTTTCTCTCAGCTGTAGCTAGAAGCTACATCAAGCGTGTGGAGTCTCTGAGAAACGCAACCACCACCCCCTCATGCTCTCTCTCTCCTTCTATCTCTTCCTTCACCAAACCAGGACATCCTGCACTTTGGGCCAACGACAAGTGTTTCCTTCCTTGATTGAGGTTCGTCGCACTATACAAATCTCAAGAGGTTTGAGAGAGCTAGAATACTTAAAGATAGCATTTAAAATGGAAGGTCATCGTGCAGTTCTTAATTTCAGTTCACTACGTGGACTGAAACTGTGGCTGTGAAGGGAAGTAAAACCGACGAATGACCAATCATCCCATTCCACATTCAAAGAGGACGTGAGACCAGAGTTGAAAATATCCCTTTTATTTATTTTTTTTGCAAGATGTCACTTTCTTGATGAATAAGTCAATGTCTGAGACATCCGATGTAATGAAGACTGTTTCCTACAAGCACCCTCCAGCGTTTCTGGCACTGCTAACAGAAAAAAACCATGAGGAGAACGCTTTTTTCCGTTCTCAAAGCCCTAAGGTCAGGGTAATCAGACGCCACAGGCAACAGCGTGGCCTTGGTGAGGATGTTTCGACTAGCCTGATGCAAAGGCCAGCTAACTGGGCCCGGCCTTCACATTACCCACTCTCTAGAGATCTGAACTAAAGGAAAATCTCCCAAAAGAGACGAGTAAGGGATACCCCAAGAGCAAGGCATGGCCCCCCCTTTCCATTCCTCCAGCTACGGCAGTCGATGTTCTTCTCAATCACGGCTCATCTCGCACATGCCCTCCATGATAAAGCGTTGAAACCACACCGATGCTCTTCGTGCTCCTTGATGATGCTCCGCTGGCTGGCCTTCCCCCCGGGCTGCTGGTGCGTGTCCTGCAGAGGAGGGGGTGAAGCGGGGGAAAGGCTACCAATCATGAAGTGTCAGGCTTGGGGCATATGATTGTACACTGTGTCAAAGCTAGACAAATATTTGCCCTCCGAGGCTCCGGGGACACAGTTTCTCGCTTTGTTACATGAGCTGTAGCTTCACTCAGCATGCCGGTTTACCGCCTAACTAAGGAGATGGAGGGCCGGGTGACATCTGGAGGCTCCTGTGAAACTCTCCAACATCCATCAGGTCAAACACACTCCGCTGGTGGCTTGGAATGTGATGTTAGAGCTGCGCTATTCCCTTTGGGATACAAAGCAATGCTAAAGAAACGTGTACATCTCAAGGATGTGCATGATAAGGTCAAGGTTAAAGGTTAAATTTGAGATAGATAAACAAGGCAATATGATTATCTCCTAAATGCAGGATAGCAGGCCCTGCTTAACCCTAAGTCTCGTTTAACACAACCTCTAATGGCTTACTGTTTTTATAAAACGGCGATAAACACAAATATTTAACAATTATATTCATTTAATTGTTTCAGTTGAAATCTTAACACAGAATTCGATTGATGTGCAGCCACAGGTTTGTGTAAATTGGCTATTTTGGTTTCGAAAATAGCTCATCCAATCAGATTCCAGAGCAAAAACTATATATATATATATATATATGTAATGTTTTGATACTGTGAGTCTGAATCGTTTGTTCTCCCGACTCTGCTTTACATAATTTCCTGTCATTAAAAAAACTGTGCATTTAACTTTTAAATAATAATACATCAAAGTACATTAAGTGTAGGGGGAACAGGACTGGCACAGGTTGGACAATAAATCCCTCTCATATTAGTCTAAATATATAAAGACACACTGTGAAATACTGTGCAAATCCTTCAAGCTTTCTGTGGCCACAGATTCCATGTGGGCCTGCTAATAACCGCATAACTGCACCTGTTAGTAAAAATCAACATTCATATAAGCTGCACTGTGCTATAAAAGGACCAAGAAAAAAAAATATTTGTGATTTCTTAGTGTTACTATATAATTACAGATGAAACTTCCTATTGAGATTATACATAGAGCACAAAGATAAGACGGTGCTTTAGGGTTCAAGGCACTGTGACACATTTACTGCACGCAACAGTAAAAGAGGAGAACAGCTAATCTCTCCAGTTATTTACGAGCTGGTGCTCCTTAACCCGTCATCAATGAAAACATGAGGCTTTTAGTTGCAAATCCTTTCAAATAACTTCAAATAATGTCAGTTTCTATGGCAAGAGCAGAAATAATAACCCGCATATGCATATTGGTTTAATTTCTTTTATTTTTCCCTTTAAACTGACATCAGGAAAGAGATCTGAGAGAGAGCGTGGCAATAAAGTCTCGCTTTTCCATCTGTCTGCTTCTTTTGCAAAAAAAATGGCCTCCTTGCGATTCAGATATATACGGCTCTCTAGCTGCTCCACATGGCAGCTGTAGGTGACCGCGGCCACGGCGAGTCTCTGGGGCCGACGGATCGCACTTCATATTTCGCCGCCCTCTGTGCCAGCTTCCAGTCTGTTCGCCCCTCATTTAGAGTCCCTATTCGAGCAGAGCGGGTAGTGGAAGAGAGGAGGATAAAAAATCAATTCATATTTCCATAATCCACAGTCCTGTCTGTCTCCGTCTCTTCCCTCGCCCTCTCTCTCTCTCTCTCTCTCTCTCTCTCTCTCTCTCTCTCACCCGCTCCCCTGGGGTAAAGTAACCCCTCCACCCCGATCTACGGCCTACAACTGTCATTACGCGCTGCAACAATAAGAGGATAAACAAAGGAGGCCTGTAGAGATCGGAGCTGCTGCTGCCATATGCTGGCTAACTTGGGGGAAAAAAGGGATTTCAGCGGATAGAGAGGGAGCAGCCGTACAAAGACGCGAAAAGAGCCTAATCCTGGTAATGAGGCGACTCAATGAGAGCCTTTATGTCAATGTGGAAAAGGCCGATCCATCTGTACACATCTTAAACTAGAAACGATTTTGTCACCAAACAAGCTGAGCGGAGACTTTTCTGGAGGACTTTATGCTATCGCGTTTAAGTTTTCTTATAGCCTTTTTATTCGCCGACATTTAAATTACGCTTCGTGCAGGCCAGGCAAACAGTTTCTGAAGCATCTCTGCAAAAGCCTGATGAAGACCAAAGTGCACACAAAAGCCAAAGATCCTCATGTCTTCTTTCTTTCATGCACATTGTAGTTCATAATGAACCGTCCAACTTGCTTTGCGTGAGAGGAGAGGCTTGTACATGGAGACCTTGAGGCCGAGTGAGCAGAAACAAAGTGTGAAAACCACAACTCTGCACTATGGCCCAGGCCCAGACCCAGACCCACTTCTGCAGAGAACACATATGACCTAAACTACTCTGAAGCAACAACCAACAACACAAATGCTAACATTTCAATTCTTCTTTTACTGATCATACTTCTAGAAGTTTTGCAATGCCTATTTTAAAGAAGTTTAATATTAATAGAGCAATACAATGATAAATGTGAAAGATTTAACTTGTAATTAGTGCTCAACTGATACGAGTTTTTAACATCCAATATCTCGAGCAGCATCACCAATGTAATGCAGATATGATTCCAAATTAAAATGTTTATTTAAAATATACATATAATTGTACATAATATTTAAAATGCATATTTTAAATATGAATGTTTTTTATATATATAAACATTAATATTTAAAACACACACACACACACACATATATACATACATATATATATA
Source organism: Meda fulgida (assembly GCA_030578275.1). NCBI lineage: Eukaryota > Metazoa > Chordata > Actinopteri > Cypriniformes > Leuciscidae > Meda > Meda fulgida. Next base: position 6,762,042 of record CM060637.1, read on the forward strand.
TATATACATACATACATACATATATATATATATACATATACATATACATAGACTGAATAGAAATAGCAAAATATCGGCTGATTAAGCCGATATTTCAGTCTATTACTACTACTATTAATACTCTTGTTACACGCTTATTATGCATTACTAGTGTGATATAGTACCAACCCATGAGTGGCACACAGCTGTACTGCTCCTGCTGATAATTACCAGAACAGCGCTTATTGAAGACCCGCTCACCGCTTTTCATTATCAGCAACATCACACCGCATGACAGAGAGAGAGAGAGAGAGAGAGAGAGAGAGAGAGAGAGAGAGAGAGAGAGAGAGAGAGAGAGAGGGAGAGGGAGAGGGAGAGGGAGAGGGAGAGGGAGAGGGAGAGGGAGAGGGAGAGGGAGAGAAAGAAGGAAGGAAGGAAGGAAGGAAGGAAGGAAGGAAGGAAGGAAGGAAGGAAGGAAGGAAGGAAGGAAGGAAGGAAGCAAGGAAGGAAGGAAGAAAGAAAGAAAGAGAGAAAGGAGGGAGGCCTTTAAGGAGCAGGAGGGGTCGTGGATGTGGTGCTGGTGGGGGGGGATGGGGGGGGTACGAAGAGAAAGAAAAAAGTTCCTCTGTCTCCAACCTGGTCTCCAAAGTCCTGAGGGAACTTCCACAGCACTGTCGGATCTGTAAGAAATTGACAGACAGCATTAATCAGCAACCACGCACCGTTCCGAACACATACATATTAATGAAGGGGGTGGGGGCAAGGGTGGTTTCTGTGTCGGCACACCGCAGCAACGAGCAGAGGCATGGAACGTTGTGCATATGCAAATGCCATCCAGTTAGATAGAGGCCTTTAGAAACAGACACAGAGACAATACTCCACTACCTGCAGAAACAGCAGATGTGTGGCGCTGCATTAATATTTCACACCTAAATTTGTTAAAGGAAAGCCTTTACTGCAGCCGTTTAAAAATATAATGTTCACATTCAAAATATGAATTAATTTATTATTTATTTTTATAAATATTATATGTCATAGGCCAGGGGTGGGCAACTCCGTCCCTCAAGAAATATCAAATACGAATACATAATGAATAATAATACTTATTATTATTATTATTAATAATATTATTATTATATATAAAACAAATCAATTAGAATATAAACAAATAAAACAAATACAAATATCTAATATAAAAATAAATGTAAAAAATATATATAATTTGATGTTTTAAGTACATTTTTATTAATTATTAATTATTATTATTATTAATAATTATTATTATTATTATCAATGTGTCAGAGAATGTGTGCTACTACTAACCAATGTTTTGGGAGTTAATAACTTAACATATTAACATAGTACTATTAAAGCAGTTTTTAAAATATTTTTTTTAACACACATTCATATTTTAGATTTTTGGTGAAATGCCATAATCTGACATAAATAAGTGTGTGCAGACTTGGAAACGCCTTGTGACACATAATAAGGCAGCACTCCAGACGCCTCTGCTATGAGTCACTCTAAAGAGATCAGCTTGGACCACAAAACAACAACTGAAGGTCAATGTGAGAACCCTGAAACAATGAGTTTGGTGCACAGACACACACAGGCTGTGTGCAAGGTACATCTGATCTACAACCTCCATGTTATGACAATAGGGCTGAGAATTTTTTTGCGCAATTCGATATTGGAGACGAAAATTCCAATGTCTACTGTCAATAGTGTAGTGATGCATGAAGACCAGCACACAGAAGACAATTTCAAATCAAGCAGGTTTCTGTTTGTCTACACAGCGAATCTGTGAACCTACCTTGAACCTACCTTATACCATATGCGAAATTCCAGATATTGTGGATTCCTTTTAAAATAACTGGACTTGTTTCCTATGTAACCACATTAAATATTTGGCAACCAAAACAAAAGATGCAAACAGCTACACCTCTTCATCTACGGTAGTATTCAGAGTATGATTGACCTTGCATCAAACACCAGTTTGTTACAGTAAGTTCAAATATCCTGTCTGATAAAAGATAAATATGTTCTCAAAAGAGAACAGATTAACACACAGAACTTGTACAAGGTACGTTTGCATATATCATAAATTTAATGGGAGAAATCCAGTCATTTCAATAGGAATGTGGACGATTGGGACTTTTGCGTGAGGGGGAGACATATTTCACTTGCGTTAAAGTTGCTCACATGAATTAATTGCTATGAACAGCAGAAAGCTACTTGGTTTGAAAGTGACTTCTGTGTGAACAGTGTTTCATGCCTTACAATATTGACAATAGACAACGGACCTTTTGTCGCAAAATTTCACCAAAACTTCGCTGTTGTGACCTTTAGACTAAGCAGACTAAATCAGAGCTAAGAAAGTTCACACTTTTCAGGTTTGGTTCGATTAAAATAAACTCTGGTGCGATTGTTCTGTTACTGCGGTTCATTTGAATCAGTGTGAACGCTGCCATCTGAACCCTGATGTACACCAAACAAGTGAAAAGGTGAGTCTCGGTCCACTTCCAAATGAACTCATGTGCGGTTCAACTGAACCAAAGACATCTAAACAAACCAAAAACAGGACATGAAGTAACAAGATGCGACCCTAAAAATGCGACCTGGTTTTTCTCGTCATAGAAGCCATGTTGCCCATTAAAGTTCGGTACAGACATCAGAACCACGTTTACATATTTTACAAGCTCTTCTCAGCTGGTAAAAATACCATCATATGTGTGCATATACAACAAGCGCATTTAGTCCAGCACACAATTTTTGTGCCGCCTCTGGCTGTCGACAAAACTATCGACTACAGTCACATCCTCTGGTACCCCTTTTCCACCGACGCGGTTCTGTTGCGGACTGTTGAGGACAACTCCGGCGCAAAATGAACCTTTGGTCTAATAAAAATTGGTACATAGTCAACGTTCTCTGAGATTTGTTTTCATGATTATCAAATGTAAAGAGTTTTATCTCTAAAAACTGTTTAGCTTATAATGCTAGTATATAAGGCATAGATTAATGAAACGAATCATGAACGCCGAGCCAAGTGTGCTGAACTGTCTTGGAATCTCATACAGTTCAGCGCACTTGGCTCGGCATTCATGATTCGACTGGTCGAGACTGTTTTCCAAAGATGGTCCTGCCTGTATACGCGAAGTGGACTGTCTTTATAAAATATCTTCTTATTAAACTGTCTGTACACTTACAACGTTCTCAATGCTTCGGTTTGCATGTAGGGAACCTCATTTATGCTACCGTGTTAGGGTTGGGCTATTTTGAGCCTTGTTAGTGGTATTAACTAGCGATTTTTATTTTCCTTAATCTATGCCCTATATACTAGTGTTTTACTAGCTAAACAGTTTTTAGAGATAAACTCTTTATATTCGATAATCATGAAAACAAATCTCAGAGAACAGTTGACTATGTACCAATGTGTAATTAGACCAAAGGTTCATTTTGCGCAGGAGTTGTCCTTTAACAGCAAATTCAGGTGACATTAGAGCTGATCCGCATATCTCTAGTGCACGAGCCCTAGAGCCCCCCTTTTAGGTTCAGGTACAAGTCACTGCACAGACTTTTTCTTTGTTAAAATATTGCACACTGAACATGGGTTGGAGATCTTCATTTTGAACTCTCAAAGTGCACCAGATTAATAAATGTATCTGTAACATGTAATAATAATTACCTTATTATTAAAACACCAAATATATGTGCTTGTAAAAAGTGTTTTCTTCAGCCATGATCAGGCAACTCCACTTTGTTTTGAGCAAGGAAAAACCCTATTTTGAATCTATAGGGTCGGTAAAAGAAGCAAGTGAACCGAATTACAAGTGTGATCACACCCTGAAAGTAAAAATATGTTTAAAGCAAAACTACAAAGCATGATAATAATAAAAACACCTTATGAACAGCATAACACCCTAATAGTGTAGGTTTTTAGACAGACGGCGGCTAAAACACAATCACAAAATACATCACATCAATGAGTCAAGATAAATATGGAGTATTTGCACATTAGCCGTTTCCTCTTTCTTGTCAGCATCAATTTAGAGAGTAACAATATGAACTTCCCATCATATTTGAACCGAAACTCTTGCTTCTTCATTCTGATCTAATCCACAGCAACAGTGCTGATGATGTCAGATGAAGCATCTAGCAGAATGAACACTGATGATTTAGCATGTCGAGCATGAACCCAACTTCAACCTTCCTTCATCCAATGGATCTCCACATTTTTCATAGCCAAACCCCTTCTTTTTTGTATCTCCACGCCTCTGGATGAATCCACCATAGTTGTCTAACTTCTCTCTGCAAAGGTAATTATGCCCGCATATTCTCCACCGGTGCTGACCAGAGTTCAGAGAGGAAAGGGAGGGGGAGAAGTGAAAAGACTGACAAAGGTGCATTACATAATCCCATTGTGAGATTTCACGGACCTTGTCTTATAATATTTTTACAAAGACTGAATTTCCTTCTCCCCAGGGATCTGAAGCCCAACTCCTCCATCTGATCTGGCAGAGTCAGGTCAATTTTATGCTGATTTTATGGGTGAGAGGATGGGAACCACTGCCAGGGAGAGAAAGAGGAACACAAGGGAGAAGAGAGAGAGGGAGAGGGGAAAAGACAAGAATGAAGAGATGAGTCAGAGGGACAGAGAGAGAATGATGGGTTGCTGACAATAACATCTTTAGGATTTTAGGTTAAAATTTCAATTAATGTGAAAGTGTATGTTTTTGAATGCACCTTTTTTTCACTATTGTCATGATTCAATACGGTGTAATGACATCACAATATCTTACCTAGATTGGGGTTTGAACTCTTCTTTTTTTTTTTAAAGAAATGAATATCTTTATTTAGAAAGGATGCATCAAAAGTGCCAATAAAGATACTATATTACAAAAAATTTACAAAAAGTTATTTTAAACTTTTTATTCTAAGAATCCGGGAAAAAAAAAATCCACAAAAATATTAAGCAGCAGTTTTCAACATTGATAATAATAAATGTTTCTTGAGCAGCAAATCAGTATATTAGAATGACATTTTAATTTCTATTCAAACAGAAAAAGGTTATTTGAAATAGCAACATTATTTAAAAATATTACTGTTTTTACTGTATTTTTATCAAATGCCTTGGTGAGCATAAGTCTTCTTTCGAAAACACTTTTTTTTTTTAAATCTTACCAACCCCTTTTGAAAGGTAGAAAACAATACCATGTTGTCGTAAAATGCATGTGCAAGAAAATTACGTTTAAACAATTTGAGATGTCACAATGCAGGATACTGCTGTCAATGCGCTCACATCAACTACTTTGATACAGATAGGGAAAAGACAATAAAAAGGGTAATAAACAAGAAAAGATTGAACAACAAAAATGGAGTCAAGAGAAAGCGATAGGTGAGAAGGAGGGCTAACAGAGGGGGCATTGCCCCCCAACCACGCACCTTCTGTGCTGCATATCCTGGAGGCTCCCGTGTTCTAACGCATTCAAAAATACCTTGAGACACATGCTTATTCATACACAGAGGCAAAAGGACTTGCAAATCTCTATCCCTGTGGGATTTTTGCACAACGGGGGGGCTCACATGAAAAGCCCCAAAAATTCAGATGAGCTCTTTTATTATTAACGCCTGCTCTGTCCCTTCAACAAGCCAGATCCGGCTTCAAATCTGAGCAATGCAATCAAATATTAGCCCAAACACTTATCTAGTAAGAGTATTCAAAGCGGAGATCTAAACGTTTTGTCATTTTTTTAAGAAAGACGACAGTATCTGACGTGCTCAGGTAACGCTAATTCCCATTGGCGCTAAAAAAAAAAGATGTGTTTTCTGTTCAAACATGAGCATGTTCAACAATTAACCTCCCAAATGCACTTCGGCAAAGGTGCCGCTTTCATTCATTTGAGTCTTTAAATGTGCCACAGTCAGACAAAAATCTGTGTATGGAGGAAAAATGCAGGCAAAAATTACTAATAAAAATGGCAAAAGAACTAAAAACTGAAAATATAAAAATAAAAGCTAATTCAAAATATTAATAAATAATATAATAGTATATAATGGGTTGGTATCTTACACAATTTTGTATATAATAATATTTTACAATAAATTTGAATAACAACAGTCTTTACATTTAAAGTTCTGTATTGCGCAATCGTTTTCGGGGTTTTCTTTGAAAATTTCGCAGTGATGCTGAAAAAAGATGACGTCATCTGTTCAAATATGAGCCTGTTTAACAATAAACCTCCCAAACGCACTTCGGTGAAAGTGCCGTCGCCGTTTGAAATTTTAAATGTGCCACAAATCTGCAAAAATGCATGTAAAAGTGACCGATTGGGTGACCAACTGTCTGTTTTTGGTGGGGGGGTGGGGAGTTTTGTACACTGGGGAATGTAGAGAGATGAAGGCCCCTGTCTGTGGGGTGAAAAGCTGTCAAAGGGAGCCCGGCTCCTTGCCTCCGCAGCCTCCTGCTGCCATATTGTGAGTGTGTTTGCGCGGGGCGGGCAGACACAAAGGGATTAATGGGTTAAGGCTGAAAGTTGAAGGTTAGGAGGGTAAACCCAACCCCTGCTGCTGAGGCAGGGAGAGAAATGTCACCGTGACAGACCTGGGGCTGCTTAATCCCCCTCTCGCCCCTCTCGCTCCCCAACGGCCTCCCCTCCTGGGCTTGACACACTGAGGCCGCTCCTGTTCCCAGCAGGTCTGCGAACCGCCCCGAGCCAGTGGGCACACAGAGACACGGAAACAGACAGACAGACACACACCCACGCAGAAGAAGAGGGGTAGACCAACTTGACTTTCAACTAGGGCTGGGCAGTGTATAATGTACAGTAGGAGAACCGTGTTAGTCAGTAGAGAAATTTACATGTGAGAGCAGTGAAGAAACAAGTGGTAATGTGAAAATGCAGAGCCGGATTTGTCCGAAAGAAGTCAAGATAGCATATATAGTATATATAGTCAAATATAATTCAACTGATGTGCGGTCACAGGTGTGAGCAACAATCAGGTTCTGGAAATAAATATCCCATTCACTTTTTCCATATAGAAATTGATTTTTAATGATTCTCAATGAACCCTTCAAGAATTCCAGGTGATAAACCACACTACCCATAATCCCAAGAAGATCCACCAATCGGGATCATAGCAAACCTACTCCCAAGAAACTTTGTGAATGACTTAATCCAATGTTACCTGAAACTATAAAAAATTGGTTGTGGTAATTGAAATAAAGCTGATTTAAAATAAAATATAAATTATTGGATAAAAAAAATGACTTTAAAATAAAAATCAGTTTAATTTTAGTTAAATAAAACTGCTAAAGCAAAATAGAAAAAGAACAAAAGCACTAAAACAAACAAAACAAAACAAAAATTAACAGCTAATGCAAAATAATAATAAAATATTATAATAGTATACAAGTAATACTTAAATAACATTGAATGAATCAGATTAGTATTATCTCCATTACAACTTGGTAACAACTTGTAGGCTATGTTTATGTATGAGAATATATTGTAATGAATTCAAAATATGTTGTTTTTATATATGTAACAAAAGAATTTACATCAAAAGTTTTGTATTGTGCCAGAATTTTTTATTAATTTAATTATGATATCCGTAGTATTTCGTGGGACTGTGGATTATTCCCTTAGATGTGAAGTACACCGTTTAGTACCTTTGTTGTTTTCCTAAGGTTCAGATACTTTTTTGCTTAAAATCAAAAAAATATATATTGATATCTGTGCGCATTCGTGATAGTCACATCACAGGATATGTGATGTTAAGTATATGGATCATAGTTGATCTGTGATCCGTACAGGCCATCTTACCCCAGTTCAGAACGAATGTGATTCGCGAAATTATTGCTAAGTTTAACCATCATACAATGAAAGTTTATCAATTGCATGTGCTTTTAAGTCCTGTCAGTTTAAACATCAAGGACACATGCAAGCAAAATTAAGTCAAAATGCCCGTCTTGGCGAGCATCCTCTTAAACACAGTTGGTTATGTGTTGTAAACAATTGAGAAAGAAAACAGATGAGTATTATTATATTGGATCCGTACATTTGTCTTAAAGTGACAGCAGCCTAATATACCAGCAGATGTTTGTGTCACCAATGTTAATGTAGCTTTGTAGCTTTAACAAAGATAAATTGTATTATGTTCATTTTATGTCATTTATACAGTGAAGAGTATGCAGTGTTATTTTATATTTAATTATTCAACTTCTGTACTTGAATACTGTTAGATTAAGGCCTACCTGAAAAACAAAGCACTGCTTATTTCATTTGTATATTTGTTCTATTGTATTTATATATGCTTGAAATTGATTTATTATTTTCTATGCTTATGCACTCTCCTATAAAATCACCCCAATCATTCTAGAATGATTAATTCGTTACAAATAGAGCAATTCAAATCATCTGGTGAAATAGGTTTCATATCGCAACATTTATAACAGAAAAACTAAATATCGCAGGGTTGGTTTTTCACAATATCGTCCAGCCCTATTTAAAATATATAGCCCTATTTTGCAGTGGCTTGAAATGATTAAATAAAAATAAAAAACTTTTATGATTCTAGCTTTACGGTTTTGACCATTCTTTTATGAACGTTTTTTTTTTGTTGTTGTTTCCATCAATCAAGTTCTAAAAAAGAAGAGAAGCAGCAAATGAGACGAGAGTATCTTTCTTATTTGATTCACTGAGTTATTCTTAAATGGCCATTTTCAATATACTAAAGCATTTTAACAAACAAAAATAACGTTGGCGGTGAAAAATTCTCGAGATTTTGGTCATAAAACCCTGGCCAGGTTTCAACCTTAGAGTAACATCTCAAAGCTGTCTAGACAGACATTTAAATAAATCGAATTCATATGTAACTCTAATGAGGCTTTTAAACAAAAGCATCAACAGTTGTCCAAATTAATTTGCGGTTTATCAACCTGAACTAAACTTGGAGGAAATCCATCATTACACAGCCTCAGCATTTCCAATCTGACGTAACATGCCAAGGTGGTGGCAGCTCAATGTATTGCCATCACTGTTTTCATCTCACCAGCACTGAAAACACCTTGAAAAAAATCTAAAAACCCATCGGCTAGGAAAACAATCTCGCCCGCTCGCATCAGACCTGGCAAGTAATTTGACTGCGGAGCGAATGCCGGCTAATGGGTGAGAATTGAATTGAAATCACCTCGGAGGAGCGAGCTATTTTTCTTTTTTTGCTTTCGCACCCAATGTGAAGCCGGCCGTGGGTGATGGCAGGCTTGGGAGGGCCCTTCCAGAGATTCCCCTTGGGCTTCGTGCACGGCTAACCTTCGACAGGACCGCCGCTGCGTGGCAACACGCCGCCGCCCCGAGCGCAGACAGTGCGGGTCAGTCGCAAATCAATGTTTTGACGTCCCGGGAATGCTTGTCTTTAAAAGTCGATACACGCCGCTTTGATAGAGCCGAGGCCGGGGGGAAGAAGGTTAATAGGTGAGTGGTGGAAAGAGCTCACAGCTGACACCACTTTTTACCACCTCTGTCTATCTATCTGCGAACGAGATGGGTGTAGAGCCAATAGGCCGGAATACATGCCGAGCCGATTGAGTTGCCAAGCTGTCTTCGTACCCTGATGGAAAACCTCAATGTACCTTAATGACTCATTGGGATCGACTTGTGTTTAATACACGGTGTCAACAGGTTCCGTGAATATGTGAGGTGTCATTATGATAGTATTAAGTATTATCAAAGTAGAGACCAAACTGTGGAGCCCGCAGGGCAAAGGAGGCTGTCTATCGAATTTCTAAATATAACGCTATGTCCTAGCCAGTGAGCGTCAGTGGCGTCCAAAACACTCCATATAACTGATTATCACATCAAATATGGCTCTTTTTGTGGCACATATTTGTGCTTGAAGTGTGGACAGAAAAATTACTCATTGCTGGAAGACGCCTAGTAAGAACAGAACAATCAGATGGCAAATTTCAGCACCCTGGCAAAGTAGATAAAAGCTACAAGACGAGCTACAGGATATTTTGTCCACATGACTGTATATTAAACATCTGATTGCCAGTTAATGTGTTGGACATCAAAACATTTGTGTTTTCAGTGTGGAGAGGCAAATTGCTAAATGTGATGATCATGTGACGTCAATATGAGCACCGTGGCAATGTAAACCAAGGCTGTAAATCTTTAGTACATATCATTATCCTGTAAAAAGGATCCAATATATTTACAGTTAATTCTCTTCTGAACCAGACCAATGCATGCAAACCAATTGAAAAACCAGTGGTTTCTGTTTTCATCCAGAAATGAAGGACTACGTGTTGCCTGTCTGCCTTTCCTCTTTGTACCCTCCATGCCTCCTCCTCCTCATGTCTTATTCTTGGCCAAAGGTTAAAATGCTGAACTCGCAACCTCCTTGGCAAAACCTTTTCTTCTTCCGTTCCTTTTTTCGCTCATCTATAAAAGATTTATTTCACAGTATGTAGAAGTCTGGATTAACCCACTCCATGCCCCAGAACAAAGCCATTGTCTTTGTGCCCGAACAGGTCTGTGTAAAGAGGAAGCACCAGCTCCTCGACGTACACAGTAATACCATTGTGCCTGGCATGCTGGAAGGGTCCTGGTTGTCTTTGGAGGCTCGTCTAGACTTTGAGCCAGCTACTCAAGGAACTGGTAGAAAATCTCATCAAGCAGTGGAGTGAACGTTAACTAAGGTAACCCGCTGTGAACTTGATGAAGATGTCAACCGAACATATGGCAAAAAAAAAATCTTTTGTTGGTACAAGGAGCTTTTTTTCTTCCCCTCCAGAATGAAGGGGAGTGGAAAGGGGAGGGAGGGCAGTGTTTGGAAGCCAAAAGCAAGGAATAACTGTGGTCATCAGTTTACTTCTGGATCAGTAACTTTATTCTAGCTTCGAGCAGCTCTGCCCCCAGATCTCACAATTAAAAGGGTAAGCAGATTAGCAGGCATCTTTCAAGCTTGAATAGAAAGAAAACACTCATTTTAAAATGTTTTTTTCCCCTTACTCTTTTTTTTTGCAAGCCACAAATAGCATTACATTTCATGCCACTTTAGCTGGCAAGAGCCTTAAAAAAGGATATACTTTACTGCAATGATATGCTTCTTAAAGTATCACACTGATCATTTACTGCCTGTGAAAAGAGAAACCCAATAGTTCACATGTACCCTGGAAGTTCATGGTGTGCATCTGTCAAGATTACAAGTTAAGTTTGCAGCGATATGCTAAAAAGGTACAGACTCACTTTTAACTAGTTGCATATTACTAGCATATTGGCTGTTTATTAGTGCTTACAAAACACATATTAATGCCTTATTCTACATGACCATTTTCTACATCCCTAAACCTTACCCCATCCCTAAGCATATCCACTTCAACAACTACCTTACTGTCAAATAAGCAGTATTATATATATATATATATATATATATATATATATATATATATATATATATATATATATATATATATATATATATATATATAAAATCAGCCTGTATTTCTGTCCCAATTTCTTATGACATTTTAAGATGGTTCGGTTAAACCCTTGAGCATTGCGTCTTTTTGTTACAGACAACATTTAGCTGATTTTTCACCAAATGCTCCTCCAAATTTGGAGAAATGCCATAATCTCCTCCTCTGTGTCATAGTGTGTCATTAGCTTTAAATAATCACCTGTGACGCCCAAAAATGTAATTACGCTAATGTCAAAGTGAACCTGAAGCAAGTTGCATTTATAAGTCATTTATGAAACCAGTGATGGTGTGGCATTTGTGCAGCTTACAATTTGAATGGGCATATGTTTGGGTTTAATCAATCTTAAATAAAAGTGACAGGCCTTCTGAAAGATAACAATACTAATCAACAACTACAAAATAAAGGTGAATTTGATACATTTCAGTAACTGGTGTGGTGTAATACACTAATCCAGGCAAAAATATGGGAATGGGCTCTCCAACAAACATCAAACTCTGATTATTCCTGTGTTTTATCTCAATGTGTGACAATTTGTCAAACGTCTGTGTGGATTCATTTGCATATTTTACATACACTTAAAGATTTCAGAAAACAGCTAGGAAACAGCAGAGAGAAGGAGAGAGAGGAAGAAAAAAATCTTGAAGCTAGTTGGGGTGCAACCCAATTTCACAGCTTCATGATTGAGTGGAGCAGCATATGGATGTCGGCTATGTGACAGTCCCGGCATATCACTGTATATTAGCGCAGTCTGTCACAATACATGTCCAATTGCGAGAATGTTTATCAACTGTCTTCATGTGAACGTTTTTTTTTTTGCATACCATTTGGTAGGGCTCATAGCTAGCGTGCATCGTCGGGAAAGAAAGCCAGCGTACCACAAAGAGAATAAACAACATTCAAACAATCTGCCTCGCAAATCACACCTTAACTCCTGACTCAAGGGTAATTTATATGCACAGTACAGACAACGGGAGGGAGGCTGTTCTGGAGGTATTGCCAAGCTCGCTAATCACATCAGTCATCAAACTGCCTTATCTCAAGCTAGGCTACATCTCATGGACATTAAAATGTCTTTACCTCTTAAAGGGGGGCAGCCGCACCTCCGGTTTGGGTGCGCGAGGAGAAAAGCTGGAAAGGGGCTGCAGCAGGTAATCACAAGTTGCAAACCATATGCTCGCACCATCTGCCTCACACATAATACATTCACGCATCTAAAAATGGGCTAGCTTGCAGGAAAAACTCAATTATCTATTAAAGCATATGACAATTAGGAATTGGACAGAGAAGGTGCTTTTATACCCATCATACACTTTTATATCACCTATGTCTTCAGGCAATCACCTCTGGGATAAAGACTTCTAAAAACACAGAAACATGACAGTTTTTCTGAACTCTGATCTATCATTGATATCATGATGTGATTCATCTTAGAGAAAAAACTATTTTACCCAATCAAAATGTTCTGAGCATTACTGAATTGAATGTGATGAGACCAAAAAGACAGGCTACCAAGAAAAGCGAAGATAACAATTCTCAATTTGTCAGATTCATAAGCAAATGACTCTTATGAACGATTCTTTTAATGAATCATTCTAATTTACCAGCTTGAATCAGTCATTCAGTGATGATGAATACTTCACTGAATGAATGGATTACTGAAACATCTGACTCACTCACTAAACTTACTTACAGTGGTGTTGAAATTGACTCAACTTTTGTGTATTTACGGTAAGATTTATGGAATTTAAATCTGGATTATTACTGACTGTTCACATGACAACCTGTAGTAAAAGACATATTCACCTGTGCAGGACAATCAACATGTGTCTTTGCATGTAAATGAGGCTTATAGACTTAAATATATGAAAGAAAAAACAATTCAAACACAATTCAGCATGCAGTGAGGTCTGTGAGGTCCACTTACAACATTAGTCACAAATCGGTGTGATATACACAAAAGTTTAAGGTCAGTTTTTTTTTGTTTTTTTTAGGAAATTAATACTTTTATTAAGATGCAAAAACTGATCAAAAGTGACAGTTAAAACATTTATAATATTACAAAAGATTTCCATTTCAAATAAATGTAGCACAACTGTTTTTTAACTTAATTTATGATAATAATAAAAAATGTTTCTTGTTACACTGAAGATTGGAGTAATGACTGCTGTAATAAATTACATTTTAACATATATATACATATATATATATGAGAGAGAGAGAGAGAGAGAGAGAGAGAGAGAGAGAGAGATACTTCTTTAAAAAAAAAATGTATCGTACTGACCCCAAAGTTTTGAACAGTAGTGTAGGATTTAATAAGCATTTCTCACAGGAAAAAATGAATGGTTTGAGAGTGTTATGACTTGGAGTGGGGGAGACGAGAGAGGCTTGCTCACATACTTAACTAAATGACAGTACTGTATGCTAATTGCATTTGACACTCTCTGATTCAGAGAAGGAGACGAGGACCAATCGTGTGAGAGAACACGGTTCCATGTGTGACAACAAAGACCTCATGGATGAGTCACATGATATTCAATGACAAATAGCACAGCAAAGCCCTCACAAAGACAAGCAGTGGGGACTGACCTACATTCAGTGGTGAAAAGTGGGCTGGAGCCCAAAAAGAGGCCAGCACTGTGACACAAAACTCAGAACATTGCCACAAGTCACTCTGCACATGAACATTTGTAGGCCTATATTGTAATGTATGAAAAATGAGATTCCGAGCTAATGTAGCAAGTCTAACCTGCTCTTAAGGTTACTGGGAAACTTTTCCAAATCTTTGAGGATAATCATTAAACTGTTCACCTACAAAAGTAAGACTTTTTAGTGGGGGAAAAAATCCTAACTTTACTTTAAAAAGAAAAAAAATACAGAAAAAATTAACTAAATGTTTAAAGTGGTCAAATTTGCCTTGATCTTTTGAAATATGAGGTCTGTACCATATACATGCTCCTCGTGCTTGAGTCTGTCGACAAGAGAAAAGAATGTTTGCTTTGACACGTCCAGTTTAAACAGCTCATTTGCATCTCTGTAGTCTGTACAGACTTCAGAGGGATCCCAGCATCGGAAACAAGTGGAGAATTAATTGCATAGGAGGAATATGTTTGTTTGGAGCATTTGTTTTTGTTAACGAGGCCCAGTGTAATAGTAGTTCGCATAGAAACTTTGGTTTGAAAGATTAAGCTGTTTTGGATCTGACAGCATCATTACAAATCATAAGTAAATGTTTTCATAATAGTTTGTAAATTACGGTTTTACCACAATTCCTCAAATAAAAGCCGGGGCCTTTATTTACCTGAACTGCAAATGGTAGCTGGCTTTTATTTGAAGCAGGCTTTTATTAGAGGCAGGCCTTTATTTCTAATTCGCGATCCCCGCCCGCCCGCCAGCCATGTTTCCATGGTGACGCGTCATGCTTGGCACGTGTTCACCACAGCCAAAATAGCCCTATATGACAGATGTAGCACTTTTATTTCTAAATATTAACAAACTTTCTCACCATGTAATCAACTATCTTCTATTCTGACTCTCAAATACATGAGAGTGAGATGGGCACCGAAGTTCAGAGATTCCTGTCTGTTGGATTTATTACAGCACGTCAATTCTTCAGTTTCTCCCGAAATGCATGAAAGTAAGTGGCCGGTGAAATGGGAGAAGAATAGAGTAAACTTTATAGTTACTTACACTGTGTATCTGATATGAATAAAACGCGTCTGCAAATATATTTGAATGTATTGTTATTGCTGCTTCCATAGACACCATTGTGTATTTTACAAACTATAAATTTATTGTTTTGCTATAAATCATATGTATTTTAAATGTCTGAAACCTAAAATAAACATTATGTAGTTAAAAGCACTGAATAGTTGTGATATATCCCAAGCGCTGAGCGCGTCCGTCTTGGAGTGTACACTAATTTTCCCCTGGCCTTTATTTAAGACCGGCCTTTATTTGTCCGTGTTGACCATGTCCCCGGCCACTATCAGAGGCCCACCGTTTAATTGACTACCGTTTTTTATTTGAGGAATTACGGTATATGGATAACGGTTTCAAATCACGTGCAATGGCGAGTATGATTATACAGACATTTGGTTCAAAGCTTCACAAGAGAAGCCTACAGAAGAACCTGAGCAACTTTTAATGTCTTTGTTCAGAGCTGGCCTTAAAAGCATTTGTCGAAGTGAAGGCAAACTTTCTAAGTTCAGGCTCAAGTGTTTGAAATGACACGACGCAATAATCTAAATCAGTGGGACTAATTGTTTACCACATCCTCACTTTCGATGTCATTACACAACTCCAAAAATAGATCTGCCAAGAAATCTTTCCATGTTCTTGCAGACTGACTTGCGACGGTGCACTTAAACAAGGAAGTCTGGAGAGCTGTGACGAGCCCTGCGGTAACTGCCTCTCAGATTACACCGATCAGCAGATTAGTCCTGCTGCCGTGCACACGCAAAAACATCGGTCCTCACACAGAACACGTCCTGTGTAGCCTAAGAGGGAGGGTGTGTGTGGGGTCAAACCACCTGAGAAGAAACAGGCCGACTCCTGCAGGGCCTGACTGTTCCTGTCACATCTGCTGATCTTCACTCGCCAGCACCGGACACCACATTACCGGCCTTGCCATCCAACTATAGTAAAGAAGCTAAAGCAAAACAAAAACTACTTGCCATCTTTAGCAAAACAAAAACTACTTGTCATCTAACTATAGTAAAGAAGCTAAAGACCTACTTGTGTGTCAATCAAAATCATTTGAAATCCAAAAAACGTATTTGAGAAGGTTCTCGAAGTGTGCGCCACTTTTGCAGCAACACGTAGGAGTTTAGGAACAGGTGACTGCAGAACCATCCAGCGCTGGTGAATTTGGCAAAACTTCCATCGTAATCATAAATTCATATATTCACAGCCCCAGTGGAACGGCTTCAGACTGTTCACAACTAACGAGACTCTTCAGCGCAGCAAGGAAAGAAAAAAAAGCACAGAGTTTCATGAAGTGAAAATCCATAACTTGCAGAACTGGAGGTCAATCTGAATTCAGTTCTAAGCAGGGGTGTGTGGGATAACTTATTCCGTGGCTTCAAACTAAAGCTTTTTTCCATCATTAAGCTGTATTTTTCGGGTGATGCTGGCAAAGGGGATCCGGGGAGACTTGATGAAGTTGCACAAGTATAATGAGGGCAGATCAAACCGAATTGAATCTGCATGACTATAAAGGAAAAGAAAATCATGCGCAAACTACCCCTGTAGCCGTTATGAGTAATGACCAATCAACACCATCTTAGGCACAGCGGCATTGTTAGTCTGACAGTGGAGCCCCACCAAAGTGTTAGCTGGCGCTGAACCCTAGACACAGCTGAGCGCCAATCAGGTTATTTAACAAGGTGGGGGTCAAATGGCAAAAAAAGACCCTTGGCTCACAGACCTGTCAAAAGCTGCTGTGTGAAATTTAAGGGAAGGAAAATAATCGTGCAAACACATTTAAAAAAGTAAAGGTATAGGTGCAGGTACATTTTAAAAGTATTTATTTAGATGACACAAACTTCCCATGACAAAGTCAAACTGGTTAATCTTGTAGCCCGCAAATGTAACTTGATCTCTAAAGGAAAAGTCAAAATTGCTGCAGTTTGGTTTTGGCACCTTTTTGTTACCTTACAATTAGAGGTGTTTGCTACAGTAAGCATCATTATCAGTCACATTTTAGCAAAAATAGCCAGATTTTGTAGTGTAGTTACAGGTATGCATGAAGCACAGCTCACAGAAGTCACTTTCAAACCAAGCAGCTTTCTGTTTGTCAACTTGAACCTGTAGCAAATTCTGTAGAGGGTAGCCCGTGTGCAAAATTTTAGATCACATATATTCCTATTAAAATTATTGGATTTCGCCTACAAAAATATGCTGAACAACAGTAAATGTGACCGTACCTTAACTTTTTGTAAGTGATCTAACATAAATTTAAGAATCTCATATTTACAGACCAGAATATTCAAGAGACTTAAGGGTGTACTCTTTAAAATTGCCCCCCCCCCCACCCCCCACCCCACACCCCACACCCCACACCCCACACCACCCCACCCCGTATCATCTAGGTGACTTCTGCACAAGCAAGCACCACTCACATTATAATAAATAACTTAAAATAAACAACTTTATAGCACGATGTCTACCACCTAGTCAAACTGGTCCTTAACACCATTGAAAAAGTGGCCTGTGTGAAAGAGAAATAAAGCTGTTGGTCATTGCTGGAAAATCACTTTGCTAATTGCAGCACAAGTGTAGTTGTAAATTTCAGGTCTATTATTTTTATTGCTTTATTATTGGGTGCAATCTGGAAGAAAAGAAGAGGCAAGACAGGTAGCATCTGTCTCCACCTACTGCCTTGGCACAGTCAGCATCATCTGCTGGCTTTGGCACAGGGCATGAAAAACATCAATGCGGCTCACTAGTGCCAAGCACAAGCATGGCAGTCATGCTTAATCCAATCTGGCAAAGTATTCATCTTCTAATGTTAGCTAAAATAAGTCGCCTACTCTGCAGTCTCTGGGCCTGTCAACCCCAGACCCATGCTGGAGAAGAAAACAATGGCATTACCTTTAAAACCATTTGTTTTAAAGCTACATATTTTCAAATTCGACTTTGGTGAGTTGACTCAGGGCAAGCTCACACTACAGGACTGTACGACTACCTGAATTGCTGTGGTGTTTACACTACACAACAAAGGCTTCTTGTCATCTGTATTCGTCTTGTCATAGTTAACGGCGACAAGCTGACGAGATTAAGCTACAATACATTTGTACACGAGGCAGTCCTAACCTACAGCGAAAAAATGTTCTCTCACATAAATTCCATACCATCTGCACTGTGATTGGCTGGATTAGTTCCACCTTGTCATTGCACAAACTACAAGATCATGTGGCAGTAATATCAATAGGGCTGGGTACCGAGTTCGGTACTTTTTAGGTACTTTTTAGGTACTAATTGCCTCGATACTACCGAGTATCGAAACATGTCTTGGTTTTCAGTACCAAATTTCGGTACCTAAGTAGTTAATCTCGTCAACGTCAGCGAAACAATAAGCATCACAATAAGCAACACTAGTTTACGAGGCTGTCCAGAGACGTGGCTCGTCGCACATGAGGCTGTACTGTGTGTGTGTGTGCGTGCGCGTGTGTGTGTGTGTGTGTGTGTGTGTGTGTGTGTGTGTGTGTGTGTGTGTGTGTGTGTGTGTGTGGCCTGGTAAACACTACGTTATGGGGACAAAATGTTCCCACAAGGATGGTAATATCCGAAATCCTTGTTCGTGTGGAGACATTTTTTGGTCCCCATGAGGAAATCAGCTTATAAATCATACTAAGTGATGTTGTTTGAAAATGTAAAATGCAGGACTGTTTCCTGTGATGGGTAGGTTTAGGGATAGGGTTAGTGTAAGGGAATAGAATATACAGTCTGTACAGTATAAAAATCATTGTCTATGGAAAGTCCCCATAAAACATGAAAACACAGTGTGAGTGTGTGTGTGTGTGTGTGTGTGTGTGTGTGTGTGTAAGCATCCCAACCCAGATTGATAGAAAAGATGTGGAAATGATCCAAAGTGTACCTATGTGCCAGAAGCACGCAACGCAATATTTTCGACAAGATAATTGCTGCCAAGACCAGTAACATGGTAAATCTGATAAGGCACTTAGAAACGCACAGAATACACTTAAGAGTAATGGTGTGTTCACACCGAACGTGAATAGAGCGTCAAATACCCGTCTATCGCGTCTAGTTAGACGCTTGAATCTTCCACTCGAGGTCAAATTTCTCAACTTGCGTGGAAGACGTTCGCTGCAAACGCATCGCCCAATTCGCGTCATTCGCGACGCCCGGCGCGAATGATGTGTCTATTCGCGTCTTTGCATTGACTTTGTATGTAATTTACTCTCGCAAATAATTAAATTCGCGTTCGGTGTAAACACACCATTAGTAAACACTTTGCATTAAGTTAAGGCAGAAACAATGAGCTCATTGAAGTAAAGAATACATGTTGTCAAATGACTAGGAAACATAGAAAACTTTAGCATTTTTTACAGACTCAAAATATGAGTGTAAAAAAAGTCAACAAACTGAAAAATAAAAATTAGGTAATGTTATGTTAAAACTGGTTACATAAAATTGGTATCGAAAAAAGTATCGTTCAGGAACCGGTATCGAAGTCAAGGTATCGGTATCAAACATTTTGTTATGATACCCAGCCCTAAATATCAAACAGGTTTTTTTAGAAATTGCAGAACCTGTGACTGCTCGAGACAGGCTCAGATCACATCCCTGGCCTGTTCATACTTTAACAAGCATTGGCGACCGCAACGAGCACCGATTTGGCCACGATCCAGGGCTTTTGTCGCAGACCTTGGACAGCAAAATCCAGCCAAAAGTTGTGTAGTGTGAGCTTAAAGAAGCTCTGCATAATTAGGCTGTTTCTGAGTGTCTAATGCCAAATTCAGACAACACAATATCTTTTGTCAGTTATGATAGTCACTGTGTCAGATTATGCGTATCAATATCCTAAATACTTGTCATGCCATGGACAAGAAACACATCAGACTACACGTTGCTTTCCAACCAATCATTGCTTGCCGTCTTTAACCCCATGTGTGATGTCATCGAGAAGGCAGAACTGGCGACTTACTTCCGGCAACAAGATTGTAAACAAACGTGAATCACCACAACACCATATGTCAAACGAATTGTGCCAAAATCAGGCTGATATTGTTGTATTCTGACCTCGGTATTAGTGGTTTTCACATACACTACCTTTCATAAGTTTGGGGGCAGTGAGATTAATTGAAAACGTTTTATTTATTATTCAGCAAGGATGTATTAAATTAATCAAAAGTAATAATAAAAGAAATTTATAATGTTAAAAAAATATTCCATTTCAAATAAATGCTGTTCTTGTAAACTTTCTATTCATCACAAATCCTGAAAAACAACAAATTTGACATCACTGGAGTAATGAAACTGAAAATTCAGATTTGCCATCACATGAATGAATTACATTTACATTTTTAAATTGAAATAATATTTCACATATCACTGTTTTTACGGTATTTTGATCAAATAAAGTGTGAACATTGGAGACCTCTTTCAAAAACAAAAAAATCTTACCGCCACCAAACTTAGTTTAAAATACTTTTTCATTTAAAAAACAACTGTTAGACGATGTGCAAAAGACTGGAACAGAATTGACCCTTCGCAGGGAGTTTGATTGACATGCGATCTGACCAATCATCATCCGCCATTTTGTCCGACAGAGTGGTCAGGAGAGTTAGTAGATTAACGTTGGGGGATTTAAACTGAAAAACGGAGTGTAATGACGTCTTTCCGCGGTTAAAACAACATTCCTTCTTATGTTCATTCATGTTTATTTGATGCTATAACTGAACTAGAAGGAAGAGATGATCGGCTCACAAGCAGCTTTAACTGAGGCTCAACAGTGATCTGTCAGACACATTAAAGAGTCAAAAAACGGTATTTATTGTTTAAATTTCTTTAAAAAATGACTAAATTTGAAAGGTGAGCCTTTGTTTCATATCTAAAGTAAGCTGGTCTGTCCTGTCTGTCAGTTTGTTGTCAGTCTCCTCTCTGCTCCGCAATGTTTTGTTCACTGCGTGAGAACATGGTGGGGCGTGAGAGAGCCAACGCTTGTCGGACATAGCAACAGTAACTAAAGGACGGCGGGTCTTTGCGAATTAGAATTAGAAACATGTTTCAAAGTAGGCCTATATTTAAACTTGACACACCGTCTTCAGACACACCGCTCAAGACGCAATGGATAGGTAGTAGCGGTGCTTAAAAGGAAATTGAACTTTAAAAAGCGATGGTTTCACTGTACACACTAACAGTGTGAAGCAAATAAAATGCCACCAAAAAAATTATATGGCTGACTAATTATTTTCAAGCATTTGAAAAAACTCACTACAAAAAGTAGCAGGATAACGTGACATGTTCTGAAACTAAGATGTATAAATCACTACTAGAAAATGCACTCAAGAGTAAACTTGGACAAAGAGGGAAACAAAGATGACACAAAAGCAAAGGGTGGTTTCCTCTAATCTGGTATCTAGTAATAAACTCAACTACACAAACTGAACACAAACAAACATTTCACCAGTGGTTCCTGTAACTCAAAGTAAAGCAAGACCACAAGATAATGGGTTGGATTACCAAGAAATGCACAGCTTAAATGCAACTCACTTTGGATAAAAACTAAATGCAATGTTCTTGTATGTTTGCTTGATTTTGTCTGACTTCATTTTTTCTCAAGAGAAACTGATCTGTATTTGGGCCGATCGAATATCAAATTAGACTAAATGACACATGAGGTGAGTAGAGAGGCAGAATGTCTGATGAGATTCAATGAATCCCCTTGAATGCCTCATATTACCAAAAATGCTCTAGAATCACCCCATTTGGCAACAGAAATATGTTTCAGGCGCTATCCCACAGGTCCACTGTGTTTGAACAAACTCAAGAACTGAGCAGTCAATCACGTGCTTTAACTGGAAATGGGAAAAGATTTGTTATTTTGCAAACCACAACATTAAATTTGCGACAAGATATCTTATGCGGCTGACGCCGTGTGTATGTTATACCAGGCTTGAATTGTTTCCTGTCCTTGACAAACTTCTGTTTGGCCTTAAAGCCTCTTAGAATGAAGCTGCAGTTCTGAGAGTCGGGGTCAGGAAATGAGACGAACACCGACATAAGATGATGAGGGAAGTGGGTTATAGCTTATTTCAACTTTCACTTTGGTCCGGGAATATTTTCCTTATTCGGTCAGAGCAACAGCTGCCTCTGTGAACCACCTGCTCCTCACCCCTTCAATGTCAAGCAAAAAGAGTTATGATAGATTCAGGATAGGAACAAAAATTGGTGGTATAAGATATAAGATATGCTGCACATAACAACAACCTCAGATTGAATTGAAACATTGAAATGTTTCTTTCTGTTACTAAAAAGGTTTGTAATGGTCTTACTTCACAGCACGAGCACTGCAGTCGTTACCTGGTCCGTTAAAGATGTTTGGTTTCTATTCAACCTTGCAGAGCTCAAGGCATACAGACAAATTCACAAAGCAAGATCGATATCACAGCACAATAACCTAATTCTTCTTACACCAAAATGCATCTGCACGTTTTTCTAAATAGCTCAAAGCAAATGCGAATCTGACCACCCTGCGAATCTACAGCAATAACTTCCTTCCCGTGAATCCCCAGACACAAAACACGCCATTTAGTCATCCATTTCAAGCATGGAAAACAGCTAAGCACATCAGCTAAAAACAAGTCAAACTTTTAAAGCTGTCAAAGTTTCACAATGAAGGCTTTTAGATGGTACAAAGTTAGATATATTTATCATGATTGATGATAAGCTTAAAGTAAGACTTTGGTTAAATTTGGATATTTGCCTTTTTTGCTCAATTTTCTATCTTGTATTAGAAAATTAAAATAGTAAAATAGCTAATTAAAAAGAAAAATAGCTGGTTTAATTTCAGCACTTTTATTTTTGGATACATTTACACGATGCACTAAAAACAAAAAAAGTTTTTCCTTTGCGTTTTTTGTGTACAGACAACAACATTGTCAAAACGTTCCCCATTCACACGGATCTGCGAAAATTAAAAACGCTGTAGTATTCATGCCAGGCCAGTAATTGGCGATATCACTTTGTTAAGTAACACACTTTGCGCCTATCCACCTTATTTCTGACGAGCTTACTGCGTTTTGAATTATGGGTGGCACTTTCGGTTTGGGGAACTTCCATTCAAAGAGACTGAAACGAATCATTTCAAATCATAAGGTTTCCCTACAAATAGCCTAAAGCTGATCCGTCAGTTTGACTGGATGAGCTGTCAATTTCCCTTCATGATTTATTTTCAGACATCATGAGAATAACGTTATACTTGGTATTTTAACGTGACTTGTTATAACAAGAATAGGCCTACGTAGCTCTTTTCAGTCGCTGCATTCTTTTCCTCATGATAATTTTCTTTTTTTCCCTTTGCAATCTGCTGTAAAAGTATGAAAAAGGACAACATATACCGCACATTTGTGGTCTGTTCTCCCGAATTTAATTTACGATATATTTCATTAATAATTCACTGGAATGCACGAACAATCTCGTTAATTCCAGGTTTGTTTTCACAGGTAAATGCAATTTATAATGTCAAAAGGACGGAAATCACTTAGAAATAGTATCAAGTAATGCTGAAGTTATGAATATTTTTGATTAAGGCAACATAAGTTACATAATAGCCCAGAGATATAGGCCTACTACAGTGGGGCTTTTGTGGTTATTTGGTCTGTTGAAAGTACCTTGTTGATGCTTTTACACTTTTAAATCTCCTTTTAATGTTCGATTGTTGAAGGGTGAGTAGATTAGTGTCATCTCATTGTGACACTTTTTTAACGCATTGCGTTCATAGAGTGATCCTTTCTCTGATTGTTTAAAGCTTAACGGAAGTTACAACCATAATTTGCGCAAAGCGTCATGGGGCGTAGAAATAAGGTGGATAGACCGAACATGTAATATGCATACGCATGACGTCACGTATCGTTTTAAAAAAAACTTGCACCTGTATCCCATTTCGTTTTCAGGCCCTCAAAATGCCATTTTCGTGTGAAAGAATGGCAAAACGCATAAAATGTTTTCCGTTGTGTAGACAGCCCCTCAGTTGTCACATTTTCCGATGTACAAAAACAGAAAAGATTGTATATGACATCACTGACACAAAAACTACAACTAAGAGAAAATTATAAACCAACTTCGTTTGGACAAACTATCATGATGCCAAACATTATAAGCCTGAGTAAACATGGATCCCTTTCATGCCATTTCAAGTATGCTGACAGCAAGGAAAATACCTAATTTACTCATTTAAAATAGAGATTCAATAACAAAGTCTTTCTAATGTAAAAACTTGTGTGTTTTGGAGACATAAAGGCACAGGTCTGTTTAAAACACACTTTATGCAAAACATAAAAATTTAGAAATGAAGGCTCACCTTCTTTTTCAGACGCTGGACATGCAACCTGAAGTGCCAAATCAAATGTTCTCGCAGGATTCTCGCTGAAAGAGGAAAAACAAGCCCAATTCACTAACTTAACAACTTAACAACTTTTTGAGACTGTTAAAGGAACAGTTCACTTATAAACTAACATTTTGATATTATTTACTCTTTCCAAACCAATGTAACTTTCATTCTTCTGTTGATGACAGGAAAATGACAGTCTCAGTCTCCATTCACTATTATTGTATATTTTCCAACATCCACTGAAGAAAAAGTTACACGCGATTTAATGTTAAATTTGAGTTAACTATCCCTTTAAAAGTTCGACATGTCAGTAACGTTACAGAGTTATGTAAAGTTAGTTAGTCCTCTCTTGAGAAATCACAATATAATGTTAGTCATAACTCATAATAATTACATAACAAATCCATGATAGAACGAGATGTTAACGGCGTCTGATTCCAGCTAACGTAAATCAAATATGTACAGCTGACCAGTTTAAATGTATGTAGAGGAACGCGGCTAACGTTAGGCTAGTTAGCATGTCTGAGGTAAACAGCTAATGTTAACCGGTCAGCTGGACCTGTCATCTCCTCTCATTAGCCAAATGAGCTAACTAACGGATTTACAATAGCCGCTATCTTCATTTTGACCGTATGAGAGACTTTTATTTACGGAGACTGATAACGCGTACCGCGACAAACCAGAGGAATGTGTAAGGTAAATAAATGTGGACTTACTTTATCCTGCTGTCCATGGCTAAAGCATCGCGTCAGCAGCAGCTCGTGCCGACGGCGGGAAAGTAAAACACCGTCGCTCACTCCAGTCACGCGCGCTGCCTGCGAACCTACTGGATCCGCGGCTACCTGACGGACGGTCGCGGAAACTGCTGCATTCCTCTATCTGTCGGCGCGTGTGCTCCCCGCTGACGCTTCCTAGACGCGCTGCTGACCGTTTCGGTTCCCCAGGCTGTGATCCTGCAGTGAAGCACCAGGAAGCACCTGGGTCACGCGAGTATGCGCGCGTGCGCGTCTGTGTGTGTATTTCAGTGAGATTGTGATTCCAAGAAATGAATACTTCGACATCATTTACTCACCCTCTTGTTGTTTCAAACCTGTATGACTTTATTGTTGCTGTGGAATACAAACTGAGATGACAGGCGGAATGACAGCACCAGTCTCCATTCACTTTCATTGAATGAAGGGAATGGTGACAGACTGTCAGTCCTTAACACTGTAGTTTTAGCCTACCTTACTTAATATACCTTATCTGTTTTTGTGTTCCACAAAAGAAAGTCATTAAGGTTTGGAACAACATGAGGATGAGTAAATGTCCTTTTTTTTAGTGAACGGTCCCTTTAATTGCATCCTTCAGCGCATTTTTTTTTCTTTTGCATGCATGTCTGCTTTACTGATACTAGCTTGCATACTATGCATCATGTATGTATGGTTTGCAAATACCTTCTTTATAGTATTACATCCTTAAATGTTTCTGAAGAGGAATGTGAACATTTATAATGTTTAAAAATAGGCCTGTAAAAAACAGGACTTGTTTATAAGTTAAACACTCAATTTCTAGTTGTTGGCTAAAGCAAAGGAAGTATAAATTCACACCACCCACTTGATTAAAAAAATAGCTTGAGTTTCTTATTGGTCTTTTAAACCTTTTGCAATACAAGGACGTGACTTTGTATTTGTCTATTTCCTGCAGGGGGGAAATTGTGGTGATTGTGGTTAATGAAGGGGATCTGCTACTTTAAACATGCACTGTAAAAAAAATCTGTTAAATTTACGGTAAAATACCGGCTGCTGTGGTATTTACCGTATAAAATATGGTAGCAACATATTTTACAGACTTAATTTAAATTTACAGTAATAAACGATATTTCATTATCTGATATAATGTTAATATACCGACCTATAGAAGTATTAGTATCTGTTTTGTACCATTGTGATACACTGACAACCAATAATAACAGCTGTGATGAGTCACATGATCAATCAAAGCTTATCATAAACAGCTCTTTCACAAGTAAATCTATACTAATATATAGAAGCTGCAAAGTATCATTCACACAAACATTAAACACCATCATGGTAACACATGAAATTAAAAACATTAAATTAAATTAAATGTTACATAAAAGCCTAATGTACATAACTGATTAGAAAAAAACTAAGAAAACTATGAAGAAACATAAATCAACAAAAATACATCAAATGCGAAGTGTCATGCAGGGAATTGTGGGAATGTCAATTTATGGGTTTTCACTGTAAATTAAACAATGAGTTGTTCTTTCACTTTCAAAAACTGTAAATTTAACGGTATTTTGCAGTAAAATTACATTAAATGTACCATTAGATCTATCACAGTTATTTACCGTATATAGTAAGGAAACTTTCTGTCAACCAATTAACAATTTTTCACTGTAGCATTTTTACAGTATTTTACTGTTAAAATCACAATATTTTTTTACAGTGTGTCACTGGCTTGTCATTTCAAAGTGAACTGCTGTTATCTCTGCTGATCTGTTTGTGGTTGTAGTTACACATTTTTGACTCTTTTCAATTGTTTATCCTCTGGCTCAGTAAGATGAATAAGCTCGCTTTACTATATTCTATACTAAGGAATTGAATGTGCAAGCCTGTAATAGTATGTTAATATGCAGTTAAACAGGCAAAAGTCAACTATTTAATGATGGCTGACGAACTATAAATGCTGAACTGTTCTTAGAACAAGGAAGTTCTTCATAAATGTCAAGTCAGTGAAACGCATCACATTTTTATTGGGGCAAGCTGTCATGTGTTTTAAATGTCACAAATATATAATTTATATATAATGTCATGAATTGAATTTTAATATTTATAATACATTTATATAATAATAATAATAGTATATAATTATATTCTATGTAATCATATATATAGGCTAATCAATTTTATTTATAAAATGGTTAATTACATAATGTGTTGGCCAAAAAAACTGTATGGAGACCAGATAAGCTTTGTAAGCTATGTTACCTTTTACATTTACATTGCTTTTTAAAGAATTGTTTTCGATTTCCTGATTGTTTAAACTAAGGGGCATGTTTGTGTCGGTGTGAACTATTTTTTCACCTCGATAACCGCGGGAATTTTCGACAGTCTTTAATGTAGCTGCCTTCACATAAATGTACTTCATAATAAAAAAAAGTTTATATTAACCTGAAATACTCACTGGAGTGAAGTTAAAAGTATGGCAACACTCACTTTCCTCTGCTGTAGTTCTACTGTCCAACAGAGGCGGCGCTTAAATGCATCTTGTGAACGCCACTGTTTCAGAACATGAACAGCACAATGAGGAAAAACACAGCGTTGCTTTGTTTGGTGGTTTTTTAACATTTATTGGCAGCAGAGCAGAGTGTAAATATAGCTATTTGAACAACAACACCATTTTGTCCTGTAGGCAGTGGTTGGTGTTGTGAGAACTGTCTCTAGGTATGTCAGAAGTTTGTATTTGTCTGCAAGCAACGTCGTAACAGGACATTTTAGTTTCCCTTGTTATCACGAGTTATGCGGCTTTTCGGTTCATTTATACTTTTAAGATTGACAAGTTTTAAACGCAGTCGAACGAATATAATAATGTTAAATGAGGTGTACAATAAGAGAACGTCGCGTTTATATTGCAGTGCACGCGAGAGCGAATCAAATTCGAATTCTCACGATAAAAACACAACCGCGTCACATGAAACAAGCACGCTGTCAGATGACGACAGATTAATTTATCAACTCCATCTGGACGCATGCAAGGTAAGAGCAAAATCAAACGCATATATAAACTGCACTTCTAGCTGGTGTCACATTTAAAAAGACTCGTGTAGATACACAAACCTGAGTCAGTGACCTATGTGAGGGAACCTAACCAAGACAGATGGTTCAATATTAGCAACTAGGCATTCCTACCATTGAAGATTCTACATTTTGCAATTCTAGGTATTTTTACATTCTTAGGTAACTAAAAAGAACACACTAAACTTAAGTGTGTGGAAGACTGGGTCATTTTTGAATGTTCCTTTTGGCTGTCAGGAACTATGTAGTTTGATGGCCGAGAGAAAGTTATGGAAGACCCGTAGAGTTGGAGGATGCACAGACAGTGTCAGCTTCACTATGGAGCCAAAGGATGGCATCTGAAATGGCATGCCACAAAAAGCGCCTCGGGCCCTTTTGGCGTCGAAGGCTGTCATAGATGAAGCCAACGCTCTCTGAGGAAGTCAGAAATGATGCTTAAGAAACACGTTTACGTTGTGTTTCTGCTGTATTTTTATTAATGACTTGTTACATTTCTAGGGAGTAAAGTGGATGAAAACTTTTAGAATAAAGTTTATTTATTATAATCATTTAGTAGTTTAATATTTTACCCTGAAATATGTTCTTTACGGATCACTGATCCTTATAAACAATCTTCTCAAATTTGAGCATTTACAAACAGATGATCATCTGCAAATTGCATCTGTTCACAGAATCAGAAAAGAATATACATTGACCCTATAACCGGCTACAATGTGTTCACTGAGTTTGCCCATAGGAAAAGAGGAAGATGCTGTGGGACTGCCTGTAGACATGTAAGCTTCATATTTTTCTCGTGTATCTTTACAAGAGGACTGAAAGAAAATGTCAGTCAGTATTGTATTAATTTTATAGTAATACAGTAATATAATAATAAGTATTTTTATTGAGAGTGAAATTTGGTTGATTTTTTATGAATTACATGATGCTGAGACAGGAGAAATCCATTCTGTCAGTAACCCACAATACATAATAAAAAAGCTGTCCACATGATATTAGTTATTTTTTAAATTCACAGTACCATTTGTTAACTCTCAACTTCTTTTTTTCCTACAGTGTCCATACGGGCAAATTAATGTGGAGGATCCTGCTAAGAAGAAAACCTTCAACTCTTTGTTTTATGTATAGCAGTAAATGTTAAGATGGGCTGAACAGCTCATTTTGTGTGCTCCTGTATTGAATTTGGACTTCTTTAAATGCGTATTCGTCTTACACTGTTTAAAATGATGAAATACGCTACACCAGATGTGCAACCCACACTCCAGGAAATGGTTTGAATCACATCTATCCACTGTGATTTGACTTACAGGAGTTGGTGTGCTCCTCTGTCAGATGAATTTCACAAGCAATTTCACAAGAATTCTTTGCAGTCATGAATATTCATATGGTTCCAGGCGAAAATAATTTTGACATCTGTCAATTCTGACTACGTACTTCCTCCCTGCAAATGTTCGACGAAGAAAACACAATGGAGAATAAAGTCCTCTTGTAAATGTGTGTTGACGTTAAATACAATCAAAGACTTAATTTCTCATAAAAAATATACAGGAAATTATAAAGAAATTATACACAAGAGTTCACAGACTTATATTTGATTTGAGTTATTATATGTAATTTAAACTAATTAAAATTACTAATCCTTTATTTCTCCTTTAGTTGTTCAATGTTTTATGCAACAAATAATTTAGCTTCAACAGATCTTTTTCTTTTCGGTAGCATGTACAATTTACATACACTACACAGCGTTGTTGTCCTGTGAGTGCCAACTAAAGGTCCTTTATTTTCCCATAGACCTTATGGTTTTTGTGTGTGTATTTCATCATAAAGTATTGTTTAATTGGATATAATAATTAAGTTATTATTCATATAAATAAAAAAAACTAGCAAAATACATATATGTATTTTAGTTGTTAGTGTGGTACCTCCTGGTCATTATGCATCTTCATATGTCCCTGTGGCTAACTGAGATTGATACTCTGGTCTTTTTCATCCACTAAAACTGTGATTTCAGTGATTTCAACTGTGATTCAAGTACACAGATCACACAATTATTATTAGATATTTCTTAATTTATAATCTTGCAGTCATTGTGTTGACATGATACTTTGTCTGTAGATATGCAAAGCCGAGTAAGATTTTGCCCCAGGCACTGGCCATCCAACCTGTCACACAGCATCGCAGGGCAGGAACAAGGAAATGGTCTCTGAATGCGGGAATGTGTATGTGGCAGAGCTCTGTCCCAGCTTTGCCGACTGGCGCAGAGCACGATATCAGGCGGCGGGAGGGTCCCAAGGCGAGTGCACATTTATCAGGAGCAAGGCCCTGTGAACGTCGACAAGGAGATTCATGATCTCAACAGTTCCAGGGAGGACAGGCAGGCGAGGGGCTTGTGGCATCGTCAGTCCGGATGAGAGGCAAATTTATTTGGGTAAAACTTAAGATGAGGCAGCGGAGCGTACGGCAACAACATTTCCAGTGGAATGGCAAAGGTGTCACACTCATCAAGTACCTGGGCCTGCCTGCACGGGTCTGCTTGTTTTGCCTAGGGACTTGTCTGTCACATTAAAGTAGATGCATTGCCATTCAAGACCCTTCCCAGTCCTAGTGCCTGACCATGAAATAGGCCAACTTTCAAGTCTGGCTTATTCTTCTGCATCATATGACTTCAGAGATCGCATAGTGTTGTTGTTCTCTTTTTCCCTTTCTGTCCCTCCTTTCTCTGTTTCTCAGTATTTGGTGACTGAGATGCAAACGCTACACAATGCTCAGTCCCTCAGAGCACAGACAGATTTCAAGAAAACTTGCTTTAGCAAACAACTCACAAGCCATCCGCTCGCTAGTCTTGTCATGTGCTGGGATCAGGTGTGGGAATCATAACAACTGAACAAGAAAACATGAGAGTGAGGAAAGGGAAAATGAGTCTAAAACCTTGAGGGACTTACTTGGAAATAGAGGAAACTGGTTATGCTTGAGCAGCATCTCCATCCAGGAGATTCCTTTGGTATCGAACCTGAGCATCTGGTGAGATCTGTTTATTTCTTCTGTCAGTTAATTGTGCATGTACAAGTCGGCCGAAGGTTAGAGACTTTATGTAAAATCAGTGGTTTATTGCAAGAATCTTTCAGCCTGTTTTAACCATCATATATTTCAGATTGTCTTTCTCCACATCTAAAATTTACCTTTGTTTCATTTGCAGGTCGTTAATGTCAGACATACCTGGGTTCTGGCTTCAATCACACTAAGCTCTCTCACTGATAATTCCCTCTGAATTGAAACCCACCCAAGCTGCTGTGGGGGCTACAATTCCTGCATCTGCAGAGCTTTGGAGTCCGTCACCTGACCTTCAGCCACAGCATATGCTACAGCAGAGTCCATGCACTGCCACTTTTCTTGAGGCAAAGGGACAGTCTGCCTGGTCCCGCATCCAAATGTATCTCTAGTCCAGGTCCATCCTTTCCAGCTCATGGGGACTGGGGGCAAACCCTTGCACCCTCAGCCACATCATGGACCACTGCTGCTCCCTGCCATTCAATCGCCCAGGCCAGGCAGAGGATGACACGCGTTGGCTGAGAGGAACGGATGTCAGCCGAGTGATGGCTGGAAAATCAGTTTTAGCATCTGGGCTGTCCCTCTCAGTGCGCGTGGGTGTGTGGTCCATAGCGCCGTTGTTGGCAGTGTTTGTGTGTGTGTTGAATCAAGCTGTAGCCGAGCTGCCCGTCTGGTCATGCAACAGAGACAATGTCATTCAGCCTTGGGGCTGAAGCCTTACCAAAGTGGTCAGATGGACAACCGGCTTCCCTGTGGTTGCACCAGTGCTCCTGAAAAAGCTCACCACATCTGACTGACAGTCACAGGGCCAGATTCCTTTGGACAGGGCTGTAAATAGCCTCACAAAACAGTAGGGCATCTCCCCAAGACCTCTCCCAGTGTTCCAGCCAGACCGTCTGGCCATATCATGCCATATGTGGCACCGTTCAGGCTGGATCTGGTTGTCAGCTCATTCAGTGAGAAACCTTCAGTGAGAAAGGAATGATCTCTAGATCAGCCCGCATGATCTCTGCAATGTGGTGCAGACACCTTCCATTCCCACCATAGCTTGCAAATCCAGTTGTCCTGATTGCCCGATGTAATTAAAACCACTAAAAAATACCAAAATGAAGTGTGATGGTGCTAAATGACTTATGCCAATGGGTAAGGGCAACTCTTTAAAGAACTCTTCTTTGCCGACAGAATGGTAGCAGAATTTTACTCCACAACACAGTAAAATGTATTTTGTTGATATGAGTTGTACACATCTCTTGCTACAACTTAATGACATTTGTTGTTGTAGACCATTGGCTTTGTCTTACATGCCCATTTCAGATCTTGGAGTCTCTTCTAATAAGCTGATGACCTGAATCAGATGTTTTATTAGGGAGACATTCAAAATGTGCAGTGTTGGCGGGGCTTCAGGAACCGGGTTCAGAACCATTGTTATAGGCTATTAGATGATTTAGGATAGGTTTACACGACAACAATTTACAAACAAAAAAAAACAGTTGACAACATTGTAAAAACGATCCCTGTTTACACGGATCTGCGAAATGACTAAAAAGGCTGTATTTTGCATGCCAGGCCAGTAGTTGGAGATGACACTTTGTCAAGAAACACCCCGCAAACATGTAATACACATGCGTGAACATGTGCATGAACTCACCGTTTTCACAAATTCTCGTTTTGTTGTTTAAGTGCAATGGGGAAAGTCATTTTTCAAAACCTTGCACTTTGAAACCCTTTTTCAAAACCTTGCGTTTTCAGGCCCCCAAAACGCCATTGTCATATAGATGAACGGCCAAATGCATAAAAAGTTTTCAGTTGAAAATGTTGTTGTGTAAACATACCCTCAGATCAGTGTTTCTCAACTCCTGGCTTGGGAACCCACCTATCAGAGCATTTTAAAAGTCTCCTTATTTAAAACACCTGATTCAAATACAGTGTCTTAGTGTTGAGACTAGGGAGACATCTAAAACATCCTGGGAGATGAGTACTGATGACTGGAGTTGAGAAACACTGATTTAGACTTGTTCTTGGAGTACACCAATGGTACACACTTTGGATGTCTCCTTTAACAGCCACAATGTATGTCATGGGGCCTTTACTAATGAGCTGGTGAGTTATAGAATCAAGTGTTATAATAGTTAGACGTACAAAATATGAATTGCTGGGAGGCATAGATCCCTGTCATGAACCAGAATATTGTGAAAATGAATGTGGGCAATAGCTCTGAACATTGGGACACTAATGATTCAATTGCCTGCAAACAATTCTATGGACATGCTTTAAAATTAGTTTATTTTATTTACAACATCGCTGTATATCCTTCTGATATTATTTATTTTTATTTTGCATACAGTGACATCATAAAATATGCACTCGCCCTCCATTTTTGTCTGATTGAGAGACCATAGAAAACATATCGACATATACTGTTAAGTGAACATAATGAGCACCCAGCGCTCACTGTTTTTGGGGGGCTTTTTACAGTGCTTTGTGGCGTTTTCTACAGAGCAACCATTTTGGTACACTGGAGAGATTTTGACAATGGGACATATAATGCCTGACTCCCTGGCCAGTGCGTTGACTACTGAACTAGTTAGCTTATTGACATACACCCTTAGATGGTGATGTAAAATGATACATTTATATAATAAATCAATAATAATTGATAAATCCTGAAGCAAGTGCTTGCAAGAAAGCAAAAGAATAGTCTTTAGAGTATAAAGGGGTTGGTTTAATACTTAGGTTTTTATTTAGAACAGACCCTAACCAGAATGTTTGATGAATATCAATATAGTACTGCCTGCAAACACTGTAAAGGAGGGAAACTTCTTTGGGTCAAGTCAATTCAGGATAATGGTGCTGGAAGAATACAGCTTTTAAAACAAGAAAAGGAAAAAAAAGGTGGAGAAGCGAAAAAAACTTGGTTAGGCAGCAGTTGGACTGTTGGGACGGGCTATGTGCTATGGAGCCATCCTCCATCTGTCAACACGGGGAGTTGTGATTCTTGCATCAGCAGAGCAGGGCTCAGCATCAAGAGAAATGGGGTGAGGAGGGAGGGAAAGTGAGAGAGAAAGAGAGAGATTTTTAAAAGCAGCTAAATTCTCATCAGGCACGCTAGACTGAACGTCCCCTCTTCGAAGCAAAGCACGAAACACCGGTGAGGAGCATCTGCTCTGTGGCTTTGTTGCTTCTTAAAAAAGTGCAATGCGGCGACTCAGGAGAAATCGTTGTCCATCTTCAGTTTGTAAATATTCGTTTCATGATTCAGCCGTCACATATGGTTCATAAATGGACATGGTTCTTGTGTAACTGTCAGTATCCAGCCATTTTTTTTTAGACATTATATCAATGAGACATGCTAAAGTATTAGGATTATTCAAGATAATAATGGCAAGGGTATTTTTACATTTGATAGATGTAGTAACTTAATGTATTTGTATGACTTGGTCAGCAGCAACTGAGCCTGAGAAAATTAGTTTTTAGTAACAATACAGCAGTTTTTCATTTTAAGGTATTGTGTTATGCCTCCTCCCCTTTGACTTGAATGGCATGAAATGTTGCTTGTAAGCCAAGCTCTCAAGATTAGATGCATTCTCCTTACTCCAACAGCTTATTTAAAAGTATCAAAAACACTTTCCATTCTTCAGTCAGCCATGTTTCTGTATCAGTTGGCTCAGATTTTCAGTATTTAGGATGGTATTGCATTGTATGTTATGGCTCTGTGTGTTTCAAAGATTTGGCGAGCAGATTTTTTATGTTTTTGTGTTGGAGAATTCACACTTTTTAAAGTTTAAGTAG
Source organism: Meda fulgida (assembly GCA_030578275.1). Classification (NCBI taxonomy): domain Eukaryota; kingdom Metazoa; phylum Chordata; class Actinopteri; order Cypriniformes; family Leuciscidae; genus Meda; species Meda fulgida. Next base: position 6,797,215 of record CM060637.1, read on the forward strand.
TTTCCCCACAATAGAGCAAACAACTCCCTCTAAAAGTGTTAGTGTACTAACTCCACAAAATAAAGAACAAGCACAGAGGACCTGGAGCACATATGGGTTTAAGTGTATACTTTTGCCTTTTTTATATAACAGCAGATTCCCCAGAGTCAACAGCCCAATGATTATCTTAAGGTAAATCCATGTTTTTTCAGCAATTAAATGAAATGAATCTGAAGTGCTGTCACTAAGCTATGCATTATATTACATTTGTTTTGTTGTTTTGGTTGAACCCCTTCCCAGTCTGCGCAATTTAAAATTCTTTTCCAATTTAATTACAACTGACACTTTTAAAATGTTATGGTTGCATTATGGAGAGACTGGGAGTAAAACATTTTGGTTCAGTAACTCTCTTATTCTTAATTATACTAATCTTATTCCTAAATTGTGCAAATTTATATCAAGTACAAATAATGCTGCTGTTACAACTGACCCCACTACCAGATGGGTTGTAAAACAAATATCAGTTTTTAATGAATTTATTGTGATAATCAAATAAATATTTTAGCCATCCCCCATTAAATGCTAAACATTTTAATTCAAAACAGCAAATAGGCTTACATTAGAATGTGTTACAACTCTTTCTATCGACTTGGCTAGATATTTCTTTTTTAGATGAAAAGCTTGGATCTTGCATATCAAACTAATCAAGAACCTGCTGATTCAGATAATATCAGTTCAGTCAAAACTGTGAGGAAAACATAAAAGAATTACAAGAATCACTTCAAAGGTTCCCAATCATGTATGATATTAATTTCACCCCTAGCTTCTATCTATCTATCTATCTATCTATCTATTGAAGAAGTCTCGTCATGCATGATCTCAAGGTGAGAAAACTGCTTAATGAAGTTAACGTTTTAACATTAAGAAAATACAGAGAAAATCTCTATCTATCCTTTACCAACACATCCCGAAAGGGGCCTTGTGCGTAATACTATTGATGTACTCAGTGCTCGCGCAGGATTTGTCGTAATTGACACTCTGGCGAGAAACAAGGAACAGCCCCCATCTGCTGGTAGGATCGCTCGTGTCTCACCCTCATCCTCATCCCTCTCTCACCGCAGCACTGCTGGGGCTTCAGGACGGCGCTCAGCGGCTCACGGTAAAATAACACTTTTCTATTGCTTAGATACGTGAATATGCTGTTTATCAGTGTAAAGGATCATTTACGTTGCTTTGCAGATTTGCCACTGTAACTCGAAAAAGAGTATTCATATATAGTGGGCGAGGAGAAACCTTCAATTTGCACACATAGGCTATAGCCTATATATAGGGCAGGTGGGACAGGTAAAAGTTAATGCAGGCGAAAATTCAATGTAGATTGAAAACTGAATTAAAGCTTACTTTGCATATTGAAGCCTGATCTGGTATGAGCAACATTTAGACGTTTCGCTATTCAGTTAAAATATTGACATCTCGATTTGTGAAATTAGTAGGCCTGCAAATGAACCTAAATTGAACAGTAATTTAACTTTGATTTATATTTTTCGTTTGTAAAAATCAAATTCGATGGTCTTTGAGAAGGGTAGAGAGCAAAGGTTATTTTTTGACAAATTGACTAGGCTACAACTTGATTCGTTTTGCTTGTAAAAAAAATGTGCACGCGCATGAGTTTAAGGACTTGGAGAAAAATAATTAGATGGTTAAAAATCTAACAACTGAAAAACACGATTTTCTTTCGATGAAAAATATTAATTTTTGAAGCAAACGTAAATGTTCTTAAAAAGCAATTGCAAGCCAGTATACAAACTGAAGACTGTAATTTGCTTCGTATTCCTGTTGCCTAAATGCAAAAGTGGCTGCTATATTGCATTTGAGATTATCAGATTTTGACATGATTTCAGTTGGACCAATTAACTCGTATAAAGCTCATTTGGTCGCTGACAGACACGTTATTTACACGTGAGATAAATCTTTTCCGTCGATTTTATGAAGTTGATGGAAAAATAACCGCACGATTGAAAGCTGTTGTATTTGTGAGCTGTATAGTCTACTACCTCAAGATCAGGACGAATTTATGAATTTCTTCTAATGGGCGAAATAATTCATGATTTCTTTTTTTTTTTCTTTTTTTTGAGAGAGAGGAGGGCATGGAAAAATATGAATATATTGCTAGATTAATTAAAACTATAAACAATTTGGACTGAATAGAAAGATAAAATGACACAAGGAAGCGGCTAGACTTAGAAAAAAAATCTAAATAAAAATGATAATTACAATGCTCACCCAAATCCTTATTTAAAATATATAAATCTAATAAATGTCGTGTGTAAATTTAAGAAGGCAATGCTCGTGCAATAGCTTACTTAATAAAATAAATTTGCGAAACGAGTGTTACAGTTTAAACGCTACATCTAGACTAGATAGAGATGCAAAATATCGCCTAGATAATCCATTCTGCCTTTGATATCATTACTATCACGACTAATTGGATTCAGTTTGCTATCAGTGAGGTAGGTATTATCATTCTCAAATATAATTCTAGACCATTTCTCATATGTATTCGTACAGAAAATAAACTGTGGCAATGAGATTCATTGACGTTTGACATCTGAAAATCAAAGAATGTAAACAACTGCTTATTCCTCCTCCCAACAGCATCGCTCCCCCTTCCCTCGCTCTCCTTTCTCTCTCTTTTTCCCGCAAACAAGAAGAGACAGAGACCATCACACACACACACACACACCTTGATAAAGCAGTCTGACAACTTTTTAAATTATGCCACCACTTTAGTCCACTTTCATTTTACAGATGTCACACACTTTATCCTCAAACATTTGTTTTACATTTTCTTATTTAAGCATAGCCTAAAATACATAGCTGAATGTATGCAGTTGAGACAAGGTGCAAATTTCAAATCAATTTTAAAGGAATCAAGTATGGGTGCTTCATAATACACTTGCTTCAAATATATGCATGCAAATATATAAACGAGAACAACTGTACTGTTTAGGAATCTAAATTTATTTTTGTTAATTTGCGATAAGAAAATAAACAACCAACTCCATAAGATACTTTCCCAAGCGCAATTTTCCAACAAGACACTAAACTAAAGACAGCTCTGATGACTAACAGTGTGATTCAACACCTAATTCAGTTACACTTTTGAACCATTCAGTTACATGCATTAATAGAAGCATAATCTAAAAACTACAAGAAAAAAAGAAAGCCTCACGAAAAAAAAAAGTGGCAAAGTGGCAAACTGCAGCTAAAAAGAAGTAAAAGGTCTGTACCAAGTGCTTTCCAAGCTCGTGTTGCCCATCACCATCGGTTTGAAGAGAGAGTGACAGGTCTTTGTTGGTGAATAGAAATCAGTGGCATTGGAGAGAGGGAGGACTCCTCCTACCCAATTACCCGAGCTGGGCAGGCGTTTGCTCTCTTCACAAATAGGACACAGGATCTCTAACACACACAGTCCCAAACCTGACTTTCAAGCAATCGGATCCCCAGTTGGAAATTGGGACTATCTGAAAACCCAGGTTTAAAACATCCTTCAGACTTCAGCTTTGCCTTATATCGTCCGGACTATACTTTTCTTTTCCTCCTGCACGAGACATTGGAGAAGTGGACTTGTTCTCCTGACCGTTCCAGCGCCATCCATCAAATTCCACCGGCTATATTTTTAAATATTGATTGCATTTGTGTGAATTTGTTGGTGTAGATCCACTCGGATGTTTTAAGGATCCGGAAAGCTGTATATGGAAGTTGTGGGGTGCAAGGCGAAAGAAAGCAGTTGCACATTGCGTCCAGCAGCCATGCTTTTCCACGGCATCTCTGGGGATCATATTCAAGGGATCATGGAGGAGATGGAGAGGAGATCTAAAACCGAGTCTCGTCTGGCTAAAACAGTCCAGATGAACGGACGAGAAACGGTAAGATTTTGCATTATTTGCGTGTGTTTTCCGTTTGAGCAAATCTCAGCACTCCCAAACTCTTTATAGTCGCAGACTTCACAGTTTGTAACCCACTTAAAAACACAGCGAAAATTAATTTAATGTACGATCCTCGTTTTGAAAGATTAGCAGGTCTCAAGAAACATGCAAAAAAAATCATATTCTGAAGAGATTTTTAAAGTTGCCTAGCCTAAATTAAATTGTTTAAATGGCGAGGCTTATTTGTAAGACGTATTAAATAAATAAAAAAGGAGGGATATTTATAAATAAAAATGTACATATTTTACATTTTTAACTATATTCTTACAAATATTATATAGCCTAGGCTTTATTTCAGCAGTTGTCACAACACAACAGAATAACTTCTTATAAGACCACGAAATAAATAAAAAACACTACAAAAAAACAGCTATAGCCTACATTATATGCATATGCCAACGTGCTAAACATGCAATAAAGTTAATAATAATAGTTGTAGTTATTTGTAGTATCATAAGGCCTATATGCATACTTTTGTAAATTGGATTTATTTTTAGAATAGGCTACACTGTTATAAACATCGTAGTAAAAACAAAACATAGGCCTGCGTTATAGAACTATGCATTATAGCTAATTTTGCCTTAATAAATCAGTATATCCATCTCGCACTCTGATAACAATTACATTTATATATATATATATATATATATATATATATATATATATATATATGCATAGGCTAATTTGTTTTATCATTCAGGCTTTATTTTTTTTAGTTCAAAATCTTTTGTGGCAAACTCAATTAGTGTGGTAGGCCTATATTTTAATGAACGCATACACCTCCACTCACTCACTCACTCCATCTCTTTATGTTGTGTTTCTGAAGACTATGCCCTCCATGAGCCCAGAGAAGCCCGCGCTGTGCGCCGGCTGCGGTGGGAAAATCTCCGACAGATACTACTTACTCGCCGTTGATAAACAGTGGCATTTAAGGTGTCTCAAGTGTTGTGAATGTAAACTGGCCCTTGAATCCGAGCTGACGTGTTTCGCGAAGGATGGCAGCATTTACTGCAAAGAGGATTACTACAGGTAAGTTTAACTTTGAGGCTTAAACCGTGCATTAGGCCTGTTTAGTAGGCCACGGTTGGTAACTTTTTTTTTTTAAACACACATAAAGAACTGGTGTCATCAGAGCCTGTGTAAGCCATTGACCCATAGTGGTTTTCTGACACGCTTAAATTAATCTAATAAAGCGAATTAATTCATGCTGAATGCACGATGGGGTTTTTCCTCAGCTCAAATTATATTTTTACTGCCACCTAAAACTTGTAGTCTAATTATTGAATTGAAAGGAAACCCAAAATAATTGTGTTCCATAAATAGCACCACTATGATGACCTAGTGTATTCAAATAATTGGAAAAACATTTGAAAAAAATGTTTGATTAATCAAAAATATTTGCACGTGCATGAGCTTTTTATTTGTTTTGCGTTCTGTGATGTTCATTAATGACCTATAATGAACGTTAATACCAATTTGAGTGATTATTTTGATTATAAATGACTCGTGCTGGTCCAGAAGGTTCTCCGTGCAGAGATGTGCCCGCTGCCACCTCGGCATCTCCGCCTCGGAAATGGTGATGCGCGCCAGGGACTCCGTGTACCATCTGAGCTGCTTCACCTGCACCACATGCAACAAAACACTGACCACGGGTGACCATTTCGGCATGAAAGACAACTTGGTTTACTGCCGGGTTCACTTTGAGACCCTTGTTCAGGGAGAGTATCACCCTCAATTAAACTACGCTGAATTAGCGGCCAAAGGCGGAGGGCTCGCGCTACCTTACTTCAATGGCACCGGCACGGTGCAGAAAGGAAGGCCGAGGAAGAGGAAGAGTCCAGCGATGGGGATAGATATCGGCTCTTACAACTCAGGTGAGATGTGCATAAAATGGACATACTCAATGGACGGATAACATTGATTTTGGTTGCACTTTATATCCTTAATTGTTCGTGCAATCGCCTACATAAGAAGTGAATAATTGTGCTTTCGATAAACATTGATTTTTTTTTTTTTTTTACTATTAGGGGGAAGCGGAAAAATGCATTTAATTCAGTTGCCGTTTAAAAATCAGCAGACAATCAAATGCAAACGTCTATAATAATTATTACAAGGCTCCATACGCTAAATGCATTTCTCTAATATAGAGAATTTAGTGCACTGTAAAAAATAAGTTAAGCCATTTTCAAAAAATGTTATTAGTTACACAAGATTCAACACATTTTTTGTCAGTTTAATTTAATTTAAGTTGAACTGACTTACATTTTTAAGTACAATCAACTTGGATGTTTAAGGCAGCAAATTTTATATTCAATTCAGCAAATTAAATTTTATATATTGCACTATATGCAAAATTGCATTACAGTAGGCCTATTTGTAAGGGTCTGTTTGAAGTGCACAAGGTGTAGATAAAGTGGGACAGGTTATTTCAGGGAAAGTGGGACACTTAAAACTTGTTCTGGGATTGTGATCATTAATCACCATACTGTTACATTGTAAAACAATTAAATGATCGATACGTTATGACAACATATGTTTTTTTTACATTGCTTTGACTCATCAAAATAAGTTAAACAATTAAAAAAAATATAGGCCTAACTTGCACAAGACTCAATTCCTTTTTTAAGTCAGTTCAATGTAATTTTAGTTTAAATGACTTAAACATCCAAGTTGGTTGTACTTAAAAATTCAAGGCAGCAACTTTTTTTTTTTTTTTTACAGTGATGAGCTAACATGATATAAGCCATGTCATCCAAGGAATAGAGCATGTATAAATATACTAATAGACGTGAGATTATAGCCTATTAGTTGTTGGTTGTTTGATGGTTTTTAGACTGGACCATGCTGGTCACTTATGGTCATTAGTTGGCCCAAGCTGGTCTAGATATTGGATCAGATGGAATATCAGGTGGTAGGGCCACGGTCGTGCTTATAGATCACCTTGGACCAGTAACAAACCAGCCGATGTTCCAACAATAACATCTTGATCATGAGATTCTTTTTTTTTTGTTAGCTTTTAGTTCTTAATGCCTGCAAAGAGGCTTGTCCCACTTTCGGTTCAAGTGAAAATCAGTGTTTTCAGTGTGTTCAAATGTCTATCATTAATACATAGAAATTACATTAAAAATTGTTTTACATTTAAAATGTTTGTTGCATCACAAAATGTCGCGCTCTATCGCGAATTCACCAAAAAAAAAAAAAAAATCTTACAACTGCATAGTTCACCCTCCATTAATACTGTAGCCTACATCATCAGAATATTACATAGCCTACAAAAATAATGGGATATGTATAACAATGACACTATATTTTCCCCTCTTTTAGTGCTATAGCCTATTTATTTTTTATTTGGTTTTTATGTATGCGACAACAGTAAAATGTAGGATATATCGCGCTTATGTCTTGATGATTGGATCTGATTAATTATAGGCCTCGCTCATTAGTGCGTCATCAAACATCTAATTTGATATTCTCAAAGGAGTGAACCCCGTGACCCAGCCCCGTGCTCGTGCAGGGAACATTGCAATGTAGATCCATCGCCCACAGGCCTGTATCTTCCCTCGTATTACCACTCGCTATTTCCACGCTTTTTCTACTTTTTCGAATTCAGCCATACGTCATAATGCACCCCCCGCTGCGCCTGTTTTGTTTTGGCTGTTACAATTATTGTGTGCTTGGAAAAGATGTGGCTTTGTGTGCCAAGTTTCTGCCGTTCTTCATGAATGGAGAGAAATAAGGGTAATCTGTCTGTTAATTGTTCTCCGTTAATTGAATGTGACGTCGGAATCTCTGGCTTTCAACCAGCCTCGATTTAGCCACTTGAAGGTCATGGCTGTTCTCAGGACACAAGCGCGAGCGCACATCAGTCCGACTTTAAACCCCTTCGCTTTTTTATCCTGACTCTAACGTGCTGTGAAGTTTGCAATATTTCATCATAGCTGTAGTTTGTCTTACAAAATTAAATGGTTGTCAGTTGTAATAATTCTCAAGTTAATACGACTTTCGCGATATTATTGATGATTGGTTACAGTTTTTTTTATTGAGGCCTATTATTGTAGTTTTCGTTGTTTTTATTTTATTTTATTATTGAAGCATTTTGTTTGTTTGTTTCTACTTATATAATCTTTGGTAACGTTACAATGTTAATATTTTGTTTTTCACATTTTCTTCAATCTTTTGTTTTTTCAGCTTGCATGTTTTAACATATAGGCTGCTAATAATAATTATTTTCTTTTCCCATATAATTATTAGTTTTAAATTGGTTTGCATTTCAAAATTATATATAATTTTGCATAGTATTGTATATTTTTATATTCGTTAAAACCCCAATGCACCAGTCGACTTGTTGCATAGATATTTGTAGATAGAGACCTCTGGTGGCAAAAAAGGAGTCTGGATCGTGAAAACAACACTCGTGAGAACATTTTGTACTCCTCATAGCTAAAAATTCTTGTTAATTCTAATAGTGAATTATTGCTGTGCATTTTTTTTATATTTACTAATGTAAACACAAACGTAAACGGTGGGGTGAAATGAGCATCGATCGAATTAACTACCAAATGAATTAAACGGAGCAACGATTTAACATGAAGGCTACAACTGACACTTTTGATTAATAAATCATTTTAGCTATCCATGCCACGTAGTTAACGGGTATTAATAGCTATACATCAATAAATGATCAGTATAGTAATTTAAGATAAAACGAAAACGTGACGCTATTCATCCACACACATTTTCGTGAATATTGTAATTAATTTGCTAAAGGTTGGCAAGCAGTTGTTTTGAATTAAGTTATATTAAAATTTATTTCGTCAGGTGTCTTGTGATTCTAATGACTTTTTCACTCTTAAAAATAAAAGGTTCTTTTTTGACATGGATGGTTTCATGAAGAACCTTTAACATCCATGGAACCTTCAAAAGGTTCTTTATAGTGGAAAACAGTTCTTTAGATTTTTAAAATGCTCTTCACACTAAGAAATGGAACAGTTCACTGGTTCCTTTGTGAACTAAAATGGTTCTTTGGCATCACTGAGAAAACCCACTTTCGTAACCTTTGTTTTTAAGAGTTAAGAAGTTTAAATATGACATGTTTATGATCCATTATGTCATGTACAGTTGTATAGTTTTTGATACCGTATTTAAATCCTCAATGTTGAGTTTGAAATCAAATATTTCTCTGACAAACTTCGTCGAGTGATTCTGTGTCGAATCTCATTGCTTTATTTTCGCCTTGCTCCGGTACTCAGGTTGTAACGAGAACGAAGCGGACCATTTGGACCGGGATCAGCAATCCTACCCTCCTTCCCAGAAGACCAAGCGCATGCGCACGTCGTTCAAACACCATCAGCTTCGCACCATGAAGTCCTACTTTGCCATAAACCACAACCCCCGATGCCAAGGACTTAAAACAGCTTGCCCAAAAGACAGGCCTGACCAAGAGAGTTCTTCAGGTAAGCGCTGCCACACAGTAGACTCCATTTCACATCCACACCAACACCTTCTCATCCCCTTCTTGAGTTTTTTGCTTTCCGTTTTAACCCATCAGTCATTTTTCTGTTGTTATGTCATGTTGTTAGACATTTTGCAAGGCAATATACTAAATAGAGGCTTAATTCAAGGGGCAATACTTGTGCACCAAAAAAGAAAAAAAAAATCCAAATTGATGGTCCATGTTTTCCAGTAGAATCCCTTTCAAAACTTGAGGCCTGTTACTTTGTACAGCCTTTCGATTCACTTTGGCATTGTTTAGTAGTGATTAACTTTGTGATGTGAAATGATATGACTTATTAGTAGGCACAAATATGACAATAATTCGCAGTAAAACACAAAAAGAGTAAAGACACTGGGATTGGTTTGCAGGTTTGGTTCCAAAACGCACGGGCCAAATTCAGAAGGAACGTTTTGCGGCAGGAGAATGGGGGTGTTGATAAGGCTGACGGCACGTCACTTCCGCCGCCCTCTTCCGACAGCGGTGCTATGACCCCACCCAGCACGGCCACCACACTAACTGACCTGACCAATCCCTCTATCACCGTAGTAACATCAGTGACCTCTAGTTTGGACAGCCACGATTCTGGGAGCCCCCCACAAACTACCTTGACAAACCTTTTCTAACACGGATTTGCTGTTTTTTTGTCTTTATCCCACTTTATTTTCAGATTCTATTTTTATTTTCCACAACAAAAAACAAAAACCCTTTGGCGACCACAGAAAGACCTTTGGAAATGTAAGACGAGACCTACTAAAAATGTGTAGCATTTGCAACCGCGTGGCAGCTGAGTTTGTAGTACTTGTCATTAATTTGTTTTTGTGATCATTATAGATCAATAAGTTACGACAACGTATGTTTTTACAATGCTATCAAAATAAGTTAAGCGATTTTCAACTTTTTTTACAAGTTATGTTGAAATTACTTAAACATCCAAGTTTAATTGTACTCTTAAGTACAACATTTAAAACAACATTTAAGGCTGCAACTTTTCTTTATAATTTCAGTCATTAAATGCCCGCCACAGAAAAAAAAAGTATGTCCGCATACAGTACGTTTCCAGTTTTATTTCCAACATTATTTGAGTATATTCCGCAGGAAAAAATGCACTGGGAATGTTTCCCATGAGCTCAAACGCCAAGTGGATGCTGCAACCTCAATTTAGGTCTGTTTTGCCATTGACGCCGGACTGTAATGCCAAATAACGGCGGTAATTGTTTAAAACTTTACCACCTAATTGCCACAATGTGTGCGAATCAGATCACAAGGTGGCCTGGATCGTTTGCCGGGCCTCAACTAGTGGAACAACTGTTTTGAATGAAGATATCCAACGCTCAGTGACAATATGGTGCCCAGTAGGAAGCGTTATGAGTGATTTGTGAATGCGAAGCAGGAAGTTAATTGGGAAAGACACGCATCACCCTGTTTTGTTCTGGTTCCCCCCCTTCTTTTTTAATGTTCTGCCACCGAACAGACCAAAAAACGGCTCAAGTTGGAGATCGGTCGGGGCTCCTCGCTAGGGTGAAACATTTCCTCGTGTGATGACAAATTTGTTCTGTTGTAGAACAAAGTGATACACTAGATCTGCTTCATGAAGTAGATGCTTAGCTCAGTTCTACTATGTGCCTTATGCGACTTGGAAGAGAGTTTGTGAAAATTCAGGAGATACATGTTTGTTTGTTAAATGATTTCCATCCTTGGAACGCCTCACTAGTTTTGTACTGTTCTGTTTTTCATCTGATTTTTCTGAAGATCTTTTTAATGGTGTATTCTGTTACAAGGGGGCGGCGATGTCATAGAAGGCAGTTGTGCACTCTTTCAGAACTAGTTGGTAAATCCGAGAATCATATATATTGATCTTCGTGTTAATAGTACAGTACGTGTTCTATCAAGATTGTCCATGTTTCCTTGTTTCTTGAAAAAAGATGGTGTATAGAAACTATTTCCCCTTAAATATTTATGGACCAAACAGTTGTTATATCTTATTAAATTTGTGTGAATAAAACTACTTTGCTTTACAAGCGTTTTATTTTTCATTACACAAACCATTTTTGTGTTGCTTTCAGATTTAAACTTCTGCTCACACACGCACACACACACACACACACACGAACACACACACGCACACACACACAGATCGAACCTTGTCTTGCTTTCATTCTGACATGGATTTCTGACTTTATTCTGTTTCTGTTGTTAAAGTAATGCCCCATGGATTTGAAACAAAGCCCTGTAGTAAAAAAACAAACAAATGCTTTTTAATGCATGAACATGGCTACTTTATACAGAAACACAAAGCAAAGGAATGCTAGAAAGCCTTTTTTTTTTTTTTTTTGAAAAACTAGTACATAAACCTCTCAAAGCAAGGTTGCTCTGTAGTTTAATATATTGTTACTTTATGATTTTTTTCAGGGAGAACAAATCTTGGGGCATTACAGCCATACTTCACGACGTTTGAAAATTCCCTAAAGTATTAAAAGAAGCTTTGATCGGAATTCTTCACCATTGAAGACAAAGACAATATTAGGATCAGATTTAGAGTGATTTAAACAACAACAAAAAATGTACCAAATCTACCAAAAATGTACTCCAAATTTCTTTTTTTCTTCTTCTTCTTTTTTTTTTTTTTTTGGTCCTGAATGTTTAAAAACATCTTCGTAAGAGAATCCACAACAAATGGGATATTTTTCTTACGACTGAAATGAGGCAGGAAGGCAAAAAAAGATAAGTTGTACAGTACTGTAGATACATAACAGAGCAACCTTGCTCCAAGAGGCGACTGCAGGAGACTGGATCTACGCACGCATGCATGTCTACACACACACACACACACACACACACACACACACACACACACACACACACACACACACACACACACACACACACATACACACACATACACACACTACCTTGTAATTCTGCTTGCTGTAAAACATTCCTGTGCAACAAATGTCACTTATCATGAACACACAGCCTTCCTAAAACTTGGCAGCAAAATGTCCGACCCAGAGAAGCTGGAAAGAAACACCATATGGCTGTATTTAAAATGAAAACAAGTTATTTAAAAAAAAAAAGGAAAGAAAAAAGATTCAGATTTTTGCATGCACTTCATGTTGTTGACGGCAATTTCAGGTGGATGTTATTTTATATTGATGTGCCATTTGTTGTCTGTTGTATACTATAATCTTAAAAGCACATTTCTTGTAAATCCAAAATCTTAATACAAAACAACAGTAAAAGTCCGTAAAAGCATGTTTGATTTGACAATAAAAACTGGTTATCTTAGAGAGAAAAAAAAAAAATATATATATATATATATATATATATATATTGGGTGCCCTGATTTTCTTAGTAACACATTCTTGTGGTGTTAGTAAAAAATAAATCATTAAAATACTAAAGGGAAATATAACTTTTTTTATTGTAATTTTGATGTAGTGGTAAATGTTTTTAAATAATATGCTGAATTTTTCTTATTGTAACAATATCTGGAAAGCCAGCTTAATTAAACAATGCTTGTGTTATACTCTGTTAAGTGTGTGTGGGGAAAGCATTGGGCCACATGGGGGCCTAGTAAACAGTAAAGTGTTGAATTCCTGCTATGCCAGACTTGTCAAGCTTAGAGCTGCATCACTGATCTGCACATGCTGGATGACCGCAAAACGTAATTCTTTTCAGTCTGTGCTGCCTTCATAAACATGTTTAGTCAGACAACACAATGTGCTTAATGTGGTAACACTTAAAGGGATAGTTCGCCCAAAATAAAAATTCTGTCATTTACTCACCCTCATGTTGTTCAAAGCCTGTGAGTTTCTTTCATCTGTTGAACACAAAATATATTTTGAAAATGTTGGTAACCAGACTGTTGACAATAGCCATTAACTTCCACAGTATTTTTTTAATGGCTACCGTTAAATGTTTGATTACCCACATTCTTCAAAATATCTTATTTTGTATTCAATATGAGGGTGAGTAAATGCTGACAGAATTTTCATTTTTGGGTGAACTATCCCTTTAAAGTTACAATAATGTAACTTTTGGCGCTCTAGCGGTTAAACAAAACTGCAGGCGTCTGGCGGAAGAACATTATAGCCGGAGCTACTTCTCTCTGTTGATGTATTTGACGATTCACCTTCACGCAGGTACTGTGATCCTCCGCAGCGGTTGTTGTCCTGCTCGGTCCAAATTGATCCGAGAATAAACACAATTATAGGCCTAGTACGGAGTGATTCGGAAATCAGAATGACAAAACACAGCTTTTGAACAAAAAAAAGTTACATAGTGTAGCCTACCTTCAATGTGACTGAATCTACCCGGATAAAATTGATAACACTAACCAACGGTCATTTCAAGTGTCAAAACTGGTAGAAATGCAAATTTCCAGGGTTTATAAAGCATATATAGCTATGTAAATATATATAAAAGCAATGTAATAATAAAACTATCAGTTCATCACTTATCTGCCTTTTGGCTAAGATTAGGTAGCCTATAAACAATATTAATAAAAAATATGAATTTCTCACGTTTATACGTCATATTCAGTGGGCCTAGTCCGTTCCTTTGGGCTAAAGTCAACAGACGAGGCTCTTAACACCCGTGACCGTAGGGAATTCTTAAGAAAACAAGGGACCTTGAGAGTTCAAAAGGAGGCGATGGTGGATTTATTTTTACACACTTGGAGGAGTGGACGGTCACCATAACCAGAAGCAAACAGGAAGATGGATGCTGTCCTCCCCTGCAGACAGCGATTATGTGGAAATCTTTCTCTTACACACAAGGAGCCAAACTGCATGATGAATCAGGAAGGTTTGTGATTGTTTACATGAGCATGTTCTATTATGACACACTGATTTTATGTCAGAAAATATAGGATACATTTCTTTTTTTATATATATAAGGCCTATACAAGAAAAGAAGAAGAAGAAGAAACTCTATTAAATCCAAAAAATGAAAATTCTGTCATCTAATGACTCATGTTGTTCTAAACTTGTAAAACGTCCTGTCTTCTGTGGAAGAAAAAATATTTGTGTTTCACATTTGACACTTGTGCCCACAGATGTACAAAATTGATAGAAATCAACCTAGAGACAAATTAAGACCTCTTAACATTTCAATACTCTCTCCTAGATGGCAATGAGATTACGTTGAAAACAAATGTTTCTCACATATCAATAAAGACAGTTATGTTCCAAACTGGGCTCAGATTTACCAAAGTGTGCTTTTTAAAGTCAGAAATCTCAATATGAACTCCAATATTAATCGAATTCTTCCACGACTGCAAGCTAAAGCTACAGTAATGTGATGCTCTCCCTTGTGAAAAAGTAGGCCTTCTATAAGAATAGATAATTTATTATGGAAATAATATACTTTAAAATAATATACTTAATTATGACCTGAATTTAATGTTTTCAGACACTTAATTGTTTGTTTGATTTAGTGTAAAAATTGTTTAATTTAGATTTATTTTAAATGTTAAAATTATTTTTCACCCACGTCAGTAGACTACATCTTACGTATATAATGTGTAATTTTAAAATGACTTCTATTGTCTTTGAAATATGGTTCAAATGTACTGCCGAATGTACTGACAAGCATTTATAGTAAACTAATTTTGTATTTAATTTCTATTGAAAAACATGTCATGTATTTGTAATGACATATTTTTATATTGATGAAGTTACAATTCATTTAAAATGTAATATTAAATAACACACTATGGTTAAAATTATAATCACGCACTTTACAAGTGCTTTAGTATGTTAGTCCTTAAATCATGACAAAATTACATTATTTAAAATGTACCTTAACTAAAACTTTCAATTTGATATTACATTACAAAGTGCACTTTTTAAAACTGTACTGAAGTGTGTTAAGAAACATGTAAAAATGTGTACTGTCTTTAAGTAGTACACTCATTTCATTAGCCTTCATTTCATTAATATATTATTTGCAAGTTTTTAAACGTACTGTTCAAATTTTAAGTACACATTCAATCCAACTAAGCACACTTCTTTTTCACAAGCGATGCTATTCACATTGGCTTTATAGCTCTATCTTACTGTATGTCTCATTTGTGTATTTGTGTTTCTTCTAAGTATAGGCGAAACATCGGCGTCAAAGTTGATGCTTAAGTGAAACATGACTCCATTAAGTCTCCTGAGCCCTGAAAGAGAAACCTCTGAGCAATAAAATGTTCCTCTGGGGATTCTCAATGTTGTCTCTCTAGTGAATATCTGTGCTTCAGAACACAGGATGGTGTGTAAACAGCTGATGTGTGTGATGTGGACTCAGGTGCTCCTGTGACTGACACGGTAGAGTGAGCCTGAGAGGGACACACACACACCGACAGGTACATTGCACTGCTGAGACGAGAAAGCAAGAAGCCCGGTGTCAGATGATGTGTACAGTCAACCTGGCACCTGTGTGTGTGTGTGTGTGTGTGTGTGTGTGTGTGTGTGTGTGTGTGTGTGTGTGTGTGTGTGTGTGTGTTACCATACAGTGACAGTTCCACACTAGCACCTTTTATCCCAGGAAAGTATGCATATCACTGCCTCCTACTCTGTCAAATGTACATGCTCATGTAGCAGTCTGCACTAAACATGCACTTGCACACACACACACACACACACACACACACACACACACACACACACACAGAGAGATAGAGAGAGAGAGAGAGAGAGAGGAGAGAGAGAGAGAGAGAGAGAGAGAGAGAGAGAGAGAGAGAGAGAGAGAGAGAGAGAGAGAGAGAGATTCTGTGACCCTTAGCAGCAGATGCAGAAAACATATCTGAAACATTAAGTTCAGAGGTCAATGACTAACATGCAGGTCGGGGAAGTGTACAAATGTACATTTACAGGTGCACACACCCATATATAATGAAGTGTCTATCTATCTATCTATCTATCTATCTATCTATCTATCTATCTAATTTGTGTCTGCCTGTCTAAGTCATTTTTAAATATCAAATTCGGACCTTAAGGAAGGACATTTTAACTTTTTACAGTGTTGAACACTACCACAAACAAGCTTTTAAAAAAAACAACTAATGACTGAAGCTGAAAATTTTAGTAAAATTTAATAATGCTTTGCTTTGTTTAGCATTTCAACAGGCTTTTTGTTTATGTCTACTTACATTTTTCTAAATTTAACCATACATGTAGTACAGACTCATAAAATCACCCAAAATGCTATAATTCTGAAATCACAGTTAATTAGTAGAACTGGTTTCTAAACAATGCAATTTATTTTCAAAATCATACACATTTTTATTATATCCATACAGAAATTAATAATTTATGATCATACTTTTGATCACATATTAATCTATTCAAATTACATTATTAAATTTTATTCAAAGTATTAGTGCTTTATTTTAATTGATTGCATACTGTAAATTTACATTTATTTTATTACACAAGTTTTAGTCAATGCTGAAATAATGAATTCTGACTGTAATTAAATGAAGGATGATGAAATATAAAGACTGAGATCGACATATATGGAAATCTCTGCTTGTATATTTACAAATTTTGTCATTTAGAAAAAAAGATGAAAAAGATGGTCCTCAAGTGACAATAAAAAAAAATAGATGTATATGTGTACATTCATGAAAACATAGAAAACAAAACTGTCGAATTCCATGACTACAAACACACAAGCAAACAGAAACAGACAAAAGTCACACGTGTGTTTACATAAATGCACGTAGAAATGAATATTTGAATCGTGTAACTTTCTTATCGACAGCTGCAATAATAAATCAAAATAATATTATTATTATTTTTATGCGCTACAGCGCGACCCTTTCGTGCACTACCAAAAAAGTTCATTGTCTGGGGTAAAGACAAACAAGACCCGAAAAAAGACACGAGGAAGCTCATCTACATTCCAAAAAAATATGAAATCAAACAAGGATTTTGGCAAAACAAATATCTAAAAAAAAGAGTTAACATTATGGAGCTGCCGTCGTTCTACTTTTAGAACAATCGACACAATCTGATTATTACACAGATTTCAAGACAACAGACTGCAGTGTTGAACCAGAGCTCCTGTGTGCAGTCACAAGAGCCGTCTCTTATCAATCTATCTAATTATTCCCTCAGAAACCAGAAATTTGAAGATACTAAAGACAGTCCCTACCTGTCATGAAGCAGCATTGATCTCATTGAGAGCAAAATGTGGGTGTTGAGGGAGCCCAATATAACTCATGCCATTAAATTCCAGCTTGCCGTTATTCGCCAACAGAATTGACAGATTTTCCGCAGACATTTCTTTTAATCTTCAACGCTTGTTCAAGAAGAGGGGAAAACACACAGTGTGTGCTTTACCTTTCTTATATGGTATTTGTGAGGAGGTTAGCAGAACTGCTATTGAAGTGTCAAGACAGGAAAAAAAGAAAGAAAAGCAGCGCACAACACTTGTTGATTATCAACTGTCAAAATGTAGGAGAAAACATCGTTACTTTCCTTATACGGAACAGAAAATGCTCCCCTCAAATGCTCTGTTTGAATGTTATACTGTATAGTATCCTCTCAGCTTATTGCTGACAACACATAATATTGTTTATATTGATACAGTTTGAGTGTTAATTTTGTGAGGTGTAAACAAATAATTGCCTTTCTTTTGATATTTTTTTGACACTAGCAAGATTACTGTAAAAAAGTTGCCGCCTTAAATTTTAAACTACAATGGATCCAAGATATTATATGGAATTAAAATAGCCCCACATCATCACATACCCTTCACCATACCTAGAGATTGGCGTGGTTTTATTTCAGGTAGCCTATAGCTGGTTTGATTTGCATTGAGAGATGATCTTATGGAAAGTCCCCCATGTCAATCTATGGTGAAGGGGGTGTGATGATGTGGGGCTATTTTAATTCCAAAGGCCAAGGGAACTTTATCAGGATGCATATCCTGGATCCATGAAATAACTGGCCTTTAAAAATTAAAATCTGCCTGCCTCTATGGGAATTTAACATAGCAGTGTCCTGACTTATGCCCCCTGTATTTTAAGGAAGAACATTTATTTATTTACGGTACATTATTCATTCACAAAAAAAATTGGTGTCCTTAAAGGTTGGATTTTTCCTCATTTTTTTAATTAATGCATTAAGATCAATTTCCAAAAGATGATATTTTTATTCCTCTTTTTAGTCAACTTTAGCATGGGTGTGTTCACTTATGCTAAGCACTGTATATGTTGAGGAGAGTTACTTTTAAAATGAATTTAATGTGTTAGTTACTTTTTCATTGAGAGTAATGTGTTTCGTTACTTTTGCGTTACTTTTACTCACCTGGGCTGGACTAGCTTGTTTGTTTTTTAATAACAACTATATATATATATATATATATATATTTGGCAAATGTAAAGGCCCTTTCATACCAAAAGTGAAATGAATAAGCCTCAGACTGAAGGAAATGCAAATTCATACCTGTACAGTAGAGGGCGCAGCTCGCACAAACCTGCAGCTGTGCTGCCGTTCTGGATTGAAGAAGAATAGGAAAAATAGAATAGAAAAAATAAAAAAACACAAATGTTATGTTCATCTTTGCTTTTTGCTTATTTGTATGGTTAAATTAGATCAGCAAAGGCATTGGATAATAAAGTGAGATTAAATACATAAAGTATGTGTGTTATTTAACATATTTAATTATTCTAAGTTTGCATAATATTCGAGATGGTCCTTACTGCAGAACACGAAATATACCTAAACCCACCCATCTCCACCCCTTAGATCTGGATCCAACTCCGCCCCCTGGATCTCGTGTACTGCAATGAGGTGCTACTGTAATATTCTGAGTTTGCATTTCACATTTTTTGTTTTTCATTGAGAAATACTGAATCTGTTTTATGGCATAATTTAATTCAACAGCTCAGGTAATGTAATGGTACAAGCCATTTCAGGGGTGGCCAAAATTACGATATAAAATCAGTCAGAGATAGAAATATACAGTATCTTCACATTTACTGGTAAATCATCATATTATGGGTAGACTACTTTCTTTGATCATGTTTCTGCAGTGTCAGTATTTAAGATTTGAATTCTAATAAATGTTTCTGTTACGTATTTAACCTTACCTATATTCCAACGCAAAACAAAATTGTTTTGTGTTCATGATGAACCTCCTTCATAATGTTCACAATGAATGATACGAGTGAATCAGGGGACAAGTTTATAATCACGTCTTTTGGTCACTCATATTTTTAGTAGGCCTATGCTAGAAGATTAGAAGTGTAACTTATGCAGTGTATTAACGTTACCTTATAAATCCAGTTAAATTACTGTGGAGTCAGGGTTTGTCAGAATGACGCTGAACAATGAATCAGCACAACATTTTAAATACAGTGGTTATGCAAACTTTGAAATATAGTGCTTCTTGACTTGTTATAGCAAATATTTCACCACAAAATGTAACAGACTACTAGAATAGAAAACATTGTAATAGAACAGATCTAAATTTAATAGAATGGAGATTAAAACGGACGTGTAGGTCAACTGAAACAACATAAAATAGTAGTGAAAGTGAAGTGAAACCTGAATAGAAGTGAGGTGAAACAGCAAAAAATGAAAACAGAGTGAAGTGAAACATACAGAATAGAACAGGACAAAATAGGCATCAAATGAAACGTACAAAAATGAAATAAGAATAGAATATTAGTCAATTGAAACAGAACAAGAGCAGCATAATTTACAGAATACACTAAAGTCAATTAGAATAGAAATGTGGTGACATGAAAGTGTCATGATACAGAACATTGAAGTGAACCTTGCAAAGTGCGGTGAATTTTACACAAGAGAATAGATTAGAATAGAAGTTAATGTAAAACTGAATAGTAAAACTTAAAAATATATAATAGATCAGTGGTAAAGTGCAACAATAAAATAGAAGTGGCGTTAACCTTTCTCGGAGAATAGAGCATAGAAGTGAGGTAAAACTTGTAACAGTGAATAACACTGAAAATAGAAGTGTGGTGAAATGCAGAGAAACAGAATAGAATATTAGTGAACTGAAAAAAAACCCAAGAAAATAAAAGTTTGGTGAAATGTACATACAAGAGAATATATTATAATAGAAGTGAGGTGAAACTTGCACTATATAATAAAATTGAAGTGAAACTTACAGAATAGAATTTAAGTGAAACAGAACAGATTATTAGTGAACTGAAACAAATCAGATTAAGGGTAGAGAAGTGTAGTGAAATCTACATTATCGAGAATAGATGAGGTGACGTGAAACAGAATACTGAAACTCAGAATATAATAGATAGAACACTTGTACAACAGAAAAAAATAGAAGTGATGTAAACCTTCATTGAAGAATAGAGCAGAATAGACTTGCAGACTAACTTGGAGAATAAAAATAAATTAGCATTGAAAAACACAAGTGATATGAGATGTAGCCTAGGCTACATGATAGAATATAACGGAAACGCATCTTTCATCATAGCCTTACTTTACTCTCGTCTCTGTGAATGTTAAAGTTATTGGCTTATGTGAAGTTCCCCGCCCTCTCTTTCAAGCATGCTGGGATGTGTGTGTAACTTTCACAGGTCTGGAATGGCGTGTTAAGGAGCGCGCACACGCACACACTGACGCGAAAAGAACACACAGCACTCTCTATAGTCGCGCGCAAACAGCTCGCGTTGGTGTTGCGGCGTCGCGCAGGAACTCAACAGGAGCTCGACCTTGACAGTCTGGGACACCATCCTCATCCTCCTTCTCATCATCATCGGCGCGAGCTCCAGTTCAGCGCGCGTGAAACTCAGCTGGCACTTCCTGGTAAGAATTTAAGTTAACATCATTCCCTCCTGTCAACTTCAAAAACTGACAGTCACTTTTCCGTGTTTATTGTCACTCAACAATGACGTTTTGAGTCAGTGAGGCAATGTGTATGCACTAAATGTTCTACGAGGTTATAACAGAAAAGGCAGAGGAAAAGTTGACCGAACTTTGGGCTAGTTTGAGTTAGCGCGCTAGGCTAATACTGCTGTGGCAGTAATTTACCGGAGACAAACTTTCAGATGATTTGATTTAACACTAAAACGTTTTTTATCCACTCAGACATTCATTTAATTTGTTTTGATAGTTACTTTGGAGCTGTTTTTAAGAGTGTTGGTTGTGTTTCTAGCAGTGACATGGCACTGTTAGTAAGAGCATTGTGGCTAAGCTAACGTCTGTCAACGTGACACATGCAGTAGAAATGTTGAGAGAAATTCACTCCTAATTTCTCTGACATTGGCCAAATAACCTTAAAACCAAATAGCAAAGGTATTTAATGCTCTGTTGCTCTAGAGAAGTCATAACTAAGCTTTGTATGTGAGTGTGAGAGATTTCTTACTTTGGCAACACTTTCCAGCTGTTGACAGCAACGCGTTGTTACTTGTTTTGTGTTCATGATGAACCTCCTTCATAATGTTCACAATGAATGATACGAGTGAATCAGGGGACAAGTTTATAATCACGTCTTTTGGTCACTCATGTTTAGTAGGCCTATGCTAGAAGATTAGAAGTGTAACTTATGCAGTGTATTAACGTTACCTTATAAATCCAGTTAAATTACTGTGGAGTCAGGGTTTGTCAGAATGACGCTGAACAATGAATCAGCACAACATTTTAAATACAGTGGTTATGCAAACTTTGAAATATAGTGCTTCTTGACTTGTTATAGCAAATATTTCACGACAAAATTGTTCATTCACTCACCCTCATGTCTTTCCAAACCCATTATGTTTCTGTGGAAAACAAAATCTGATATTAGAATGAGGCACCGTTGTGCCATTGAGGCTCCTTTCAACTTTTATTGTATGATTGATGATGCAATTAAAGCGAGTTTCACAGAAGAAAGGAATCCAAACTTGATGTAACTTGCAACATGAATGTAAATAATGACAATTGTCAGGTTTGCAAAATATGAAGTGATCATTTAATAATTTGAACTTGTTAACTGTCAGTGTCCCTTTTTTTCCTATCAAATATTTAATATATAAATAATCGTCATATATTAGGTATCTTATCTGTCGAAAGCTTAAACACTCAAAAGTCAATCCTGTGAAAACCGTTTAGAAAGAAATGGTACTTAATAACTTTTTAGCGAGTTCCTCCCCCAAGTGGGCCGTGTCATGTTTCAAATTTTTACAAAATTTACTACACTATTTATGATCTCATCTTATTCTAATATTGACAACTCATATTGTTGCAAAGGTCTGAGACTCAAGGTTCCTTACTTGGCATAGATATAAGTGATATTTATATTTTGTGATAGAAGTGAAATTTTGAGAGAAATGTATTATCTAATATGATGGGAAAATAAGGTGAATAGAATTGCTGTATACATTTAATTAACTGAAATGTGGAGTGTGTAAATGAGGCCATTGTGACAAGTGACTAGATGATTGACAGGCCAGTTTATGGTGACAGTAACTATCCAACAACGGGGTGTGTTAAAGACGCAGTTATGACATTGTAGTATTTCCCAAAACTTGCCTAATCTTCTGCCACACACTCAAAAGTGTACTTTTTCTTCATTAGAAAGTACATGCTTTTAGGGCATAGCCTAGTGTAAGTAGGGGAATTGTTATATGCAAGGCAGTAAATCGTATGATATTTGGCTGATATTAGCATCAACCTCAAATCTCAAAATGGGCCGATTTACAGAAATGTGACCTATTTCTTGTATCAGGTTTGCATTGTTGCTCAATTGGTCTTAACTTCCTTTAAAAATGTGTATTAAAAAATCTAAAAATGTCTTTAAAAAATGTGTAATTGTGTACAATATTTATTCATTTAATTCAATCTAATCAGTTTTATGTCTTTCTCATTTGCCATCTTTAAGTTCAATTATTTAAAATATAGGCCTATCATTAAATCATACACTCAATACTCTATATATTGTATTGGCTGCTGAAAAACACATTTTGGTCAAATGCTAAATGGAACATTTACAGACTTTTTAAAGTATTAAGATTTTTATCACCATTGAAGTTGAGGAGATTTGAATATATCCATTTGATTTTTAGGCAATATTTTAGAGTATATAATTTAATTGACCCTCATATTTGTCTTTGTATAAAACATTTTTATTGTCATTATCAGCAAGTAATCATGTAATCACTGTCTTTTCATAAGACAGAAATGTTTGTGAAATTTGTCATCCTTTTTTGCCTTTCTCGGTGCTTTAGATTTCCTCAGGAAATGAACTCTTTCGTAGCATAATTACACGATGCATATGCCACTGTAAACAGTAATGGAGACACTGACAGCCTGCGTTTGTCACAAAATACGAGAAAAAAACGTAATAAATATGCACTGTGATCGAAAAGAACATCCTCTTTTCGTACGGGTCGCTATCGGCATTTCTTACGTCCTCACTGCAAACGACACTTAATGTTTCACACAGGATGACATGGAGAGAAGGCAAGAGGCCGTGTGTTTTGAAAGCCTGTCTCTCTTAATACGCAATACCCGAGTGTTGCAAATAGCTGGGCACGCCATCCTGGCATACTAACACTCATCAGCTTTCCGCTGAGTTTCTTCGGCCCAAGGGCTGTCGAGGTCTGTGGCTGGAGTGAGACGTAACACCCCCTCGTTCTGGGATCTTCTGCGACAGGACCCTGCTCTCTGCATTCAATCAGTCAGGGAAACAAACGGTCGGCTCGAGAGCTGCAGGAGGAAGCTGTGGTGCTTTTTTGTTTTTCAGAAGTCATGCCACGTTGGAACTCGGAAACCTTTGGCGGTGCCTTTGCAGGGCATCGAATAACAAAAAAAACTTTACACGTGCCTGAAGCCAAGCCTGGAAGCTCGTGGGGCGTTTGAACTGCTCTGGAAGGTCCCGAGAAGTGGGCCGGTTCCCGGGCCTCTACGCGAGCAGGCATTGGTGGGGGGCCGAGGGGGCGTAAACTGAGGGCGAGTGCCACCATACTGTGAAGTCCGGGCGAGTGGCCAGCATCGTTGACAGTTTAACAGTGAATATTTTACAGCCCAGCATACTGCATGCTGTAAACAGGGGTGAGCTACATAAAGGCTGTTTATCGTACTTGGGAAGCCTTGAAAAAAACAGCATCTTTAAGCCCCGTATTTGAATAAAGCAGATGGCTTGGGCCAGTGCGGCTCTGGAAAAAGCCGGAGATGAAAGCAGGCCAGTTTCTTTGAACAAGGAGTCTGTCACTTTACTATCTCCAGGTCTCTGGGTCAAACCGTGTGCTGAGCCATGCTTTTTTCACTCTGGCTTCGGCCAAAAATATCCCAGGGAATCTCATTGATATTGATGTTTTGATGTTGCAAGCATTTTCTCTGGTTGTTAACATGCCAAGTGGGTTTTTAAATGCACGGTTATGATATCCAAAGTGTTTTTTTTAACTCTCATTTGTCGTGAGCATTCGTCGACCATTAAAAGTACAACAGCAGTAGAAACACAAGACTGTTACTGGTGGATTTGGGTAGACCTTAATGATGAGTAACTGAAGTAATTCTTTTATTTTCTAAAACATAAACATTATTGATCCCAAGATCAGCTTTAAGGACTGGCATTTTGGCAGAACTGTAGCTCCTTTTAAGCAGCCAATTTGGATTGTGATTTATGAAGAAAAGTTAGCATTTATTCAGCAATCATTTCCAACTTGATCAGTAAAGTCAATGGTTTGCTGTGCTGTCTTGTGCTTTTTAAAATGCAGTTATTAGCTCATAAACCTCCATATAGTTATATGATTTATTTGTACTCAGTAGGGATTTTCCAAATTGATTCCGATTCTCAAGCTGCTGATGTGTTTTAGATTTGATTCAGGTTCAGTTTTGGAGTGGTGCAGATATGACATCCCTTTGTAGTCCAAAACCCAGAAAAGAGTTAGCATTTTAACACTTCCGGTTCCATCATCCCAAAGTCAAAGGATTTTTGATTAAATGGCTGAAATAAGGTCTGTGGTGAAAAGAAACTTTAATGTTTTATTCTACGACATAAAATCAGTATATCCCCCACAAAGTTATATGTCTTGGAAAAAAGCGGTTGCTAACAATTGGGCAGTTGGGGACATTAAACGTCATCACGCCAAAAAGGTAAACAAAGTCCGCTATTACAGCCACGTTATTTTTATTATTGTGCTCTTATAAACTATTTACTATTTAAACTAGTTTTCGGATGCTACGTGATGGTGACGTTGAAGTAGAGCAACCGTGGTGTAGTTCGTTTATAGCCCACCTTTAGCTTTCTACTTGGGACTGCATTTAGGCTTCTAATTAGTGAAAATTATCTTGGACAAAAGGTGCAAGTATCATAAACTTCTGTTGATCACAGAGGTTTTATTTTTAGTTTTGCATAATCCAAAAGAACCAGTTTGATGCTAACTGCCGACTAGGAGTCGCTTTGCTGAGAGCGCTGTTTCTCACACATGCAAAGAGAGAGAGCCTACATATAAACAACATTCTTTGTTATATTTTCCTGTCAAAATAAATTTCATTTGGAATTATTCTGCTTTTAATAACAAGCAGAAGAAATGGCGGTTTCTCCGGTAATGAGCGGAACTAATGCGCAAACGTTAATCCGTTTAACGTAAATTGGCTGGCGCACATCTTTTACCTTCCCTGTTTTGATTTCAGTAAATCAGTTCAAGCGAACCTTGATAACGTGATTAATATTCATGAATCCAGCAGGTCATCAATCCTTAGTGCGTTAGTATATTGTGATTAGTAGTAGTAGTATTATCTTTTTATAGTAATAAATATAATCTATTACTATGATCTATTTTCACCACCAGTCCGAAGTTCATTCATACATGGTTACTAAGTTTTAGTTCTAATTAAAGTTCTATCATTAAATAGTGCTTGATTATCATAATATCATAACATAATGCTTGATTGACAGGTGTTAAGAGTGTATGTTTAGAAGCTGTTCCATTTTACCAAGATAAGCTGATTTGGTGGAACATATGATTCAACCATATATAATAGTATATCAGTCTTGCGAGTAAACAAAAAAAATGTACTACCCAGTGGCGATTCTGTGCGCCAAGGTGTGCGTAGAGGGTTGGTAAAATTGCTGAGAATGGGGCATAAGACCTCAGTACTGAGCAATGCAAGCCTTACAATCTTTGTACAACTACAGCGTTTTTCCTCTGCACCCTTATCTCTCATGAAAAGGGCAGATCCTTTGCGCCCCATTAAAGATTCACCAAAGACATTCTCTTTAAGTTCTGCTCTGTGTTCTGAGGAAGAAGCACTGCTAGTAGATAGTGGTATGAGATGGTTTGAGTTTTACAGATGTATTTTCATGAAAGGGGTGAAGGGCAATTGATGAATAAGCATAGAAGGGGTTCATAGAAAGGGAAGTCCCTAATGGTAGATGGGGTGGAGAATAGACCTCTCAGGGTTTCTGTGAGCTCCTCACTGCATGAACGGCCAGCATCAATAAACGGCCCCACTGAGCGCCCCTTGGTAACTTCCGTTCAACCTTCCGGCACTATGGCTGAACCTTGGGTTTTTTTCTCCCTGTTTGCCGCTTTTAATTGCCACTAGTTGATAAGTAAGTAGGGATGGGCATTTTTCAAAAATATTGTATACGAATATTTGGGCTCATAAAAATCGAATATTCGTTTACTTAAATGACGTTTAACGAGAAAGCCGTTATTTAAGTTTTTTCAAAGTTTTTGTCACCATTTTTTTTAACAAGCTCACAATTAGGCAATATACACATCAAGCTTACTATATATTTTAAGGTTTTCTTTTAGTTGAAAACATTAAACAATGTGCAAACAAAAAATATAAAGAACAAAAGCATTTAAGCTCAAGCAGCGTGAACGGAAAAAGAATGCAAATAAAGCAGACTGCGCAGTTATCGTACAGAACGTATGCACTCGAGTCAGCATATGGTTATCATGTTTATATTGTTTCACGTTCATGTTGAGAAAAACAATAATATCCACATGCTCGAGTGAGAAAACGTGCTGCGCTGACAGACACACAAAGATAACGGTTTGCTAAGCAACGTTTCTAAAAGCACTTTGGGTTTTCTGTTTTTAAACCTGTCTCCCTCAATGTAACCTAAAGGAAGTATATGTCTCAAAATCATTTTGCTATTAGAAAATATCATATCTGATCACTCGCGCTACAGCTGCGCTTACTTGCAGTCGTTAATGCAGTGATGGACAGCTGTCTTTCCTCAGGCGTAGGCCTGTCGCGATCAATTAATCGCAACAATAAAAAAAAATGAGCTCGATAATTTTTCCGGCGGCGATAATTCTCTCTCTACCAAAGACACTGTATGGCAACTGTCGGTTCCTTAGGAACGACTAAAAGGACTTTGACGTTATCCACGTTGTATCATCATAACAATACATGTCAAAAATGGTCAATGTTTAACGACGTAAAAAACACACCCCAAAGCGCCCGTGAAGCGAAAAACGCAAAAAACTCAACCGATTCGGCGAGCACAGAGCTCGTTGGAACCGTCTAGTCAAACTGAAAAGAACAATATAAGTTTCAGAATTTTTGGTGGTGTTTTCACGGAGATATTAGCTGAAACCCATCAGAAGCGCTTCAACCATATTCAGCACGAATAAAATGTTTATTGTAAGTTAGATGTCCCTCTAGTGGACAGAACGTGTAACAACAACCACATGCTATAGTGGCATTGGCGATCCATAAGCCTGTGTAATGTCGTAAATATTAATAATAGGATGAATTTGAGCATTTAATATTCGAATATTAAGTAAAATAAAGAATGGAATTCGAATAGTATTATAGAGGAAGATTGACAGCGCAAGTCAATCACTATTTATGTCTGTGCCTAATGTTTCATATTTTTTGAAGTGCAATTTTTTTTACATCCATTTTATTTATTGTTTTTGGTATTTATTCAAGTGCATTTTTTGTTAACCGAGACTGAGAGTCCATTGCTTTTATTGTTTTTGGTTGTTTTGTTCAGTTGTTGTGGATATTTAAAATGTTTTTCGTTTTGAGTGTTAAATAGTGTTTAGAAAGAAAAGTTTATTGATCTTTGAAAAGATGTACCTGCATTATTATGCCATTATCATTATTTTAAATGAAAATGGTCTCAGAACGACAATATTATCGTTTATCGCAATAATTTCTTGGACAATTTATCGTCCAGCCAAATTTGTTATCGTGACAGGCCTACTCAGGCGACTGCTATTTGGATTTCATGCGAATGGTGGTGTTTCATTAATTAAAGCTGCCGGCGGCAAAATTTTTTTTGATCATAATCAGTGAAATCGACACTATAATCCAACAGAACAACATAAATAAAGTGGTTTTAGAAAAAAAACGAGCTTCTAACTCCACCTGGAGCGTGTTATTTGTTTTGCAAAAATCCACCGCTCCCGGTTCATCGGGTCCAATCAGCGCAGGGGGGTGTGAGATCTGACTGTCAATCACAGGTCGTGCACACGCCACCCCTCGCGCACGTTACAGTCACATGCACACGCTTGAAGTTCGCGCAGTAACGAAGGGTGCTGCCGGAAAATATTCCAATTCCTCAGTTAACCTCAAGAGCTAGGAGGTCAAAAACAACACAGGAAAAGGGAACACCTGCTGAAAAGAGAGAATTAAAGAAAGAAAGCGACCGTGCCCGTAATAAAACCAGGATCAACATCGGATCGGCATGTGAAAGGTGGAGAGATTTAACCATTACGTGATTTAATTGGGTTCAAGCTGGATGCAGAGCTTGCAACATTTCTTCTTGACAGGTAATTGTGCTTTATCAACCAGTTACTTTATTTCTTAGTGTTATGAAATCTTAATTATAGTAATAGTTATAGTTATTAGTTATAGTAATCTAAGTATGTTTGCCCAAATGTGTTGGTATGGATAGCTAAAGTTAGCACTTGTTGGGCAGGTTGGTGGTGCACACGCACTGACGAGCACGAACTCGGTGGGAGGGTATTCGCTGATAGTGGGGGAGGGGCACGAGAGTTGTAAACATTCAAAATTTTGCCTAAGTCCACTCAATCTGCCAGACTTGCCGACTGAAGCTTTAATTTGATTAAAAGTACTTCCATTTTGTAATATAATTTTCATCTCAATAATTCCAAACTTTGGGAGTCAGACTGCGACATTATGATCAAATACCATCCACTTGTTAAACACGCTCCACAGCGCCACCCATTGCATTTAATTATAACTGCCAGTTAGTGCTTGAGATTTATCATGGATTCACTGCATTAACGGCCATCAAAGCAACGTAGTAAAATTCAAATAGTATTTTATTTTTCGAATAATAATTACAGATCGAATATTCGTGCACATCCCTATTAGTAAGGTTGCCTTTTTTATCTATATTATTTGGCATATATTGTAACATGACTTGATTATAACAAATTAAAACAAAACTTGATTTTGAAATTATGTAATTTTGAACAGTACATTTTTATGTGGACTTTTTAATTGATACTTTGTAGTATTGAATGAAATGTTACCCAAACATTGATTAAAATAGTTAAATTTTCATGTAGATTGAACTTTTTAATTTATACTTTTTAGTATTTAATGAAATGTTGCTCAAATATTGATTAAAATAGTTTAAAAAAATATCTATATACACACACACACATATATATATATATATATATAATATTATATAACACATATAATATTATGGAACTATTACACCATAATATTTGGTAAAAATAGTTCCTTTTTCCAAAAATATTTTTAAATGTTTATTTGGCACATTCCTAATTTTGACATGGTTTTTATCATACATTTTAGATATCACACCTCTTTGCATGACCAAGGTGTTGAAATAGTTAATTGGCTTGTATCATTACGCTTAGCAGAAAAACACAAAATGTTTCTTTCCTCGACTGAATTGTGATGTTGACGAACTGTCAAAGGCCGCAGAAGAAATCGTGTTATGATATGCGTCCGATTATTGCATCATGAATATTCCAGAGAAATGAAGCATGATCAACATCTGTTGTTTTGGTTCTGCGTGATACAGAGCATAACGGTAATAATGTATCGTGCGTTCAGTGATTGCTGGGACACCGCTGAAATCCAGGAGCTAGAGATGGAGGGATATTCACTGTAGGCTTCTATTAGCATGATTGCAGCTGGTGGCCTTGACCTCTGGCTGCGGCAAATAAAAGGAATTTAGGCCCGAAGTGTAAGTTGTCACATCCCGTCGCGGTCAGAGGTTAGCTGGAGAACTTTGTGGTCAGTGACATGGCTTAGTCCTCATTAGACCACGTGACATGGGGTCCGCCGCACGTAGGGTCACGGGTACAGCCAGGGGTCTTCAGGACACAAATAACAAGCAGTTATATCATGCAAGAAAACATTTGTTGGCTGTGAAATATTAGCCTTGCTGTCTTCTGAATACATAGCCACATCCTAACTCATAATCCTGATAGCAGCAACACATTTTTATTATTTAGACTAAGCTTTTTTAATTGACACTTTTATCAGTGTTGATTCAAATATAGCAAGTATTGGGAAAATGGTTAGTTTTTATGTAGATTGAACTTTTTTTTTTTTAATTATTGATATCATTCAGTATTGAATCATGTATTTCACACAGTTTATTGGGTAGAATAGTAAATTATTATTTGGATTGAATTTGATACTTTTCATGTTTAATGAGAAATCGTTAGTCTTAGTTATAATAGTTATTTTGTATAGACTTAACTCAATTTAAACCAATCATTTTTATTAAATGAAATATGACACACACGCATGAAATATTGCACACAAATATTACATTAAACAGTACATATTTATTGAACATTTTGTTTTGCACACATTTTGGGTAAAATAATTAATTCTTGTTAGATTGAAATTGTATTATCTATTGCAATTGTTATTTGTAGTACTTTAAGAAATTACTATTTCACACAATATTTGTGCAATATTTCATTTTTAATTATTGTTTATTTTTCATTGATACTTGGGTTAAATGAAATATAAGTATGCTTATCAGCATTTGTTTTCCACTGAACTTATTTCCATTGAATTGCAGTGTATTCTGGGAAGAGTAGAACTTACTTAGAACGGGGGCTAAATGAGGTATCTCATTTGGTATCACATTGTAGATCAGAGCTCTTGTGTTTCTTTGAAAATAGCTTTTTTTTTCTTCCAAATTCTGTTTTTCACAACACTTAAAAAAAAAAAAGTGCCTGCAGGTGCATGTGATATAGCTGAGATATATCAGATTAATGTCTCTTATGCTCTGCTTTCTTTAGAAGTCAATCAGGAAGTAACATTGATTTACTTGACAACTCCGCGAATCTTTAAAGAAAGACCTTTCAAATGATTTTTTGTAATGTGAGCTTGAAGAGTTTGTCTAAGGGCTGTTCGGCACATTCAAATCAACCTGTTTGACCAGATATAAGGTTGTCATGTAAAAGACAATCGTTGTTCATTGTACAGTGAAACGTCTTGGTGTTAAGAAGTGCTGTATATCATCTATTATTTGTTTCTCGGTCGAGTGACTTTATTAATGTTTGTGTCACTGAATGGTAATCTGGTGGTATGTTCATTCATAATTTACTTTAATTTTAGGCATATGTTTTTAAGAGCTCATTGAACATGTTATGACAACTGGTATCAGCATTTTAAAACAAAAATACAAAAACTTTCTGTGGTTTCAAATGTGGCAGGTGTTTTTTCCCCTCAAGATAAACCTCATTTTTAGGCGGTTTATTAATGTTGAGTGGCTACTCTCATTGTAGACATTGTAGATGTTGCCCTAAAATCATTGCAGACAACAGATCTTAAAAAATATAATAAACATTACAATAAACATTAAAATCCTCTCATTAACTATAAGAGGTCTGAATGTTTTCAGTGCATTTGGATAAAATGTTTATTTCTCATCCTGTGTCATTCAAATCGGTCATCTTTGCGCAGACAACAGACTAGTCAAGTTACCTCTAATGGATTATTTGCATCACTTTAGGACTCCCTTCAGCACGCTCAAGCTCTGAACATCAAACAGCGTTTGGGGAGATGCGCGCCCCTGCAGGGTAATTAACTGTTCCCTCTCAGACCCTCCACTATAAAACACCTGCAGGCTTGACGGCACACTCACAAAAGCCCAAGCCCAGAACTGATTCATCAATCTGGCCCTCGAAGACGCACACAAAAGGCAGCAGGCCGAGGTGGCCCGGGTCTATTGCTGCCCTGCCAGCTCCTCCGAGCCACGTCCTTTTGACTCAAGCATACGTGAAGTGGATCATTACAC
Source organism: Meda fulgida (assembly GCA_030578275.1). Classification (NCBI taxonomy): domain Eukaryota; kingdom Metazoa; phylum Chordata; class Actinopteri; order Cypriniformes; family Leuciscidae; genus Meda; species Meda fulgida. Next base: position 6,829,870 of record CM060637.1, read on the forward strand.
CTGCACACACTCCAGCCTCCTACGCCGCATCCAATGTTTGTGTGAGTGATGATTGAAGGAGGCTGACTTGGAAGAGATACAAACGCTCGCACGCCGTTGCTCTAGCGGGTTTCTGACCCCAAAGCAGAGTGGTAGCACTCTCAAAAGTGTGCTCCTCCGAGACTTGCCGTAATATAGAGTTGGGTATTAAAGGCAAAGGCCTGCACACTACTTTGTGTGTGGGTATAAATCAAAGCCGGCCCTCACATGCAGAGGCCATTTGTGCTGTGCTATTTACTTCCGCTGAGAAATAATCATTACCCTATAAAATGTGAAAGTGAAAAATGTAAAGGAGGCCTATAAATAGGCGGCGAGGAGGAATATGGATGGCCGGGCCAGACTCCCTCTAGACCACAAGACTTGGTTCCTTATGGAAATGCAACAGCTCTTTAGATGAACTAGTGGGTTGTAGCATTTGTATATTTGCTGGATATTATACAGTTAGGCTGCATTTGTTGCTTTACATAAAGCTTCTTGAACGTTTATTGAGATTAATGAAATTCTTTGTAATATTTGAACATTAATACACAGCAGTGTATTGAGCATATGGTGCAACATAATGCATTTGTTTAAGGGTCAATTAATACTGACACTGATTAAATCCTGCATAGTTAATATATAACCAAATAACTTACATGGTTTGGGCCAGTAAGAAATCATATATATCAATCGATTAAAAAAAAATAACTAGATTTATCACACATTTTTTTCTGTGATAAATCGCAATTAAAATTACTTACATTTTTATACGTTTTTAATGTATTTTACTACGTAATAATTTCACAGTTAATCTCCAAATTAATGTAGAGACAACTTAAAGACAGTATATTTTAAATACTTTCCATCTTTTATGAATGAAGGCCAGTATCTAATACAGCTACTGATGACCCCCCCCATTTTAAACACTAATTATAGTCATTCAACATTGCAGTGTAATTGAAAGGTATACGTTTTTTTAACATTTATTTGGCTTAAAAAAATAACAACTTTTAATTTAAGCGAACTTCAAACAATCCTCATATAAACCCATAATAAATGTCATATTTACCTGTGCCTTTCCTACCTGTTTAACAGTCTGCACTCCATAAGTTAATAATGATAATATATATATCATTAACATTATTCTTTAATTGAACAGTTTTAAATATCTTAATTGTCCAGTTAGTCGTAGATCAAAAGTGCTCTTTGACAATTTAAAATTCATAAATGGCATCGTTAAATAGCTGCATAATCAACAGGACCATATCCTGAAACTTCAAACATGTCTTGAGCTTCTCCATGGCGACTTGTACTTCTATGCTCATGTTTCTTTCGGCACTGATTAAAATAAATGTGCAAATGTCGGTCCTTTTTAATTTCCAACTATTCCATCATTAATGATCAGCCTCACTGTCATAAAAAGGATTCTTATAATCATGGCCACTGCTTTCACTGTATTCACAGGCTCAAAGCGGTCTACTGTTGGCTTTCCTTTCCTTTAAGCACTTTTCAATTCATTTGCGTATGATCTGGTCTGCGTGGACACCTGTGAGGAAAGGCTAATTTAGGTCCAGAACCAGTTAACATCCAGATCCAACCCTCTACTCTTTCTTGTTTCTACTTTCTTTTTCGTGCATGAAAAAGTAGCCAAGAAACAGGGAATAAAGGACATATAGGGCAGCCTGCCATCACATGATCACTTAAGTTCCCTGTTGTGCTTGCTAGGCTACCGATGGGTTCAGTTGTCCACTTTTATTATTCTGGACATGGGAGCACTTGGTGTATCTATTCTTTGATGAATTTTTCCTGCTTCAAAGAAAGAAGTATGCAGTCCATGCACACTTATTGGAAATTTGATATAAAATCACTTCAGCCTCCAGGGGTTGATGCCTTGTAAAATTGCCAATTACTCATAATTTCCACAAAACTACAGGCTGCATTGATTCATGATGGACACCCACGCACAATAAAGACTAGCTCTAGCTTGTTCTCTTTTAGCATTTAAGGACAGGGTTAGGAATGTTAGAAAAGTTAACTGATATAAAGCAACATATTTTAATGTTGCTTGCTCATAAATGTAAATATGAATAATGCTAATGTGCAAAATGTGAAGATACAATCTATAATTTCTAGACTTGCAATGCTAGCAAGATTTCTTTAAATTTTATTTTTGACATTTTTGTTGAATTATTTTCATTGAACAATATAGAAAATTATGAAAGGGATTGTTTTTTTAATGGCCCATCTATTTCTGTTTTTTCAAAATTTGTTCTGCAGTATGTAAAATTAATACATTTCTGTCACAACTTCAAGTACAACTAAACTTTCTCGCGTGCCTGAGTATGTGCAGTAGATGAAAGTATGCTGCTCATTCACACAAAGACATGCAGAAGCATCCAGACTTCATATTGAATGTAATTTCTACAGACGCAATACTTCGATCAAACTAGGAATGAAACTCATATTCGTAGTAACCATACTCACATTAAACTAAGTGGCGTAGTTCAATTTTAATCTCAATAAAAAGGCATATAAACACCTTAATCATATTATTACCACTCTGACCAAAGTGTGCATGTGCCTGGACGTACGCGGATGATGTGTGTTGTTCACACAACTTCATGAATGAACTCCGTGACATTATTCTGGAGTTTTCCCTCCACTCTGAATCGCTAAACTTTGTCAACACAACTCAAGCAGCCACTTACATTGTTAGTCAGCTCCCAGGCCTCTATTTCAAGGAGGTTGCTGTCATCATGGCACGTAATGGCCCTTTTTGTCATCCTAAGCTATGTATAGCTTCTTAGTTGTTGCCGCGACCTCGTTTCAGTATGTTAATTTTAAAGCAATGCAGCTGTAAACCACGTGGACACCGTAAATAGCCAGTGGAAAAAGCACAGATGAATGGTTGGGTGTTGTCGAAATGTGTTGCGTGCGTGTGTACACACTCATCTCCAGAGCATGCGACTCCTGTAATCATTCTTGTTTGGGTGCTTTTGTTCTGATATCATGTGGCACTTTTAATTGATACTGTTAATGAGGGTGTTGGAAAAGGGCTGCAGATGGAAACCGCTGATGCCCTGAAGTCATTTTGACACGGAATAGGTCAATCAGAGAAGCTATGCTGCCATCCTCAATCTGAACTGCTCCAAACTGAAGTAGACCTAACCAACAATGAGAGCAACCCATCCCGTGCTGACAGACTCTGTACCAAAGGGGCAAAATTATATAGGCTACACATTTAGAGGGGATTTCCATCCGTCCGTCCGCCCGCCCATCCATCCATTCATCCATCCATCCGATTTTGTTGTTAAAGCATTATAATCTAATTATTTTCATTTTATTATACAATAATTTTCTTTATGCCCTCCCTGAAATGTCACTTTTACAAACAGCAATTCATGTTCACTTTAAAACTAAACTGTGCCTGAGTGATTGTATTTTGATTTGTCATTATGTTCAATGGAATTGCGTAAAGTAGTTTTCAAAAAAAATCCTAATAGGGAGATAATGCAATTAGAGATGTTCCGATACCCTTTTTCCCTTCCCGATACCAATTCCGATACCTGGACTCAGGGTATCGGCCGATACCGAGTACTGATCCGATACTTGGATGTGTACAGTATCTATACAGCTGCAATTCATACTAGCACTGTATGAATTGATATAATTATTTTATGGTGTGTTTCAGACTTATCCCTTAATTAAACATGAACAAATACATACAGTGAACTAGAGTATTTTTATTATCTGACATACATTTCACAGCAATATATTATTTATCTTTCTTAAGTGAAAAAGAACTTAATGCAACCACACATCTAATACTGTAAACTGAAAAAGGTATTTTAGTTTTACAATATAACTGCATAAAAAAGTGCAACAAATAAATCTAGCAATCTAAAAAATGATATATGAATAATATAAGAAAATAATCTCTTTATAATTTAAAGTCCATAAACAATTTTGTTAAATAAACGGCATTTCAGTTTTGACCGCGGCTGGTCATCCAGAAAAATAAACTCAATACATGTTGTCGGTTGTATTTATCGCTCGTTGGCTGTCTTTTGAAAACATTTCTCTTCGTTTGAATGAAGCTTTTAGAGATTGTTGATTCTGGTGCGGCTCATTCTTCTCTGCCCTTGCCTTTGTGTAATCGTGTTCTGCGGGGTGACGCGTCTTCAGATGCTTTAAGTTACTCGTGTTGAAGTTGCTAATCTTGTTCCACCCCTCGAAATTACAGTAGGGCATACGGGACATGTCGCCGTTTTACTGTCTGGTTGGTCCAGTCTGAAATACTGCTAAACAGCGGACATACTGATAGCGCGCACGCGTTTTCTTCTTCGCTGCTCTAAACAGTGGTTGCTTGTGGCAACAGCACAACTTCCTGTGTCGCCACAAGCAACCACTGTTTAGAGCAGCGAAGAAGAATTGATCTCTGATTTGCAGCGTTATGCAAAGCTAGCGTGCATAACTAGATATTGTTTAAGAAAATGGTATCGGATCGGTGCATGGGTAGAAGTACTCGCTGATACCGATGCCAGCATTTTTATCGGTATCGGCGGCATTTCCGATACTAGTATCGAAATCGGAACAACTCTAAATGCAATGCCAACAGGAGCGTCCATTGACGACTGTCTCAAACTGCTAATTGGTGGCCAGAATTATTCACCTTAGTCAAATTTTGAAGTTTTGTAAAGGAAGAACTTAGAGTGTGTTACATAAAGTACCCTTTTTTGGGAACTCGGTTGTGTGTTTCATTAATTTAAAAACGTACTCTTCCAATACTAATTACATATTCGTAGAGAGGCTGTTTAAATGTGTGGCTTTAACGACTAGTTTCTTCCCCAGAGAAAATGCGTCACGGAAGCAGTTTCTACAATCCTTAATGTGAAGACAAATTTAGCTAAACTGCAAAAATGGCTAACAGAAACAAATCTTCGGTGGCAACAAACCCTGTCCTGCTCACACTGCCACTCAAATCTCAGACGCGGGGTTGGTGCTTAATTAGTGTTATTAACCTTCAACAAACCGGGCCGATTTTATTTTGCCATGGTGACAGCTTCAGCTCTATTTCTCCGTTCACCGGCATGAGGTATTTTAATTGGCTCGAGCTCCTCGATCCACTCAGCCCTGACAACACGCGGAGACGGACGTTCACCGTGGTGAGCGACATGTAAATGGCCTTTCTATGAAAGGAGTGTTTCTTTTTTTTGTGTGTGTAACCCCTCGCTCATATTCCTTCAGTACAGTGAGGACACGGCGAGCTCACCCGAGCTGCACGCCGCAGTGAAGTGACAACCGAGCAATCATTAAAAATTTTGATGGCTGCTGCACGCACAGGCCCATCTCCCGGCTTGATGTAAAGAAAAGCGCGCAGCCATCTTTTGTATTTGCTCTCTGTCACCGACGAGAGCTCAGGCCTAATTTATTCCTTCTCATCGTCAGCTCTGCAAAGACAACTCGTCTTCACTGTTTCTTACTTGCACATACGCTTTATTGTGCCCACATTAATGTCTCTGTAGGCTTTCGAGGAGCAGTAGACTCAACAAGAAGTTATTAGGTTCTTTATGGGCGGTCGTTATTGAAGGTTTGGTTTTTGTGTGTAAAAATAAAGGAATCTTTGGGTTGACATTTGTAGTCAACTTTTTTTTTTTTTTTTTTTTTTTTTTTTTTTTTTTTTTTATAATGTCCTAAAACGGATATCTAGAGATCAGGATGACAGATATTATTTAATGATTCCAAATAACGTACACGGTTTCTGAATTAAAATTGAATTTATTCAAAAATGAAAGTAACACATTTTGCTTAATACTTAGACCACCAAAATATTTGAAAACAAAATGCTGTTAATTAGCTTACTTATTTAAGTCACATAGCGCTTTACACAATACAGATTGTTGCAGCTTTACAATGATAACAGGAAAATGTCTTCAACAAAGCGGGCTGATTTTAACTACATGGAAACAGTTATCGGTAAATGTCGATAATTAAGTTTAAAAAATTGATCTCTGAATGTGCATCAAGTGTTGGTCACGGTGTGGTCTGGTTATAATGTGAGTGGAAATAGATAAGTGGACAAGGTTAACTACATTTTAACGCTCACATTTCAAACATTTTAATGGTCAGAGTCAAAACTGTTGCCAGCCTACACACTGAATTTGAAGGTCTACCTTCAGTTTTCACACCAAAATAAAGACTTGGGGGTTTTAACTCTACACAAAATGTAAAAAAGAAGCATTTAAAAGCAAGTATATTTTCGTTTTCTAATGTAAAACAATTTAAAAAATGGCCCAACGATGGAATCCAATGGCATGGGCAAACGTATTTTGCGTCTTTTACTTGCGCTTCAGTAAAGTTGCCTTAATTGGATAATTTAGTTTAAATTTCAAATAGTTACAACATTTAGTCTGTGATAAATAATTTAGATCTGTTTTAATGTGGTTATTTGATTATTCGTGTGTTCCATGTGCAAAAACACCAAGCTCCTCTTAATCTACTGGAAATTATGATTTCAGAAGAATACAGAATAAGTCATATTATTATTTATTGGTATTCTAATTGAAGGATTTAGAGATTATGTAACTGATAATATTGAGTTTCAGTGGTGGACCTGGTCCTGTACCTAGTACATATTCTCGTTTTATACTGTAATTGTGGGTCTATAGTATTGTGACCACTGTATTTGGTTACACTCATTCAAAGAATATTTTTGCATCTTTTTTCCCCCAATAATTTCCTCTGGCACTCGACGAATGGGCTTCAAGTTTTAACATTTGATTTAACAGTTGATATTTGCAATTTAATATGAAGGGTCTCCAGTAGCTTGGCTCTTTGACAGGTCTCATTAACACAATGGGTGTTGTGTTCTCGTCGGATCGGGTTCCTTGTGCAAGGTGACGCAGGCCAGCCTTTCCCGCGGAAGCTCGTGATTGTCAGGAGCGCTTCTCCAGACCCTAATTCTATTACCAGATTCACACGTCCACCTTCACTGGAGATTATTACACGGAGGGAGGGTTTGTTCCTGTAGCCGTGCTGGGAATGGTTGATGCATCTTATTTAGTTTGTTTGTTTATTTCACAGGGGTGTAAGGGACTGCTGCTGTCACGATGGACGCCCAATCACAAGGCCAGCAGCCGCCGGTGCCAGTGTTTCAGCCACAGGTTTGTGTTCTCTCACACATAAACACAAACACACATGCAGTCTAGCCAAACTTTCTTTTGTAATCTCATTATATAGCGGTTCAGTTTTTTTATTTTTCGGCGTCTACCATCCTGACTCAACACCTGCTTGCTTAGCAGCATGTAGCACGAGCCTGTCGCCCTCTTCCACATCCACATCTGCCCCCTTCAAATCTCCCCGTGTCTGTCAATCCACCCGCAGAGAGACAGGCGGCGGTCTGCTCCTGCTGTCTCTCTGCTGTGCCGGGTGAGAGGTGATAATGAGATTCTGCTCTGCACAAGCAATGTTTCCTGCACACAGGAGCCATCATGTGTTTCCAGTGCCAGAGACAGAGGTGTTGGAAATCTGCTGCTTTTAGCAGTCTTTTGCTCTCTCTCTCTCTCTTCCTTGTTCTCTCTCTTTATCTCTCTTTTGTCGTACTTCCTTTTCACACGCCCAGACTAATTTCCTCCAATCATCTGACACTAGTATTGTTGTCTTAATGTTTGTTCGCTTATTAATGACCGCCAATACAAGCTTTCTGAACATCAGATATCACCCCTCCTTTATTTAGTTATTCATTTTTACATGGGCAGAATCTTTCTTGTGTGTGTAAATCAGTAATTAAACTTCTTTATCCTCACTAAATGGATATTTAGAAGATTTAGATTAGATTAGAAGTTTTAAAAGTGAAATGTGCCTTCTCACAGACATTCCGTGTTTGGTCATTTGGTCAATGTAAAAGCATCTTCATCTTGTGAATTCTTACATAATTATTGTTTATGGACTAATACTTTTAGTATTGCGTAATTATTAATATCGGATCTGGAGAGAACTTCAAAAAAGAAGTGTTTTTCCAAGCTTGTTATTGTTAAAAGTCCCTCTTAATTAAAAAAATTAAGACATTCTTCTTTTTAATGTTTCATTGAATAATCAATTGCTAGACTTACCAAGAGCATTCAGTTCAAACTAACATTAAATATCTTGTATACTTTGATTTATATTTGAATTAGAATTCTACCAGTCAACATATTGAATTTTATGGATGCCAATAGGTAAGGTAAGGGAAAATCTGAATCCAAAATGTTGTATGAATGTATGAATTGTCCAATAAATGTTGAATGTGTATAAATAAATTTTTTGCGATGGTTCAGCCCAGACATAGAGACTACATGAGTCAGAAATGTATTAAATCAGTTTATAAAAACTGATTCTCGGTTATTTGGGGGATTTTTGGTTGCAAGCTGCTTCTGGGATTTCATAGATTCTAGGCTCCTATACTCTCTCAAACATACTTATTTAAAAACGCATTGGCCGATAAATTGGAATTCGGCTTTTTTTTAACCTGAGTTATTGCACAAAACCCAATATCGCTCAAACTTCCTTGACCGGTCTTATTTTACAAAATATTGTCGAGTACAGCTGAGGGTGAAAGCTTAAGGCCCGCTGTCATCAATAAACAGTGTGACACCGTGACAGCTTAAGAGAATGACTTTTACAAGACTCGCAACAAGCATTCAAGTTCAGCTCATATTCCCTTGGAAAAAAAGCAAGCGAAAATGCTGAATTGTGAATGCAATCACGCATATGATATCATATCTTAAAGTCCCCAAGGTTAGATGGATATGCATAGGAGATGCCGGATGAGTCGGTAAGGCGTGCATATTTGATGGCGCATTTGCTCTCAGAGCGAGTGGGAGGGCGAGATCTTCAGATCCGATTTTAATCGTCACAGCGGATTTTTCGATGAAGCAAAATTCCCTTGTAAAGCAAGGGCTTTAAATACTGGAGCAGATTGAAGAGGAGCGGGCGAAGGTGATATAAATATTGTATGGGCCGGGCCTGGAGAGAGACGTTGATGAAAAGGATGCGAACAGGATCTCCTGGCTTGTTCCCCCCCACCACGAAGATCCCCCCCCCCTCCAGCACCCGCCAACCAACCAACACTACCACCACCACTGCTACTCCACCACCTCTTCAGCGCTTCGGTTGTCCTTTCCTTGGCAGCCGCTGGCAGTGTTGTGCTGTCAGCTCACACCTAGTCTCCACGCTCCTGCCGCCCCGTCCTCCGTCATTCTCCTCCTCCTCCTATCTCGCATCCCCTGTCATATGGCTGCATGTCTGCATTTCTCTTTTTACATTCGTGTCACCAGTGGCCAACCCTCCATCGTTTGCCTTTGCTCCTGTGATGTGTTGTCCCTTTGAGTCGTTTACCCAGCATGCTTTGCTTCATCTTCCTTCTCTGACCTTTTTTATTTATTTAACCGAAACGATGAATCAAAAGGCCCATTCACACCAAGAATGATAACTATTTTAGTATCCACACAAATGCACGATAACATTATATTTATTATCAATGTGCTATAGTTTTGTCGTTTTAAATGCTTGAGCTCTTTAAAGGTCCAGTGTGTAATATTTCTGTGGATCTATTGACATAAATGCAATATAAGATCCATAACTATGTGTTTAGTGGTGTATAAAGACCTTACTTAATGAACCGTTAAGTTTGTATTACCTTAGAATGAGTCATTTATATCTACATAGGCGCGGGAATCCCCTTCTATGAAGGTTGCCATATTGTGACATGATGTTTCTACCGTAGCCAACAGCGAACACACAGCGCTACAGAGCGCGTTTCGTCACTACCTTGAAAGAGAAGCCGCTGAAAGCTAGAAGCCAGATAGACACCGTGAGTAGTGACTTTCCCTTGTCAGTGGTGTAAAATATGTAGTTGGATTGTTTCATGTAACTTAGTTATTTTCCCTCGCTGTGTTATGGCTTTGCTATGTGGGGATAAATGTGCTGGTTGCGTTCGTGAGACAGCCGAGTACTCTTTTCATTGACCGTAAAACAGTATGTTACAGGAATCACCGACAAGTCGATCTTGGAAGCATTTTAAGTCGTTCGCGAAGAGTTTTCAAAATCAGAGAAAAAAAGCCTATTGTATGTAGTAAATGGTGTCTAAGGGATGCGGAGGCGCGCGTGCTCTTACAATCATGACATTTTTGCCGCGCGCACCTTTGGGCTCATGCGGACGCGTCGAGTTTAAACAAGGCTTTACGCTTTAACCAGCTCAGCCACAGTAAGCTCATATTAGCCTGGTAAACTTTTACTACCCTGTTAGAAAAAAATATAGTTGCATAGTTTCATGTGGTTCTTCTGACTTTCTTCTGATCTTCGCTATTCTCATAGAATTCGAATTCTTTTGTCAGATAATTCTATTCTCATAAAATTAGAACGATTCCTTAAATTTATAGTTATTGTTATCGGTATAGTCATCCTTGAAGTGAAAGGTGCGATACTGTTTACTGTTGTTTTGCTAAATTTTGTGAGGGTAATCCAGTCATTTCAATATGAATCAGCGCGATTTGGGGAGTTTTGTATGAGGATGGAAAAGTTCCCCTCACAGGTTTCACTCATGTTCAAGTTGGCCACATAAATTTTCCGTGTTGAGAGAGAAAGCAGTTTGGTTTGACTGTGACTTCAGTGTGAGTTATGCTTTATATATTAATATGCTATTGACAATAGACTGGCCTTATTTTTTTTCTGCAAAATTTTGCTGATATTTCATTTTCATCTAATGTGACTATCCTAATGGAAAGTGTTCCCATTTCAAAACATCCTTGGCCCCTTTCCTCCCACCTCCGTGTGTTATTTTTGTTTTTCCACTTCCTGCAGAGCGGCAACAAGCCCTTTGAGCTCTCGCCCCTCCTGCAAGCTGCAATCTGTACAAACCGCGTCACGCCGCTGTCGAGTGACCCCGGCGGTCGTGGAGATCCTCGGCTGCTGCGGTTCATCTCTTGTCAGCTCAGTGCTCTAAATTGTGTGACAGCGCAAAGCCATGGATGAGACAAGCTGTCAGTCAGGGCGCCCCTGCTGCCCTTTGAAGGCGAGGCCAGGGGGCAGAAAGGTGCCGCAAATGGCCTGTGAAGTTTACATACACTGCCCACTGCTAAACAGATTACCTCTAATGAAGTGTCTGGAGCTCAGGCCGCGTCAGGCCTAATCCTGGCTGGCAGTGCGTCCCTTCGGCTGCCAAAAAAGCCGCCACCCTCTGGCCTCCTCCCGCCGCTATGCCGGCCTCCCCGTCGCTGGGAGGTGCCCATCGTTAATCAGGCCGGACAGTGCGCGAGCTGACATGCAAATGTAGGTCATTGCATATGTAAATGTGTGATTAGCGAGCCGCATGCCAGAACACATTAGCTCGACTTTGCTCTCAGCATGCGCTTGTCATGCCGCTTTAGAGGCTCATGCTAACATTTGTCAAGTGACCATGTGGGGAGTGAAAGCAATGCCTTGCCCCTCTGTGGACCATCCGCTGCTGACCAAATCAACACGATATATATGCATTATCTAAGGGGCAATGACGTATAACAGTGTCTAGAATAAAGAATAGGAAAATCTACATAAAGAACAACGTCAAGTTGTGTGCTCTGTGTATACATGTTGGATTCATATGGTTTTGAAAAATATACTACTTTCATGAAATGTTCATGTGGTGTAACTATTAAGTTAAACAATAGTACTATTAAGGTAAACAATGTGCATATATATATATATATATATATATATATATATATATATATATATATGTATATATATATGTAAAAAAAATAAACTTTTTACATATCTATTAAGCTTCAATTACTTCCATTTTCATTTTATTTTTAGTACTTTAACTTTTTTATCAGTTAGATCATCCTGTCCCCCCCCCCCCCCCCCCCCCTAGAAAAACATGAATTTTCCAACTTGCTATTGTTTAAACACATTTTTTTTCCCCCATTAACCTCTCTGGATTTGATACAAAATAACTAAATGTTGCCAAGAAACCTGGTGTCTTTTATATTAGCTTGATATGGTTACATTTAGTCATATCCAGCTTTCTCTCTTCGCTGTGGTGGCAGAAAAGAGAGCGCTTCTTCTGCTGCACCAGATGTGTCCCTGGAAGAAGGGGCTGAGAGCGTGTTGTCACATGGAAAAACAAGCTACCTCAGTGTGTTAATTGGATGGGGCAATTCTTTGGCTCACACCTTTTTTTTCCCCCTTAAAGCTGTCAAGTTAGAAAACAATGAAATTCTTAAATTGGTCGCCCCTTGATCTACATCCACCCCTCCGGCATCTAGTCAAGTTGCAGTGCTTCCTCCAACTCATTTATTTCAGTTCAACCTGTTATATATATCAGACAGTTTTACACAATAATGTTGATGGATTTGACAGATCGTCCAAGTATTCTTGTATTGTAAGAAAGACACTGATGCCGTTCACATTGAGCTGTCATTTGTTTTCATGACTGAATATCTTAATGGATGAACATTTCAGAGAGTTGTGTGAAGCTTAAGCTTAACTTGGAACCATAATATGAAAATGCATGCCAAGACTATAAATAAAAGAGATTTCATTTGTTTACAAGACTACAATTGTGTCATCCTTCCCCTACCGTTGCCATCTTCACAATATAATTTGCCTTCAAGGCCATCTTATGGCCAACTTTGGGTAGTTCGCCATGACATGACATGACATTGCATTCCACTATCTTGTCACCTCCAGTAGCCAGAACGTTTGCGGGATTAAAGTTTACACTCAAAGCCTCCAAAGGTCAGAGTGTTTATTTATTTATGTATTTGCTCACACTATCTCCGAGGGGCTAATTCTGGGTTTTGTTTAGATTTTTAATTTTAGAGCACAAGTGTCAAGGCGCCGCACGAATTCTTGGGAAGAACACTCGGGGCGGTTTGTCACTAACTGGTCCAGCATAAGTCACTTCAGAAGTAGGGATGTCACCACTTGCCTGATTTGTCCAGACAGTATACGGCAAAGATTCATACGGCGTTTTGGATTCAACGTGGATGGTTAATGTTGATTCGTTCCCACACTCTCTTGCCCTGACATATCGCCCTAATGACACCTATCCCGATGCCCTCGAGAGTTTTCTTACATCTCTTGGCATATAAACAAAAGCAATCACGCAGTTTGGCTAGCAATGGCCGATCTGTGGGGACATGTTTGTTTTGTCAAGACGATTGGAAAAGCGCAAAACAAAAGCTGTCTTATGTTCATTTGATGTTCATTTCTCTTTCTTGAAATGTACTTATTATCTTGTGCTTCTTTCCCAGAAAATCCACCAGGATATGGGCTATAACAATTTAGCCAATTTTGCCATTATAAAGAAGATTGGAAGGGGACAGTTCAGCGAGGTTTATCGAGCTACGTGCACACTAGATCAAACTCCAGTAGCTTTGAAAAAAGTGCAGGTAAGAACTTCCTTTTGGCATGTAATGTCTTCATGTCCTCAAAAAAGAGAGTCCAATTCTCACTATTCTAGTTTCTTATTAACATGCATATTATTACTGATATTTACTGTTTATCTGTACTCATAAAGCACATATTAATGCCTTATTCTGCATGACCATATTCTACATCCCTTAATGTTTGCAATTAGGTTTTTGTGTATGTTTTAAGTTGGTAAATTATAGGCCTGGCATTCATTATATTGCAAAATGCATAATATTGCTCTGATATGGCTTGAAATAACCTTAAAATGTCCCTTAAGACATTTAACATTGTGAAATGTTCTATTTTATTTCAGTTTACATTATTAAATATTAATATTGGGGTTAAATATTTACATTATATTGACTTGTACCAATTTTGTTAATTACATACACTTAACATTATTCATTTGTAATATTAACAATGTTAAATAAGTCTTGCGAAAAACTGTATTATCAATTTTCTGTTGCGACATTAACAATGTTGTTTAACCCTCCGGTACTGTTCACATGTCGGTCAAAAATGACTGATTTATGTATTTTTTTTATTTTTATTTTTCAAGGAAATGATTGTACTATATTTTAGTTCAATAATATATATACATTTTTTTAGATTTCATGGTACTTAATTATATTTATGTAGTAGTTATAATCCATTTATTCACTTTTTGAGCATAGACTTGAAAATAAAATTTCCTACTTTAGCGGGCACAAATCTTGAATGTTTTGGAGCACAGACTTCAGTTTGATCTTTTTTTTAAAGACTATAATTGGCAGTTTATTGATGAAGTGAAGTTTAAAAAAAAACGATATACCAAAACGAATATCATTTTTAACTTTCATAGGAAATATATATTTTCCAAAACACGTTTTACTCTCAAACTGAGAAAATCAAAGCCATAAAACTAAACAAGCTGTTGCAAATTTGAGGTTGATCTCTGAAAAAATTAGCTTTCACTAAAAATTTGTTTGGGCGCAGTACCAAACGTTTTCACTAGATGAAATTCGTCTCATTCATTTCCAATGCTGTCATTTTTGACCACCAACAGTGTCACCAAGTGTGACTTTTTTTTTAGGACCATTTAACCTTTTTGAATCATGTCCATGATTTTTTTTTTGTTCACACAGCAAGTTGCAAAACCTTTACCATGTTTCATACCATCCCAAAACCCCCCAAATATTTAGGTCTATTAAAATAATAGGTATTCCGTCCAGTCATAGGAAATGATGAAGCGTGAATGTAAACCTTCCAGAGTTGATTGTAGTCCATGTATCTTGATGAACAAGATTTGTTCATCTGAAGGGAAATACAAATACTTTAAATGTACTTTATTTTCCAAATTAACAACTTTAATCCAAAGCCATTGGCTTAGTAAATCACAATTTTCTTTTTAACATTGAGTCGTGATTTTTGTACAACAAAAACAACGATAAAAACAGTATTGGGTTGAACGATTGGAAAGCACCAAAACGCCGCTTGCATAAAAACAGCCTTCAATATATTTGCTCAAATTTCATTTGAACAGAAGCAGGCATCTGATTGGCTGAGAATCACGAATGAATGTGTTTCTTTTCTTGCCATAAACATATTCACAGACACAGCCAGCTCAAAACACAGTTTCCTGTGGATGTGCAAAGCAGACGTGCTGGAAGAAATAATTGGCAAGCTCAAGATTAAAAAGAGCGGTGCCCGGATACCATCGCTTCTGCTTTCCTAACACACACACAGCACCTCCACCACAGTGGTCTTCTCCCTCACTACCACTGACTTTATTAATGCTAATGATGAGCTGAGAACGAATTGGTATTTTTGTATATGTCATTATAAAATGACAGGTAGTAACACACTTAACTCTGCGAATATATCCCATAATGCAGTTCATCCATGCAATACTGCCACTTTTTGTGTTCTTAAAGTAAATGGATATATTCACTTAAAAATTCAAGCTTTCTTTAAAACACATTCAGAGCTGCAGAAACGTAATATTTCTTACATATTGCAATGCTAACGTCAATGAACTTCACTATGATTTTTGCATGTGGTTCTGAGCTTGTCCGGGTGGAAGTCCACTATGGGCAACATTTCCACCTTTTGTGATTAGGATAATGAATATACGTGATTATTCCTGATGCAAATATTGTGCAACTCTGATTGCATGAATGAAGAATGTAATATTTGCTCCAGGACTAGTTTTTACTCTCTTTAAGCTTGAAAGTTTTGGTTTGATTTTAGACTTTTGGCCTTGAGATGTTAACATTTCTGTTTGCGGTTTACACTGTGTGCTTTATCATAATCAGGATAGACATGATTAAAACAGTGTTTTAACAGATACATCTAACATACGGTCAGGATTATCAGCTCTTGATTTTGTAAAACAAGATTGTTTGTGCTGTTTTAAAATAAGTTAGGGGCCGTTCACACAGAACACATCTTTGCGTCTAAAAACGCCCAGGAATGGTTTAAAAAAAAAAAAGAAAAAAAAAAAAGCGCAGACCGCGAGGGTATTTGAGATTTCTTTTTGAGATCTGATGCAATAACAGAAATAAAACCGTTGCCATGCCAACTTGCTACTGTAAACAAACGCTTTCCCTGCCTCCGGGATCTTCTGATTGGTCCACTATTTTGGAACTGACATTGATGAGCGGCGCTCATGTGCGAGATGCTGCAAAAGACGCGAGCGCAACGGTCACACTTTACATAGAAAAACAAAAGTTGGGCATTGGAATGGAAAATGCTTTCTGTGTGAACAGAAATAATAAAATATTTAATGTACAGACAGCTGGTTATTGTTAATGCAAAAAAAAATAAAATAAATAACTAATAGTAAATAAAAAAATAAGTTAATACTAATAAATTATTTAATACAAATATTTAAAGATACATACATTAGTAGGTAATTAACAAAATATAAATTACGAGAATTAAATACGAATAAAAAATATATATTAATACTAATAAATAAATAAGTTAATACAAATCAATAACTAAAAGATAAATATATGCATCATTTTAGTGGTAAGAAAATAAGGAAAAATTAAAAGATAAATATATGGGTAAATACATAAATCGACAAATATAGTAATTAATACTAATGAATACATTTGCTTAAAAGATAAAAACATTCATTAATACTAATTAATTAAAATTTAAATAATTCAATCAATATTGATTTATCTTTTAATTTGAGTTTTAAGAATAAAGAAAATGAAATAAACAAATATAACTGTATAGCGGTAATTATACAAAAATATTTGACTGCCAAGTGCTGTAACTGACCAATCAAAATCAAGTATTTTAAAGCAACGTAATAAAAATCGGATGAACTAAAAATGAACTCCCATCTTCCTAACAGTTCTCCAGACCATAAACACAGGTGAATAAATGAAGACGAGTATGCTTGAGGCAGGAGGGGTGTAGATGTAGTGGGGCCAGAAGTTTGGGGGTCCTGGGTTTCAGTGTGACGTACCCCCTCCTTCTTGCCCTACCACCCTGTACCAGTAATATATTTTTTACTTGTTTTTTACTATCTTTATGCCATAACACTCTTTCTCCTTCCTCTTTCTCTCTCCTGTTTGATCTTTTGATAGATATTCGACTTGATGGATGCCAAAGCTCGGCAAGATTGCATCAAAGAAATAGATCTCCTGAAGGTAAGAAACCAGAGAAAAGAGAGACCGACACCATGTGCCGCTATTAGGATCTCTAAAGGTGCCTCTGCCGAGACCCGATACCAGAGAAACAAGAGGAGAGAGAGAGAGATTCAGAGACAGAAAACAATTGATCTGGATTAGACCTTCAGCTCTTTCTATCCGTCTCTCCCTCTTCCTCGTTCTCCTCTCTCTTTCTGTTTAAGCAAGTGCAAAACACGGTCTTTGTGTCGTTCCTCCAGGCCAAGATTGACACTTTTTTCTTTTTTTTCTTTTCAGTGCCACAAAATACAGGTTTTATCTTGTTCTGCGGGGCATTTTTTTTTCTGGTTAGCAATGTTTCACTTTTATCTATTTTATTTATTTATTTATTTATTTAAGGTTTTTACATGCCCTGCTAACATTTTGATTGACCACAAAGCCATAAATATGATACAATTAAATGGTATTTAATTTGAATTATTTTACATGTTATACTTTAATTACCAAGATATTTGTATTTAAATGTATTTATTTATCAATCACTCACTACATTGAGGATGAAGATAACACTGCAACATAAAGGAAATTTAGCACATTCTCCCATGAATCTTTTGATGTTTCTTAATCTCTTTTTTCTTTGTAAATCGTTTGTCGTTCATCAAACCACCTTAAACAGGCTACAGCTCACGGTAGCATAAGCACTAAGGAGAGTTAATGACGACACCAATAAGAGCTGATGTCTAGCTGATCTGAGGTGTCTGGCTTCTCTCTTCTCTGTTGTGTTTTTGTAGCAGTTGTCGGATAAGCCTTCCCTTAACACACACACACACACACACACACACACACACACACACACACACACACACACACACACACACACTCAATTCTCTGTGTTGTCATGTTAATTGCTTCAGCTCCGATTGCCGTTCATTGCCAGCTCTCGCTCCATCTCCGTCTGTACGCATCTTCCTTGAGACAGCATAATAGCTTCCTTTTTCGCCCTGCTGCTTTTTATATTCTTGCTTTTGTATATACAGTAATAATCAGACAAAAGGGCCGTTCGCACAGTGACCCAAAGTCATTACGTTTCTAAGAGAGTTGACGAATTGTGTTGACTGTGATGTGGGAGTCCAACTACAAAGTTGAAAGAATTTTATGCCTCAAATGAGCATAAAGGGTTTGTCATTACCCAGATACTTGGAATATCATTGATTTTTGAATGATTTTGGTGGCAACTGAAAGTACAGTGACCTGGCAACCTCCAGCGATAAAATCAATATGAAAGAAGAGGGTAGATAGAAGCAAGTTGGCACTTTCAGGCCCCCTGAGACGCCTCCTTTCCTACGGGAGGTGGCGGGTGAAGAGGTCATGAAGCTGGCGAAGGTGACAGAGGTCCCCGTTACGCTCCTTAACAACTCTTTGCCAACCCAATGCGCTGGGGTCAGAGGCTGTCGCAACACTGGCCTCATTCCTGGTCTTCCTATCATGTTCCTCCTCTTCTTCCTGTCTCTCATTCACCCCTTTTTTTGTCTCCTTTACACAATCATTTCTACTCCACTGCTAATGAATTCAGTCGTTATAACCAGCTCACCTCAAGCCGCTAATAAGCCGTTTGCGTGGAACACAGACTCATGCCTTCTACCTCAGTGGACAAAGCTGGGGGGAAATACGAAAGAGTCGCAAATCAAAATAATGAGGGAGCAGCCCCTCCCAGATGTAGCTGTCTATTTGTTATTCTGTCGCTTTTTAGACCCTTCCGTTTCACATTGTAAACAAAATTACGCTGTTATGTGGAAATTGTTTTGCTTTCTATGATTTTTTTTTCTTCCCCTGACAGAAATCGCAAACGATTCTGACATACTTGTACCGTTTCCCATTTCATAACCACCCTCACTTGGTTTCCTGTAATGGATCAATATGGTAATCAATTTGAAGTACAAACCCTCAATTATATTAACATTCTGACTCATGAGGAATCACTGGGATTGCGAAACCGCTCACAGAAGTGTGAGTTGGCATAATATAATTGTCACTGTAATCGGCCTCGTCGTAAACAGAGGGTTGTCTTAATATTGTTCCCAATGGAAAACGAGAGTGAAATTACAGCGTTTAACCTGATTAAAGTCAACATCGTGCTGCGTTTCATGTCCGCCACATTGGATGTGCCAGCTAAGGGGAAGCAAGAATGGGGATGACACCGCCGGCTGCACTCGCTGCAGCTGTGTGATCCAAAAATACATCTAACGAAAGTCACAGGATGGCAACAGAGGCGCACACGTCCTCCCCTATATCAGTGTGGGGCATGAACATTTCTTTAATAACCCCCTCTGCTGTGTCACAGCACGTTGCGGGGGCCCGACACCCTCCCGTTCGCGAGGGCCTTTGCCTGTCTCGCTTCTCATTGATACACTTGTTTCCTTTTATTTTCCACCCCCAGTCATCTTCAGCGCTACGAACCGATCGCAACTCTTCTACTCATTGACCAACCAACAGGAAACAAGGAAAAGCTGAAGGCTTGGGCTGTGGGGGGGTCATGCCGTTCTGCCATGCACTGCTGCTGTTTGGCCTCTAATGTTAACATCAGCCATAGGATTCAATACGTTTGTTTTCTTCTGTTTATTTGCCTTGTTTGCTAAGGCAAGCATCAGTTTTACTATAGGTCATACTTAAAGGATGTGAACAAATCCATCGCCCTTAGTTTTAAACTTTGGAAGTGAATGATACCTTAAAGCATGTGGCTTGAGGTGTGCTATTATGTCTAATATGCACACACACACACACTCACACACACACACACACACACACACACACACACACACACACACACACACACACACACACACACACACACATATATATATATATATTTTTTTTTTTAATCCCTTACTCGGGAGGGACCTGAGCCATATGTAGAGACTTGAGGGTGGGCTTTTTTACTTTGGACCACCCAGAAGACTACCCAAAATCAATTGTTAAGCAACCATTCAGAACTTAAGGCAACTCACATTATCTTCAGAAAATCTTAAAACGATGTCAATGTCTAGTTGCAAAGTGTATGCATAGTAATAATACAATCAATAATAATAATAATATTAATGGATGTACATGTAAAATATTTAATCTTATATCTAAATAATTGTATTGTACTTTATTATACTTTTTAAAAAGTCTCTCTCTCAATATATTTATATTATTACTGTGTATTTATATGTATAATATATGCACCCACACATAATCTTAATAATATTGTGTATGTATAATTACATTAAACTTCACTATTCATCTTTAACCAGTGTATACTTTCTATGTACACATCTCACTCACACACAAAAATTTGTTTATAAATATACAGTCCCCTCCAAAAGTATTGGAACGGTAAGGCAAATTCCTTTGTTTTTGTTGTCCACTGAAGACATTTGGGTTTAAGATCAAAAGATGAGTATGAGACAAGAGTTCAGAATCTCAGCTTTTATTTCCTGCGATTCACATTTAGATGTGTTATACAACTCACGACATACCACCCTTTGTTTGAACCCACCCATTTTTCATGTGAGCAAAATTATAGGAACATGTAACTGATAGATGTTTCTTGTTGCCCAGGTGTTGACTTTTAGGTTGATTGTCCAAACATTAAATAGCTCTGCATGACTAGTCTAAGTTTTCATTCTTGGTTCAAACCTATAAAGACTGCATTTCCTGTTAAAGAAAATAAACCAACATGAAGACCAGAGAGCTGTCTGTGGGAGAAAAGCAAGCCATTGTCAAGCTGAGAAAAGAAGGAGAGTCGACCAGAGCGATTGGACAAACATTGGGCATAGCAAGCACAACAATTTGGAATGTCCTGAAAAAGAAAGAAACTACTGGTGTACTGAGTAACAGACGTCGAACAGGTCGGCAAAGGAAAACAACAGTAGTTGATGACAGAAATATCGTGAGAGCTGTGAAGAAAACCCCCAAAACCTCAGTAAGTGACATCACCAGTGACCTCCACCGTGCAGGGGTGAAGGTATCACAATCCACTGTTCGAAGAAGACTCAGAGAGCAGAAATATAGAGGCTACACCACAAGATGCAAACCACTCATTAGCAGTAAGAATCGGAAGGCCAGATTGAAATTCGCAAAGAAGTACAGAGATGAGCCACAAAAGTTCTGGAACACAATCTTATGGACTGATGAGACCAAGATTTATCTCTACCAAAGTGATGGAAAGGCCAAAGTGTGGAGAAAGAAAGGAACTGCTTATGATCCGAAGCATACAAGCTCATCTGTGAAGCATGGTGGAGGTAATGTCATGGCTTGGGCGTGTATGGCTGCTTCTGGAACAGGTTCATTATTATTTATTGATGATGTAACTGATGATGGTAGCAGCAGAATGAATTCAGAAGTGTACAGAAACATTTTGTCTGCCAATTTACGGAGAAATGCATTGAAACTAATCGGGAGGAATTTTCTCATGCAGCAGGACAATGACCCAAAGCACACTGCCAACAAAACAAAGGATTTCATCAGGGGGAAAAAGTGGAAGGTTTTAGACTGGCCAAGTCAATCACCTGACCTTAACCCAATAGAACATGCATTTCACCTTCTTAAGAGGAGACTGAAGGGAAAAACACCCCGAAAAAAACAAGAACTGAAATAAGCTGTGGTAAAAGCCTGGAATAGCATCAAAAATGAAGAATGCACCAGTTTGGTGATGTCGATGGGTCGCAGGCTTGAGGCAGTTATTGCAAGCAAGGGTTACGCCACCAAATATTAAATGTTATTTACTTTAAGATTATTTGTTCCAATACTTTTGCTCACTTGAAAAATGGGTGGGTTCAAACAAAGGGTGGTATGTCATGAGTGGTATAACACATCTAGATGTGAATACCAGGAAATAAAAGCTGAAATTCTGAACTCTTGTCTCATACTCATATTTTGATCTTAAACCCAAATGTTTTCAGTGACCAACAAAAACAAAGGAATTTGCCTTACCGTTCCAATACTTTTGGCGGGGACTGTACATGCACATGCACACATCATTTTTTATATTTCTGGTTGCCACTGTTGTTATTTGTGTTCCATTCAAGTCGTTTGGTTTTGAAGACACACTAGACAATAATGTCACATTTACCTTCACACAAGCATCTGCTGTGGTTTCTGCCGCCTTCATGTTTGCAGGCTTTCCTGACCCACAGAGTCTTGTTAATATTTAAACAGTCACTGACACACTGTCTTTTTCCTCTGTCCCTTCTCTCCACAGCAATTGAACCACCCCAATGTAATTAAATACCACGCGTCATTCATTGAAGAGAACGAGCTAAATATAGTACTGGAACTCGCAGACGCTGGGGACCTCTCACAAATGATAAAGGTAAGGACACATGCCGATTTGTCAGCAGTTTCTTTTTTCCCCCTCTCAGAGTATTCCCACCACCCCGGCTGCTAGACGGCTGAAAGACGGTAAAATTATCTGCACTACCACCACGTTTTTGGGGATCCCTTTGGTTCTGTTACAAGAATCGTATTGTTTATTAGAATCATGTAGCTTCTGCACGTTCGATGCGCTCAGCCTTCCCGTTTCCTCATGACAACCCCCTGCAACTCACATCTACAACCTGATGCTCCACATTTAATGGTCTGCATGTAAAACCCTTCGCTGCCAAATCTCCACCTGCATAAATCATTCCCGGCGCAAACAAAGCGTTTGCAGAAGAATTGCGTCGGTAAATGAGGAACAGGACGGATTAGTATGAAGACGCCTTCGACATATGCATCATAACGCACGCTTGTGCAAATATCCTGACCGTCAGCTACTTCGGTCTGCTCCACTGCGCCGCTGGATTTCTCAGCCCTTCTGCTCAGCAGCGCTTTAATTAGTTTTATTTTTTTTTATTAAACAATGTCACTCCAAAGGTGTATAGCAGGGCTAATCCCACCAGCATTGTACGACCGAACATTGAGCCATATGTAAAACAGAGGGTCCAAATGCATAAATTGTACTTGTTTTTTTATTCTTTTTGATTTTTTTTTTTTCATCTCAGCCCCCTCCTCAATGCTCTCTGTCCATCTCGGAATTCAAATGAAATCAAATGGCCCCTTCATTTGCATGCACTTACAGAATATTGCATGTGCCGTGTTTGCTTTTTAAAGGCACAGAGGGGGCTGCCGCTCTCCCTCATTGACATCAAACAGCCCTCTGATATGCAAATAGAAAGGCAGGGGAAGAATAGATCCACCGGCTTTGTTTGGATGTGGGCCAAGGTTTTCTGGGGCTTGAGCCCGCTCGCTCACCGCCGTTCTGATAGTTTCTGTGAAGGAGTACAAGTGCGGACAAGGCTCAAAATAGGCGGAGTGAGCATTCACACAATGAAGTAATATGTCGCGCTAAAATAATCTCTGTTTTGTTTCGTTAATCAATTCCCGACCCCTTTTCACTGCTTCGACAAGCAGGTTTACTTCATTGCCGGTGTCTCAATTATTGAGACTGCATGTGAAAAGGTCATAATTACCGAGCCATTTTGGCTAAGCAAGCTTCATTCTGTCTTAATTAATAGCATAACGTCATATTGGTTTCTGTTTTGAAGCAAGGTCATGCACTTGCAGACCTCATCCAGACTAAACCGACCGCACTGGATGACACCGTACTAAAAGCTTTGAATTTTTGCAGAATTCTAAAGACATATCATTTGATGCCGTATCACACCGTTTTAGAAGGATTAATAGCTATTGGTTTTATTAAGTACTATTCAGAATTGACGACGAGGCTCAAACGTTTTTTTTTTATTAAAACAAACATTGTACTTTGTGGAATTGGTAAAACCAATACCAAACACCCTTGAAATCTGTTTAAGAGTTTAAATATTCAGTTTGATTTCAAAAAGTACAGAGTTTGTCGGATGGATTGAGGGCTGCACAATTATGACAAAAATCATAACTGTCGATTATAAATTATAATTGCGATTTATTAATTACGATTATCACAATTTGCATTGAATGATGTTTTGAATAGCTTTATTGAATAGCCTTTGTGTAAATGTTGAGAGCTCCATCTATCACTGCTTTGCATGTTCGAAGGGTTAGTTTGTGGAGTATCAACAAAGTGTTGATACAAATAGAATGCATGAAGCTAGAATACTTTTTTTTTTTTTTTTTTTTAATTTATATTGCATGTTCTGTTCATGATTTATTCGCAGTTCGTATGCGGACCGTATGTGCCTGACATGGTTACAAAATGTAAAGACATTGTTACAAAAACTGTAGACGTGTTACAAAAGATTTTTATATAAATAAATGTTGTTCTTTTGAACGTTCTATTCATCAAAGAATCCTGAAAAAATTTATCACTGTTTCCACATAAGTATTTAGCAGCTCAACTGTTTTCAACATTGATAATAATAATAATAAATGTTTCTTGAGCAGCAAAGCATCATATTAGATATCACATGAAGGATCATGTGACAATGAAGACTGGAGTAATGATGCTGAAAATACAGCTTTACCATCATAGAAATAAATGACATTTATAAACAATATTAAAACAGAAAAGTTATTTTAAATTGTAATATATATTTCTCAATATTACTGTTTTTAATTTTGATCAAATAAATGCAGCCTTGGTGAGAGTAAAAGACTGGACAAAAGATAGATTATAGTTGGATAAATAACATGTTTACCATTTATTTCGAAGTAAAATGAATAAAGTGACATGCACGTAAAGGGAAAATAGTGATACTACAAGAAATAGTCCTCTTAAAGGCATATTCCATAAACTATCACTGTCTCTTTAAGGTAGTGCTGGACTACAGCAAACTCGTCTTGAGCATCCTTAGTTAAACATACAATATTGACTAATTAATATTCAGTATCGACCGATAAAATCAGAAATATCAGCAAACAAATGTTCAAAATATATTGTGCATCCATAATGTAAAGATTATGCTGACATTATCTAATTGCCCTCTGTCAGATTCATTGAGATGTTTTTCAGTGCTTGTATGCCGTAATCATCTTAAGCATGTGTGCATCTTGAAAGCCTCCCCAAATGTTTGTTTCCCCATGAGCCTCCTGCTGTACTCACAAACTTCAGATGTTTTCCATTGCTGTTACTTCAAATGAAAAGGGAAGGAAAGTTTATTGAGGGGTTTCAATCTAGAGCCTGCATCAGATTATAGGCAAAGCCTGAGCCCTTCACATCCATGGTCACTGCTTTAAACCTACCAGGAGTCCATGCTGAGCTTTTGGAACATTTTCATCTTAAGACCTCTTAATATCCTTAACTGTAGGTTCCAAATAGTCAGTTGAGCAGTTTGAGTAAAATGTTGATGTTCTGGGTTAACGAAGATTGCATGCGTCTATGAAAAGTCTGTGCCGCCAACATATTTATTTATTTATTTATTTGTTTATTGCCTGCAGCATTTCAAGAAACAAAGACGGCTGATTCCCGAGAAGACAGTATGGAAGTACTTTGTTCAGCTGTGTAGTGCACTGGAGCACATGCACTCCCGCCGTGTCATGCACAGAGGTACACACAAATCCTGTGACATGAACACAAAGAAACGGACTTTTAAGGGCTCATATTCTACATTTCTGTGACATTTTATTGCATTCTGTACTTTTTTTTGTGTCATCATTTTAAAGACGTTAGTGAAATATCACCTACCAAAAAGGTTGATTTTTCTATTGTCAAAAGTGTAGCTACGTATGAAGCACACAAATTTGACTGACCAACTTGAACCCACTGCGAAATATGCATAGGAAAATCTTTGAGATCTCATGCAAAGTTCTTAATTGCATGGACTCTTATTAAAATTACTTTTTGATGAAAAATGTTAAGAACAACGGTAAATGTGACCCCACCTTTAGATTTAAAATATCTGCATCTGTACCTTTAAGAACTATCTATGTAAATGAACAGGTTATACTGTAATTGGCTGACTGCCACAAACTTACACTGATTTTAATCAGGAAGGACTGATTTGATAAAGTTGCTAAAAACTTGATAGATTTTGATATGTAAATATGTTAATGCGCTTGTGGAGGAGCAAAATTATTTTGAATAGTCGATGGGTTGTCTGAATAACTAGTTGACTTCTGAAATTAAAGTCTGCATGAAACGGATGTTACAATACTCTTGCCTTCCCTACTGTGACGTATATCCGAGTGAAATAGCTTTTCAAACAAGAAAAAATGTAGGACAGGACTTGATTTTGTCCATCGGGAATTGAGTAGATGACTGGATGGGTGTGATGTGCTATTGCTGTGATCTTGTGAGTGACCGGTTTCATGGTTACTTTAAGGATCTCTTTAATTAGACTTATTTTAGGTTCATCTGTCCCCAATCATACAGATTTCTTAAGGTTGAATTCCCATAAGATGCATTCTTGTGATGCTAGACACAGATAGACAGAGTGACACTGTTAACTACAGAAAATACATAAAAACTGCTAATCAAATATTCCGTTGTTGGATGACTAGTCGAACATAATGATGTATCACTAATTGGGACATCATTGACACCACACTACATCATCCTTGTGTTTTATTGCATATTATTAAAAAATCTGCTTCTCATCAGTTCTGAGACGAGAGTCTTAAGGTCTTTGCTATGCACAAGCTTGACCAGACACACTGCCGAGCGCATTGCATCATCCTTTTGCCATTTGAAAACAAGCAAGATGACGCAACTGTCCATAGCGACCTGAGACTGTCTTCCCCAGTTCCCATGTATTTATGCAACACTTGTCGAAGTATTGTAACATACGAGGCTCGTGTGAGTGTATGTTTTCGGTAAAGGTTACAGCAGGCCATGGGTTTATATTCAGATCCTTTCCCTTGTTGATTGTAAACTCCTGCAGCGGGATTTTTCTCAGCGCTGGCAGTCAGTTCAGATCTTGTTCTTCTTAAGCACCTGGCCTGTATGTATATGTTACTGCTGGAAAAGTTCATGTCCAGAGGTGTCTGACATCAAACACGAGCACATGCTTCCTGCACCGCCGTGCCCCGGCTGGTCTCTTTGAAAGTCATTTGAGCCAAGGTGATGCGTAATGCCTTGCTAATGGTAACCTTTCCGTTAACCTTTCTTAAACGTTTCCTAACATTTATATAGGCCGTTTTTGTTTGCTTTGTGGATCTGAATGAAATGTTTCTTCAGTCTGACTGGTGTGATTCTGTTTTACATTAACAGGATCAACAGATTCCTGCTTTTTTTTTGGCATAATTTGAATGCTTGTCATTCACAAAGTTTTCATACTTTACAAATAAGGAGTTGGTGGAAAAAGTACTGTGTTTCCATTGAAAGTTTTATTATTATTGGTCATCCCTTTTTATGCCTTATCTATAATGTTCTACTTTGTCGTTGAACATTGATTTGCTGATTTGAAGAGATCATGTATCACTTCTAGCTTGTTGCAAATTCTGGATTTTTTTTTTTAATTGAACAAAATTGAAGAGAAAAAGATAAAATAAATAATTCGATAAAAAAAAAAAATAACTAAAAATAATAGTAATTATATAAAATTTATATATTATTGGTCAATGGACCCAGGGTCATTTTTACATTATTATATATTATATGTATATAATATAAAAATAACAGTACAAATATAAATGTTTCTTGAAAATATGAAAATACATTGCAAAAATAAAAAAAATGAAAAATGAAGAAAAAATATTCCCCCATTTGAGGCCATTAAAAATGTGGCAGGTCACATAAGATCAGAGCTACTCACTCGACCAGCAGGAAAAACATAATTGAGTCATTTTAGCCAAATATGGGTGTAACGGTACACAAAACTGATGGTTTGGTATGTACCTCGGTTTTGACGTCACGGTTCGGTTCAGCACAGCAAGGGGGACCAAACTAAACATCAAATTGTTTCTTAAAGATTTTTTTACTTTTTTCAACTTCCAATCCGAGTACAGTGCTGCCAGCTCAATTAACCTTCGTTTTACCATATTTATATCTGCCCACCCCTTCAAAAAAAAAGTGCAGAAATTGTGAAAAAGGCCACAGATTAATGATGGTCAGTCACTAAAACTCACATTTGCTCCCTCCACAGACATTAAACCCGCTAATGTCTTCATCACAGCCACTGGGGTGGTGAAACTGGGCGATCTGGGCTTGGGACGCTTCTTCAGTTCCAAAACAACCGCAGCTCATTCTCTAGGTAAGTGCTCCTCCCTACAACCACCTTGTCTGTTTCATTAGGTCCTTTGTGGAAAATGGAAAAATGAACCTTTAATTACTCAGTAGGGCCCGGATGTGTTTCATTAGGGCTGGCTGCGAGCAGAACCATGTGTCTTATAAAAAAGCGCCTTTCCGATGGCCCCTGGGGCCAGTTGAGAGCAAAGCGTGCCAGTGGCTGTATCCATTTCATTGCGCAGTTTGGCCTTTCCTGTTGCCTTGACCCCACGTCCGCGCTCCACACATATGATATCTGGATGAGTACAGGATCTTCAATCCCTAACGATGCTAGGCTAGGGCACCCTATGGTGACACAGCAACTTTTGGCGAAGTTGCCCGAGGAGGTGCAGGTTTTAACACGCCGTATATTTGAGATGACCTGTTGTTTTAAATCTCATTTCAAGAGTATACAAATTTGTTAACAGCTTGTCTTCTGCTTTATAGACAGTGGTATTGCTAAAAAATACTTTTTTCCACCATCAAGGTCAGAGTTTTTGCTACATTTTAGTATAAAATATCTTAAATTATATTTCTCTTGTCTAATCCACTATGATTCACTTGGCGTTTGGAGACACTAATATTGAGTTTATTTATTTAATTTAATAACACTGTTAAACAGGGATGTAACGGTACAAAAAATTGACGGTTTGGTACGTACCTCGGTTTTGATGTTTCTCTTCGGTACAGCACAAAGTTAAACATGAAATTGCTTTTTTTTATGTCTTTAAATGAATTCAGTTATAATTAAAAGTTTCTTAAGGATAAAAAAATTATCTCTGCTAATGCTGTAAACTATAAATGGAGGCCTTTCTTGCAAATTACTATAATATAAAGGTTGACAACAGAGGCCAAACTATTAGCCTAAATTTAGTTGAGATTTTTTTTATAACAATCAATACTCAAATAACAAATTGTATGCAAACATGTAGACTGCACATAAGGCAGTTTTTGCATTAACTTCTTAATTATATGTTTTTACTCCAATTAGTTGTTGAAATTTAAATAATCAAGACATCACTAACAGGTTAAGTAAAATATAATGAATATATAGGCTAATATATATATATATATATATATATATATATATATATATATTGAATATATTTAGCGAAAGAGTTCATTTCTCTAGCTGACTAACAAGCTGTAGACACTGAAAGACTTGGCTGAGGTAAATGTAATGCTACGTGGGATACTGTTTATAAGCTGTTTTATTGATGTGTTTCTGCCATTGATTGAGCAATTACACAAGATATAATATGTTTCAGTATGTAAGTTGTACTGCATCTTTCAACATACCTTCAGATGTTCATTCATATTTATTAGTAAGAGATGATCGCGTTCTCGCGCTCCACGCTTCCGCTTCAACCAAGGCGCCTACACGGTGATCTGTCACTCCACATTAAAGAGCGTCAAAACTAATTTTTTGGACATAATTTGGAAAATTACACGGTTTCTTACAGAAAGTAACAAAACTCGGAGCTTATTGCGATTACTGGTGGCTAATGGTGGTTAGGCAGCTCTGTATTCATCTTGTACACATAAAACACACGAAAATGTGTGGGATGCATACGTATGCCACACCCCCAACTACTATTTAATCAAATGTCAAGGAAAAAAAATTGTTTTGTGACATAAGGTAAAGTGAGGTCAATCTCAACAATGGGCCAGGGCTGGGCAGTGCAGCGGGGGTAAAATGGATTTCAACATTTTCATTTCACCACCCTCTGTACGTATCAGGGCTTTCGTTTCGGTTTGAATATTGTTACACCCCTACTGTTAAATACGATCTTTAAAAAAATCTCAAAATAAAATTACATTTTTTCATACTCAACATTATAATGCCTTGATGCCTAAATTCATTTGTAGCACTTAAACAATTGGTTTTAGTTCTTAGTGTTTTATTTCTTAATTTTAGGCAAAATATTATAAAATAATGGACAACCCAAACCATTTCTAGGGACCCAAATATCATAGAGACACTCTTGCATTATGCAAGTGAGTTTTGGTCAGTCATGTCAAACTCATGTTTTATAAAATTTACAAATGTACTTAGTATTAATATTGTCATAATTGTGATCTCATTAAGCTTATTGGACTTCTATTTCTGTATTCACAATTATTAGGCTATTGCTGACAGGTTACAGTAAACAACACAATTAGCACACTAGAATAGATTTAACTATTGTCTTGTATTCACAAAATACTATATGAAACAGAATATAAATAGCATATAAATGCGTTATGTATAGGTAAACTATGCATCTGTGTGTAGTAATGTTTTAAAAATAATGTTTTATGTCAGCTTGATGATGAGTTTGATGTCTGTGCAAACTAGAAAAAACACTGAAGATGTTTTGCAAGTGTCTAGAAATAATCTCAAGTTTGCAGCTGTCTTGCATTGCATACTTCCAGCATTCACCTTTTACTGAAAACAACACTGTGAGTCAGGAAACTCATGCATCTGAAAAACTGAACTCACAGCACCCTCTACAGGATGCGTCTCTCCCTCATCTCAGAATGAGCTACAATCTCGGCAAGGGCTTAATCAGGTCTGTCCTTAATCATGTCTTAATGGCGCCTGCGTCACCTGGGAACCGACCACATCATCCATTCGCACCTGCTCCTGGGGCCAGTGCCACACCATATCATTTACAGACTGCCATGTTAGGGATCCCTAACAAGGCTTTTTTAGGACCCTGACATGATTTATAACCGTTAATGCATTGGTGTATCATACCACCGCAGTTGCACTTGTCTTTTGTAGAGTTATCTACCTAGCTACTTCCCTACCTACTTATTTATTTATCCGAACGCCTGAAATTCTTCTCTCGGGATGTTTTAGTATTGACAGTAGGAATGTACAAACGAGTTTAAAGACACCCAGATAGGTAAGCAGACGTGTGTGTGCAGGAGAAAGAGAGAGAGAGACTCCTGCGGTTCTCTGTCACCTGTCCCGTAGGCTCAGGCTCTCCATACGAAGGCTGAAGGTTGAACCGTAGCAGGGTATGAAATTCATGAGTGTCTACATGGCAGGTTAAATTCACCCATGGGCAAAGAGACCTTCGATCTGTGTCTCCCTCAGGAGCGAGCAGACCAAAGCTTCCTGCTCCCGCTCCCGTTCTCTCTCACTCCTCGCAATATCGCTCCACCTCTCCCCCTCTTTCGCTTCTCTCCCTGCATGGGGGCGGTTTAGGGTGGAGGGTGCAGGGTTGCTTCGGTATGGTTTGGGGGTTGACAGTTCAGCCTGTAATGAGACAAACCACCACGGTAGAACTCTGGGATGCACGTTGGATGGAGGTCCGGGAAGTGCCGTTCCACGGCTGTCAATTTTTTTCTTAAGAAGCCGATCCCTAGCCTTTTAACTCCGTCTCCGAGTGGCTCAGCAGCCCACAGATACAAACAAAGCGGAAGACTGAAAGAAAGGAAGATAGCGCATCTTTACTTTTCCTGCCAGAGGCTTCCTAGCCTTTAAATTAAGCAGGGTAATGAGCTGAAAGGGAGGCTTTTTAAGAGGAAATCAGAACAAAAGAAAGTCAGGGAGAGAAATAACAATATAATGGATCATTAAAATAAGGAAAAGCAAGCTAATCCTGAACCCTCGTATTCTGCAGTTAACACAGAGAGCATGTTAATTACATTCTAGCGTCTCATCCGAGGGTTTTGAGATGATGGGGAGATCTGTTCTGACTCAGAGGTCTGAGGAGTTAACGGGACCGAGCGGATTTTTCTTTTAATCCCTCACTTCGCACCGTTTACACTTTTTTTTTTGTAATTAAGCATGTTTGTGGATTTCTGTGTAATTAGCGTACCGTTGAAAGTGTTGTAATCTCTTCTCTCTCTGTTTTGCCGTACAAAAAAAGGATCTTGCCCCATTTCTCAAAGAATGCATTGTAATGTCATAATTCATAATAATGGGAATGAATCCCAATACGACTTGATTTATTTGCATAACTAAGTAATGCACTCTTAATTTGAGTTGTTGTTGGAGAAGTTGCTCTGTAGCTCTTGGCTATTATAAAACTATTAGCACGAAAGAAGATCCTTTTCAAGTGTCTAATGATGGATGTCGATGCACTCCTTTGCAGCACAAATTTGATGACCAATTCAATCTTTTTTGCTAGTTACACATGTGATGAAGAGGTCAGTTTCTATGTTGTGTTTCAAGGTTATACTTTTTTTTTCACACCTCAACATTTTTTAAAGTAGTTTAATAGGGGCAACTTTTCAAATAGACCAATCGTAAGTTCATTCTCGCAAAAAGTGTCAACACAAGTATTTTTTTTTATTTTTTTTAAATATTGCTTCTTTTTTTTTTTTATCCCTAGCAACCCAGTATAGAAACACTGGCTCGACCAATAGCGTGCGTTTGGGGGCGGGACTATGATTGTTTGACCAGTGGCAGATGGGTGGAGTGTTCAGAAACTGGTTTCAAAACATTTGTAATCTTTCTTTTTCAATTCTATTTTTCTAAATTCACTTCAGCTTCACAGATATATTTAGGAATACACAACACAATATATTTCTACCATATTGGTTATCGAACAATATTAGAGGTTTGTTGGATTTTTCTTATTTAATTGTACATGCTCATTTAGCCTATTTTTACACTTCGATTAGCTTGATATCATCTAACATTTACATGATTAATCTTTAAATACATAAATCATCCCTGGGTATAATTGCGAATTTATGACAATTGAAATCAATAATATTGACCAATTAGATCCCACTGATGGCATTTGGAATTTCTCATAGGCCAACTCTCACCATCTGTTTGACTTCCCTCTACTTTTATAAAAGAAAATGCTTTGACATAGGTCTGTTTGACACAGTGATTGCATCATGGGGCGAGACAGTAGGAGGGAAGGGCCACGTTTTCACTTGTTTTTCTCAGCAAGTGTTTCAACCTCAGCCCAAACATTCTAATGCCGTTCGGTGTCGAGACGTTTCGCTTTGGCTCTTGTTCTCGCCACCTGAGACTTCTTAGCGCTTTGTCAGATCTGAGCTGTTTATGCCAAGGCTAAACTTGCGTAAACTGTGAGCATTTGTCAGAATGTTTTTTTTTACTCTATTCTTTTTTTCTTCTTTACCCCTCCCCCTCTTTCTATCATCAATCTTTCACGGTGGATGGCTGGTTGGCCACAGTCACTGAGCAGTAAAGAGCTTGTCACGGCTTCAGGGAGTACAGCGCAGGGAGTTTGACTGGCCTCTTGGGTCCCGCTCTTCTGCCTGATGGCTATTAGTCACTGCCAATTACCCACAATTCTTTGCAGGGCCACAGACTAAGCGACCTGACGCTCTGCTCAGTCTCACGTCTGTCACGGTGCAATTCTCAATGCCTTCCAACATGTTCGACATCATGGCACGTAATTTGTGTTTACCTCTGGCAGGTTTCCCAAACATTTCCACTGTCTTCCATTGGCTGAGCAAACAGATAGTTCCACCCCCTACTCACTCTATTGGTAATATTTAAAAAAAAATACACAAATGACCAAGACCAATATTCAAAGCAAGACCAAACCAGTATGCGTTGGTGGTTAGCCGTCATGCATGAGTCCTGTGCTACAGTGTGAAATCATCACATAGGACCTTGATTTTCCTGTGGCAGAACTGGTAAAACCATCAAAGACAGTTTTGGTACAGTGGCTGTTTGGGGTTTATCGAATTTCAAAGACAATCCAACATACAAGAGTGGAGAAAGAAAAAACACGAGTGAGTTGATTAAAGTTTCATTTGGCCGTGTTGAATGGCTTCTGTTATAAATCATTGAGGTTCTTTTATAATGAGAGGTGAATGAGAGATTTTAAATCTGCTCGTATGTAAGCTGAGATTTTCATTCCCCAAAACACACTTGCAATCTGAAAGCAAATCCCCCCCCCCCCCCCCAGATCTCTAAACCACCTACATGCGTTCACGAACATTTACAGCACTTGGCTCCATCTGTAAAAGTTGTTCTACTTATAATATGTACATCAAACTACTACTGTTCCCAAATTATACAGGTTTTGTTCATGTTATTTGTAACATCATACATTGAATGCTGTTTTATTTCATTGCCATTTAGAACTGTGTGCTGATTTACTGCTCAAGAAACATTTCATATTATTATCAATGTTAAACAAACAGTTGTGCTGCTTAATTTTTTTCATGATTATTTGACAAATTATTGAATGTTCAAAAGAACAGCTTTTATTTTCATTTCTTAACATTATAAATGTCTCATTGCCAAATAAAAGTATTAATTTCTTGACCCGTCTGTAGTGTACAAACTGTTCAAATGTGTTTTCCTTCACACTGTACACACGCATCGCTGATTTTGTTGTTAGTAACCTCTCTTTAGTCATTTAAAACTCCTCAGTCTGAAACTTTTGTCAATGAAGCATCCATGGATGAACTCCTCGCATAGCAAACAGTCAGCCTAACTCTCTCTCTCTCTCTCTCTCTCTATCTATCTCTCTCTCTCTCTCTCTCTCTCTCTCTCTCTCTCTCTCTCTCTCTCTCTCTCTCTCTCTCTCTCTCTCTCTCTCTCTCTCTCTCTCTCTATCTGTCTATTTTTCTGTTCCAGTGGGCACCCCATATTACATGTCTCCCGAGCGAATACACGAAAACGGATATAACTTCAAATCTGACATCTGGTCGCTAGGCTGCCTGCTCTATGAGGTAAGGTATAGAAACCCATCCCATCACTCCCCCTTCCTCCGTTTATACACCCCGGCCCTCCCTAACTCTCCCTTTCTCTTCTCAAGCTTCTGCCAGCACCGTTCGTCTCCTTTTGTGAGACGCAATCCTACACCTCGTGGTCTGTCATGAAAAAAACAATATGGTTTTGTACTCTGAGGTAGCTGGCCTCTGCGTAGGATACCTGGAGTATGTTCCCAAGCTGATGAGGAAATTTGAATGACATTTACATGTGTTTTAAATAACATGCAGCGCTCTTGCTATGAAATGATACTGCCTGCTTTGATTATGCTTTAATAGCATACGCTTCTCGAAGACACAGCGGACCAGTATCCATTAGACTCGGAAATGCAGTTTTCTATTCAGCCCTTAGTCTAAATTGAAGATGAAGTTGCAAGGGGGTCAACAGTGTGTTTGAACCTTAAAAGGACAGTTCACCCAAAAATAAAAGTTCTGTCATTATTGACTCGCCCTCATTTTGTTCCAAATCCTTTGGAGAACATCCTTGCCTCTCTTTTCAATATAATAGAAGTGAATGTATACTCAACAACATAAAAGTATAATAAAACTCATCCATTTCACTCTATTCTAAAGCTTTTTAAGTCATCTGATAAACTTAAATTTAAGTTGTTATTCGTTAATAATCTTGGCCTCCAGTCAGATTTAGCAATGACTTGATCAATGATGCACAGTTGAAATTGAGAACCAAATCAGCCTATTTATGAATTAATCATTCATGTATTTCGTGAATTGGACCAATGGATTTAGAAAAAAAAGATTTGACTCACAAGAATGATTAATTTGTGAATTAGACATCACTACTTCTTGCCTTCATAAATGAACCAAGAAGAGCTACAATGGTTATTAAGATTTACAGTGTATAACTACAGATTTTGATCTTTTCAAAAGATTGCAAAGCTTTGGAATTGTGTTACCCATTTTTATGATACTTCAATGTGCTTTTTTGTCATTTTGAATCTTTAAACCATTATACCACTAATGCTAAAGGCAAATCTTTGCTACAGTGAACGAGTCAATGAGTCACTTTTTTCTTTTATTCAAAAGTTATTTTTGATAATTCTGATAATTTGATACTTTGATTCAATTCATTTAGATCAACAATTAATTGATTAGTGTAACAATGTTCAGGGAAGGAGGCGGCGGGAACCGGCGAACAATCAAATAAACTTTATTAAAACAAAACAAACAAACTAAAATACCGCCAGCAGCCCCTCGCGGACGACTGCTGGCTACCGAAAATATAACGAACTGCCAGCAGCCCCCCGCGGACGACTGCTGGCTAAAATAAAATACAAATACAAAAATTAAAACACAGGCCTGTTCCTCTCTCGATCATCAACGTCGTCGCTCCTCCTTTATGCTTCCGCTCCTCCGTGAGAGATGCGAGACCGGTGTGCTTCACAGGTGTTGCTCATTAGCAATCGCACCACCGGCCTCGCGCCGTTCTCTCACGTCCCTCGGCCGTCCTGTTCGCCACAATTATTTTTTAAAAGCTTTGATAGCAGTGGATCTCAAACTCTTTGACGAGACAATATTCCAAGGCCCTCCTGTCTAGGTTGATGTGTACCTCGTACATCTATAGTAATAAAATTCAGAAATTCCGATCCCTGTTCAAAAGTGGGCATTTTTAGGGGGTTTTTTTGGCTCTGGTTTCATTCTAACCAGGTGACTGGGGCCACCTGGAATAGATAGCAGCAATCCATAAATGACACGATGCTCGATCCCGTGGGATGCACTGGCTACCAAAAACTGGTGTATAAACACGCAAGCAGGCGCAAATTCACACTCGCACAGTGTGGAAATAGATACATTGTTAGTCCGGTGCCCGTTCTATCCCTTCAATCCCCTGAGTGTGTTTTTTCTCCATTTCGTCTTTTTGCCTCTTTTTTTGTGTGTGTGTGTGTGTGTGTGGGGGGGAGCTAACCAGTAGCTACACCTCCCAAAGTGCCTGGGGCTGAAAAACAACCATCTGAGTTCACCGCTGCTTGGAGACAGTGTTTCTTGGCACTAATTAGTCTCCCATAATGCACCAGGCCCATCAGTGTGATCAGTCCGTCCTGCTTCGCAGTGGCCATGGGTCAGCCAAGTGCAGGGAGAAGGCAAACGGGTTACAGTTGTGATCTCTTAAGCTTCTGTTAAAGCCAGGTCCAGGCTCAGCCTCGAACAGATCGGGGCTGTTGCCCCATGGTATACGAAGACTTTCATCCTTTCCCACTTCCAGCAGGTCACGTGACCTGGAGGGGGCGGGGAGCTGGGAGGTGATGAATTTACATCTGTTTGAGTGACAGATCTGATGATCGGCAAACCCGTCGGCAATTGCTGTGATGTTACTTTAAAGCAGTTTTTTTAGAACAATGACTTTGGATTCTTCTTTCGTTATCATGAGGTTTTCATTTGATCATCTTTTTACTATTTACTAATTGGAGAAAAAAATTACTTATATATTTTCTTAAATTGTATATATTGCATTATATATATATTGCATTTTAATAATAAAATAAAGAACATAAGTATTTTATAATCAAATTACTTTTTTTTTCATTTTTTACTGTTTTTTTTATATATTTATTTTTACATTTCTTACATTTCAATTTTGTAATTACAGCAAGGAGACTTTCTGAACATTTTAATAATTTATGAAACTAGTGTTTTCTGAGTTGGTGTCATCTGAAAAGTATCATCTCTGCAGTATAGTGGTTTAACACAGTAAAATTTCATAAGGTTGTTTTAAGTAGAAATTTCAAGCTTTCGATAGACACATTTGTTATGTCTGGAAAGTACGCTAAGTTTCGGTTCATTTTTGTGATTTACTCCAGAAAGCAGTTCACGGAGTCTGAGACAGCAGAAAGCGCATCTGTTTTTTCTTTATTTTTCAACAGTGCAACATCTGTTGGAGTTTGTAATATTACTCTTATCTATATGACCAGAAATTATGGAGCATTTTAAGTTGTTTTAGCTGTTATCAGGAAAAAATGCAAGTGATCTCCGCACCCTTGGATATGCACCAAATAATGCCTTTATCTAGGTTATATTTGAGTGAGCGGCCATGTAAAGTCACTAACGTTAGGCTACTACTTGCATGTTTCAAATAATAAGCCATATTTGAGGTTGATGAATGATAGGCGAACATTTGGATTTCCTGCCCGACATACCACATGGACCAGCCTGGTTAACGATCTGTCTGTTACAGACTGCGTGCCTTAGCCACTTCCTGTGGAGTTTTTTTTTCTTTTTCTGAAGCTAACTGACTAATTAATATTTGTTCGACTAATGTTTAATAGACTATTAGGGGGCAAGCCTGGTAGTTTTTGAATAATTTCATAGATAGAACAAAAAGATATTGAATCATATCATTGACCCAGGTACTGTACATATAGGCCCATATATTGTGTGTCCAGTTCTATAATTTATTTAGGTGTGTGTGTGTAAACCTTGTCTTAGTAGACAATTGAAAGCTATCTGATGTGTTCCATTGCAGTGCTGAACTGCTGAATTTGCAGACTTGTGCCATCTTCCATTGATCCTCATTGATCTATTTTGTGTGAAAGACCTATATGTGTGCATGTAATTCCTTTATTCTGAGAGCATGAATCTTTTAGTCGATCTGTTATGGAGGATTCGAGGGGGGTGAGCGGTGGTGGAAGCCGTTGAGGTTGCAAGACCTCGATTAAAAATCATCAATATCTGTGCATTGTACTCCTCCATATGCATCTGCTATTCCGTTTGATGCCGACGCACTTGGTAGGAGCTCATTTAGTCAGCTGATGTGGCTTGCCGGCCATCCTGTGATGAATAGGAGGGGTTCAGGACAAGGCCAGAGTTGGGGTTGACTCCCAAATGGCCTTCACGGCAGACGGGACACGTGCTCTCCATGGCGCATGGGTCAATAGCACTGCACTGTACACCACGGTCCATCTGCATTATTGACAGCTCTCTGCAATATGGAGAAAATGTGTGGTTTTGTGGAAGAATTGAGGGTCATTTGATCTGTTTGGGTGTTAGTTGGGTAATATAATATTTTGGCTATTCAACAAAGTAGCCAATAAAAGTTTTTAGTGGATTGGACGCTAACTACTTTTAAACTTTATACCAAGTTTTTGCAGTCCTTCTCTTCAATTACTTCCTGAATAGGTCAACAGTTAGATGGCTCTGTTGCCGATAGGGAAGAATATTTTGTATTTTTAGCATCATGTTTTGCCATTAATAGCATTTAAAATACAAATATATATATATATATATATATATGTATGCAAACTATGCATATGGTAGTTTATTGTAAACGGTTTAAGACAGGTTATTAAAGCTGTCCGTAACTTTTTAATAAACAGAACTGCGTGCGTCTTGCGGAAGAACATTGTAGCCGGAGTTACTTCTCTCTGTTTATGTCTATGATGAGTCACGCAGGTACTGGGCGCAGTGGTGCCAACTCGAACCAGTCTAAAATAGTCTGAATATAAACACTTATTATAGCTGGACCGTAGTGATTCAGGTTAAGACAAAAGCACAGTTTGGAAAATGGATTCATGATGTACTCGCTTATATAATTTCTTGTAAATTTTGAACACACAAAAAGTTACGGTCTGCAGCTTTAAGCTAAGATACCATTTTGCAACAGTTTGGTGGTAATTCTTGAATGAATCATTGTTTTTGAATACATTTTGAACAAATGAACAAAGTGAACAAATTGTTCTCATTCACTTAAGTATTTTATATTTGTGGATATTTTGAATTAGCTTTAAATTTGAAATTTTTTAAGTTTTATCTTTAATTTTAGTTTAACTTTTTCTGACGTCCCTTCCTAGATTTGTATATGCAAATTGTAATAAAATAAGACTTGTTTCTTTTAATGAATAATTTGGATGAATCAATTAGTGACCAAATCTTTTGGTGAAAAGATTCTAATGATTTTATTAGCTGAGATTAATCATAACCCTCACCACTACTGTTCAGTGATTTCACCTTTCAGTTGACTCGAATTTAACCTTGAATCAGACCACAAATGTCCTATATTTTCCTTCCCCCAACCATCAAGACCATTTCCTGTGGCTATATTAGCCTATGATCTCCTCACCCATCCTTGGAGCACTCGGTGCAATTGGTTTTGGTGTTGGGTTTTATGATGCTGAAAATGAAAGGATCGTCTCAAGCTACCCCGATGGCCCTCTCTGTGTCCTTGCGGTTTCCGCCCTGCACCATCTCCACTCTCTATTAAAGACAGACTGAGTTCATATTGGTAGATCTCTGCACTCACGGTCTGGCTCAGCCTTTTGAAGTCCTCTTAAAACTCTTCTTAATAGCCGCTCTCGAAGGTGTTTCAGATTTATGTTGGCATAAATAAGAGGCAGAGACCATTGCATCTCCCTTCATCGCAAAAACACAAGGCCAGTTTTCCTGCTCCAGGTTTTACAATTAAAACTTTGAAGTCACATCTTCATTTACGACCATGTGTTTTGAGTAGAACATCGGAGATGAGAACCGAATCTGCTAAGTGACGTTGAGCGTTAAAAGTAAGCAGATTAGCATGCACACGGTGTAAGAGGTGTGTTGAATTTTTGATATGTAATGCTATTGATATTCTTTCATTAATTAAGAATGCTTAGTCCGTAGTTGGTGGGATGCAGCATAGCGCTTCGTTTTCAGAGCTCAGGAAGTTTATATATTCAAGTATTTTTAGCTGATTTCTTTTGGGAAGTGTTATCCCACACCTGAATAGTAAACATCCATCAAGACATTTGAGCTAATTAAACCCTCCCCGAATCCTATTCAAATATAGATTACCCAGTATACCTTGGTGTCTTCTCACCACAGATCTCAGATTTTAATTTGATAGCTTAGTGAATTAATTTGCCCCAACCGTGTACAGCTGCAGAATACTCATGTTCTTGAAAGGCGCTTTGAGAGAGCGGCGTAAGTGAACAGTATCTCAGTATCCCAGTATCTCAGACTAACATTCTGATGAGCAGCCACACCCATGTTTTGCTAATGATGCATAAAACCAAGAAGCGTTGCACACTCATTCAGCAAATTTACAAACAACACGTGTCTAAAACTTTTCTTCTCGGGGTGATCATGCTACTTAAAGGAGAGGTGATTTTTCCCCTCTCATTTGTTCAAGAGGAAAAACCAGAGAGCTTAAATATCAATGTGTGTGTAGGTTATGCGTTTGTACAAGTCAGTTTGTGGCGTCAGACGGGGACTTTTCAAGTCACAGAATATGGATTCATATTTAATTGTGTTCCTTATGCCTGCACTTCCATTTGATTAATATATCATTAAAAAAGAGTGCGAGAAGGATGAGCAACATGAAATATTGATGGTTTTCTCACAGTTGAACATGACTCTTTTCATATGCTACTCCCTCCTCCATGGCTCCTGAGAGCCAGGACTTCTCTAGAAGTTTAATTGGCATGCAAAGAATTCAACAAAGTAGAGATCAATAATAAAACAATAGTCTCCTTGACTGAGACATTCTCTCAGAATTCTGATACGATAAGCAAGTATTTATTTTCATGTTATGGCTGATATGCGATCAAAGGCTGACATTTAAAATGGGATACTTTTGTGTCAAAATAAATATAAAAAATAAAACCGTACCAACTGAAATCGATCATTTGAAATTTTACAAGTGAATTTAGGCATCATGACATGATGTATGGTTTGAAAAATGGATATTTACTTTGATTTGCTGAAAATTACATTTACTTACACTTCACTTTCTCTTAATCTGAATATGAATGAAAGAAAGTGTAAGCATACACAATTAAAAATCCATTTTTGACCAATATGATAAAAAAAACTCTAATATCGACCAATATGGTAGTGGTATGTATGTGTCCTTAGGTAAAATGCTCCAAGCTATGAAAAAAAGTACATAGAAACAATTTACGCAATGACAGTAGAACTAAATGCAATGCTGTAATCAACAGTTGTCGAAATGGTAGCAGCCGTAATCACAGTTGCTTATATTTTGATTGATTGCTTTTGCTTTGTCAGCTTGATTTGATGCGCCATTGGAAATTTCAGAATGGAAATTCTTAACGCAAGTTCACTTTGCAGTCTCAACGCTACAGTAATGAGTGAGATGTTTATTTATTAACTCTAGTGGATTGAGTAAATAAAGGAAGTATCGTAGCAAGTGATCAGGTTGTATTAAGGTAGGAATTAAAATAGAGTCTGTTTTTGTCTTCCTGTCTGGGTGGCCATATGTGGTTATGTCTTAGTGGTTTTCGGTTCCTGTTGTTGTGATATTGTGAGTATCTATCTATGTGTGTGTGTGTTTCTGAGCAGGCGTGGCTCTTTTCTTTTTTATGTTTCAAGTGTGTATTTGTGTCAGCGCAACCACCATGTTGGTGGTTGAGATTCTGTTTAAGTATGTTCCTCTAAGCTTTGGTGTCTGTGTGTGCGAATTTTTTCCCCTCTTTTGTGTGTGCATGTGAGTGTGTAAACGTGTGTGTCTTTCGCCACCGTGCACCGGTAGCCGAAGCCCCGCAGACAGACAGCAGGCCAGCGTGGTGCGGGGTGGACTCCTCTGGAATACCAATGAGGGGAGCTGCTGGGCTCCGGGGGTCAGGGAGCAAGTCAATCATCTTGCCCATCGCCTGGGCGCCCCGAATCAAATTAGCCTGAAAAATTCAGGGGCCGGGAGCACGGGGCGAGCAGCTGTCAGGGCCAAGAGCGCCCAGGCACTAATGAACCAGATGAATAGTGCAAAAACTCCAAAATAAAAACAGGACAGTTGACATTTTTCATCTGTCAGAAGCGGAAGATGCATGAAAATATGGTGGTCCTTGTTTAACCCTTTGCTGGCTACAGCTGCTACTTGCCCTGACCCCCCTCTGCACCCACACTTCCACAGGTAGGCACACCCCATGTAAACAGTCTAAGCCACGGCTCTCGCTAAATGCCGTTATACGGTCCTGCACATCGCAATTATGAGGAACTCATTTAGGAACTCTTTGCAAGTGTGGCGGCACACTGGCAAAACAGATGTTGCTATGAAATTACACTGTGCACGGTATCATCTTGAGTCTGTTTAAGAAAATAAAACACCTATCCTTTTGCTGTGAATATTTTTTTTCACTGGAAAAACACCAAATGTAGTCTGGTCAAAACACACTCATTCACTACATTCACATTACTGTCACCCTCACATACACACATTTCCATCCCCATACTTGATGGAGGAACAAGGACATGCATTTTTCTACAAAAATCAAGTTATGGCTCCATTTATTTAAAAGCATGTCTGAAATCATTTTTTTTTCTTTCCTTTTTTTTTCTTTTAAAGCTTTGTTGTTGCATTTATTTTTTTTAGTATCGCAATACTTTCTTGGGAGATGACATCCATTTTTTCTTCACGTTGTTTAAGTTACTGGAACCCCACGTGAAAAAAATAAGTGCAACACCTCACAGGTCAACCAAACTCACTCTTGAATACAAGTGTGAATCCTAAAAAAAGTCACTTTAGTTCTAGAATTCAGTTGTCACTTAATCATATTTTTGCTGCTATGTGAATGATGGCATTGAGACTTGGGTGTGGTTTCTTTGGATTTGCTCTCACAACACCGGAGCATTTTTTTTTAGGGGTGACTTTTGCTCTGGCACATTAAGTTAAATATATGATGTACTGGTTGCTGCAAGAATGGTACATGTTAAAGAAACATCCCAGTCCTCCCAGTTCCTGCATTGCCAGTGATTAGAGAGGTGACTCCCCATTCCTCCGGCCCTCCCGTTCCTGTTTTGTGTGGAGCGGTGATGAAACCGGCTCTGCTCCATGAGTTCTGCCACTCCGTGCTCCTCTCCTCCGCTCCTCGTCTGACAGCCCAAACCGTCGTTTCGCCTCGCTCGATCACACCCCCCAACACCCCCACCTCCGTTAACTCGCTCGCCGTTTCCTCTCTGTCCTTCTATGTCAATTTAATTGAGTTCTCGTCCAGTGTGCTTTGCGGTGTAGTGGTTTCGTGTGAGTACTGTGTGGCTTGCATGCTTGGCATCTGGAAAACTTTTTTTTTCAGTGGTTTTGCTTGGGGCTGTTTTTGCCAGTCTGCTTTTGCAGTATCATAATCTCATAACGTCATCAAAGCATCACCTTCCTGGCTGAACGGGATTGCACAGCTCCAGGCTAACAGGATGCACTGCATCCATCTCTTCCGTACCACTAGGATTTATGTCCCAAAAACTGTGACATCAACATTGTTTTTCATCTTCTACATTCATTTCTCAAAACATCTACTGAAACGCTATCATCCTTTTTAAAAGCTTTGTTGTTGCATTTAATTTTTTTGTGTTGTTATGGTTTCTTGGGACAGGACATCATCCTTGCTAAGTGTATCAGGCCAGATACAGAAAGCTAATTAGCCATGAGTTGGCAAGCGTGGTTTAGAAGTGTTGAGTAAATAGATGCGTTTCGTTTTTAGTGGTTCTTTTGAAGATAAATGCCACCTGTGGCGTGATTGTTTTTATTGTTTTTACTCTTTAAA
Organism: Meda fulgida; assembly: GCA_030578275.1. Classification (NCBI taxonomy): domain Eukaryota; kingdom Metazoa; phylum Chordata; class Actinopteri; order Cypriniformes; family Leuciscidae; genus Meda; species Meda fulgida. Next base: position 6,874,290 of record CM060637.1, read on the forward strand.
TTTATCTGTTTCGGTTTTCAGTCTTTAAAATATCGTTGTTTGTGTTCAACAGAACAAAGTCATAAAGGTTTAGAATGATACAAGGGCGAGTAAACCGTTTATTTTATTGGTGACGTCACCATTACCAGCCAGAAATACAACTGAGCAAAAATTTTAAATCTTAAATGAGCCAGTAAAATTTGTCTCCACACACATCAGTTGAATTCGATATTAATATAGCAATAAGCTAAAAATCCTACAGCCTAACTATATTATTCTATATATTAAAGTTATAAACTATATTGTTCTAAGTGCACTCTTAAAAATATTTTTGCAGTGATGCTACAGAAGAACCATTTTGTTTCCTCGAAGAACCTTTCAGTGAACAGAACCTATTCTGCAATGGAAAGGTTCCACACTCTTAAAAATAATTCTCAGTGATTTTCAGCGATGCCATAGAACCATATTGTAAAGAAGATTTTATTAATCTTAAAGAAACTTTTTCTTCAATAAAGAATCTCTTGTGCTGTGGAAAGGATCTATAGATGTTAAATGTTCTTCATGGAACCATCAATACCCATAAAGAACGTTTATTTTTAAGATTGTAAGAATTTTTAATGTGCTTAATATCGTTAATGCAACACACAGCATCTCGAGAGTGACATGATGCATGCTCTATAGACTTGACTCTTAGCTTTTTGACGTCTTGAGCAAACAGATGGCAGTTTTCTGCTGCCATCTGTGACGTAGGGCACCATAGTCTCTTCCACAGACAGTCAGCCCCTGCTTGATGAAGATTTACTGTGCATTGCAGGCATGAGAGATATGGGTACCTGCATTGGAGTAAATGAATTACTCAACCTCCAGGTGTGAACTCTGAAGTCTTTTAAGAGAACAACTATGAAAATGACAGTAAAATACAAGTAAATGTTTGTTTTTATTCATAGGAATGCATTTTCACTACTTGTACCTTTGTTTTAATTAATTAAATTAAAATGATCATGATATGAACCTTGCCAAATTGCTTCATAAGAACTCATTTTTTAAGCTAGCAAGATGTCTGAAACCTCTCTAAAAGTCACATTTCTTTTCTTCTCACATAGATGGCTGCCTTGCAGAGTCCATTCTACGGGGACAAAATGAACCTGTACTCGCTGTGTAAAAAGATCGAGCAGTGTGACTACCCCCCACTACCGTCTGACCATTACTCTGAAGAGGTATGCTCCATGCTCAAAGAGTTGCACATGCAGATTTGGCCACATTGACCAAGTTGCTTCGTCTGAAAGTGACTTCCGTGTGAGCTGTGCTTCATACGTCGCTACACTATTGACAATAGGCAATGACCTTTTTGGCCGAGGAAATTTTGTCGAAATTTTGTTAATGTAGCCAAACCTTATTAGTTGTGTCAATCTCACCGATGGCCACAATATACCTCGCGCAAAATCGAAGAACGAACTGCTGTGACGTCAACTAACTTGTTATAATTCTTTTCTTGTGCTTAATTGAAAAAATGCTTGCCTATTTCTCAATTTTGTTGTGTGTTTATGTTGTTATTGAGAGGAAAGCACTCAACGTATTTACATATTCATCTAAATGTCGCTCTCAGCAGTGTGGGCGTGGTCGGATATTCGCTACCAGTATACCGCTGATCACATATTTCGAACGTCGTTTTACTCCTAAAGAAAGAACGAAAAATAACTTTGTCGTGAGTATATCAGGGCCTTAAGAGCTTATTTACAAGAGAAGATATTTTGAATAATGTTTTAATTGTTTTTGTCCCTACATCGAAAGCCAGTGGGGTCCAATGTTTTGGACCCCATTGACTGTCATTGCGTGTACAAAATACATTTTTTCAAAAGTCAAACGGGTTTGGAACAACATAGGGTGAGTAAATGATGACCGAATAATCAGAACGATCTCTTTTAGTTACTCCCCATACTTGTGAACAGCATGTTCAATACTGGTCTATCAAGCAGTCCATCACCAAAACAGCATGTGAATTTCCAGCATGGAAAGCCGGTCTTTCCACGTAACATGCCGGCAGTCTTTGATGTCAACCATTGGAGAACCTACGGAATCCTCCGATAGATCCGTCACGTCCGACCAAAGCTGCCATTATTATTATTATTATTTACAAGCCTGGCACGACTCATCCTCCATTCAGCACGTCCTTCAGCTTTCCAGTGCTGCAGGAAGGTCTGCCTCCCTCCCTGTCTACATGTAAACAATGCTCCTGAAGGCGAAAGGCAAAAAAGTGTCAGCCGCTCATCTTTGGTGTGTCATTTACCGTCTCTTGTATCTCACCTGACAGACAGCCCCCCTTAAAGGGGGAGGGGGGGGCGTCCATCGAACCCCCGCGTTTCTCTCGTGCAAAAGCATGAATATTTTACATATCTGCATCCTTACTCGCCCCCACTGCCGCCGCTCCTATTTCTTCTCCACTAATTCTCAGACTGTCTGCATTTGCATTTCACATGCCGGGCTGATTAGGAGACGCCGCGCCATGCAACAGCAGCCAGGCCCCGGCAAGAGAGGCGGTTGCCATGGCGATCTGACACAGGGGCATCTTCTTTCCTTCCGTTTTTTTTCCCCCTTTCCCCCACTTTTAATGATGCTGCTGCTTGCCTGGGCTCAGTTTACTTCTCTGTGCAGCATCACGACTATCATTCCCGTCCCTCACTGGCGGGGACTGTATGTTTGTGTACTTCTTTTATTTGTAGAATGTCTGTAGCGGAGAATTAACAAACATTCGCAGGGCCAGAGGGCTTCTTGCTGGAAGTTACTTTGCTTGGAGCCTTTCCCTCAGCTCTCCTGTTCTCTGAGCTCTGTTCTCTGAAACACTTGCCGTTTTTGTCAATCATCTTGTTTGTCTTAAACCAATGACTAATATAGGGATCCATACTCTAACTAAAACTGTTGCAAATATATGTTTTATTATCATTATCATTATTATTAAAGATTTATGAGTGTATGTGTATTTTTTCCTACAATTTAAAAATATAATTAAATATAAAAAAAATTATGCTTAAGCGACAAAAAAAAAAAAAAAATATATATATATATATATAAATTATTATTTTTTTTAATTATTTTTTTCAAAAGTTTGGGGTCTAAGTGGGGTTTGTCTGGAGCTTTGTATTATTGATCTGTATTATGAATTAACATCTTATATTTTCATCTTCTTCTTTTTTTTTTCCCCCCACAAGCTGAGAAAACTGGTAGATATGTGCATCAACCCAGACCCTGAGAAAAGACCGGACATCACCTACGTATACAGCATCGCCAAGCACATGCAAGCCTTGACGATCGGAAACTGAGTTTGCTTACCCGATTCCTCTTGCTATTACTTTGAAGACCTTCATCTGGCCCACCAATGGCATTTAAAGCTTGTTTTGCTCCATCGTAATGAAACCTGGCATCTTTCAGTACAAAACATTGTAAGGCACAAAGCAAGGCCTTTGGTATACCAGAACAACATAAAAAAGACAAAAAATGATCTTGACCTTTTAATATAGCTCTCCAAAGAAGAAAATGGTAAATTAAGCAGTGTTCTAAAAACTGGTTTGACTTGATTTTTGCTTGTTTCGATGCTGGTACAGTGCGATGATCGCGTATATACCTCCATTTTTTTTCTGTCACCGCATTAGCACGAAATCTGATATGCTTTTCACAATCCCATAACATCCCTTCCAAGAACTTTTTTCTTACGAGAAAAACATCCCTATAAAAAGAGAATGAAATTCCCCTTAAAAAGCAACTTTTATGCATTAAAACGTTTAGGAGGTTTGTCGTTCTATTAAAAGAGCGTGATATCATAGTGGTATTTGTCGCAATTTTTATGGCCTAAATTACTAGTCTGTATCTAAACCTCAGCAGTTTGTGCTTGCATCTTGCTGTGATGCCAGAAAAGCATGCTCTCAGTCCCAAGAAATGTTTTATTTGCTCGCCGTCCTTACCGCACCTAAAACATGTTTATTGCGATTCTTCTTGGGATTTTAGGTCTTAGATCTTTTGCGGTTTTAAAATGCATAAAATAAATCATTGATCATGACAATACGGTGCATTTGCGTTATCATATAACGCATTTAGCATGAGGTCCGTTTTAAAAAGCAAATTCTTCCCAGTATCCGCACCTTTACGGCTGATACTTGAACTTTAATAAATGTTTAATGCGAAGGCCTCACTTGCAATGCAGTAACTTATAAGTATTCACACATTCTCTTTGCCTTCATAGTGCCTTGCTCTGAAAAGAAAAGACAGTACCTTTCTTTCTGTAAACCAAGTTTTTTTTTAAGAGATTGGCTCTAATTACATCATTCAATTGGTTTAAATGCAACACATCCTGAAAAAGGTATGTTTACAAAATGACTTTTTGCAATGAGTCCGTTTGGCCTTGTACAATTCCACTGTTCACGCAAACTTTTGACCTCTTCCAGACTGTAATCTATGTGCTCTTGTGCTGCTTTCCAGAATGTGGCTAATATGAGTTGCACAAGCGTATGAAGTTATACTCTACAGACAGCAGCTATTATGCAGCACCTTTTGCAGACAGTATGATTTGCTGTGATAGTACCAAGTATAAAATGGTACGTTTTTTTGTAACTTTAATCAAGAGCATTTTTAGTGTTTACCCTTTTCTTTTTCTTTTTTTTTTAATGTATTTTGCAATAATCACCTTTTTCTTTCGCCTTATGTTAACACGATAACAGATTATGCTTGTTGCCTTCTAGATAATAGTATGTATTTATCTCAACAAAGCACTCAAAGCCTTCTCCAGCGAGATCTGGGTCCTTCACCGCGGTAAAGCACACATGAATCGGACGCTCACGGTCTGTACTCTACTTTCACCCAAATCATTTGGGAGCGACAGGCAACTTTTTATTTATTTGTCTTTTTTTTTACTGTTTATTTCAACGTTTAACATTCAAGATACACATTCATTCTATGTATGCTAATTGAAATGGAAGAAAATAAAATAAAATGAAATGACTTAAACCATTTACTCTGGTGTTTTTGATTATTTATTAAAGTTTGATATCCGTTTAGCATTCTCAAAATTAGCATAACATTGAAACCGTTTAACTTTTTAACTATAAAACTCGTAAACTGAGCTTTATTAGCTGGCAGCGTGTCACGCTCGTGCCCCAGGGTCCACGTCCGGCTGATTCCCTCCGGGAAAGACATCCACAAGGGGACTATTTCCTCTCATTCTAATGAATTCCTCAAGGAGAGCGGTTCAATTTCATCACTGGAAATTGCTCCCTTGAAACTGCCAGAACAACGAAAACAAACTTCAGTAAACATCACAATTGATATCTGAATTGTTGTTTCCAACCGCTTGTAAGCTGCTATCTTTACCCAGACTGGTCCAGTGTCGATATTAGTTATGAAAAAAAAAGGCTTTTTTTATTTATTTGTTGTCTGTGCACTTCCATTTTGATATTGGAAAACAGATGCAGGTATCCATCTAGTGGCGATACAGTCTAACTGCACTACAATAACCTGCATGGAACCTTCTTTGTTGTACAGCTCACATATTGTTGGACGAAAGGCATGTTTATACCGCTTTTACCTCAATATGAGCAGTGGAAGCATTACAGAGCAAATAAGCTTCTTTTTTTCCCCAGTCATTGAAAACTTGAACAATATTTGGAAAAAACTGATAATTGTAATATCAGTATTTTCTAGCCCTAGAAGTGTCATTGGATTATATATATATATATTTTTTTAAAAGCCATTTGTAAAATTTCAGTAATTATTATACACTGCTTAACAAAAGTTTAGTATATATAATTATATATAATTAATCGTTCAGGATTCGTAAAAGGATTCATTCATTTATTTTATTCATTTATTTTCAACATTGATAATCAGAAAAGTTTCTTGAGCATCAAATCAGCATATTAGAATGATTTCTGATGGGTCATGTGACCCTGAAGACTGGAGTAATGCTGAAAATTCAGCTTTGATCACAGGAATAAATTACATTTTAAAATATATTCACATAGAAAATGGTTATTTTAAATTGTAATATTATTTCACAATATTACAGTTTTTACTGTATTTTTGATCAAATAAATGCATCCTTTTTGGCCATAAGAGACTTCTTTCAAAAACATTAAAATCTTACCGGCCCCAAACTTTTAAATAATAGTACTTATTACTTAGTAAATATTAAAATGGCTAAATATTAGTCTTTTTTTTAGAGTTTAACTGACTGTTTATGCCAATTTATGACTGAATCATTCTTTTGAGTACTTTTTTTCTTCTTCAATGAATTTGTTGATTAGGTTCTCAAATCTATATTAGTAAAATAATTCAAAAGTAACTGGAAAGATCATTAAAAAGTTCTACTAATTTAGTGGTAGCATGACGTTTTTCCCTAACGTCCAACAATTGCATCAGACAGTCTGAAGAAATTTAGATTTTTTTTTTCTCGCCGTTCGCAAAACATGTTCCAAAGTAGTGTAGACCTGTTATTGAACAGTATGCTAGTTGTTACCCACTGATCCGTTTTACACTGTCGGCGAGACTGAGAGATGTCACTACAGAAGCCGAACTGACTCAGATGTTTTTACCTTTTGCACCAAGGCCAAATTTATTCTCTTTCCTTAAGATCCAGGTGCTTGGTTCAGCTCTCTATATCTGTCTGTTGCCAGAGGGACCAGCACTTGTAACGTGTCCCTTCTGCATTGGCAGCAGATTCAGCTGCTGGCAGCATTTTCATAGATTTTTTCTTTTTTTCTTTCTTTCTGTATTTCGGCAAGAGAAACGTGCCATTTCTGTTTAGGTCTGGTTCTTGAGGCGAGTTTCGCCTTGTTTGCGCCGTTTGAAGTGGCCGGGAAGCTGACGCTTTATTGGCTGATTGTGTGGTCAGCAGAGAGTGTCAGCTTTTGAGCCAAACTTTGTCCAAGTTTTGAGCTGTGAGTGCAGCAGGGACAACAAACAAGTCCTAATCGGGGCAAAAGTAGACAATGTTCGTTTCCCCCAGTGGACACGTATGGAGGAAAATAGCTTGCGCATCTCAGGATTTTTTTTATTTTTTTTTTTATTGTAAGGATTTGTGCTTTGAAACTTGAAATATCAATAGCATGCAGGTTTGAAATAGCTTGTGGCGCATGCTTGGAAACTTTAAACCAATTAGTTTGTGAGGGGAAGAGAATTATCAAGGGATGATCTCCAAACATCCACCATTCAAACCGGTTTTTGTTGTTTATTATTGTTAATTGAAAAGTTTTCTCCAAAATGCTATATCTGGCAATATCTTAGAACTGCGGTTTCTAAGGAAAAAAAGAACAACAGCGAGTAAACTCTGCCTTATATATTGTTAATGATTCTGTTTTTACTTTCCTTTTGTTCTTTATTGGGTCATTCTACAAAACGCGTTCCCTCATACATACGTGGTAAAATGACTTTAACAATGAATATCTGATTCCAGCTTTTATTGTGTTACAGACAGTTTTCAACATGCATTAACAAAAATATATTTTTCTTTTTTCCCCCACATTTTTCTTTTTTTTTTGGTCTCTTCCCACCCCTTCGTTTTTAACTTCACTTTGCAATTTTGGCAAATATGCACATCTTTATGAAAAATAAAGATGTGTTTATAAAAGCTAACATTTTTGTCTTTTTTTTTTATTACATTTTAGCATTTTGATTGACAAAATGTATTATTAAAAGGAAGTTATTTGTTGACCCTGTTAACATGTTTTTTTTTTTTTACTTTTTGTCAACTAGGGGTGGGAATCGCCAGAGGCTCTACAATACGATATTATTACGATACTTAAGCCTCGATACAATAAACCTTATTCAGAGCAGTGCCATGACAGGTATGAAAGCGAGTCTGTGAGATAGATTTGTCGTGTTTTCAGTGGCATTTGCTGTAAATAGCTCTATAAAGCTTCCAGATCACTTATAATTTTTGGGGGGTGGGGTTAATGTATTTGATTGAAGATTACAAGGGCATATTCATATGTCTATATATAAAATCATACCAAAATTTACTATAAAAATTAAGCTAAAACAAATAGGCCTGTTGTTTTCATTACTTCCATTTACAGATGACAGTAATCTGACAATGAACTGGCTGTTTTATGCGTACTATGCACACATAAGCACACACAATACTGTTGTCTTTGTACTCTGTGTATTATAGGTTTTTTCCAGAGGAAGCATGGGGAAATACATGGTCATCTGTGGTGAACCTTAATAAAGTTGAAAAAGGCTACCCTCTGACCGGGACATATAAACATTTGAAAAGCATCTCCTGGTATTTTTAGATCTTGTTTCCCGGCCAAGGAAGTATCTCTAGAAATTGTTGGGGTTTTTCACAAGCTAAGTATTGGAAACAAATGCTAGGTTTTGGTTTCTAAAGAAATCTGATCCAGCGAGTGTCTTTACAGGTGTTTTTTACCCACAGCTGCTTTGAATTCTGAAGCCTTTCCAACCAAAATGTCACATCTCATCCTGTTGCCTCCCTCCATCAAGCTGCGAACGAGGGAAAAAAAGTAAATAGACTTGCTTGAGTAAGCATGAAAAGAGAGAATGTTTGCCATTATTATTTTTTTGTATTCCAATCTGGAGTGTAAAATAATTAAAATCATACGGAGTCTAAAAAAAAGAATTAACAAGAGATACAGGGTTCATCCTATAAGCTGTACGTAAATAGTAATGGCGCATCATTGATGTGTGCTTTTTTATGCAAATTAAGCCTGCGATACATTTAACTGATCATACATGTTTGGTTATTTGGATTTTATCTGTTGTTTCATTCAGGCTCATATACATTTTTTAAATCACTTGTCATTCTCGCCGTTTTATCAGACTGTGCTTATTCACTCGTTGGAAAATACAAGAAAATTTGAAAGTAATTAACCAATTAATGTTAATTTTGTTTTAGTTCTTTTTTTTGTCTTTATGAAGATATCCTCTAAATTTAATTCAACCTGGGTCAAAAACATTGTATTTGTCTTCCTCCTTTATCAAGGAACTGAAATGTTTTTCCTCGTCGTTTTGTTTGCATTCTTTAAGGGATTTAAATCATTTGCATTTATTTGCATTTATGTTGATTTTGAATTCAGGACAATCTTCTCTGGATAGGTTCAAACTTTATGATAAATGAGCTTGGTGTTACAAACAAGATGTTATGCAGAATGATTATGGAAAACTTATTGCGCTGCCATGTCATAAACATGTCAGATGTGATAATGTGATATTCTCTTTCAAGTGTTATTACCATAACTGCTATGACATGAGTTCTGCTCCCCTTGAAAGGTTTTTTTTTACTCACGGATTCGTACATAAACTCATTTAAGCAAGCGCATTTGCTTGTTGCCTCATATCCTGTGGAATGGCAGAGCGCTCCTGGATGCCAACCACTACGACCGAATCCTTTAGACTGCGTTCGCCTACACATTAGAGCCCTTTGGACTCGGGCTCCCACCGTTTTCCAGTGCTGTAATGTTGTGCAGGTCCCTAGTAAATCAAAAACGCTACCAGATGCGGGCGTCCTCTGAGCTTTGCCTCCCCAACCTCACTGAATGAAATGCTCTGTTTTAGAGCCTTGATTTACGCAGCGAGCGTACGACCACAGGCATTCCTGCATAAACCTGTGGCCTCGCTGCACGCTGAAGCAAAAGCCTGTGTCTGCCTGTACGTTCCCACGCTTTCCTCTGTACTGCATGCCAGCGGAGGCTGTACCGCTGGTCTCCGGTCATTACGAGAAGAAAGACAGGCTGCAACGCAGGGAAGGCTGAAATTGTCAGCAGAGTCGCTGCCGAGATGCTTTTCATTTTCTGATGACCTTGTGTGTCCTTCAGTTAGAAGAAAACCGCTTTGAAATCGCATCTACATCACGTTCAAAGTGGTTTAGAGTTGACGTCAATGCAGCTGGAGATAGCTGAAGTTTGTACAACAACGTTTCCCTGAACAGAATTACTTTATGTACGCCATCACAAGCAACAGCAATAGACTATATATATTTAGAGGTGAAACATCTGTTTTGGACAAATTCCTTTGCCCGGAGAGAATAGAGCGAGCTGTTGTCGGCTCTATTTGTTGACAGCTTTTAACGCAAGAGAAGACATCCTGTGTTTTTTGTTTTAAAAAGTGGTTTGCTCTGACAGCAACGAAGCAACAAAGTGGCATGACCTGCCGCATCTGTGAAAACACCTAATTTCTCATTTCTAAATGACACATATTGCATATCTATCATGAAGGTGGGGGGCATCCTGTCGGATTACTCTTGACGCAGGCTTCTATCAGGATGAGGCTTAGCCCCTCCTCCATGTGGCAGGGCCAAAAAAAGTGTGAGGATGCCGGCCTGGAGTTCTCTCGGCGATAAACAAGTAGACAGCATTCATTTTGAGGGAAAACGGCAAGGGAAACGGTTGCGCGAGGATGGAGCTGCCTTTTCCTGACAAACGGCTCAGTGTGTTCTTTTTCCTACTCTCGCAGAGTTTTTTTTCTTTCTTTTTTCAAACAACACCTGTCACGCTGTTACTGTAAAGTCCAATTAACACAGTCGTCCTAGCCGCCCTCCTTCCCTCCCCTGCTTCTTCTCTACCTGTTCTTGTCAGCCAGAGCTCAGGCTTTGTCTTTAGACCAGCCCACCTTGAATAAGGATAACAATTATGTGTTGGATCTTCAATGCAGGTGGTGATTAGTGAAGGATTTTTGTCGGGTTAAATGTCATTGAAAATCTGTCGACAGACAATTTCTTTACATCAATCGTTTGTTGCGGTTGTAGTTGCTTGTAGGATCACTTTATTTGCTAAAATGATGTTCTGGTGGCCTTCTGTTATGAACAATCTGAGTGTCCAAAAATCTTTTATAAACATCTTGATTAAACCGTATATGAACCATGTTGATTTCAAATGGTTATAAAACATTTATACTATTATCAAGAATATATAAAATTACTATGTAAAATTAGTGTATAGTGATCAGTTCCTGTTTTATTTGATTATTTCTTTTTGATTTTTTTGTTTTATATTTATGTGAATGTAGATAATTGCTTTATCCTGCATGTTGGTTGCAACACATGAGTTTGATTTGACAAACAATATACTACAAACTTCTTCAGAATTTCGTTTTTTAATTAGGAGGAATATAATGTAAGGGCAGTTTAATCACCCTGGTATTTTTTATCTTTTTTGTGTTCTATGAAATTCTCAAGGTCCTTTCTGTAACCTGTATTGAGGTACTGCAATTTAATTCATTAGATATCAACTTAAAATTGTATCACTCTTTATGACATTTTGAGGTGTTGAGTGTGAAATGCCTGTAATATGCATTTATGCAAATACATGAACATGGAAATTATTCCTTGAATTCATTTAAAGGCCAAAATTTGCATACAGAGTCATAATTAACTATTTACAACTTAGGTCCCAACGAGCATACTGAATGTGAATATTTCTCGCAATGGTCCACCAAGCCCCCTTCCAATTAGGTATGCTGCATGAAATCTCTTCCACCGCAACAGAGCCTCGGACTCTCCGTGTTTGTTTGAAATGATCCAGAGAGTGCAAAGTTTGGAAGCGAGGCACCAGAATTGACTCTCAGCATCTAACCTTTCTGACAATTTCCCCTGTGTGTATGCGAGAACGGGAAAAAGTTGCCCTGATTAGCTTACAGTTTGCTCAAAAATCAGCATAATAAAGCATTTGAATAGGATGAAGAGATCTAACATCCTCTGCTTGTTTACGATTGCTCGGCGGAGATGCCACGTCGCCTCCTCTCTGACCCTGAGGCACGGAGTCACTTAATGCACTGAGTTTCAATTCTGCGCTCCCGTTTCGGCGGCAACCAGCAGCAAGGGAGTTCCCGATGGAGGCCGGATAGTGCGTAGCCCCTCCAGGCAGTCCTGGGGTGCAGTTACCCCCGGTATGTGTCTCTGCATGGTAATGAAGTTTAGATGCACCACCATGAAGTAGACGAAGGAGCAAGGCTACTCACCAAGGACTGACCCTTGGTTCAGAGGACAGGAGACTGGCGCAGTGGGTGAGCCCCTTCGCACAATGATCAGAGGAACTGTGCCTTCGATGCGACGCTGAAGGCAGCGCTGAAAAAAACCCCCAACTGATTAGATGTTGCTGTCGCCCATGCAGCTAGCTGGAAAGCCTTTTTCGTATTCTTGGGCTTGTTTGTTTCTTGCCCCCTCTAAGCCTTTTGTCATCCTCAGACAGCGACGGATGCAAGTTCTCTGTGGTGTGGGGCTTTGCTCGTAATTAGCTGAAAGTTCTCAGAGACTTGACAGGAAGAAAGTGTGGCAGAAGCTCAGAATGTGCGCTTGTTTATTGTTTCTTTTCTTTTTTTTATTCGCCCCAATATCTTTCTCTGAATAAATCAAAAACTCTTTTGCTCCCAGACTTTAAGACTGATTTTGAACTCTTTATTTCATCAGGAGCTTAGAGTTTTATAGTAAGTTACAGTATCAAAAAGTGTGTAAACTGAACAGTCCTTTTTAGTCCAGAAAACACAAACTTTCCTCACTAGAAGTTAACTCCAAACGTTTTGATTGTGACAGTATTTCATGCACTACGCTGGGTCGCATTTCACACAGTTTACATGCAGAGCAAGGTTGATAATATTGCAGGGCTATAATTTATAGATTCTGAAGTGCCTGCATCCCTTTTTTTATCTGCTTCTTCGGTTATACAAAGGTAATACATCCTGAGCTGTCAGATGTGTTCATCTTATCTCAAGCTGGTTCTGAATTAACGAGTAAAATAAACTGACCCTTTTTTTAATCATTCTCTTTGGATACTTACAACTGATGCAATATGCTGGTCTTCATGGTCTTCTATGCTAAAGCCCCAGTGAGGGATAAACTTCTCTTCCCTGAATCCAGATTTTGACAGCAAAAGGGCTTCTATTTTTATCGTCAAGTAAGTTTTAACTCTTCTAAGGCCACCCTAAGTGGCTTTGTCAAAATAACAACATTCATCCAGTCTTGTGCCAAATGACGCAAGGGAATGTCAACATGCACTACTTATACAAGAATTCTGACACTTCCAAAACTGAGGGCGCTAATGCTTCTTAAATAGGCACTGGTGTTAAACTTCCTAACACTTTTGGTGTTACAAAATGGACTACCCAGGGTCTAGAAGGTGCTCCAGGCATGTACATCAAGAGAAGAATGGTTATACCTCACTGTGAATGTGTGATATTATGGCCAGGCTCGGCCACCAATAGAGGCCAGTCCGTACCCCGTCAGTGCAACCTCCCGGCACAAAGGATGGTCCTGCCGATGCTTTTCGACCCCATTAGCACCCGAGCGTCAAGGCAAAGCTCCAGAACCTCATTCATTATTCATCGGTGCGCAGGCAGAGGCCCTGATAAATTCTCACTTTAAGTGACAATGAGTGACAGAGCCTGGGTTTTTTTTATGGCCATCCCCTCCCTGCCGCCAGTGGCGCGCTGGCCAAAGGTCCAGCCTGATCCTCCACTAATGACCGGCATGATGTATGTGCAGTGAAGCAGAGGCTGACACCGGTGCTCTACCGTCCCGCTCCCCCAGTCCCACACCGGGGGTAAGCTCCATCCCATCCCGGGAGCTCAGCAGGCCACGGAAACTCCTCATTAGCTGGGACACAGAGTTAACCTGGAGGGAAGCTGGCAAAGGTAAGAGAATGGAGAGTGAATGGGAGGTCATGGTGGTGGGACAGTCATCTTATTTATACACTACCTTGGCCTGGGAATGAAATGCAACACCCTCACATGGACCACCTACCCTTACTTTTGCTGAATTCTAAGTCCTTGATAAGCCCCACCAAATGTTTAAAATACCATTTATTGTTCAGAAATTCATGACTTTGTACAAGCAGACAATAATTTACATCTCATTGTGAATATTTAGATCAAATATTGTTTTTCTGTGGATTTCCGTAGAAATCGTCTGGTTATCTGTAACAATACGGTGAGTATTGACTTGCTCAGGGTTTGGTATTGAAACTTCAAAGGCATTTCAACATTTTATTCTATTTTAACTTTCAGCTGGTGATGGGAGGGGTCCTTAGCCTCTGTTTGTATCTGTACGTCTCCAGTGATATCGATTGAATTGGATTTTAACCCCTCTTCTTTCCGCTGCACTGAAGACAAATGCTTTCAGTGGAACAAAGGCTGCATACTGTGTGTGGCTATCTTTTGAGAGCCAAGTCTCTGGGGTGCAGCCAATGTATCTTTCCAAAGAAAGGTATTTCTCTGGGGAATACTTTGCCATTCCAAGTTCCTGATGTAGGCCTCTCTCCTTATTATTGTCCCTATTGTAATGATGTTGTTAAATAAATGTTTTAATATGTGAACTTATTTCCTAATGTATCAAATTGGGATATAGTGATGGGGAAATACACAAGGCCAGACAATAAACACTGCATACATTCTTGTTCTTATTTTGAGATTTGAAAGTAAAATTTTCTGAGTAAAAACATAATTCAGATTGTTTCACATGCTAATCAAGGTGATACCATAAGCTGATGTTTATGAGCTTTAGCCATGATCAAGAACAAACACATTCGTTTACACTACTCATTAGCAATACCTCATTAGATCGGTGTCTCCGTTTCATCTCTGATAGGTCATCCACCAGGAGCTTTTTATTACCAATTCCTTCGGGCAGCCAGGGAATGGTCCCCCAGTACCTCACTTATTTTGTTCCCAATAATGTCTTATTCTACAGATTAGTATGCTTAAAACAATTTTTTATAACAAGCATGTATGATTAAATTGAATAGAAATGTTGCCATCAAGTGTTTTTGAAGTATTATCATCTATGGCCCTTTTTACAACTGGTATTGATGGGGGGAGGGTCTATTGGTGGGTAAATATATAGACTTTTTCAGATCTTTCGATCTAATGAACGAAATTTACATATGATTGTGACCGGAGCAAACTTGAGTTTTCAGTCGATAAAGTTTAAATCTCGTCTGGCTAGCGCGCTTCAAATAATGTTTAGGCATTAGGTCAGTAGGCGGAGAGTAGACGGTCTTTTGTGGCTGTTTGAACGCATTCAACCACATGAGTGTTTATACTACGAAGGCAATCTGGTCGAATGTGTTTTTGATTATCTGTGGAAGTGGTTGAAAGTGGACAAGCTCAAAATGTTTTAGACCCCGGTTACACCTGTATTTAGCGTTGTGCACTTGTGATCCTATCAACGAATGCACTTCTTTATACCAGGTGTAAACAGGGCTGTAGTATAGCAGTTCTATTGTGTAAAAGTAAATACAGTAATTATTAGCAGTAATACGCTATGATTAAATTCTTGATTCTGAATGGTTGTTAAAAATGTCAAGGTTCATGACTAGTTTTTCTGAATTGTAGCAATGTCCATATTCACATCCATATCTGACACATGGAATTTCTAATGATAAGTAGAAAGTGTATGAATTACTTACAATAGCTAAAAAAGAGTGATGTGTGAATGTTGTACTGTACGCTTGCTTTTGACAGACAGATTCCACCTTTACTAGAGAGAGAAATGGGAAAAACTGAATGAGTAGAGCTGCCTTGTCAGAAGATATAGAAGATGAATACCTCTGGAGAGTCCGCTAGCCTACCTGCTGTTTGCTGTTTGGTCAGGAATATTATAGTGCAGCCCAGGAGAGCGCAATAGTATGTATATATTTAAAAATAGATGTATACATCAAAGTGCATTCAAGATGTTTGGAATCCCTTGTGGTGTATTCTTTTGCCTCTCATTCTTTCTTTCACATTCAATTGCTCTTTCTCCATTTCTTTGGTCCTAGAAGATCTAGAGGTTGATGTTTGAATGCTTTGTTGGATTGCGCATCTTGATTAGCGCCACACTTGAATAAGGTTTGTCGTTGTGCAGGGAATGATGGAGCTGACATGAATGTATCCTTTGATCTGGAATTTTAATGACTGCCTCGAGTTTTTGTTGAATGGTTCATCGAGGTATGCCGACAATGAGGTACTCTTGGTTTCCATGTCCAACTGGTCAGGTATGTTCATCCTATTTATCTGTGGTGCCTGTTGCTTGTCTGTTGCTTGTCTGCTTTATCTGTGGTGTCTGTTGCTTGATTGGACATTTCTTGGCCCTCAAAACTGTGCCTTGGCTACCTCCTTTGAAAATTCAACTCATTTTGGAGATACACAAGCCTCGACAGTCTGCTGATGAGATTCCAATTGCCTTGGGAACCAATATGTACACAATTTGAGTGTGTTGAGCATTACTGTAATCATGATTTAGCTTTATTTGTAATGAATTTATTTGCATGTGTGGTAGCAGGTATATGCTACAAATGCTGTTGATAAAGCTTTGGTTATTGTAACATGTCTTTAAGGAAGCTCTTTGTTTATATAAGATCTATTTTCTCTGTTTGATCATTAAATATAATTTTTGATGCAAATATGAATAGCATCTATGCAGTACACAATATTAGAGGTTTGAGTGTTTTCGCCATCTTGTCATCAGTCTACCTGTTTTCCTTCTGTTGGCATTTAACACTGCTTATTTGTGTATATGAAGTGTAATTTACCCATGGTAAAATGTGCAAGCAGGTCTAGATACATAATGACACTTTGACAGGTCTGTAGTTTTTTCTTTTCTTTTCTTTTTTTCTTGTCCGTTCTATAGCATGTAGCCATTCAGAGGACAGAGAAAGGTTTTTAATGGCTCTTTATCATCATATCCACCTTGATGAGATACGGTGAAAGTTCATATATGTAATGTCACATTTATACCGCTCTGGCTGTGTGTGCAGGTGGAACAAGATAAAGACAAACACATCACACACAGCCCTCTGCCCTCTGGTGCATCATGGGAGAGGAGAGGGGCTTCAGGGCGCACCTCTGTCGCTTTAGGCTGTCCTTGTTAGGAAGCTGTCAATCAAAAAGAAGACCTGGCGAACTTGCCTCAGCATGTTGTAACCTTCTGGTAGAGAGAGCTATTGAGGAACGTGTATAATAAATATTTCCTGAAGAAGCCGATTTAAGCACAGTCCTACTTAATAAACACAGGCCTCAAGACGGGAAAACGTGGCTGATGACCCTTTAAAGGGCGAATGACGGGGTTCATGCTGACATGTAAAAAGCACAGGTCACCTTTTTCTTCTTAGTGGCAAAATTAGTCAAGGTAAGTGAATAGACAGTCATGGATGCACACTGCCATCCAGTGGTGGAGGATGGAGATTCATTAAATCATTTAGGCCTTGTATACCTGGTATCAAGAAGTGAAGGGTCTAATATTTTGTTTGTTTGTTTTATTGTAGTTTATAAAAGGCACATAGTACTGAAGACATTTTGTGCATGTATATGGATGAACTTTTGCAATTTTCTATTGGACTATACATTTCTTTTAAGCATGCATGGAAGTCAATGGTTGGTTGATTGACAAGTTATGTTGCATGGGATGTATCAGGACAAATTAAGGTCTACATTAATCCAAAGTAGTCTCCTGCATTTTTGAATGCATAATAGGCCTATATATTATTAATATTTTATAAAATGCTCCTAGTGGCATGAAAAGGATTTTTTTTTTTTTTTTGCCTTTGATAGGATATGAGATGGTTGATGTTTTTGTTTATTTTTAACCTTTTTTCTTCTATCAAAAAGTAAATGATAACTGAGGTAGTGTCACCCATCAGCTGACGTTAAAAATAGGTGTTGGACAGCTGTATTATGGGATTTACCTACATGCTGATTGAAAAATATAAAAAACACTCTGAAAATGTCATCAGTATAGTTAGAAACAGATGTCCACATGCTGGAACTTTTGTTCATATCATACATTTTATGAAGTGAGGAAGTGAAACAACTCCAGTCCTCACGTCACCGTCCGTGTTCTTGTAAATGAACGAAACTTAAGCTCCGTTGAAAAAAACAAAAACCCTGCATGCAAATGGGCATCCAGACAATTTTAACAGATAATGTGGTATGCCTATAAAACTAAAGAAATGTCACGCATAGTACTATATCTCACGCTCTCACATCTATTTCCTCATTTCTACTTCTTATATTCTTCTTGACAAGGCCCAGTAAATAACACATAATCTACCACAACAAGACAAAAATAGTTATTTTCACTTGATATTTACAGTAATTTGATGCTTTCGGTTAATCTGAATTGTGTTTTGAATATGTTTTGTCGCTTTTAATATGAAAGGAAATATGAAAAGTTCTGGATTTGATACAGATATGGTCCAAATAGTGAAATATATACTTGATAATATGGTAAAGATAAAATGTCTATAAAACAGGTATTAGCAGTGTTTGCTAAGACTCGCATCACTATTACTTTTGCTCATACTTAGGGAAAGGGTCTTCTGTTGTTTTTATTATTGTTTGAAAAATGACTATATGCATAAAAACTTTGACAGTTCGACCAGTGTTAATTTAGGAAGCTAAAGTTCTTCAATCCAGAACGGCAGCTTAGCTGCAGGTTTGTGTGAGCTGCGCCCTCTACTGTACAGGTATGAATTTGCATTTCATTCAGTCTGAGGCTTATTCATTTCACTTTTGGTATGAAAGGGCCTTTACATTTGCCAAAAATATATACTTTTTTGCTATAATTGCTATATTTTGCTAGCATATCATTTGTTTTCATATGATACAATATTTTATATTTGATAAAAAGATAATATGTATTCCATGACTGCCACGTTTCTTCTTTTGACGTAAGTAATCTGTATTATTATTTGCTGTTATGTCTTTACGGCGCTCAGGTTTTGTGGGCGTCCCAGCATGCGTTTCACCCCTCGTCATGACCTCCATTCTCCACCTGACCTCATAAGGATGCCAGCTGCATTGCCAGGAACCTCCAGATGTCTTTGGTAGGTAAGAAATGAAGTGCAAAATAACTCCCCCCATAAGGGGAGGCTCTGTTTTAGATAACAACTGAACATTTTCTCTTTCTACAGTGGAAATCCAGAGATTTCACCATGGAGAAACCGAGCAAAGAGGAAGAGTGCATGGTTTGTGTAATTTTGTGGTGTGTTGTTTCTCAGGCCTGCCCCTCACGCTCATACTGCAGCTGCCGCACACTCAGGTCACGCCTCTTTGTTTTTACATACTTAAATGCTTCGTAGTTTAAAAATAGCAGATTTCATCAGCTGCCGACACATCAGTGATCAGGAATCTGTGCGATTCTTTATATAAGAATAACTAAGCTGGCATAGATCATCAGCTGAACATACAATGGGGAAATATATATATATATATTATATATTAAAATCGTGTTTTTAATATAATTAAATTTATATTTTCATATGCATATGAATATCTACACCACACAATAAGGCGTGGTTTCACAGACAGGGCTTAGACTAAGCCACAATTAGGCGTTTGTTCAAATAGGACATTTAAGTAGCTTTTATAAACGTGACTTAGAAAAAAAACATTGCTCGTGTGAATCTTGAGACAAAACAATGGCACTGACATAATTTAAGATATTTCAGTACAAGTTGCTTTCAGTTAAAACAGTTCAAGCATGCATTGTGGTCTGGGACTAGCTTAAGTATTGTCTGTGAAACCAGAATTGGGAGTTTGCCATCGTATACACAAAACGCCATGCCCCTGAGATGTTTATGCAAGCAGGCGGTACACCATTGTGTGGACCAGTGCCAGACAGCCATGAAACATGATAAATATGGTTGCAAGTGCAACAAAGATTTCTTTCAGGTCAGAGGGCTGGTTCTGTCCTGAAGCAGTCCCTCCAAAGGTTAAAAGGTCTGAGAAAAACAGGGAATGGCAACCAGCAGAATTAATTGGTGCATGTGTAATTATTTATCTGTCCACACAACAGCTTTCAGATCAGGTTAGACCAATTTTGATCAAATGACACTTAGCATATGTGCTAAAAGTAGCTTAGAATTAGTGTTCTTCTCATGCATTTTACAGCTGAATTTTGAGATTATTTCTGTCAGCAAGGTGCTCACACTGAAAGCTAAATTATCTAAAGAATAAAATATAGTTTGTTGTACAAAAAAAGCTATTCTAAAATGTCTGCTAATGCTATGTCTGCTAATCAGTATTTCTGTTGCAACCCGAGGTTATAAAGATTTGAACTCAACTTTGTTGTGTAACTAATCCTACATTGTTTGAACAACAGACATGAATGATACCTCGAATCATACGGCTTGAGTAGAAATGCTAATACTTATCTTAGCGATCAGATAAGCTAATGATAAAATGCCTGAAAAATCCCATAGACTTGTACTTAATCATTACCTGATTTAAAATCCCACAAAATATCTTTACGTCTGACGTTATTCTAATTCGTCCTTTAGTTTGTTAGTTTTACTGTGAAATTAAACGTTTGTCAAACTAACTAGCTTGCGTTTGTCAAACTAACAGCATACTAGCTTAGCATACTGCTAACCTAACTTATACCCCACCCAAGTAGCCTATTTTTTATTAATAAATGAATTATTGTAATGATGTTCAGTGTTATGTTATTATCCATCTTAACTCCTAACCCCTCGCTAACTCTCCAGGATGCCACTTAGATTTGCTACTCACGTTTTCTTCAGAAATATAAAAATACTTTTTTTTATTATTGTTAAACACACAATCACAACCACATTCAACAACGTTGACCTTCCAGGTGCTAGAATATGTTGCTGTAATTTGTCACTATCACATTGTTTTTAGCAAGTACACATAGTTGGTTTGTAGATAAAGGTTTATCGCTTCACACCACACTACAGAATTATTCATCAGGTATAGCAGTTTTCATAAATGAGGTAGTTTATGTGTCTGATTCTGTATTTGCTAGTGCAAAAGTGCAAACGTTCTTTTGAGAGAGAAAATGCCGACTTCCGGAAGTGGTTGATCACCCTTTGAGGCAGCCACCACCGCCTACTATTTGATTGTAGACCATGTCAAATGAGGTTTTATTCCTTGTTTTACAGTTTAATAACATACATTTTCTTCCATTTGGCCAGATGTAATGTGTTTTAGTTTTTAAAAAGCTAATTTTTCAAGTGATGAAACTGCTTAAAAAACTCCCTCATCAAAGCAGATATATTTAGCCCGTGAACATTCACACTATACTTGGTATCAGTGACACAAGTTTTAGCAGGAAGTTGATTTTACAGTCTCCTACACGCATCTTCTGAGCATTAAAAGATGTGAGTGACAAAAAGTGGAAGAAATGATTCATTTTGCTTATGGTTTCTCTTAAAGTACTATAGAGAAGTAAAGAAAAGAGGAATTTACACACACATGTAATTCTCACTGTACTTTAGATGCATTGTATTAGATTTGGTCCAAAACATCTCTTGAATCCTGATCTTGAATAATCAATCTCTTTGAAATCTGTCTCTCAGATATTTGAAGTTCATTACTGTTTTACTCTGGTAAATGTTCGTACAATCAGTAGGTTGTCATTTTGAGTTTTCATCTTTGCACGTCTCTTTGTCTCTGTGCTACTTCCTCAAACAGGCGGGAAACCAAAAAAAAGGAGAGAAAAAAAAGAACAGGCAAGGAAGTGGTATCTTGCAGCGCTGCCTACATGCAGAGGGCTTGGAAAGTGAGAAATAGTCAAGAAGCAACGCTGCTTAAGTTTTGTAAGCCACGTGAGAGAAGAAAATGTTTGAGTTGGATGTCACCATTAAGTCATTAATGTTTACTGAGATAAAATATCAATATCACAATGTTTAATGAAACTTTTTTATGAGGCATGTTTTGTTCGAAAGTGTCACTTTTCACAAAACAATCAGATTAGTTTGGTATTTTAAGCATCCAGTCAGTGCATAATGACGTCCGTCATACAAAGAGATCTTAAAATACAATATATGCATTGCATTTATGCTATCATACTTGCGTTATAGGGTACAAATCGCTAAAGGAACTACAGCTTTACTGTATACTGTAAGTTCACAATATGGCTTCCAGGACCGTATCGTTTTTATAAAATAGTTACAGCATGATAAACCCATTAAAGACTCAAAGTGACAGCAAAATTATTATTTAAGAATACAATGGTAAAATATATAATAACGAAACTAGGAGGCACTGGGTTTGGAGTTAAGTTAACTTTTCGCACCATAAGTCTGATTCTCAGTATAGCGCAGTTATCATAAAGTTCATTAGTTTGTAAGTAATCTAATCTAACTTCGATCGACCCATTCAGACTGATTTGCAGACTATTTGTGGACCTGATAGATTATGACTTATGTGAATATTTGCTTTTATTTCGTCCCCTTCACGTTCATGCCACACTCAAGGATCTCACTGATCCCAAAACTAGTTATTTAATCACTATCCCAAATTCTGTAATGTTCCTTAGTGTAATTTGTCTTCCAAAAATGTACAAGGCACTGCCCCTAGAGAAAATGCCATTTTTTGGTACAGTATGTTCACTAAGGTTATTAGTTGGCCTTATTGTACATCCCAATACACCTATGGTACGTTCACATGACAAAGTTGTACAAAAAATGGAAGCAGTTTTCCTTTGTTTTTTTAAAAATTCTGTGTACAGACGAAAACAGTCCTCATTCACGCAGATCCGTAAAAACAAAAAACGCTGTGTTATTCATGCCAGGCCAGTAGTTGTCACGTTGTAAAGAAACACTACGCACCTATAGACTGAACACGCAATACACATGCGCATGACGTCATTATTTTTACGTATTGCCGTTTTTCGAGTTTACATGGAGATCAATGATAATGGTATCATTTTCAAAAACTAGAACTTTGAAACCCATTTTCAGGCCCCTAAAACACTGTTGTCGGGTAAATGGCCAAACGGCTAAAACGCGCAAGTTTTCCATTTTTAGTTGAAAATGGTGTGTTGTAAAGTAGGGGTGACTGTTCTCTGTAAAACATCGAACCGTACCGTTCTCCACCCACGGTGCGGCACATCTCAAATCTGATGACGCATCTATAATATGGTTCGTTGAAAATAATGCGTAAAACAGACCGTTTCTCTAATGTTTCTGTCGATGGATGCACAACAGTGATAATCAAAAAAACGTGAACAAAACTTTCACTCTTTGTAACCTTTGTTCAATGCGAGGGCCGATTGCTCGAACATGACCAGTAATTTGCGACATCATCACTGAAGCCTTTCCAATTTCAACATTCAAGAGCAAGACTTGCACCCGTGTCTCAGACAGCTCTCAAATATTGCGTCCACTTTCAAGTCTTGTGCTTGAATGGACAAATTCACACACTAATGATGTCAATATGTCCATCTTAAAGAGTATCTTAGCAGTCTGTTGTGCCATAAGTGAACTTATACGGCCGAGAAAGACAACACATATGTAACAGTATCAGTATTTTGGATCCGTGCATTATGTCTTAAAGTGACAGGAACCTAATATCTGTGTTTTGTCTGTTTTTTAATGTTAATCAAACAACACAATACAAGGAAATCACTCACTGCTCTTGCTTAAATAGCTTTTGTAACTTTAATAAGGATTCATCTTGAATTGATCAAATATGCTATGTTATTTTACATTTGATTACTTTATTCATTTTCTGTCCCTGAAAACTAATGTTAGACCGACCTGAAAAGCACTTTATTTTATTTGTATCTTTGCTCTATTTTCTTCATTTGTCCTGTTTCCAATTTGAACTGTTGCCCCCCCTAGTGTAAATGGCCCCATAGTGATGACCAATCAGAAGCCAGGATTTGTTTTTATTTATTGTATTTTTATTTACATATTTCTTTTAAATTCTATTAAGTTTGTATCATTTAAAAATAATACCAAATACATATTGCTGTATCTTATATATTTTGGTGTGTAATTCTTGTACTTGTAATATATATGTTATTTATTCATATATACAGGTCCTTCTCAAAAAATTAGCATATTGTGATAAAGTTCATTATTTTCCGTAATGTAATGATAAAAATTAAACTTTCATATATTTTAGATTTATTGCACACCAACTGAAATATTTCAGGTCTTTTATTGTTTTAATTTTGATGATTTTGGCATACAGCTCATGATAACCCAAAATTCCTGTCTCAAAAAATTAGCATATCATGAAAAGGTTCTCTAAACGAGCTATTAACCTAATCATCTGAATCAACTAATTAACTCTAAACACCTGCAAAAGATTCCTAAGGCTTTTAAAAACTCCCAGCCTGTTTCATTACTCAAAACCGCAATCATGGGTAAGACTGCCGACCTGACTGCTGTCCAGAAGGCCATCATTGACACCCTCAAGCAAGAGGGTAAGACACAGAAAGACATTTCTGAACAAATAGGCTGTTCCCAGAGTGCTGTATCAAGGCACCTCAGTGGGAAGTCTGTGGGAAGGAAAAAGTGTGGCAAAAACGCTGCACAACGAGAAGAGGTGACCGGACCCTGAGGAAGATTGTGGAGAAGGACCGATTCCAGACCTCGGGGGACCTGCGGAAGCAGTGGACTGAGTCTGGAGTAGAAACATCCACAGCCACCGTGCACAGGCGTGTGCAGGAAATGGGCTACAGGTGCCGCATTCCCCAGGTCAAGCCACTTTTGAACCAGAAACAGCGGCAGAAGCGCCGACCTGGGCTACAGAGAAGCAGCACTGGACTGTTGCTCTGTGGTTGCATGTCATTCGGAAATCAAGGTGCCAGAGTCTGGAGGAAGACTGGGGAGAAGGAAATGCCAAAATGCCTGAAGTCCAGTGTCAAGTATCCACAGTCAGTGATGGTCTGGGGTGCCATGTCAGCTGCTGGTGTTGGTCCACTGTGTTTTATCAAGGGCAGGGTCAATGCAGCTAGCTATCAGGAGATTTTGGAGCACTTCATGCTTCCACCTGCTGAAAAGCTTTATAGAGATGAAGATTTCATTTTTCAGCACGACCTGGTACCTGCTCACAGTGCCAAAACCACTGGTAAATGGTTTACTGACCATGGTATTACTGTGCTCAATTGGCCTGCCAACTCTCCTGACCTGAACCCAATAGAGAATCTGTGGGATATTGTGAAGAGAAAAGTTGAGAGACGCTAGACCCAGCACTCTGGATGAGCTTAAGGCCGCTATCGAAGCATCCTGGGCCTCCAGAACACCTCAGCAGTGCCACAGGCTGATTGCCTCCATGCCACGCCGCACTGAAGCAGTCATTTCTGCAAAAGGATTCCCGACCATGTATTGAGTGCATAACTGAACATAATTATTTGAAGGTTGACTTTTTTTGTATTAAAAACACTTATTTTATTGGTCGGATGAAATATGCTAATTTTTTTAGAATTTGGGGTTTTCATGAGCTGTATGCCAAAATCATCAGTATTAAAACAATACAAGACCTGAAATATTTCAGTTGGTGTGCAATGAATCTAAAATATATGAAAGTTTAATTTTTATCATTACATTATGGAAAATAATGAACTTTATCACAATATGCTAATTTTTTGAGAAGGACCTGTTTATTATTATTATTTTCTAACACCGCACACATTCCAACTTGCAAAAATGGTCATTTTATGCAGCAACGTTTCAGCATCACGACCGTCAAATGTCTGATAAGGGTCATGGAATCGAAACTTTGAAATGTTGCTGATTTCTCTTTCCTAGATTATGCTGATTATGTCACTAATACCGTGTCCGACTAATTTAACTTAGTATCTTTACTGAGAGAACTTTTTTTTAATCTCTTATGTAACAATTACTGCTTCATTGATGACATTTACTTGAATTGTTCATACATTTAAAGTGAAGCTGATTTTAATTCAAAATCCACATCTTTTGAAGATACTGCTCAGTATGCATGCAGGGCGTCAAAAGAAAAAGTAAAAATGAGATAATTCTCTCATTTCTCATTTGAAGGACATGACACAGTACAAGGCGAGAGATGTGTGGCGTAGATGAAAATGCAACTTCCTGTTAAGAAAGGGCCTTAACGCAAAGCTGAAGAGGGAGAGTGTCTCTGGCACTGCTCTGCTGTCTCAGACCCAAAAAACAGCTGAAGGATTTTTTTGAAGGTGAACGCTCACCGGCAACAGGACCGACTGATTAGACGCATAAGAACACGTAAGATTACATGAAAACAGAGCAAGAGAAACCAGAAAGCCATTACGCATTCTAATGGTTAACCCAGATCTGTGTCTTTTTCAAATAGGACATATGGTGTCTTAGAAGAGGCGTTTGAACCCTTGGATATGGCGAGATATTTTGCACTAGGACCCTTGGTTTTGGTCCTATGCTTGGCCTTATGTAAGTACAAAATTGTATAGGTTTTTATATATATGCATATATAGTTTTACTTTGTGAATTTGTGTTTATATGGTGTGTGTGTACTATATATATGTATATATAACTGATATATATTTTAATACTTTTTTATTATTATTTTTACTGCTGTATTTGGTATTTTGTGACTGATTGTGTGAATTAATGGTGTAGATTCATTCATAGTTTGGTCCGGTTTCTGTGTTGTGTAATATTGCATCTCTCTGGATTGTAAATATAGTTTACTGAATCTTATTTACCATCACTAGTCATCAGTTTAAGTACTGAATTTAAAATGAATTGGTGAACGAGTGTGTCCTCGAATCTTGACGGATGTCAATGATGATTAGATCTTAGTGTGTACATGCAGGACAAACACTTTTACTGTCTGAGCCCTCAATTTATTTGAAGTATTTTTATCTGGAATTATTAGCAGTGTTATTTTTTTGGCGTTGACCAAGAAGAAGGGGAATTCTCTTTAGACTGCCAAAGTGAGAAGTGGTTGCTTTGTAAAGCGTCAGAGTGGAGGCGAAATATTGCAAAAGAGCGCTTTGCAAATTGTTTAACATGAGATTTGAAAAGGGTCTGTGGCGGGACACTTGAGGTGTGTTGGGTTCTAGTTTGTGTTACCTGGTAAAGGAGCTGTCAAAGATCAGGTTGCTTTGGGTGTGTCCCCTCGAGCTTGCTTGAGGTTTTGCTAGATGTGAACGATGCAGAGGCCGAGCTGTCAGTCAATCAGCCCTGCTTTCATAAGCCACATTTTGATGGGTGTTGTTGACAATGTATTTGTGATTTTATTGTTCTGTTTTGTTCTGCTGTCTTAAAAGTAAAGGCTCTTGGGTTGTTCTTGAGAAGAACCATTTTTGACATTCTTGAGTTGAGTTTGGGATTCTTTGTGGGAACATTGCATCACGCTGTAAAACCCTTTTTGTTTTCCAACGTAAACTTGTATTTTTGGGTAACATTATTTTACAGTGACCTTGTTACATGTAGTTACTATTGTAATAACTATAAATGATGCGTAATTACATACAACTAACCCTAAACCAAACCCTAATCCTAATCATAACCCTATAGTAAGTACATGAAGTTAATTAATATTACTCAGTACTTAAATGTATAATTACACTGTAACAATGACACCTTAAAATAAGGTGTAATCTATTTTTGTACATTTAGTAAAATAATGTAATAATACAATACAATATATGTACATTTTGTAATTGTAAATAATAAATATTGAATATTTTCATTCATGTAAATTCATATGAAATTCCTATCCATATAATATAATAAGGTTTACTTATTACTTAAATTACACTTTATTGAAAATATTAATAAACAAAAATAATGTACATTTTATAATTTTATAATATATTTGTTCACTAAGCATATTCATATTTTTATGTGGTTCCTAGCCATATAATGTATTATAATAAATAAATAAATAAACAAATATATATAATACAAAAAATAGATTACAAGGATAGGAATTTTCCTAGTAAATTACATTTTATTGAAAATACTATTATATTATATTTTTTCATCAGTCTCTCTTTTGGGTGTCACGTTGCTCTTGAACACGCCTTGCTGACACAGGCCTCTGACCACTTCCTTGTTCCATTTTGAGCCGGTTTCTATGCCTCGTACATTTGCCGGCTAAAATGGTGCTCGCGAGACTCACTGAAGTCTAAACTTGCTGCATCTAAAATGTCTTTTGACTATGTAAAAGTGTTGTGGGTTGAGACCGGATGAGAATCCTTCTGACTGCACTGTACATGCAAATCGCATAGAAAAGGAAGCCAGAGATCGAAAGATGGGCCTATATGTGAGATTGAGGCCTAAGAGGCAATGCTCAGGGCAATATTCATGAAATCAGTATTTGATATTGCTTTTCAGGCTTGTTTGGATGTCTTTATTTGTCTGTAGTTATATTTAAAGGGTTAGCTCATCTGAAAATGAAAATTCTGTCATTATTTACTCATCCTCCTGTCGTTCCAAACATGTATGACTTTCCTTCTTCTGTGGAACGCAAAAGAAGATATTCAGCGAAATGTTCATGCTGCACCTTTCCATACAGTGAAAGTTAATGGTGACCAAAGGCTGTTAAAGGGATAGTTCACCCAAAAAATGAAAATTCTGTCAAATTTACTAACTTGTATATTGTTCCAAACCTGTATGAATTTCTTTCTTCTGCTGAACACAAAGGAAAATATTTTAAAGAATGTTGGTAACCAAACAGTTTTGGACAGAATTATTTTATTTTTGGGTGCATTGTCCCTTTAAGCATCAAAATGACTAAATGCATCATAAAAGTAGTTCATACTGCTATATTTATAATAGTTTTGTGTGAGGAACAGACCAAAAATTAAGTCATAAAGGAATTAAATCCACACAAATCTCTCAAGACTGAATAAACTGTGTGTCCCATTGACTATGTTAAATGGACTTTTACTGTATGATGCTTTTTTGTCATTTCCATCATACTGTAAATATCCAACATATCATATTTGTGGTCTGAAAAATAACAATACTGATTTAGAATGACATGCATGTGAGTTAATGATGACAGAATTATCTTTATTTTATGTCTTTAATATGATTTATGGAAATTTATGGATTTTTTTTTTTTTTAAATCATGGATGTTACTGTAAACGGTCCAATTTCTTTTGTCAGACACCCTAAAAATATGGTAGCATCTAATTGAACTTGTCTAATTTATAAAAAAAAAAAAAAAAAAATGAATGAATTGGTCAAAAAATGACCAAATCAACCTGTCTCCCTTGTTCCAGCATTTCCTTCTCAGCATCTCACATTAAATTACTCATATAGCTTCTTAACATGTCCAATTTCTACAGCTTTCATGCCTGTCACTGTAAAAAAAAAAAATTCAAGTCATTTCAACTTAAACTACATTAAACTGACTTGTCAGACATTAAGTGCACTAAATCCTCAACCCGATTTTCTTACATTTGTTAGATTTTATTGTCATTGAATTAGAGTTGACTTCATATCTAAATCTCATGAATGAGGCCGTTAAAGGCCTCCGTTTGAAGCCATATAGACTTCATTCATGAACTCTGTGGTAAATTGGTCTCAATGCATTGACCAAATATGCCACCTGCATTATTTTTTGTTGTGGCGAGTGCGACTGCTTGGCTTCATTTGTCAGAAGAGTAAAAAAATGGGAGTTTTTGTTTTGTTTTGTTTTTAACAAACCAACAATTATTCAGAAAATAAGATTCTTGAATGCAATTGTAAATATATTATCATAGGTGAAAAGATGCACGTTTTTTTTTATAAAAAAAACTTATAAGATGGGAGATACATGTCGTTAAAATAGTTAAAATAGTTGGTGTTAACTAGCAAACAACTTACACTACCGTTCAAAAGTTTGGGGTCGGTAAGATTTTTTATGTTTTTAAAAGAAGTCTCTTCTGCTCACCAAGGCTGCATTTATTTGATTAAAAATACAAAACAACCCCAGTAATATTGTTAAATATTATTTCAATGTAAAACAGCTGTTTTCTATGTGAATATATTTTAAAATGTAATTTATTCCTGTGATCAAAGCTGAATTTTCAGCATCATTTCTCCAGTCTTCAGTGTCATATGATCCTTCAGAAATCACTCAAATGTGATTATTTGATGCTCAAGAAACATTTATGATTATTATCACAGTTGACAACAGTTGTGCTGCTTCATATTTTTGTGCAAACAGTGATTCATTTTTTTCAGGATTCTTTGAAAGTTCAAGAAAAAAGCATTTCATTAAAAAATAAATATTTTGCATTATTATAAATATCTTTACTGTCACTTTATATCAATTTCATGCGTCCTTTCTGAAGAAAAGTATTAATTTCTTTAAAAAAAAAACTAAAAAAAAACAAATTGACCCCAAACTTTTGAACGGTAGTGTATGTCTGATATGTCTGGAGAAAACTAGTAAGGACTGTCATGGTATGTCCTGTAGCTTTATGGCCTTTAGTTTTGACCAATTCTACCAAAATATCAACACACAAAAATGATAAACTTGAGTAAAATAAATAAAAAAATATACTTGCTGCCTTAAAAAAAATGTTTTTATTAAAAAATATATTTTTTAAATAGTGGTGCCTGTAGTGTTAAATACACACTTGAAATTGCATTATTTATTGTAACAAGCCAAAACGATTAAACGTGTATATATAACTGAAAAACATTTTTTACAATGTTGGTAAAAGAATTTGAAAGTTTTAAAAGGAATTATTTGACCGTTTTTTTAACGTGTGGATAATTGGGCCTTTAATAATTGTTTTAAAAAACAATGCTTATCGCCATTATTACTGAATATACATTGTTTTAAAATGTTTGTGGATGTAGTGCAGTTTGGGAGGTTTTCATGACTAAAAAACAGGTTAAATATCATCTTGCAGGAAATGTAGGTTCATGCAGACTTCCCTACGAGCACTGTTATCTGTTTGACAAGGCAGGCAAAATGAAAATATAACGTTTTTAAAAGGAATCCTCTGAAAGCGAAACAAAGCAGCGCATATAAAGTCATTATTCTCTTGCTGTCGTGTTCAAGGTGGACCTGCTAAAACAGCCACTCTTAAAACGCACGCACCTCGAGTTGTGGACCAAGCCGAGCAAAACCACATCCGGCTGCCGCTTCAACGAGTATAAACGCCAGTTAAAAGTTAAGGAAAGATATTAGGAAGTTGTTCAGAATGCTAATAGTGTTGTATATTGGTTATCTAAGGGTTGCAAATCACCAAATTTGGTCTTGCATTAGATGAATGCATTGATGATCGATGATAGTAATACCTATTTAGTAGACTTGCAATGATGTAGTCAAAGCTCTTGTGTAAATGTTAGCGAGTTGCATATAAATAATTAGCATATCTATAGATATTTAGAAAGCATGAGTAGGCCTACGATTGAGCCCCTCCCCCTTCCGCATACTGTACGTTCTGTATATGAGTGACACAACCCTACATTTGCGAACAGAATAAAAAAGAAAGCAAAGTGCCTGAGCCTTGAGAAGGGTTTTGTCAAGCTACAGGAAGCTGTGGTTGAGAAACTGAAATAGTGTGTGTGTGTGTTTGTGTGTGTGCGCGCGCTCTGCATTTCCATGGCAACCAGGTCGCTCCACATACAGACCAGTGCTAGTGACTCCCTTCCCTTTTTCTGGCCAAAGCCAATGGTTTTACACGGTGCAAGTCTTTCACTCGTTTCAAAGAATTCAACTGCTTGAAATGTGTGAGTTTCGGTGTGCGATAGTTGACTTGTTTCTGAATGAAACATCTTTTTTTTCGATTCTTTGTTTGGTTACACTTTATTTTGATGGTCCCCTTTAGACATTCTTTTGACTGTAAGTAACGTTGCAACTACATGTCAACTATTAGTAGACTGTTGTTCATGTTAGCTGAATAAGTTGACATGTTGCAAACTTTCTTACAGTCAGTAGAATTGGGAGCTTCACAATAAAGTGTAACCATTCGTTTTGCTAAATGATTTGTACTAAAATTTCACATACAGCCTAAATAATTGAAAATATGGTCATTGCTAGTTTTAAAGGACAGATTTCTACAATTTCCCTATATCATCCAGGAATTATTTTCTAAAATAAGTTTTAGCGTATGTTGCAAATGTAGTGCTGTTGTAGTGAAACCAGATTGGCTTTGGTACTTCTACCTTTTAAGATACTGGCTTCATCAACAGAGGTTTCATTTAAAAGTGTATGGCTTGCTAGAGAAAATTGCTTCTTTGGTCTTTTGTGTAGGTTTGTATTCTCAGACATGACTGATGATGGTAATGATTGTTCTCTTTTGAAATTATGTGACATCCCATATCTTTTATAGTTCACCTTGAGGGTCGTGCAGCAAATCAAACTTTATAGTATCGTGGTGCAAATTCTTCTCTCATTTAAAATGGCTAATGCTAAAGCTAATACCATACATTTGAGATCCTGCAGTGCAAAAGGGAAGAAAACGGCATTTTTGATTTTTCACCTTTCTACTGAATAGGCAGCCAAGCCCTTTAGTAAATATACACTATCATTCAACATTTTTGGACCAAATTATGGCATACTTGCTGAATAAAAATACCAGTTTATTTAGTTCACTGGTTCAATTAATAAAAATGAAATAAAATAAAAAGTAATTTAGCCTACTTATTTCTGTAATTTAGCTTGTTGTGGTTAATATTGAATTTGGTTTACAACAAATACAAAACAATTTGGTCGCAACACCCTCCTAACTCACCTCCAGGTAACCATGACAACACCCATCATCACAGCAGACACACACTTCAGCATTACATCTCTCTATCAATCAGTTTCACTCATGACCTCTGACCTCCATCCTTCTATCATTCTGCATTGCAATCTCACCACCACTTGCATCACCATTCTGGTTTACAGTAACTGCAGGCATGGATTAGTGTAATGGGCAATGTTATATTTTTATAACATTGCTGATCTAAATAACTTGGATTTTTGAAATTGAATTATACCTACCGTATATAGTACTGGTAACGGATGTTTCGTGTTTGGTGAGGTAATGTGGGTAAGTAGCTGCACATCATGCAGTAGTTTCAGTGCTATCACCCTTTGATTCCTTGAAATAATTAAAGTAATTAAAAGTTCAGTTGCATAATGCGATTCTGATTCAGTTAATTAATAAAGTTTCATCTCACACTTTCCACAGGTTCAGCAGAAGGTATGTGTCACTTTTTACCCATGCTACTTCTGTTATGCTTGTGTGTGTGTGTGTGTGTGTGTGTGTGTGTGTGTGTGTGTGTGTGTGTGTGTGTGTGTGTGTGTGTGTGTGTGTGTGTGTGTGTGTGTGTTTCTTTTAAATAAGCTGTACTTTTGGGTCAGAAATAGATATGAGAACTTGAAATGCTGAGATATACTTTCAGTGTCAATCCTTCATTCATTACAGTCAGAAAAGAGGTGATGCTGCAATGTATATTATGAGCATGTAAACCTATTGTAGGAGATGTCCAAACTAAAATCAGGAGCCTTTAAACGAGCATAATAGGGGCACATTAATTGCTATCTGAAAGTATTTTCATCACAGAAAAGTTGTACTATAGAAATGTATATTTTCAAATTATACACAGTTCTAGAAATTCTTATGCATCATTTCTCTTATATTTATACATTCCTCTGTAATAGTGGTTTTCAAACGATAAATCTGACAGCAGATAAAAAAAAAAACATTGCTAAATGCAAATAATAAAATGCAACTAGCCACATAATCATGCATAGTAAAACCTTGTAAAAAGCAGGAGAAACCAATTCCCTTTGGCACAAAAGCTGTTCCGTTGATTCTCAGAAGTGATTAAATGAATAAAAGTCCTGCAGTGCATAATATATTTCTGATGATGTTAATTAATAAGGGTTTATCTTGCACTTTCAACAGACTCAAAACTGGGCAGTACCGGTAAGTCTCACTTTATGCTGATACTGATGCCTGATTTAAACTTATGGGTCAGAAATAAATATGATACGCTTGCATATTCTTTCATGGTGTCAATCCATCATTACAGTCGCTCCCACCCCATCATCAGACAAACCTACACTTACCCCAAAAGGTAAAGCTGACATGCACCTCATCAAACTCACTCCTGCATTATTATTATTCTCTCACGCACAATCTCTCACACTCTGACTTCCCATCATGCTGTGCTACAAGCACTATCACTGAGAAAGGTGCTATTTATTTATTTATATTTTATTTATTTATTATCTGAGACCCAAGCAAAACCATTTAGGCTACGCAGGCTTCACATTTAATATCCTGCAATACAGTAATATCAATCACTTAATTTTGTTCATCAAAAATGTAGTTTCTGTGCTTAAATAAGCATTCGTTTCTGTCATTCATTCATTACCATAATATAATGTATTTGGTAATACCAAAATCTGTCCTGGGAACATTCCCGCACTAATCCGCAGCAACACAGTCTGCATCTACAAGTGACTTACAGGTTTCATGAAGGTGAATGTTGGTGGTCTGGTCTTCCAATAATCGCAGATCCCAAACTGGATGACCTAAAATGATCTTGCTTTTCCCTTTAGCCACAGACCCCTCACCCACACTCATGACTACCATTTTGTCACCATTCTTGAGGTTTTTGTGTCAAGTGCATATGTACAACCTTCTAAAACTAATGCTGCCTTCATGTACTATCGGAAATTTCCGGAATCGGAAGTTGTGATTATGAGCTTATCACTTTCAAGTGTTTTGGACACCAGGTTCATTTTTGCCTGTTTCTTGGGGAAATCTTATTAAAGCCAAAATGTATTGAAGATATTTAATTTTGAATAAAATATGACGTCCTGTTTGTTGACAAATATATAAACAATTCACCAGGCTATCTAGTCAGCTTGTTGACGTTTCTGGAATTTCGGTCAAATGCATGCTATTTTCATGCTTCAAATGGTTATTGATATATGTAAATATGCACTTCTTTAAGGAAAAGACAAGTTGTAGCTGTTGTGGAAAAAAACTGATAAAGAATAGCAGTCACAGCAGCAATCGTTCTCCCCTTCCGCCAGGTTTAAAGTTTATGGCACACACAACTCGGAATCTCAGGTATCAGAATGATCTCTGAGTTTCCCATTAGTAAATACACCTTAAGAGGGCGTTCATGTACAATTTCCTAGTAGGAAACGAGTATTTACAAGAATAGAATGTGAAGGCAGCATAAATCCCAGATATCTTTGCTTTACAATGTGATTGTGCCCTCACAGTACATGATATATATATATATATATATATATATATATATATATATATATATATACTGTGTTTGTATGCATATATATATATATATATATATATATATATTTGGGATCTGTAAGATTTGTAATGTTTTAAAAGACTCTTATGCTCACAAGGTTGCATTTATTTGATTAAAAATACAAAAAAATAATATTGTTAAATATTATTATGATTTAAAATAACTGTTTTCTATTCGAATATATTTAAAATTGTCATTTATTGTTGGGAATTTTCAACATCATTACTCCAGTCTCCAGTGTCTCATGATCATTTAGAAATCATACTTTTATTCAGCAAGGATGCATTAAATTGATCAAAAGTGACAGTAAAGACATTTATGATGTTACAACAGATTATATTTCAAATAAATGCTGTTCTTTTGAACCTTCTATTCACCAAAAAAATCTGTCTGTTTTAAAAAAAAACTTTCGGTTTTCAACTAATAATAATAAATGTTTTTTGAGCAGCAAATCATCAATGATTTATTAAGGATCATGTGACACTGACTGGAGTAATGATGCTGAAAATTCAACTTTGATCACAGGAGCAAATATAAAATATTAAATATAAAATATATTACAATAGAAACCCAATTTTTTTAAATTGTAATAATACAAATCTTCAGATCAGCATTTTATTTGATTAAATGATTGTTATCATGTAGGGAACGGTTCTTTTACATCAATCTCACCCTCACGCACCCCCTCGCAACAAGACCCAGGTATGCGTTTAACATCATATTTCAGCTTTTTTTTCATATCTGTATTCTGTTATTAACTGAAAAATTGTCGCAAAATATCTGCGGACGCCTTGAATTTATTGTTTGAATGAGGCATTTTGGATTTAGTGAATTAACAAGTTCAAAGTGAGAAAACAAACTAGACTTTTGCTGAGTTTTTAAAACATTGTTTAGAAAACCTTAACATATAAATACATCAGGTTGTAAAAATACATATTTTTACAATAAAAATCTGGTATACTATGTTGGGTCACCACATGATGTGCAACATTTTTGCATCTCATACAGGACTGTGTAAAAGTATTTATATAATAAATATTTGATCTAATAACCATTATCATTTAGGGGATAGTACTACAGCTATAAAACAGATACACACATCAATCTCACTCCCACTCAACTCCACGCAACAACAAAACACCAGTTCCACTGCAGGTAACACTGTATTTAACATTTCAATTTCATGTTTGTTTTTTTTATTATTCGCAAATGTATCAGTTTTTCTCACGCTTATTTTGCTTAAATATATTGCCAAGTTCATGCATTTTACATTTTGATTTAGAGCTGCAGTCGGCAAGTCTGGCAGATTGAGTGGACTTAGGCAAAATTTTGAATGTTTACAACTCTCGTGCCCCTCCCCCACTATCAGCGAATACCCTCCCACCGAGTTCGTGCTCGTCAGTGCGTGTGCACCACCAACCTGCCCAACAAGTGCTAACGTTAGCTATCCATACCAACACATTTGGGCAAACATACTTAGATTACTAACATCAGGGCCGTGCACAGACCTTTTGAGGGGCATGTGTTGAAACTGAAACAGGGCACCCCCCTCACTTTTATTTTATATTAAGATTATAACTACATAAAAGAAAGAAATGGTAACATCTTCATGACAAATTCAAAAACACAAAATAATAGTCTGAAAAGCTTTAGATTTATTCACTATTAATAACAACCATAATAATAATAGAGATAATATAAAGGGCTAAAGCCCTTAGAAAAACATCTTTTACTACATCTATACATGTGAAGACGAGCAGAGAGTATACTATCAAAAATGAGCTAGATAGCGAATACGTGCATATTACCACCCTTGAATTAACCATAATTTAATATTATTGCCATAACGTGATTAAATGATTAAATGCAGCAATCATAAATCAAAGAAGAAATTTCTTAGAAATATATGTTACCTAGGTGACGAGGATCACTCAGTCAGTCGCTTTGAGTAAGTTCCAGTACGAAACAGCGCCGGGGCGCACCTGTGCTTATGATTATCATTTTCCGATGGTAAAAAAAAAAAAAAAAAAATTGGAATATTTTCCGGCATCACTCTTCGTTACTGCGCGAACTTCAAGCCTGTGCATGTGACTGTAACGTGCGCGAGGGGTGGCGTGTGCACGACCTGTGATTGACAGTCAGATCTCACACCCCCCTGCGCTGATTGGACCCGATGAACCGGGAGCGGTGGATTTTTGCAAAACAAATAACACGCTCCAGGTGGAGTTAGAAGCTCGTTTTTTTTCTAAAACCACTTTATTTATGTTGTTCTGTCGGATTATAGAGTCGATTTCACTGATTATATGATCAAAAAAAGTTGCCGACGGCAGCTTTAAGGACATTTAAAAATAAAAGAATCTGGTACTATGTTTGGTCGCCGCATGATGTCCAACTGTAAAAGTATTTAAATGATAAACATTTGATCTAATAACCATGATCATTTAGGGTATAATACTACAGATATAATGAAGGCAAACACATCAATCTCACTCCCACTCAACTCCACGCATCAACAAAACACCAGTTCAACTGCAGGTAACACTGTATTTAATATTACATTTCTTTTCTTTCACCAATGTATCAGTTTTTCTTCAGGTTGTTATGCTTCAATATTATGCCATATTGCTGAGTTGAGTTTGTGCATTTTGCAGTAATAATACATTTCAATTTAAGGATGTTCATGCATTACCACCAGGTAACAGTGTAATATTCATGGTACATAAAGTAATACACAAATCATATCACGAAAACAGTTAAAGGTAACAATTCAGAATCAGTGCTTATTCACAGTTTAGCTATGCTTTGTATTAATGCATTTATTTGTGTGACGCAATAGAGTGAGCTATAAACGAGTTCGCAGTGCTTCAATATCCCGGTCAGCGAGTTTTAACTCTTTTATTGTCACTTACCACCTCAACCACATTCAGGGACCGTGACCACCTCAGCTACAAACACCTCCACCACGCTTCTCACCCCCACTCAGTCCAGCTCAACCTCACCCCCACCCACCACCAGTGCCAGCATGGGTAACACCCCGCTATCAAATCATTACTGCTGCTTTTTGTGTGTGTGATAAAAGTGCATGACTCACGATTACTAACTTGCAAATGTGTTTTTCACAGGTACCACAAATATCTCATGTGAGTATTTATTTATTGCACCTGTTGTTGTTGTTTTTTTAACTCGGATTGTGTTGTTGAGGACATGTATTTTGATTCGTATGATTTGTGAATATTCATATGCACTGACAGGTGAATTCAACATTACACAGACTGAGAACGCATGGAATGTGAATGTCAATGACTCCGATGAACAAACGTACAACATCAGATTAACGTATAAGAATGAGACTCTGTTTTACAACAATACATCTTCTCCCTTTGAAATTCAATTTAAATGGTTAAAACCATGCATTGAATACACCGTCAAAGTTGATGGCTGTTGGTCTAGAAATGATACCGTTCATTTTATAGGTAAGTGATTTACACACTGAAATGTCTATTTACAGTATAATGCTATTTTGCTAGATGTTAATGTGAAGTTCTTTTGAAAGGACTTGTAATTTATGTGTATGTGTTTCTCTCTGCACAACATAGCCAGAGTTGATTTCTTGATTTGCATTCATAACTGTAGGTTTCTATCAATCAATGTAACCAGCATGAAGATGATTAGTGTAAATGTTTGGTCAAACATAGTGCACACTTGGAAAAAAAATATCAATGGGGTTCTATATAAAAGACTAGGGTTCTTGACTCAATTTTAAAGAACCTTATAGGTTCTATATAAGAATAAATGTCTTAAATGATTGCTTAATACGTTTGTGTTTAACTGGTTATTTCAAAATGCCCAGTGATAAAGTATGTTTACAAGCTGTTTAATTCATACAGTTAAATTACATGAATTAAAACTAAATTAATTAATAAGTTAAATCCATAAAGTTATCTCATGATGGGAACCCCTTAGAGATTCTCTATCCGAGGCGCCTGACAGAACCCTTATTTATTTATTTTTTCTAAGAGTGTGGTTACTGTGTTTCCTGATGTTGTGCTATGAAATTCTGTTTTATTTGATTGCATTCCCTTTTTTTTTTAGATATGGAAAGTAATGTCTCTGATTGCTTGTAAATTCTTTATTTCTTTTTAGGCAATGAAAGTATAAGCTATTCTGCAACCCTTACGGATGAAAAGACAGTGTGTTTTGAGGATGGCAAATGGAATCTGTCACAATGTTTTAATATAACAGATGAAGAGTCCTGCAAAAATAAGACCTTTTCCTTTGATCTTGGCCAATGCAACTACATGATGACCGTCGAGATGCCCCCAGGTGAGAATTTGATCCATTAAACAGAAAATTAATTTGTGGGACTAGTGGGACAAAATCTGTATTTGGCTTTCAAGAGTATGTGTTAGAGTACATTTATATACAAAATGTATTTATTTTATTTGTGTATTTGATAATTATGATTGCTTAATATTTACATGATGTGTTTACATTACAATAACTCTCCCATGGAAAAAAAATGCATTATGATATAGATTGAAAGATACAAGTTTGTAGCAACATGATTTACACTATTGAATGGGGGAGAATCTTCTTATTTTAATTAACATAATGTGTGTTGTTGTTTTAGTCAAACCTGAAATAACCTTCACTAAAATGATTCCCACTACGTTTATGTGGAGTAATAAACCTAACGAATGTCAAAATAGCAGATTGCAGGTCCAGTGCATTGGTAAGTAATGAAAAAAATATTTTTGTTTTGTTTTTGCTAATGAATAATGTATTTAAACAAGAAAATCATATTCACATTGATGCATAAACACTAATATTGCTAAAGATTAAGTTTTCTCTTCCTACTTTATCAGGCGATTCCACTAAATATGCTTTGAATGCCAGTGTGTTTTTGGAACCTTCCAAAATATACATCTGCACTGGAACATACAGCTATAAAAATACGGACATTGAAAGCAATCTAAACGAAATTAACATCGGTTGTGGTGAGTTGCTGTCTTTGACTCCCCACCCCTGCAAATATTTCACAATAATGCTATGAATTACAAAATATTATACTGTATTTGCTTTATTAATTTGATTTATGTTGCTGTTTCTTCAAATATGGTCCCTGTGGATTTATAAAACACTAGTTTATTTATTTATTATTATTCATAATTTGGTGAAATTATAGCTTGACTGGAAATGATGCACAATAAAAATGCATTCTTTGCAAAAGATATTTTTTTTTTTTCAAATAATATCAGATATTAAGCTCTTCTCTGAAACTGTTGTATAGTTGGTAAACAATGAACAAGTTTATAACAAAATCTATACATTTTCTACCAAAATAAATGTTGAACGCATGAGAAGTCTTTTTTTTTTTTGTGATGTGATGTACAAATAAACTTACATAAAATACAAAATCTGTAAAGATCTGGGTCATAAAGTGCGCTTAGTTGAAGAAATATCCAGCTACATATGTCAGTCTCATGCTTTATATTTTGCTTTGATCCTGAATTCTGTTTTCTCTTTTACAGATTTTAAAAACGAAACTAAAGTAATTTCATTGACCAACAACTCAACTAAGATCAGATGGGAATTTTCCCCTGGAAAATATTGCTCTGGCATTACTTTAGATTTTTCAGGCGATTGTGGAACAGGTAGTTATAAACCCTTTTTTCCCTATAGTACCAATTCAGTATCACTGAAATTAGATTTTTAAATGATGTGTAACAGAATAGTCACTCACAAATAAAAATCCTATAATTGTTTACTCGCACTCATTTTAATCCAAATATATAAATGCAGTTTTGTTTGTGGAACACTGTGCCTTTAAATATTCTCAGGACTTCAATGTATTTGTCAATCAGTTAACTTGACAGTGTACATGTCTTTCATTTATCTTTTCAGACCACAAACTTAGCCGATCCAATCTCATTATCTACGAAAATATACATTTACGTGCATTTACCCCCTACACATGCAATATTAAGGCTAAAACCAATATCAAAACATCGCAACGAGAAGACCTTGTTTATAGCATCTCTCATCACATAAAAACACTTTCTCACAGTAAGTGTAACGTTTTTAAATATTTACTTCATAATTTGAACCTCTGTATATTATATGTAAAGAAGCATACAGTTTATATGCAGGTTTATGACCTACCTAATAAACTATATTAGAAAGTGTGATGCCAAAAAAGAAGACCAAAACATCACAAAATATGACAGATTACTGCCTGTTATGTGAGCGACCCATTTTTTTTCAATTATTAATATATTATTTGATCATCCAGTGTTAGACGTCACTAACAGTGCTTTCTTGATATATTTTGCCCTGATTGAAAGAAATGTTATGTATTGTTTCTGAAAATAGATCATATTATGTATTTTTGCTATTAATGCATCATATTTATGAATCCAATTATTGTTTATTTTGTGGTTTTATGACTGCTTTGGGGTTTTATCTTGTTGTTCAACAGATTATTGGATTTCCTGGAAGTACCAGTTACGGGCAATTTTTAAATTCATAACTGGAAAAATGTCATAGAGAATATAATCTAATTGGAAATAAAGACATCTTATCAAATGATCAATTTCCAATCACATATACACTTTTCTTTTTCTGTATTTTAATAGAACCCGATTTTAGACTTCGTGATATAGAGGTAAAAGAAAAATCTCACAATTCTTTTACTGTGGACTGCAATAAGTGGAATAAAGA
This sequence comes from Meda fulgida, assembly GCA_030578275.1. Taxonomy (NCBI): domain Eukaryota; kingdom Metazoa; phylum Chordata; class Actinopteri; order Cypriniformes; family Leuciscidae; genus Meda; species Meda fulgida. Next base: position 6,915,912 of record CM060637.1, read on the forward strand.
ATGGAATGGACGTCCAGGATATATTAAAGCCAATATTAAAGGAACAACTGAAAATTATATGAAAGAGAAAAACTTTTTCTTTGAATTTGAAAATCTTTACTACCTCACAACATATACTTTTGAGGTATTTATTTATTTTTTTGCTGCAGCCTGAATGACATTTACAATGTGTTCATTTGTGTTTCACATTTATTCATTCATTCATTTATTCATTCAATTAAATTCAGATTACAGCCGAAAATGATAACGGTAACTGGTCCACTGTTGAAATTACCCGATCCACTAAGTGTAAGAACAACCTTTTCTTACTCTAATATACCCATAATATTATGTGCCTATTTAGATATGTTATCAAATAAAATGAAAACATGAAGTGTATCTGAAGTGGTGTGTTCCTCTCTCAGATAATGATAAGGGTGTCATCGGATTCTTGACTTTCCTCATCATTGTGACGTCACTTGCCCTCCTTTTTGTGTTGTACAAAATGTTCCTGCTCAAAAGAAAACGGTCAGTTATCAAATGTATTATTTTCGATTGACATAAAATCATTATATTATCAACATTAGCATAAATATTAATCTGTTTCTGATGGGATTTCTCACTACAGGAATCCTGAAGATGAGGAGATCCTTCTTGCACGTGTGTTATTTAATCTATCAAAGTCAATTCAGTGTATTTTGAATGAATTGATTTGAGAAGAACTCTTTGGTTTTCCGTCTCCTCTCATAGAACCCCTGCGTCCAGTTGAGCCCATCTATGGAGACAATTTGATCGAGGCTTACAAGACCAAGATCGCAGATGAGTCTCGTCTGTTTATGGATGAGTTTCAGGTGATTCTTTATATGCTAAATCTATAGTATCTGCGAACTGCTGTTTAAGTTTGAGAAATGCATTGAGATTCTGCATCTCCTCAGAGCATTCCCCGAATTTTCTCCAATTACACCATCAAAGAGGCAAAGAAACAGGAAAACCACTCCAAGAACCGCTACGTTGACATTCTGCCTTGTAAATATCAGTCAAATATTCATAAACCATCTGTTACCCACAATTCCTTGTAGTTTTCAATCTGAGAATTGATTGTTTTATGCATGGATTTGCAGATGACTATAATCGCGTTTCTCTCTTAACTGGAGGTGAACGTGACTACATCAATGCCAGCTTTATCGAGGTGAGGTCATAAAAATAAATATTTCAAAGCACAAGAATCACTTTCAACATTTCTGACTTTATAATTAATAAAATTCTTCTTCCCATACAGGGATATCAAGAGCCAAAGAAATACATTGCAGCCCAAGGTATAAATCCTCTTATTAAACATTTGTATTATTGTGTTTCTGTTTAAGTTAAAATAATAATAAAAAAAACTAAAAAAACAATAGTGATCATTCTAAATTGTGATTGGTCGAGGCACATTCAAAGAGGCCAATGAACTCTAACTTTGACCCCATTCAATATCACTTTTGCTTGGCAAACATAAAATGCAGGGAAACTGTTTACGCCAACAATTAAGATTATTAAATGGAACAATGAACTGCCATATGAGGTTTAAATAATAGCTACATTTCAATTTTTGTTGGATGTTTTTTCCAGGACCAAAGGATGAGACTATTGATGATTTCTGGCGAATGGTTTGGGAGCAAAAGTCATCCATTATTGTCATGGTCACCCGTTGTGAAGAAGGAAACAAGGTAAGTGGTTGTGTTTGGTCTAGTGTTTTTTTTATTTTTTATTACTATTATAGTATTTATTAATATTTTGAATTAGCTTTTTATTTTCATTTTAGTTTAATAATTTTTTTTAGATATATCCACGTATTTTACTTTTAGTTTTAGCTTTAATGTTAGTACTTAAAGTGAATATTTATATTTTATTTCAGCTTTTGGTAGCAATAACAGTCTTTGCCTCAGTCTCAGTTTATTTCTGATTGACATCATGTTTTTTATCATCAATCTTCATCGTAGAGACCCTTAAAGTGAATTATTTCCACTGACTGCTGTTTGTTTGTCCTCTCAGATCAAATGCGCTCAGTACTGGCCATCTCTGGACAGAGAGACTGAGATTTTCGAAGATTTTGTCGTGAAAATCCGAGCTGAGGAACACTGCCCTGATTATATCATTCGCTATCTGGTCCTGGCCAATGTAAGTGTGTCTGGTCATTCTTACGTGCTTTATTCAGACGTTTTTAACTGAATAAAGTGTGTGTGTGTGTGTGTGTGTGTGTGTGTACAGAAGCGAGAGAAAGCCCCAGAAAGAGAGGTCACTCATATCCAGTTCATCAGCTGGCCTGACCACGGAGTGCCCGGAGACCCCAGCCTGCTTCTGAAGCTCAGGAGAAGAGTCAACTCCTTCAAGAACTTCTTCAGCGGGCCTATCGTGGTCCACTGCAGGTAAGACGGGGCCGTAGACAGTACTACCTATTAAAAAGGTATTTGTCTAAAGGGTCAGTTGGAGTTGATGAATGTTGGCGTATGGTCTACAGTGCAGGTGTTGGCCGCACAGGAACGTATATTGGCATTGACGCAATGATTGAAAGTCTCGAGGCGGAGGGAAGAGTGGACATCTATGGATTTGTAGCGAAACTACGTCGCCAGCGTTGCCTCATGGTCCAAGTGGAGGTGAGTGAGACCATTTGAACTGGGGGGGCCAAGCTGGGGCCAGTTGTACTGTTAGAGGGGCCAGTTATATTTAGACCTTATTGTTGTCATATCATTTTCTGCACTGCACTGCAGGCATTAACAGGCAAAATACCATGTTTATAATCATTCAACAATGTATTTGCATTTCCATTTTATTTTTACATTTGCATTACATATTCAGTATTAGTCACAGTAACTGTAATTAACATGATGTCCTTCTTTCTCTTCATTTTGGAATTGAAGTATGGTATTGATTTGGCAAAAGCAATGGGAACCAAGAAGCTTATTAATTAATTTACTGAAAATAACTGACTTGCTAGGTAACTATGTCTAACCGTTTACAGGATTCCTGCACACTTTTTAAAGTCAAATTTAAGGCTTTTTAAGACCTGAAGAAATCAAAATTCCTACCGTACATTAGGGGTGTGCAATATTGACAAAAATATATCTCAATATTTTCAATGTTTTGTTGATAATTAGATGATATTTTACTGATTGTGTTTGTGTACTGGTACCATTTGACAGCTGACTCACAAAGATATTCATATTTTTAATATTCTATGCAGTGGTCAGTTAACAGCAGGGACCGAAATTAATTTTTAATTCATTTTTAATTAATTTAATTTGCCATCTTAAATTGATTTCCAGGGGCATTTTCACCTATATATGGATATTCTTTCTAAACTTATTTAGAGTTATGAATCACCTTTTATGTCAAATACTAACATTCAAATTATTCAGTAATTATACTTATTTATACAATAATACATAATTATACAATAATTATACAGTACCACTGTTACCAGTCAAATTAATTAATTCAATCAAAATCCATCTTTGCAGTGCAATCTAGAGGTGACACAGAAGCGGCATTAATATATTTACACTCCATTTATAATTGCATAAATAAAGCTATGAGATTTTTTTTTAAATCAATATTTAAATATGAAATAATTTCTATTTTTAACGTTTTAATAAAGGGTACTTTAAATATTAAACTAAAACCGCCAGTAGGCGGCGGCAAGTCACAGTCTTAATAATTGAGTTGAGGGATTCATTCATTTCAACCGATTTGTTCAAACGGCTGATTCATTCGGGAAAGGAGCAAGTGATTCCTTAACGCGGATTTCAGTCAATAAATCATCGCTGTCTGTTGCATTGAGACTCTGCTACGGTTTCATTTTGAAATTCTAGTCGGCGAAATAAAGGGAAAACAAACAATATTGACAATATTGTGTCTAAAAAGTAACTCCCAATGTTATCTTATTGTTAATTTAACTGTTGTATAATATCAATATGACAGTTGCAATTGTGCACGGGAAAACGGCACTCTTGCTGATTTGATATTCTAATATAAGAACATAATATGATATAAATATAAGACATAAATTAATTGGGGGACATAGCCTATACCTATGAACCGCACACAGCAGTGAAAGGATCGACAAATGCGATGTCAGCTCACAGTGCCTCGTATACAGTTAAAACATTGATTACAATATCATAATAGACAATACACATCGCACACCCGATACGCACATAAAGAATGAACTTGCAACTGAACTGCCATTTACCAGCTTTCTCCTTCTCTCCTCTCTCGCGTGCAGGAGACAGACGTTATTCTGCAGCGATTCCCGCGAATGTGATGCGAATTGTCACGTGAACAAGCAAATCCAAAAAGATAGAATAATAATAAAAAAAATAATAGGCATACAACGATAACAATGATAGCAAAAACTGTTTTGTTAAAATTATTTCACACTCCACATTTAGGGGGGCCACAAGGGGGGCCAAGGGGGGCCCGTGCCCCTGTGACAACAAGCTAAAATAATTTTTACAAAACAGTTTTTGCTATCGTTGTTATCGTTGTATGCCTATTTTTTTTTTTTTTACAAGGGGGGCCAAGCTTGTTGTCACAGGGGCACGGGCCCCCCTTGGCCCCCCTCTAGAACCGCCACCGGTGAGACTGCAGGGGGGAAAAGTGATATTAAAAAACTCAATTTGGTCATATAAACTTTCAAACTAAATTATAAACCTAACTTGGGCTAAATATTCAGAGAACATGCGAAAATTATATTTTGATTTATATCTAAGTTTTATATATTTAAATGAAACATTCATTTGGGTTAGTTCACCAAAAAATGAAAAAAAAATAATAATAATTTACTCGCCCTTATGTCCTTATGTCGCCCTTACTCGCCCTTACTTTCCTTCAAGAAATAGAATTTAGAATTTCCTTCATCTTCAAAATGCAAATGAAGATCTTTTAAGTGAAATCTGAGAGATTTCTGTCCCTCCATTGACAGCTATGCAACTACCACTTTGACGCTTTAAAACGTTCATTAAAAGGTCGTAAAATCCATATAAATCGGTATCAGTTTAGTCTACTTTATATGATCAAAAAGATATGTTTTGAAGACGAACAAAAGTCTTATGGGTTTGACATGACATGAGGGTGAGTAACAGCAGAATTTTCATTATTTGGTGAACTAATCTTTAAACATTTATATTATTTGCTTTACAAAAATATCCATTACGCCATAAAAACACGTTTTATTTATCTATAAAAAATCTAGAAATAATGGGTCCATTTTCGTCACTAAGTCTGGCCAAACGTTTTATCATTTTATTTTTTAAACATGCTTTATTTTACACTTCAAAGATTTGTATTAAACCATATACGTGTGTTAGTTAAGTCTGGCAAAACTGGATTGTTTTGGTGGCAAAATCTGACAAAAAAAATCTTTTGTAGCACCCTTTGCTTTACATTTGGTTAATTCATATTTAAGTGTGTGTGTGTGTGTTGCTGATTGTTTCAGGCCCAGTACATACTGATCCACACGGCTCTGATAGAGCACAACCAGTTTGGAGACACAGAGCTCTCACTGTCTGAGTTCCACTCAGAGCTCAACACCCTCAGACAGAAAGATGGAAGTAACACTTTGCTTGAAATAGAGTTCCAGGTTTGTCCTCCTATGATTGTCACCTGGTTATGGACACTGAAGTGGTCTGTATGTGTATTAGATTATTAATGCAGCATTTTTTCTTGTCGTTTTTTGTAAAGAGACTCCCCAAATTTAAAAACTATAGAACATTCAACACAGGAAGCAGCGAGGACAACAAGAAGAAAAACCGCTACTCGTCTGTTATCCCGTGTGAGTGATCAACACCAACTTTATTGATCCTAGTTTCATATTCATGTTACAGCATTATACATCACATTTACAGTACAGATACACCACATTATTTATTCATTATAAATGAACAACAGTCTGAGTAACCAGCAAACATTTCTGTTGCAGATGACTTTAATCGAGTCCTGTTCAGACTGGACATTGAGGGCAACCAGACCAGTGACCCTGAGGATGAGGAAGAGTATTCATCAGATGAGGAAGAAGAATCTAATGAATACATCAACGCTTCATTCATTGATGTACAAAACTTGATTCCCTTGACTTTATATTTTCTAATATATCATTATTTTTAATTAAAGTAATGAGAATGGAAGAGAAAATGTGCTTAACTGTAATGGAAATAACGTTAAAAACATCTTTTTTCTGCTTTTTTCTTTTTTTTTTAAATAAAAAGCTTTATTTTATTATTTTATATTTGTGACTTAGTTATATATAATTATGAGAAAAGGAAATACCAGCCTAATACCTGACAGTTGATATCGAAGTAAGTGATAATAATATGTTAATCTCCAACAGGGCTACTGGTGTTGTAAGAGTCTGATCGCTGCACAGGGGCCTTTACCAAACACAACAGAAGAGTTCCTGCTCATGCTGTATCAGCAACAGACTAAAACACTGGTCATGCTCACCGACTGCCAAGAGGACGGCAAGGTACGACCTCCCACAATACCAGACACACACACACACACACACACACACACAGACAGACACACACACACACAGACAGGCAGACACACACAAACTAACAAACAAACAGGCACACACACACAGATGGACAGTCGGACAGACGTACGGACACACAGACAGGCAGACAGACACACACACACACACACACACAGACAGGCAGACAGACACACACACACACACAGACACACACACACACACACACACACACACACAGATGGACAGTTGGACGGACGTACAGACACACACACACACAGACAGACAGACTCACACACACACACACACAGACAGACACACACACACACAGACACACACAGACACAGACACACACACAGAGACGGACAGATAGATAGATAGACAGACAGACAGACAGACAGACAGACAGGCAGACACACATAGACAGACACACACACAGGCAGACAAAGACACACACACACACACAAAGACACACACACACACACACACACACACACACACAGACAGGCAGACAGACACACACACAGACAGGCAGACAGACACACACACAGACAGGCAGACAGACACACACACACACACACACACACACACAGACACACAGACACACACACACACACACAGACACACACACACACACAGACACACACACACACACAGACACACACACACACAGACACACACACACAGACACACACACAGACACACACACAGACACACACAGACGGACAGATAGATAGATAGACAGACAGACAGACAGACAGACAGACAGGCAGACACACAGACAGGCAGACACACATAGACAGACACACACACAGGCAGACAAAGACACACACACACACACACACACACACACACACACACAGACAGACTGACACACAGATGGACAGTCGGACGGACAGACAGACACACACACACACACACACAGACAGACAGACAGACACACAGATGGACAGTCGGACGGACAGACAGACACACACAGACAGACAGACACACACACACACACACAGACAGACAGACACAGACACACACACACACACACACACAGGCAGACACACACACACACACACACACACACAGACAGACAGACACACAGATGGACAGTCGGACGGACGTACAGACACACACACACAGACAGACAGACAGACAGACAGACAGACAGACAGATAGATAGATAGATAGATAGACAGACAGACAGGCAGACACACATAGACAGACACACACACTCACACAGACAGACACACACACTCACACAGACAGACAGACAGACACACACACAGATGGACAGTCGGACGGACGTACAGACACACATACAGACACACACACACACTCACACAGACAGACAGACAGACAGACACACACAGACAGACACACACAGACAGACACAAACACAGACAGACACAAACACAGACAGACAGACAGACAGACAGACAGACAGACAGACAGACAGACAGACAGACAGATAGATAGATAGATAGATAGACAGACAGACAGGCAGACACACACAGACAGACACACACACACACTCACACAGACAGACACACACACTCACACAGACAGACACACAAACACAGACAGACAGACAGACAGACAGACAGACAGACAGACAGACAGATAGATAGATAGATAGATAGATAGATAGATAGATAGATAGATAGATAGATAGATAGATAGATAGATACATAGATAGATACATAGACAGATGGACAGACGGACAGACGGACAGACGGACAGACGGATAGATGGATAGATGGATAGATAGATAGATAGACATAGACAGATAGATAGACAGACGGATGGATAGATGGATAGATGGATAGATAGATAGATAGATAGATAGATAGACAGATAGATAGATAGATAGACATAGACAGATAGACAGACGGATAGATGGATAGATAGATAGATAGATAGATAGATAGATATCTGCCCAGTTTTTCAGACCATATCTGTATTTTTTCCAGGATTTTTGCAGTCAGTACTGGGGAGAGGAAAAGAAAGTGTTCGGAGAGATGGAAATTGAGGTGAAAAAGACAGAAAGCTTCCCAGCGTACGTCAGACGGCACCTGGAAATACAGTCCTCAAAGGTAACCAAAGACCCTGTCCTCGGCATGAATATCTGTCGTCAATAACTGCAGACGTGTTCTGATACATATGAAGTAATTGATCCATCTCTGATCCTATAATAGAAGAAAGAGATCTTGGAGGTGGATCAGTACCAGTTCCTGAAATGGAGAAGTGAACTTCCAGAGAACGCTCAGGAGTTAATAGAGATGATGAAGAACATCAGAGAGAACGGCAATTATGACAACAGCAAAATGAACCGGAATGTCCCTATAGTGGTGCACTGCGAGTAAGTCCCAATACCAGAGACTTTTCTTTCCCAGATGGATGGATTGAATGCATTTAAATATTTCCTTAATTTTTTTTTTCAGCAATGGATCGTCGCGCACTGGAATCTTCTGTGCCTTGTGGAATCTCATGGACAACGCATTGACAGAAAAGTCGGTGGATGTCTTCCAAGAGATCAAAAACTTGCGCAGGGAGAGGCAGAGAATGGTGGAAACATTCGTAAGTTCTTGCTTCGTAAATAAAAACAATAGAAGAATGACTTTATCTCTATCTCGTTTTACGGAAGTCCTTTTTTCCCCCAATTTAAATATTCATCCCACCATTACCTTTTTTATTTTTACTCTGCAACAGGAATGGACTTCCTTAAAATAAAGATATATTTTCACACTATTTATTTTTTATAATAGTGTCTTTCATGGCCATGTGTTATCATGTTCCATGAATCACGTTCATATTTTAGCATGGGCTAATTTAAACTGTAGCCTATATCTTTGCTAACCTTAGCTAAATGTAAAAAGAGTGATTTAAAGAGGTTTCAACACAAAATTAAGTGTAGTTTGCAAACATATATCTCACAAAAGTTCTTCAATGATCAATGAACAGACTGTATATTTTGCTGCTCGTTCAAAATGCTCAAGTAGTTGTCACCTTTCCACAGGAGCAGTATCAGTTCCTCTACACGGCTATAGAGGGCGCGTTCCCGGTGCAGAACGGCTCCATAAAGACACCAACTGCAAACGACACCGCGCAGATCGTCAACGAAACGACGGCGCTCCTCATCGAGCCCAAAAGCACTGCCGGTGCTGAGCAGAAGGTGGAGGAGGAGAAGAAGAAGGAGCAGAACAAGGCGGAGGAGGAGAGCAAAGCCCCGGACAGCAGTGAACAGCAAGCCTCGGAGAGCAGCACTGCAGCGGCTTCACCAGCAGAGGGAGACAGCGAGAAAACCACAACAACTGAGGGCACCACCAACGGCCCTGCGGCCACCGTTGAGGTTTAGAGGCTCAAGCGTTCTCTCTGCATTTGACACCAAGTGTCTCAAAATTAAAGCTATGGTATACGATTTTGAAAATCGGTCGAGAAAGCCTGAATTTTTAAAAACTCATCCCGCCCCTCCACACACACACACACACACACACACCCCTCCCCTCTGTTCACGCCAACGCACGATCAGCAACACATGAAATGTTCTAAACTCCCCACCACCATTAGTATACTACTAGTAGTATTGATAAGGTTTTCAGTAATTGTTAAAAAGCTATTTATGTAACACGTCACACCATAAAAGTATAAATAAATGTTTAACGTTACCTGCTCAACAAAAAGTCAGCCGTGTCAGTGTCTGTTTTCAGTCCAACATCTCCCCGAAGCTTCCTCCAACGATCAATGGTGGACCCTATATTTATTCTACTCTGAGTCCGGCGTTCTTCACTTTTTTTTTTTTTTTTTATCTCTGCTCTTTCCACTACAGACTTTCTCTTTCTTCCAAACTTTACACTAGGGGCAAGCAGGGGTCGCTTGCTGCTGTCTTTTATTTTTGATCCATTTTTTTTATCTGATGCTACTTAGCTAGCTACCATAGACTGTCAGCTGCTTTTTCACGCAATTTCATGTCGCAGGAGGGGGCGGGGTCAGGTGCGGTGGAGATGCGAGCGCCAGGCGGAGTTTCAAGTGGAGCTGGTGATTGGATGAGAGCAGTTGACCAATGTAAGCTCTCCGGCCGGACAGCTTACATTGGTCAACTTCTCTGCGGCTGTACAGCCAATAGAGTGAATGGATTTTTTTCATTCTTTTTTCTATTCCTATTGTTAGGATTGTACTATATAACCATAACCAGCATCTAAACGAGGATATTAATAATGAACAATCTTTGAAATCGTATACCCTAGCTTTAACAAGTGGTTGTTGTTATGCTTTTGATTTCTTTTTTTACATTAGAGTTTGACTGGACATTTGAGAATTCAGGTCGGATCAGACGGATCCATTACAACTTATGGTTCTGCCTCAGGTTTCGTTGTTTAAAAAAAAAACTTTCTGTATAATGATGCTGTTTGTGTGAAATCTGTGCATATCGATAATGTTTATTGTAAAGGTGTTGCTTTATGATTTGATTTTTAGGCTATCAAATTGCGTTTTTGAATGTATTGTAAAATAAGACCTTACAAATATTTTTTATTTTAGTGTTCTAGTTTGGAAACTGTAAAGCACAATCTTATTGCATCTAAATTATGTTCGAGAGCATGGAAATAAAGGCAAAGGTTATGACTTTGCACTACAGGGCTGTCATCAAACTATCTTTCATTTCACTGTTTTTCCCAATCGCTCTTTATTTTAAACAGATGTAACTTAACAAAAAAAAACATTAAAGGATAGCTTGAACAATACGACTGTTGTGTTTTAAGTCATTATTACAAGAGCAATACCCGTGCTGATGCAGGTTGGACCCTCTTTATGGTTTATTTCACCCGTTTCTGTCAAACGTGGCTTAGTAAAATCATAGGCTAATGTAAAACCAGCTTAATATGCCTAAAAACAAGCCTTTGTAATACAAACATGAGCCACAAGATGGCGCCTGCCAACAAAGAAGCGAGTACAACAGACTTTCTATCAAGCTTTTTCTAGTATGAATAATGGCTATACATTTTAAATACAAATTTCTTTGTGATGATAGACTGGTAAATATGGGAGTTATTGTCACTGGTGATATACTATTTTCATATGATTTGTGAATGCATTTACATCATGCATGCATTTAATAATATTTTAATATAAATGTGAATAAGATTATAAAGAAAATATTTTTACTTGTTTAAAAAAAAACTCAAAATATAGTGTGTGTGGGGGGGGGGGCTGTTTTATTGCTTAACCACCACATTTAATATTATATTAAAACACTTCTTGTTGCTTTTACACTTTGAAGATTGAAATTAAACATGATATAGCGCATCAAAATATCATTTTTCACTTAGCCTAAATATAAACCTTAAAATTATCGAATTATGCCTGCAGCAATTTTGACCTTTAACTGTAAATAAGTGCTAAAGCTTGTGAGATTATAAAGGGCAGCACGAGGTGAACGCGAGCGGGTTTCGCTGTGCGGGTCACAGAGGGAAATTCCCTTTAAATAAATCATCAGTGAATCCGCGGAGCATTTGCATTCAGCTGTCACGTGGAACTCCACCCAGCCGTGCAATTATCATACCATCTTCCGTGCAACATTTGTGACGGGTGTTTCCCTCTTTGAACATTTAGGCTACTGTGTGTGTTTCTGTAAAAGTATCAGAATCAGCCTCTTCTGTATCTCCATATGTTCTATATGTGAAGCTGGCCTTATAGTCTCTGTAATTAGTGTGTTCTCTGTTTCGCCTCTAATTGAGCTCTTCAAGCTCACACTAAATATAGCAGATTCGTTCAGAGATGTTCAAATGTTCTCTGCGGTTCCTCGTCATGCATGTTAATGCTATTGGCCACGCTGCATGCTTGTGACGGACACACAATGCATGAAGTAGCCTATAGGCTATGAGCGCAGGGCTTTATATTTATGCTTTATTCACAGCCACTTTACAAGTTCTTTCCTTTTAGGACTTTTAGGTACAAACACTGCATTTATAACGAAATAGGTGTGTTTAAAATGCACACACATATTATCTAAACATCTGACATTATTAATAGGCTATGTTTCATTTTTGTGTTTGGAGTGGGGTGTTTTATATTTGTTAGTTTTCTTTAAGTCTTTAGTTGGAGTTGATCACATTCACTTTAGAAACAAAAATTCACAAACAAAAAACGAATAAAAAAAGTATGATAAAATGTAACAATTTTGGTTTAAATGTAGGGCTACAATCAATATTTGTTATACAGGCGGCTACAATACAGTAGCCTAGGCTCTAGCTAATCTGAAATTATTATAATATTTATTATAATAAAACATCACATTCACTTTAGATTGTAATTAAAAACATAAAGTGTAATGATAAACTGTCTTTTTTACTATATAGTATAAACAAACCGAATTTCAAAGATGTTTGCATTTAAACATGTTTTACAAACATTCCCCCATCTGTTATTGGTCGAAAAATCTGGTAGTCCCGCCCAAAACTCACACTATTGGCTGAGAGCTATGATCATGGCTATTTGTTTGTTTGTTTGTTTCTTCAGCATGTCTTTCTTAATATCTGTCAAATAGTCAGACATTTTATGTGTGTTCGCACATTTTATGTAGGTCCGTTCACACCAAGGACGATAACTAACGATAAATATCTACAAATTGTTCTAAATATAAAAGAATACCATTCCACACCACAACAATAAAGATAACGCACAGAGAAACAATATAGTTGGAATCACTTTCAGAACATTTTTTTCAACTGATGATGAATGGTTAAACATTGATAGCAAAGACTATAATACCACTCTTTGTTGATAACTAATCAGAATCTATTCTGCTTTTATCGCTCGAGCATTTGTGACATAGCCTACGACGACAACTGGGGCGCGCACTTATAATAAATGGGTCTTTATTCTAATCATAATAATAATAATTTAAACCAACCTAAAGGCCCGTTAACACTAAGAACGATTATTAGCCTAAATATAACTACATATAGCGTCCACACCGCGCTGCAGGTTTGTCGTCTGCCGCTTTAAATGCTCGAGCAGGGTGGATCCTGATTGGCTGTCAATATTTTCATCCTTCATCAGCTGGAAAAAAAAAATAGTTGTGAGAGTGATTCCAACCATATCGTAGCTCTGTGTCATTATAGTTGTGATGTGGACTCTGCCATTCTTTTATATTTAGAATGATTTTTATAACTGATCTGTATAGCTATCATCCTCTGTGTGAATGGACCTTAAGACACAGGCCTACATTATACTCTTTGGACATATCAAAGATTCATTCATTGATGATCAATGACTATAAATGTCTTGACACACATGTGGCCCCTACAAAGACGTCCTGAGACAGATTCAGATGGCCAGGCCTCAGGTGACGCTCTGCTCCACAGCTGGAGACCCATAACATCAGTAACAGTATCTGACTGTGGAGATGATGAGCAGGTCAGGCTTTGAGGGTGTGCACTTATACCCCATTTTACATTCAGATGGATGAAGTGACCCGAGAAGACACCGTAACTCTGCTTCCATTGAGAGACGGCATGATGGAGCTTGCAGTGAGTGTGTTTCAAGGTTTCTGAGCGAGGTGTGCACGTGACCGTCCGAGACGGCCCAGACCCAGTCTGAGTATTCTAATGCAAACAAGGTCTCTCAGCACACAAAGAGGCTACATATCTCATACAAAAGATGTGTTGAGCCCGGACACAACCCACACAGTGTCCAATGTCCTCATACAGTCATGTTTTGTCTCTCTCTCTCTCGTTCTGTGTGAGTCTTGAGTGGTACAGGCCTGGAACAATGAGGAATTGACACACTAACACACACTTAAACACGCCTGGTGTTTTAGTCTCTTCGGATCACGTCTGGTATGATTTGTGAATCCAAGATGAAGTTTTGAGCAATTTTATGTATCATATTAATTGTTTATGTACCTGTAAATGTATCCCACAGTAATACAATTTATTGATAGCCAAAATCAAATTGTTATAGTATTATTGGTGAAGCGTACATGCAACATTTTACATTCATTTAACATTACTATGTTTTTTTGAACAAGGTAACAATGGTCTTTGGACATTCAGTGCTATGTATAAAAGAACCATTATTTATACCATATTAATTTTTTTGTTCATTTGTATCATGTTAAAACCATGGTATGCAGGGAAGTAGCATGGAGTACTGTACAAATACAACGGTACTTGAATATGGCAAACATTCAGTTAAAGTACAAAAGTATTATGTTTTATTACATATAAAAATGGTACCGTGATGTATCAGATGGTGATACCATGGTAATTTGATATAAACAATAGAACTGAAATGTATGCAAAAGCATAATTTTATGGACATGCTTTATAGTATTCTGTGAAGTGGAACACCATTTACTACGAATGACAGCAACTTTATTTGAATTGTTGGACACGGTAACAATATTTTGTTTTGTGGTACTGTGGAGTACCATGTACGCATCAATTGCCATAAATGACAGCCATTTTGTTTTGTTTTGTTTTGTTTCATACGCTAACACGTAAATGCCATTATTTTTTGGACATGGTTTGTGGTACTGTGGAGTGCCATCTAAACATCAATTCCCTTAAAATTGTTTTGCTTTGTTTTGATTGATACGGTCACACGCAAATACCATTATCTTTTGGACATGTTTTGTTTTGTGCTGTGTGTTCAATTACCAAATATCACATTTGTTCTGTTCTGGTCTGTTTTGGTTTTCATGGTAATATGGCATACCATTATTTTATGGACATATGTGTACTTTTTCATTAATTATTTTCTTGCATGTTTGGATTTATTAGTTTTTTTGTTTTAAATATATTTATATTTTTAAATATTTCAGGACATTTTTGTGGTCAAATGTGACGAATCAGTTACAATTCAATGGTTATTTATTATAAATAATAATACTAATTATTAAAAATTATTATTATTATTATATTGCATAAGATGACCAAGCATGATGTAAAGATGTGTGTTTTCCCATAGTGAAATCATTTGTGTAATGTTGTGGCCCTTACAGCCTGTATACAAGACCTTTTCAATTGAGTGTGGCTCACAGGACATCACGGCAGTAAATGATACATGTGCTGGACTAATTCATGATTGTATGTGTAGTGAATGGGTGTGCCTGGCAGGGCCACTGTCCCAAATAACTGTGACGCTCTATTGCATGGCTCATTGTTGCGCGATAAAACAGCGCCGGGATGACAGACGCCCCCACCCCCTGGAACACCAATCAGATTCCACGTTTCCAGCATATAATTCCCCATGTAGGGGCCATTTATGAGGCATTATGGGAGCACTTTAAAATCTCATTAGACGGGACAGCTGCACTTCGATACTGCATGCTGCTTTAGCCATTTCTATTATTGCTGCTGGGGATAGTGCTACCCCCTCTGTTTTGAGATGAGCCCCATTTTGGGAGCTTAAATGGAGCTAATTGTATGCTAAGTCAAGAGTGGCGTCTTTGCAGGCGGCATGATACATAGTAAAAACTGTAATGCTGCAGGCAGAAACAAGGCAGCAAAAAATTATTTATCTGGTAGTGTTTGTGTACATACAGTGAGCAAGGGGTCTTGTAATGTTACATGCAAAGAGATGGAAAAAATGTTTCTAAATTCATCAGGAGCATGTGAATAAACATGGTTACTTTGAATAATTAACATAAATATTATGAATCAAGCTCTCGTCAACTAACTGGTGGTTTCATAATCTAATATTAACACATTTGCTAAGGGCAATCCAAAATTAAGTAAGATAAGATAATTAAGTAACTTGGTAAAATAACAAATATAATAAATATTTTTGTATTTCTCTTGAGCCTGATATTGTATTTTTGTTTACAAGATCTTGCTAATAATCTAAATTGCATTGTAAAAACTGCAAATATGTAATTGTTAGGCTACTTTAAGAAGTTGTTTTTACTTGATCTGACCCTTCAGTGGTTAATTCTTTCACATAAAATTATATTTTTTGACTGAGCCAGTTATTTTAGTACATTTTTAGTTTAGCTGACAAGTCATTTTTACAGTATGACAGACAACACCTAAAATGATAAAGTCATGAAATGTACTAAGCAAGCACAAAAATATATAGCTGAATAATTATATATATATAGTGTATTTTCTAATAAACATCTGTAGAGGAGTATTAAGCATCCCGACATTATTTGTATAATATAATTAACATAACTATTCGTTTTCTTATATGTATTTTTATTAAAACTGGATAATTTAACTGTCTGTCATTTTAGAGTTCCTACCCCACACCACACAACTATTTACAGAAAATTCATAGGCTATCGTTAGCTAATGATAGGTCGGGATAGTAAATCAACAATTTTCTTTTGTAATAGGAGTGGGGTTTTTTTTTTTATTCAATCAATACTGAATTTATGTCTATAAAAGTGCAGTGAAGTGTCTTAGTTTTTATGTTGTTTGTGACAGGGCTGCCAGTGCCAGATTCACGCAATTGACGTCCATTTTCAGTGAAACAACATCGAGGAGCAAAGAGGACACAGACAGACAACGCGCTGACAGACGAGACACAGAGGTTACTTTTGCGAAAACAAAGTCTCTGCTTTCAATTTCTGTAAGTTTTATTACGAAGTTCAAACAATAAAATACCGTAAAATACTTTAATATAGAGTGACGGATAGCGTTTAAGCGAAGTATTCAAAATAAACATGAATGAACATCCGAGGGTATGTTGAAAGAACCAGACAGTAGGCTACATCTTACTGAAATGATTTATGTCTCGTGTAATAGCCCAGTCAATGTTTCGACCGCATAAAGACGTTAACGCTTGTAAACAATGTCACTTAAGGTTACATTTACCTCAGAAAAGTCATTCAATGTACATAAACTCTTTAGTTAGCGAGATAATGTACTCCAGAGAGTAGGCTAGCATTTAGCAAAAAATATGCACTGTTAAATTCCAAATTCATTATATACTCTTATCATTAAAAAGTGATTATACCATCATTATTATAAAACAGGCCTTCTTTGCAAGTGTACACAAATCAGTTGTTAAACTTTATAGGGTTAGGCCTAGTTCACCCAAAAACTGAAAATTATCCAATGATTTACAAGCCATCTAGGTATTTAGGATTTTCTTCTTTCAGTCAAACACAGAGTTATAATATTAAAAAAACATCCTAACTCTTCCAACCTTTATAATGGGAGTGAATGGTACCATTTTTTTGAAGCCCAAAAAAGTGCATCCATCCATTATAAAAGTAATCCATACGACTCCAGGGGGTAATAAAGGCCTTTTGAAGCGAAGCAATGCTTTTTTGTAAAATATCCATATTTATAACTTTATAAACTGTAATCACTTATGTGAAGTGAGCTCTAACCCGACGCTTGACGTATTGACAAACACAGAAGCACAGACGATAGAGCAAAACAAAACTCTGGTCACGAATTAGATGTCTAAAACGAGAATATTAAAAAAGAAATGTTGGAGGAGCCTGAGTTTGTTGCCCAGCCCTATTTGTCTGAACCTCGAGGGCGTTTACTCTCACCTGAGCTTATGCTGCTTCGTCATACATGGGGTCAGAGGTCACTCTTCTGCCGGATGTCTACTCGCGTACATTCGTCACCGGAAGCCAGTGATTATAGTTTATAAAGTTATAAATATGGATATTTTTCTTACAAAAAAAGCATTGCTTCGCTTCAGAAGGCCTTTATTAACCCCCTGGAGTTGTATGGATTACTTTTATAATGGAAGGATGCACTTTTGTTGGGCTTAAAAAAAAATAGTACCATTCACTCTCATTATAAAGTTGGGAAGAGCCAGGATGTTTTTTATAGCCAAATGTATTTGGCTGAAAGTAGAAAGTCATATACTATTGGGATGGCTTAATTAAAAAAAAAAAATTAATCATTTTTGGGTGAACCAACCCTTAAATAATATATCAGCTGACAAAATTCCAAGTGTAGTTTTACCATAGTATAGTATTTTTCCTTGAGAATTTTTTTTATGTAGGCTATATCCAAATGAATCGAGATTGAATCAAGATTGTTAAAATTTCTCACTCCAAGCTGAACTCAAAGTTGGCAGCATGGTTTATGATGAGATAGAAGTATGGTGAGTATTTAGGGATATATATTTTTCATGAGTATATTTTTAGAAATTAAGTATGCACTTGCATTTCTAAACTAGTTGGCTATGGTATAAAAAGGTCAATTTTCTTCATATTTAACATGTCAAAATAGCAGCAGGTTAACGGGCCTCTGTTCCGGGAATGACTTTAAAATCTCTATATTTAGTGGTTACCTAATACTTAAAAATAAAAATATATTGCTTTTACACAGTTGAAGGAATGTTGCCTGTATTGTATAAAGTTTTTGTGTATAGCAAACCCTGTGAGAGTGCTGTCATTGCGTTAGCTTCAGACGGAGGTGAGCACACTGGTGTTCTCTGTTCACACCTGATATTTTTGGAGCTCTCTTGTTCCAAATCGTGAGGGGAAAAAGACGGAGAGAAAAAAAAATTGTCAATGTTTATGTGGAAAGCTCAGCTCTTAGATTCTCCTGCCATCTGAAGCCAGTGAGAGAGAAGAATTTGGCGGAGAGTATTTTTAAACCCCAGAGAAACCTCAAAGGCTGTACTTAGAGGGGGTCAGCCGAGGCAAGATGGAGGTGCGCCATACAATAACCTCCCAGGCAGATGAGCCTTTCAGAGCCCTTCTGCTACTGATGTCACAGTCAGGCCTACCTGTGAACACACTCTGTTTTTATACTATATAATGCAGCACTATTTCTAGATAAACAGCCCCAGGTCACTCTTTTTTTTTTAAAGAACAATTTTGTTTAGATGTACTTTTCTTAGTGGCAGATTTAGTCAAGCGGGTTTGATTTAAGCTCAAAGGGCGCCATGTATGTAATAAGGATTATCTGAGTGAGGAGATATACTGTGATCGCTGCTGCAGCGTGAGACACGTTTAGGATATTGGAGCAGACATTCTCATAACGTCACATCAGATCATTCCCTCGCACGCTCAGACTTGAGGAAGAGAGAGAGGAGTGAGAAGACGACGTGCTGTGTGAGAGAAGCTACAATTTTTTTAAACAGCTATTTTCATGCTTTTAATCCAAATTTACCCTATTTACTTTCATTATACACATTCTTGGTCTTATTGATGATGATTAACGTTCAGATTCATGCACATACAGATTTATTGTAAAAGGGGCTGGATATTTATATTCATTTCCTGATACAATTCTCCATTTATTTACATATGTAAGAAATTATCCTCCTCTCATACAGGGAAAATACTATAAAAAAGTAGAGTATCGTCTCGGTTACGTATGTAAGCCTCGTTCTCTGAGTAGGTAATAGCCTGAGTAGTTACGTTGAATGACGACGAAATGGGGTTTCGCTTAGAAGCCTATCACCTTCAAGTAAATTACAAAACGAGCCAATAGCAAGGAAATGCCATGGGTCTGTGGAATTTGCATAGCGTAACTCCGCCCACCCTCGTGGATATATAAGGAAGTACGCTGGCAACATGCAGATATGTTTCCTGCTGAGGAGCCGAGACTGAACTCAGGCGTTTCCAGCGGTACAGCGGAAGTGGCAGGAAGAAGTAACGTCTCCGTTCCCTACTCAGGGAACGAGAGTTACATACGTAACTGAGACGTTCCCTTTCGTAGTCACTTCGAGTTACGTCGAAGTTACCACTACCAGTCTAATCACGCCAACTTCTCAGCTGTCTTCCAGTGCCCTGCGTAAGTGTGAGCTCCCTGTCGTGAGACTAGCACGGACGAAGGAGTCCAACTTAACACAGGAATACCAAGGTACACTGGGAAGCATATCTCAGTGGAAATATGCAACATAATGCCCACCCGAAGGGAGGTCTTACAGAATACACATATGACCCGGAGGGGATGCATATGAAAGAACACTGGAGTGTCCAGCCCGCAGGGTGGAATCTTTCAACACCAGGGGGGAGGGGGGGGGGGGCAAGGTGACTTGCCAAGGGAAAGACACATGCTCAAAGAGTCTAACAGTGGAAATACACATGTGGGGGTCACCAGATGGGAACCATGCACATGGAGGCACCCAGCCAACGCGAAAGCTGCCGCAGGCATATACTCTGGCGTTGACGTCAACAGCGCTGGAGGAACTCAGGGTTTCTCGGGAAAACTCACCTGAGGAGAATATCGCACTGATCCAGTCCGTGGAGTGGAATGGCGAGTAAGCGAAGACACCTGAACGGATCCTAGTTACCGGCTAGTTGAAGCGAGTACACGGGAGGATTCTGGCTCCACTCGGAGATTACAGAATCTTGCAAACGTGTTGGGTGCCGCCCAGCCTGCAGCTCTGCAGATGTCTGTTAGCGAGGCGCTAGAGCCCAAGAGGAGGACATACTCCGATAGGAGTGGGCCTTTACACCAAGGGGGCATGGTCGACCTTGCTGCTGGTATGCCAAAGCAATGGCGTCCACTATCCAGTGAGACAACCTCTGCTTGGAGAGAGCCTTTCCCTTCAGCTTCCCACCATAACAAACAAAGAGCTGGTCTGAGGTCCTGAAACACTGCGTCCTGTCTATGTAAGAGCGGAGAGCGCGTACTTGATAGAGCAATGCCAAGGCTGGGTCTGCCTCCTCCAGGGGCAGCGCTTGCAGGTTCACCACCTGATCCCGAAGTGAGTGGTAGGAACCTTGGGTACATATCCAGGCCGGGGTCTCAGGATCATGTGAGAGTAGCCAGCCCAAATTCCAGGCACGCTTCGTCATGGAAAATGCCTGCAAGTCCCCTACCCTCTTAATGGAGACCAGTGCAATCAGGGGTGCCATCTTAAGTGACAGAAACTTAAGCTCGACTGATTGCAGAGGCTCGAAGGTAGCACTCCTTAGGGCAGTTAAGACCACTGAGAGGTCCCAAGAGGGTAAGAGAGGAGGGCGAGGAGGATTCAGTCTCCTGGCTGCTCTCAAGAACCTGATGACCAGGTCATGCTTCCCAATGGACTTACCCTCAACTGCGACATGATGTGCGGCGATAGCGGCAACATAAACTTTGAGGGTGGAGGGAGACAGCATCGTTCCAATCCATCTTGCAGGAAGGAAAGCACAATGCTGATGGGGCATTTACTGGGGTCTTCTCAGTGAGAAGAGCACCAGGTGACGAAGAGGTTCGACTTTAACGCATAGAGGTGTCTCGTGGACAAGCTCTGGCGGAAGTGATGGTAGCCACCACCGCTGGTGGTAGGGCACTCAAACCTGCCTCGTCCCGTCCAGGAGCCATACGTGGAGGATCCAAAGATCGGGACGAGTGTGCCAAAGGGTGTTTTGCTTCTTCTTTTGATGAGGAGGTTCAGTAGTCTTTTAGAAGATGCATAATAGCGCCCCCTACAGTATAACAGTAAAAACATGCAAAGCCGAAAATTTCCGTCAATGGCGGGGAAAGAGTTAAGAAACCCGTTTCTGAGTAATTTGTTCATGAATCAGACTACAGTTGTTGCATGCTTATTTTTTGTGATTCACTATAAAGATCATGATCATGAGATCCTGAAATTTGACTATCCTTCACACTTGTTAAGACTGCAGGTAAATGTGGCCCAAATCAGATGAATTTTTTTTTGTTTACATGTGACTCAGATGTTTTTGTCATGGCAGTGCGAACAGCACAAACCACATGGAATCTGATCTTTTCTGATTTGGTCCACTTCCATATGTGTTCATAATACTTATGAGCTCTGATACATCACTGTCCTTCACTGACTACCTTTCGTAACTTGGGTCTTGATAACTTGGGGTGACACGTTTGAAGTGACTTCCATGAGTGCAGAATTGTGACAAATCTTGCTCTAAAGTGAGGTCGAATTCCAAAACTTGAAAAATTTGTATCAAATTTAGGACCACTTATGGAAGTGGCACAAATCGGAATTGAAAAAATCAGATTCCATTTGTGCTGTTCACACTGTCATAAGGTAAAACTGATCTGAGTCACACGTGCTAAAAAAAAAAAAATAGATTTGGGCCACATTTACCTGCAGTCTGAACATGCTTGCAGTGTGAGAGCATAGTCTTCAGAAACTGTTAAATGACAATATAGCCAAAATGCAAGTTAATTGAGTGACCATTTGGAATTATCTAATTAGTAGGTATCTGTTTTTTTTCATGCTTTTAAAACATTATTTTATATATCTATTTGTTGCTTGCCTTTTAGTCAGAATACACGATTAGAACTAAAAGAGAACCAAAGCACAACGTTTCAGATGTTCATTATTACTAGCTCTTCAAGCTATAAGTGACCCAGATTGCACAGAAATACGTCCATATGTGCTGCATGCCTACGCATCTGAAAGAACACGTTATCTGCATGCTCAACGAGCACTGACCTGTGACGAGAGCACGTGAACTGTGTCGTCCAGCTGACATTGTTCGCCATATGCTTCTGTTAGGCACGCTAGATGAATTTCTAGCTAACCAAACACCAATTCGCGTAACGTCAACTTCACGAGGAAAATTAAAATCCATTAGCGTTTCATTGACTCGCATATAGAGTAGATTAAATTTGGACGTACGGTGGCTATGTAAATATTGCATAAACATTTTTCTCGCTGTTCATACAGTAGAGTATGAATGAAACTGAACTAATGGCTGGGATTTATGCTGCCCGCTGATGACTCACAGTAAGAGTTCTGTTCCATTTACCTGCTCGGAGTATTTTGAATAAAAAGCCAATAATGTGTGTGCTGGGAAATATCCAAGAAATTACATGAAATGACTCTAGCGCTCAGCGCTAGCAAGTAAAATTTTAACATAATGATGAAGGCCGTTGCATTAAGTCAGTCGAGCGGTTTATAGTCTGGGAAACCGATGCTGATTTCGTAATACATGTTGAGATGACGGTATGCAGATCGGCACACGTGATGTGATTGCGATCATAATTACAATCATTAATATTCAGTTCAAACCGACCTAAAGTTGGGACCCCTCGACCAAATTGAGGATACGATGGCTACACCTTTATTTAGCTTATTTTGCTTCTAAATGTTTAAACAAGCCAGACCTGAATGCAAATGACCTGCAATTATGTATGAAAATGCGTGCAGGTTCAGTCAAGTGTCAGAGTCGAGCGGCAGTGGTTAGCATTGATTCATTCAGTAGACTTTTTAAAGCAAATGAATTATAATCCAAAGAAAAACAGGTTCAGGGTTTGATTAATGGACACAAGTGACGCATAAAATACTGGTCAATAGCGTCGGTAAATCTCTGCCGTGCTACCTAATACTCCCAGCACTGGGCAACGTAAACACAGCTGTTTAACACCCTCTGCGCGCGCCCGTGAGGTGAGGTCACGTGGATACCTTTCCCTCTGTTTCCTCTCGTTCATAAATTCCTTTAAAAACGCTAAATTAGTGGTCCTAGGACGAATGCAATGACAAGTAATTATAGCTATATTACCGTAAAACTAATTAGGCAATTATACGTGAATACAAATAAGACGATGCGAATGTTACACAGCAGTCAGATTAACGTCAAAGTCGCTGTCAGGCTTGTCAGAGCCTTCAGCTCCGTTTACCACATCTGGCAGTCAAAGCCACGTATAAGTTCGTCTTTTGAACAAATAATTATTCACAGGCATTGACGAATCTAAAGCAACGTTTGAACAAGTGTCTGTCCTGATAGCTGTGAAGTGCCATGGCTCAGTGTATTAATATATACGAGATTCAAGTAGCTCTCAAAAACTTAACCAGCTACATCAGTTATTTCTGTGTTTAAATAGTTGATGGAGCTTCTAAAAATGAAGAGCTATGAGTTGCTTTTAATATATTCTGTCAGTGCATGATCAGTGAAGGAGAAAATGGCAACCTAAAAGTGATGTATTTAGCCTACATACTAAGTGGAAAAAGCACTATTTTCCCTGTCATACCCCTTTCAAAATCTTCTTAAATTATCTTAAAATAATTGTTTTTATGTTGCTCCAAACCTGTATTTTATTTTGGCTATGGAACACCAAAAGAGTTATTGTGCAAAATCTTTTTGCTGCTCTTTTCCATATAATTGGGGAGTGGGGCTAATGAGCTCCAAAAATGATGACAAATGTTACTGGATGATCTTTCACACAAACTAATGACTTCAAAGGACTTATATAGTGCACATCATATATTATTTTATGCTTATTGGTCTTTTTTTGTCATATTTGGAGCCTGACCGGCTCCAGTGCCCATTAACTTTCATTGTATAGTAAAAAGTGAAAAGGAAATGATCTCCTGCTAAATAAATCCATTTGTGTTTTACAGAAGAAAGTCAAAAGGTTTGTAAAAACATGAGCGTAAGCAATTTTAAATTTTGTATACTTTGTCATTTTTAGAGCCTGACTGCTCCAGTCCCCATTCAATTTCATTGTATAGAAAAAAAAAGCGAAAAGGAAATGAACTCCTGCAAAAAATAACTCCTTGTGTGTTTCACAGAAGAAAGTAGGTCACAAGGGTTTGTAAAAACATGACAATAAGCAGTTTCCATTTTTGGGTGTACTATCTCTTTAAGACCACAGTGACTACCCGTTCATAAGTCTGGTGGGATGAGTATTAGCAAGTTTACACTTGTTTATAAAGGGAAATTTATTTTCAACCCTCTCTCAGGAGTAAACACAAGACGCAGCAGGCCTTGACGCCAAAAAAGAATATCAAACTAATTCAAATAAACAGCATGCCGTCCAGCAGAGGTCAAGCAGGTTTAGGTCAACTCTATTGCTGATGCTCTATTTTAATTTGTACGTTCTGGTGTGAATGTACTTGCATTTCTAATCAGATTTTGTGGGAATTATGCCTAGAGATGGCAGCCAAAATAAAACCGCATATACTTTTACAGTATCACACCAGGAAAACAAATATTGCTATTTCATTTTAGTTGGTTGTTTTTAGGTTATTCGCAATGTGGACAGCATGTATTAATGTTATGTTGTGATTTTGTATCAAAAGTGTTCCTGCTGCACCTCCAGAAGAAGTGAGTGTGTTTTATTAACCTTTAAATATTAATCTTTGCCAATCGCTTGCACGCATCACGATGAATGCGGCAATGTTTACACTCAGGGTATATTACGGCATGTTTTCTATGTAACGTCACAACGATCTCAATATAATTCATAATCCCACGTTTATATAATGAACAACGTGTTATGGTTAATGTGTTATTAAAAACTGTGTACGTAGGAGTTAAAGTTAACTTGGTAACACTAAGTTACACTTGGTTTACTTGTCTGTTACTGATTAAGAAGTAATGTAAAAAAAACAGTTATAACTGCATGAAGATGAATGATAACACAATTCATATTAACTTGTAGAAAAATGGCATTATATGACCCCTTTAACACTGTTGACCCTGGCAACAAGCCATTATGCTTAAGTTTTGCACCTTTAACATTTTCTCTCTTTTTTGTAAAAAAATATGATATGAAGTGCTTTCCAAGTAAAATAGCTTGTTTAACTCTAAAGTCCTCAAGCAATTTTCTAGAAGCTATGGTCCATTTTTTTTCAGAATGGCAGACTAGGTAAATAATTCGCTGCCAAGTTCCCTGTTTAAACTCTTTCCTTCAGCAAATTTGTAACACTTGTCAGTAATGAGAATATTCCTCAGTGTCTCCTGAACCATCAGGAACCCCAGAGGAACGTCGATTAACCTCAAACCTCAGCCACTCGATAATTGTATTACTTTCAATTGCCTTGTCAGGAACGGACACAGTGGCTTTTAAGATTATTTCTTCAGAGTGGTTTGATTTGAAATATGTGTTTAATAGCCAGCGTCTACTGTAAATAAGTTTTGCTGACCCTCCGAGTGCGATTGAGCTTTGCTAGTCTTGTTGCATCAGTCATATTTTGATAATATTAACTGCTTTCCAGTCTATTAAAACAAAGAAAGGATTACAAATTGACACCAGATATAAAACTGTGTGACCCACGTGTACAGCATACGATGTGCCGTAGCTACAGGGCTCTCCGGAGACTTGTTCCAAGTTATTTATGATTCAGGAATTAATCTCACTTAGCGCAAGCTCCCGAAGAAGTGATGGTCTTGAAAAGCGGAGAGGGGGAGGGCTGCGGCAGGGGTAGGGAAGAGGCTGAAATACGATGCAAGACTTATTTAAATCCCCCTCGTAGATTAGAAACCAGTTTGACAACCCTTTCACCACTTGTGATATCTGAGGTTTTTTTTATGCCACGGCAAAAAGGAGGTAATCCATTTGGAATTTACAAATGATTTGAAGCAGAGCGACAAACTGCGCCGGCTGTTTCCAGAGAAATATTTCCATATTAGCGATAATTTGTCAACAGAAATGCAAATAAGGGCTGCATTTGAGCCATTGTACAGCTGAATGCCATATTTTCCCATTGTTGGGGCTGAATCGCCCAAGGCTTTTCTTCCTGGGGCTCATCAACATTTCAAATATGGATTATTATTTATGGCTGGGGATACATCATTGGCATATCTTAGAAGTAAATAAGGAAATATTGTGTTGTCGTAAAATAATATAGGGAAATGTAGGACTCGTCTAAATGAGCTGTAATGGATGCATTGTAGTGGTGGAGGCTCAGCTGCAGGATTTCTGCTTAAAATCGAGTCTGCACAGACCTCATGTACAAAGATACAAACATTTATTTTATTAAAAAATGCCCCTAGGTATTCTGTTCATCTGTGCAAGAAATAAAAAGACTTCACGAGAGCCCCAATTAGTTACAAGGTATCAAATCTAATTAATTTCACCATTTCATCATGAACTGATTTTGCATGTTTGATTGGTCATTATGAAAACAGCAATGAAGCTTCAAGAGCTTATTAATTAAATCATCATCAATACGGTACATTTGAGCCATAAGCACAATAAGCACAATAGATCATTATGTTTGTTTGATGGTTGGTTGGTTGATTGTCCATTCCAGAGACCGAATATATGACATCTATATATTTTCATGTATTCTCATTTTCAAGATTTTTTTTTCATAAGCTTTTGATGTCTAATGAGAAAATATTAAGCAAATATTGAATGTGCATTTGGTCGTCTCTCATGGGCTTCTTACACGGAAAACTTTGTATGCGTTTTGGCCGTTCATTTACATGACAACAGCGTTTTGGGGGCCTGAAAACACATTTTTGAAAACGGGATTCAAAGTGCAAGTTTTTGAAAACGATATCATTATCGTCTCTGTGTAAACTACAAAAATCCGAATTTGTGAAAACGGTGACGTCATGCGCATTACGTGTTCAGTCTTTAGGGTCGTAGTGTTTCTTTATACAGTGACATCGCCATCTACTGGCCTGGCATGAATAATACAGTGTTTTTAGTTATTGCAGATCTGTGCGAACAGGCATCGTTTTGTCAATGTTGTCATTTGTACACAAAACATTTAAAAAACGCTA
The DNA here is from genome assembly GCA_030578275.1 of Meda fulgida. Taxonomy (NCBI): domain Eukaryota; kingdom Metazoa; phylum Chordata; class Actinopteri; order Cypriniformes; family Leuciscidae; genus Meda; species Meda fulgida. The sequence continues at coordinate 6,943,745 of CM060637.1, forward strand.
AGGAATGTTTTTTTCTGTTTTTAGTACATCTTTGTCGTGCAAACGTACCTTCTGGCTAGGATGTTTATAAAGTTGTTAATGTAGAATTTAAAATTCCTCTTTTTTTTTCCTGTGTTATCATATTTCCTATTGAAACAGGAAGTGGTGGAAGGACATATCATGAACATATCATTTAGATTGTCACAGGCAAATTGCCACCTGCTAATGATAGTTGGCATCAGATTTAGTAGTATTAATATGCAGTGACATAATTCAATAGGAATCCATGTGATTAGGAATTGTGCGCAAAGGCAAAAGATTCCCGACATTGTTTTTATGACAGATTCAAGTTAGTTTCTACACTAATGACAAACCAATTTTGCAAAAGTGACCACATCTTTGGGGGAGGGGCCACTGTCTTTCTAGAAAGCATTTTTTTGGGGGGCAAAAATGTGTAAACGTCTCTGAGTTAAAGATGAGTCAACAAAATATTATGTCCATTTTCCCAAAAGAGAGACAACTACTTATAATGCATATATCTGCTAAAACGAAATTGTCAAAGAAAATCAAGGTACAGTAAAAAAATAAAATGAAAATGTTTTATGTTGTGTGCCGTTTTCAGTCATTCTGTAAATTATGCAAAACATGTTAAAATCTGATTTAATTGTCTATTTAGGACACACAAAATGCTAGCTATTAGCCTGAGCAAGACAAAGGAGTTGGACATTTTATATCCAAAACACGTTGACCACAATTATTGGCACCCCTAGAATTCTTTATGAGTAAAATATCTCTGAAATATATTATCATGAATATTTAAATTTTTTATCACACCAGGGTGACTTTAACATGAAATTTTCTAGCTATGACTTCTTGTTTCTCAGGAGTTTAAATATGAGGAAACTCAAAGGCCAAATTCCCTTAATCATCCATCACAATGAGTAAAACCAAAGCATATGGTTCTGATGTGCATCAAAAGATTGTTGAGCTTCACAAAACAGAAAGTGGCTGTAAGAAAACAGCTAAAGAATTGAAAATCCCCATTTTGACCATCAGGAAAATAATTAAGAAGTTCCAATCAACTAAAGATGTTATGAATACAAGATACAATATACTGTTACACATGCGTTGTCTTTCTCAACTGTTTACGTTCACTTAAGCCATAACCAATTAAGCCAAAACCAACCTTCGTCCAGTAACGTCAATGGAACGTTGATTCAAAGTTATGTTTTTTTTAAATAATGTTATCAAAACGTTGGAAAAAAAACCTTATTTATACATTGTTCATATAACGTTTTTCTGAAACATTTTAGTTGGACGTTTTTTAAACAAATAACTACTTGTTTCAGATGGTTCAGAGAACACTCAAACGTACCATTCCCATAATGTTTGCTAAATGATCAAATGTAACATTCACCTAATGTTTTCTCTACTGTTCACATACCATTAAAAAACAACAACTGAGAACATTCATAGATACTGTTCTCAACAAGTAATGGGAACGTTAGCAAAGAGTTCTTAGAACATATTTTTGTTAACTGGGATATACCAGCGAAAGACTCTTTAAGTTAAAAACGACACACTTTGGCTTTTTCCTGTGCTTTAGAATCATCCGTTATTTGGAGCATAAACGTACTGGTTTCATTTGCCTATGTGTGTGTGTGTGTGTGTGTGCGCGCGCGTTTCACTCTGACTGAGCAAATGTGCTCTTCACAGTCTTCTGTCGGTCACCCTCATCAGCTTGTCTATCACTCGCGTTCCCTCTTTTCTTCCTCTCTTTCCCCCCTGGGTGAATGTTGTCGTTCTCATATTGGTTAGATGCCAGCTTCCTCAAACACACATTACATGCCAGCGAGCTTCAGGGACGGCTGCGCCACGCCACAGTGGCCTTAAAAGTGTGTCTTACGTAATTGCCAACTGTCTCGAATCATTAGGGGCAGCCTTTAAAAAATACATGTTTCTGCCGACAGCTGCGTACTCTCGACTTTGCCTGCCTTTCAGATCGGATTTGCTTTAGAGGTTCCACTCAGTTATATTTAACTCAGGGCACAATGAGAGCTCTGGCGGCAAGGGCCTCTGCTATCTGTTCCTTTCTCCTTCATCAACGAAACAAAGGGATTGTGGGTATTAGGATGTACTTATTCTCTGAATTTGACCAGGCACGGTGGCGTACTAGTTCGGGGTCAGTTCTCCGAAGCTGGCAAAACTAGCGTTAGCGTTAGCTAAGTAACTTGAATGAAAGCTGTTGTTAATGCCTAAGCAAATCTGAAGAGATTTCACAGGGCCACTAAGCTGTCATATTTTTTGTTATTGTCCTCATGCATTTTATATAGGGAGTAGTCATCGCTTTATGTAATAATTAAAGCCGGCTGTGTGTTTGTGCGTCTAAGCATGTTCTGTGTAGCATGTGAGTGATGAGCACACACTCCGACAGCCATGTCACATCCTGTAAGAATGGGGGCAGTTTAGACGCAGCTGCCCCGCAGACACACTCCCACAAACAACACACGGCACATCTGTGAGCCAAAGCCAGAGTGCAAAAATATCTGTTCTACTTTAGTCTTATATTATTTTTTTGACAAAATAGTATAATCATTACTTGGTGGCTTTTACAAATAATTATGGTAACACTTTACAATAAGGTTTCATTTGTTAACATTAGTTAATGTATTAACTAGCATGAACTAGAACAATACACTGTAATTGTTAATCTTTGCTAATAATAAAAATCCAGCTGTTTGTTGTTTGTTCATTGTTTGTTCATTGTTTGTTCATCATTTGTTCATGTTAGTTCAGTGCATTAACTATTGTTAACAAATGCAACTTTTGTATTTAATAATGTATTGGTAAATGTTGAAGTTAAAATTAATAAAGAGTAATAAATGCTGTTGAAGTGCAGTTCATTATTAATTCATGTTAACTATTGAAGTTAACTAATGAAACCTTATTGTAAAGTGTTTCCAGAATTATAAATAGTTATAAATTGTATATTTTTATGCCACAACCAAATTTATTTTATTTAGGTATTTGTTAATTAATATTAGTGGTTTTATATAAAGCATTAAAACATTTGTAGAATTTCTAAACCAGAAATTAATATAAATTGTGTGTATGTATGTATATACATAAATGTGTGTGTGTGTGTATGTGTGTGTGTGTGTGTGTAAATATAAATTAAAATGCTTAATATGCAATCATATCAAAAACCCCTACATTTTTAATACAAATGATAAAGCATTATTGAATATAAATTGTTATCAATTATTTTAAATATATAAATTGTACAAATATAAATGTTATTTAATTAAATTGTTATTATTATTTTGGTAATGAAAATCATTCATTTTCATTGTTAAATAAAGCATTACAACATTTTGTAAAATTTATCTCAAAACATCCTAAAATTGTTTTATATGTATATATATGCATTTTCATTAAATAAATAAAAAACTAAAGCATAAATTAATACAAATTATATAAAACAAAATATAAATATATATGGATTAATTTGTTATTTTAGGAAATTATTAATTATTGATATATAAAGCATTCTGTCTGTCTGCCTAATTAATATATCTCTAAATGTGTTTGTTTTTGCGTGCATTTAAATTAAGTTATGGTAAATAAACTTTTTCTATCAGCACTAGAGATTGTGTTTAACATTCCATTATAATAGAGATTGTTGTTTTATTTCAAGTGGCTCAGACATGTGTCATACCTGTTTGAAGGCTTCATACACTGATGCACACTTTGCTCTAGTTATTTTAGCTTGAAGGCACCTACACAGGAAGAGGTGCTCAGTCAAATCCGAAGGTCACACAAAAGGGGCCCCGCGTTCCCAGGGTCAGATGATGTCACCGGGCTGACACAAAGGGAGGTGTTGGGCAGGTGGCGGCCCTCAGAGATCTCTGTGTCATTTTCATTCACCACAGGGGCGAATGGTGGCCGTGAGAAAGCAAAGGAAGATCAATACCGTTCAGCCCGAGGGGCCCGCAGACAGACCCCCAAAAATTATATACATGTGAGAGGAGCTGCTTTTTTACTATACACAATTTTTAAGATACAGTCCTTTATTTATTTGTTTTTATTTTAAATGCATAATATATATATATATATATATATATAATGACACAAAGAAAGAAAGAAAGAAAGAAAGAAAGAAAGAAAGAAAGAAAGAAAGAAAGAAAGAAAGAAAGAAAAAGAATTGTATATCATTGATGATTTTTCCATTAAATTTATTTATTATTTTTCTGTAAGCAGACATGAAACGTTTGCTGCTTGTGTGGGAGTGTGGAAAAACATGCGAAATTTTCATGTCACTTTTTCTGAGTGAGCAGTGGAAAGATTTTTTTTAAGACACCTGTTTCTAAGTGAAGACCTTCTCTCAGCCTACACACATACACAAAGATCTCAACAAGAAAACAAACTTACTTAGAGGCAGAAAAATTCCACCACATCCTTCCCAAAATTCCTCGCATTCCATCCACAAAGATTTAATTTTTGTTTTTATTGTTGCATTCTCATAGTGTCATTTTATCTTTGTTTTCATTTAATAGCCAAACTATACGCATATTTGTCATTTGCTCAACAGCTGGAAAAAAAAAGAACCATAATTGACCATTAATCTGTTTGCGATTCATCTTTCTGCCACTGCACCTTCCATGTTTTGACAATGGCTGAACAATTGTCATGCTAAAGAGGTCTCTACATATGAAAATAGCATCTAATTATGGGTGAGGGGCCACGGATGCATCGTAATGACAGAACGCCTCCCTGTAGCAAAGGGCTAGTTTTATAGCGACCGGGTCGTAGCGCTATTAGCCCTTGTACGCGACAATGAAGCAGCTAACAATAGAAGGTCCATTATTGCTGTTGTATGTTTGAGTTGGCTGTCGAACCCTCTCTCTCTCTCTCTCTCCCTATCCCTCTCTCTCTCCGCGCTCTAAGTAAGGGGAGGCGAGGCGTACTGCTCACAAAGGCACAGGGCCTGGTGGGAATAAGGGGGTTGGCTGGTTAATCACTGGCCTTAAACTACAGGAAGTTGTCTATTCAAAGAGCCCCTCGGGCAGCAGCGCAAACCTTTAATCAATGCTGGGATGAGCCCAGCTTGGTGCCGAAGGCTGGGACGGGAAGCTGGCGTGGTGCTTGGTTACTCCCAAAAGAGAAATTGAAACCCCCTTTTTAAAGATCTATATTTGAACGACACGAAGTATTAGCGATTTATCGCGTCAAGTGTTGTTCATGCTAAACGTAGGGTTACAGATGCGGACACACCGGAAGTGTCAGGGGTGCATTATAGACATGAGTCTTTGCTGAAATTATGAATGAAAGAACTTGTTAAGAAAAGGTATGTTGTTATTTTCATAAGCCAAAGGGATATTTAAATACAAAAATAATTTCATTTTGAGGAAGGAACAGATTAGACTTGAAGTTGGTGCATTTTACTGTTATTCTGACATTTTTATGGCAAAATCCATCTTTTCAGTGGGAATCCATGGGATCTTTGTTTGCGGGCGAAAGATTTCCTCACAGAGATATGCAATTTTGGTCATGTGGATTGCTCATGTTGACCAACAGAAAGATGCTTGGTTTGAAAAAGACTTTGTACACAATAGACAATGGTCTTTCATTTTTTCAAATTGTTGCCATCATTTTTCAAATGTGACTGCGCCTTTAAAGGGATAGCACCCAAAAATCCTAATTTGGTCAACATTTACTCACCCAGGTTAATTTCAAATCTCCGTGACTAGCCCTCTGGTGCAGTTCGGTTATTTTTGACCGAAACATTTTACATTTAGTTTTTTTTTTTTTTTTACTTTATTAGTACGAATTAGTACTTAATATGTACTTAATATGAATTAATTAGTACTTAATATGAATTAGTACTTCCATTTTTTTTACTTTACCAAGTACAAAACTCGGTAAAGGTTTTGGCACTTTCAATCATGGACATGATTGGACATTGAAAAGAATTGTCACACTTTTACTGTTCACGGTCAAAAAAATGACATCATTGGAAATTAATTGGAGATGAATTTCATCTAGTGGAAATGTTTGGTACTGTGCCAAGACAAAATTTTACTGAAAATAACATTTTGTAGATATTTACCTCAAACTTAGAACACAGCTTGATTAGATTTAAGGCTCACAGTTTTAGAGTAAAATGTGTTTTGGAAAATATACATTTCGTCTAAAAATTTTAAATGATATTATGGTGCATTTTTCATATCAATAAATGTAAAATTTTATAACTTTTTTTCAAGTTCACTTTTTAAAACTTTTTTTCCACTTCAGCAATAATCTTCCTAGTGTCTTCTTTAAAAAGACACCAATCTTAAGTCTTTGCGCAAAAGCATTAAGGATTTATGAATTGGAAATTTGAAATTTCATTTTCAGGTCTATGTTCAAAAAGTGAATAAATGGATTTTAACTACTGCATAAATAAAATTGAGTTCCATAACCCCCCTAAAACTAAATATGAAAAAAAAATATCATCAAACTAAAATATAGTTGAATCATTTCATTGAAAAAACAAAACAAAAAAAAATTGGTAATTTGAACAGTACCAGAGGGCTAGGCTACTTTATTAATCCAGATACATCATTTTAATTGAAACATTGAAAAACGCGTGCGTAATACGTAATAAAAGCTCACTGAGATGATACCAAAAGACCAGACGCTATTTTTCTATCACCATAATATTATTAGCAAAAGATCTCACCACTTACTGGTGCATCCCAGTTCGCACTCAATCGCGTTCCATGTCTGGTCTTAAACACAATTTGCCGTCATGTTTTGCTGCAGGACTGCAATTGCGAGTAAATTTTCTTTCATCTTTGCAGGAAAATTTGACAAAATAACATTTATCTTTAGCAATACTGTGAAAGTGAATAGCACATAGCTGGCACATACCCCAGACAGCAACATACTGTAGTGTCGGCCCATATCCGGGCCACATCTGGTACATTTGGATTCCACGTGTTCCAGATACGGGCCAGATCTGGGCCGACACTATGTTGCTGTCTGGGACCAGTATAAACATAGATATCAATTGGTACTATGTGTCACATGACTGAACATGCATCATTGTTTTCAAATACTATTTTTCACAGTCTATAATACAATGCAAAAACAGTGTCTCAGTATGGACCAAAGGCCAAACCGTACGGAAAAAGATGTTTTCAACTATATCCGGATTAGTGTAGACGTAGCCTTAATTTCGTGTGGAACTGTTTTCAATTGTTACTGTAATGAAAGTCAATGGGGTCCAATGTAGTTTTCACTTTAGCTGTATGGACAAATAACATGAGGAAAGAAGAACTATCCTTTTAGGTTTGCACACAGCTCTTTGTCAAAGGCTTTTCCTAATTATGACTGTCTGTGACCCTTTCTTCAAACCACATAAAGAAACCGAAGAAGTCTTAAAAGCAAAGCAATACAATGAAACAGACTCTGCCACTCTTGTTCTATGGGACAAGAGAAAAGATGTTTCTGACGTTACTGTTCCCCCAAACGCCCATGTGGAGACCCTTTTAGTGTCGGTAAAGATCATTTGAGCAAGCATTTTTTGAAAGTCCTGCTGGGTAAAACGTTTTTATTCTCGCATTTAAAAATTACGAGCATGTGGGGGAACTGGGCTTGAATCCAAAAGCTTTTCCATAAAGACTATAAATACATTCCATACATTTTCTGTGGTAAACATGTTAAATGCACATGTATAATTTGACCTGGTATATATAGAAAACCATACAGTACGTGAGTCAGGAAAGACCACCAACTGAAGCCTTATAGAGACCCTTGTGTACTGCACACCTAACCCAAGACTATATTTATTAATACATATAAATACTGTGCATTGATTTACTGTGGATTATATTATCAGCATAACAAAGTGACAGAAAAGTTAGGGATTAGTTACCTACTGTAGAAATACTGTGTAATCTTTACGATTTTCTTTTCATAATTTTAATTCCCAGATTTCCATGTGGTCTCAGAATCCCAGCTAAAAAAAGTGTGTTCTAGGAAGTTTCGCCATTAAGTTATGAAAGCGTTATTTCTGACGTTTTCGTTTTTCAATGTTTTTTGTTTATTGGTTTATTGGTTTATTGGTTTTGGAACATTACAGAAAGCATTATGGGAATGTTCCATTTTAACATTTTAGAAACATTAAAGGAGCGTTACTTTTGAATGTTCTCTGAACGTTCTAAAACAAGTAGTTAGTAACGCTTAAAAAAAATTACACAAACGTCTTACTGAACCATTTCAGAAAAAACATCCTATAAACAGTTTTGAGGACTTTTTCAAAGGCCAGATAACTTTGAATGAACATTCTATTGGTGTTAATTTTAATAATTTTGATGTTCTGAGAATGTTCCCTGCTAGATTAATTTACTTATTATTTAAAACATCCTATATGTTACATCCTATACCATGTTCTTGCCTTAATTTGTTCATTTAAAAAATCAAACGCGTAACTCCGGCTGACTAACCCCTGCCATAATGGGTAGTATGAGATGAGACCGCCCAGAAGCCTGAGAGACAATAGAACAGGAAGTGAGTTTCAGGACGACTGGGTCCATTGGCCCCGGAGCCTCTGAGCGAGCACATGAAAGCAGGCAGCCGTGAGAGGCATCGACCCAAAGCGAGATCTGTGCAATAGCATACATCTGAGGGCTGCTGGAAACAGCGAGAGGTGTTCAGCTTTTCAGGATGCGCCATATAAAGAAGGGATCTGAAGGGTTTTAGCTGGGTTGTTTTTACAATCAATATTTTGTATGTCATTTTAACAACAATTTACTGGTATGTCAATCAATTACAGAATTTAAAGTGACTATAGAGTCTATAGAGTGGTGCGGTTATGACGCTTTTTTATAGACCAAAACCCAGAAAAGAGTTTTAGCCCATCTTATTCCATCGTCCCGAAGTAAATGGGTTATTTGGATGGGTTATTGGTTAAATACATGAAATAAGGTGAACACCAGCTCAAGATACTTTCACGGTTAATTCTACGACATTAAATACATCAGTATTGTCACGTTCGTGTTTTTTTAAACTGTTACGTTTTGCTAACAAGTGGTTAAATGGGACCACGGAGGCTGTCAGGGACATTAAACGTCATCATGCCGAACAGGTAAACTAAGACCGCTTTTACAGCCTTGTGCTTATAACTGTGCTCTTAAAAACTATTCTAACTAAAAATTGCAGGATTTTTTTTTTTTTTTGCTCTTAAAAACTATTCTAACTAAAAATTGCAGGATTTTTTTTTTTTTTGCATAAAAACTGAAAGAGTTGTCGAAAGGTTATTGACGGTGACATTGAAGCCGTGGTGCTGTTCGCTCCATTCATTTTTTACTTCTGCCGATTGTATTTAGGCTTCAAAATTCACTTTTGTTGATCACAGAGCTTGTTTTTTGCGATATTCCAAAAGCCTATGAAAAAATCCTATTGGGTTTTTCTTGAGGGAACCAGTGTGATGCTGACTGCAGATTGGCCTACAAATTTACGCCATCCCTGCACCACTCTATTACACTGCAGTTCACTCCATTTGCCCAGAAAAAACAGACAAGTTGGGAGAAATCAATATTAATAAATAGGTGACATGAAATACAATCCCTAGAAATTACATGTACTTTCTCCACTGAGTTGAATATCTCCGAAACCGGGACTCTTGTTGTCAGGTGAGAGATATGAACGCGATAACTTCTTGTTGTGAAGAACCCAACGGATATATTTATATCAGAGAAGGTACATGGATTGTATTTTGTGTTGCGTCGTTTTAAAAAATATAGATATTTTGTGATCCTAAAAAGAAATATGAGCATGTAGCAATATTATAATAACACCAGGGTGAGTAAATTATGACTTAATTTTCATTTTAGTGTGAACTAAAACCCTTTAACTGAGCTTAAAACACGAAAATCTTATCAGCCAATCACATGGCAGTAACTTTTAGACATGTAGACATGGTCAAGACGATCTGCTGAAGTTCAAACTGATTATCAGAATGGGGTAGAAAGGTGATTTCAGTGACTTTGAATGCGGTACTGTTGTTGGTGCCAAACTGGCTGGTCTATTGACTGGAGTATTTCAGAAACTGCTGATCTACTGGGATTTTCACTCACACAACCATATAGGGTTTATAGAGAATGGTCTAAAAAACAGAAAACATCCAGTGAGTGTCAGTTCTGTGATCTGGCGAAAATGCCTTGTTGATGTCAGAGTTCAGAGGAGAATGACCAGACTGGTTCAAGCTGATAGAAAGACCACAGTAACTCAAATAAGCACTGGTTACAACTGAACCGAGGTCTGCAGAAGAGCATCTCTGAACACACAACACGTCCAACTTTGAAGCAGACGGGCTACAGCAGCAGAAGACACACCGGTGACACTCCTGTCAGATAAGAACTGGAAACTGAGGCTACAATTCACACAGGCTCACCAAAACTGGACAATAGAAGATTGGAAGAATGTTGCCTGGTCTCATGAGTCTTGATTTCTGCTGCAACATTCAGACAACATGAAGTAACCAGCATGAAAGCATGGATCCATCCTGCCTTGTATCAAAAGTTCAGGCTGGTGGTGTAATGGTCTGAGGGATATTTTCTTGGCACACATTTTGAGCCCCTTAGTACCAACTGAGCATCGTTTAAACGCCACAGTCTACCTGGGTATTGTTGCTGACCATGTTTATCCCTTGATGACCACAACGTATAATCTTCTGATAGCTACTTCCAGCAGGAAAACGCGCCATGTCACAAAGCTCAAATAATCTCAAATTGGTTTCTTGACAGTGAGTTCACCAAACTCAAATGGCCTACACAGTCACCAGATCGAATCAAATAGAGCACGTTTGGGATGTGGAGGAACAGGAGATTCACATCATGGATGTGCAGCCAACAAATCTGCAGCAACTGTGTGATGCTATCACAGGGGTAGGCAAGTTCGGTCCTAGAGAGCCGCTATCCTGCAGAGTTTGGCTTCAACCAAAAAAAAACCTCTCTTGCCTATGAGCCTTAGTAATTCTGAAGACATTGATTAGCTTGTTCAGGTGTGTTTGATTAGTGTTGGAACTAAATTCAACAGGACAGCGGCTCTCTAGGACCGAACTTGCCTACCCCTGTGCTGTCATGTCAATATGGACCAAAATACTGAGGAATGTTTACACTTACAGCACTTTGTTCAATCTATTCCATGAAGAATTCAGGCTATTCTGAAGGCAAAAGAGACTCCTTACTTGCAAGGTGTACCTAAAGTGGTAGGTAAGGGTATGTATACGTTTTTTCTGCAGAGGCAGTTTTGCTCTCCATACATTTCTCTCAACATTTTTGAAGATATGCAATAAATACTGACACATTTAGCAAATCCTAAACACTCTTAGCACTGTCTTGAGGCAACAATGTGCTTCGCTGGTGAAGCCAAATATTGAGCTTCAGCACAGAGAGAATTCTGTTCTCATTCTGGCAGCTGGCAGAGTATAACCACAGTTGGATCATCCGATTACTCTGATGATAAGTCTGCCATTGACTGTCTATGGGGCCTTGTACACTGCTTTGAATTGTTGGTGTAAAGTGGGAGATGGCACAGATATATCCGCCTCGGCCTGATGGAGTGACTTTTGTGCAGAATGTGGACTATCTATGCGATGGGATGTAAAAGAAATATTTTTTTACTTAAGTGTACACAATTAAGAACTTTTATATGCTTTTTAATGAATGAAATTATGGCATCTAATCCACTAATAATCCTTTTAATTAGTGAGCTACTCCATTGCATGCATGGCTTCCCAATTATTTCACTGCACTACAGTTTTTTAATTGAATGTAGAATGAAATGCTTATTGCAATCCATCAGAATAATTGGCAGCACCCAAACTCTGATTCATAAACTCAACAGTTAGATGAAATTAATGTCTAAATATGATTAAAGGACAGACTTGTCATGACCAGGGAATGTAATTTAATCAGCCCAACAGTATTCTACAAAAATGCTGCTGTTCTTTGTGTTTATTCTTAAAATTATATGTGTCTTTTTTTCCAAGTATACAATCAACTTGGATGTTGAAGTCATTTCAAGTTAAATTACATTAAACTGACTTAAAAATGAGCTGAATCTTGTATAACTTAAAAAAGTTGAAAATTGCTTAACTTATTTTGATGAGTTAAAGCAGTGTAGCATATGTTGTCATAACTTATTGATCATATTTTTTACAGTGTACAAAACTAAACATACTAAAATAATGAAACCAACAACCCTTTGACAATAAATATTTATCTGTTTGAGAGGAAAAAAAAAAGTTAATCTATGTAATTGTATATAAAGGTTAAATATGTTTAGTGATTGTTATGTTCAGAACGAAATACTTGCACCCTGCACAGTGTATGGAATACTGCTAACTAAAAAGTATGTGAAACAGTATATATATATATATATATATATATATATATATATATATATATATATATATATATATATATATATATATATATATATGCAATGCTAAATATTTTGGTTGTTGTCAAAGGACCTCATGTAAAACTCTTTGCAGTCTGATCAAATAAGTAAAAAAAAAAAGATCTCTTTATTAAAAAGTTACTTCCAGTTATTTGAAACGTAAAAAAGTGCAATGCATTGTGGTATACATGCAGTAGCCAATTCTGCATGCTATGTTTTATACAGTATGGATCCTATGCACCGTACACATATCTAATGCAGAATTAGTAATAGTAGCATGCTAGTTTGAATAAATTCGCCCTTCTTGTTACTGATTGGGAACCTTGAACCGTTTTATCCGAACACATAGCCTATTTAAACAAGTGAAGGAAACATGATAGTCAGTGGATGAATGCTAAGCTTACTGAGCTTGTGGCTAAAGAGGGTGGTTTTCCAGTGTACATGACTCAGGTACGAAATGAAGCTCCGCCGCGGGCTAAGCTGTCACTCAGACCTGGGGTTAAAATAGAAAGATCTCCTACCCAAGGCAAGGACAACAGCGAGAGGATTCAATGTGTTATGTCGTGCCTCCCAGACGGAGAATTACGGCAATGTTATTTAAAGAGTAAATATGATTCATTTCAAGACCTTCAACCATTGTTGTACATGCGGCAACTATTTAATACAAACCAGTACTCTCCCTTGCAAAGATTTACAGTGGTAGCTAGTTTACACCAAAAACACTATAGTGATTATTATTATTATTATAGCTATCAATAATAAGTTAAAATGAAATTTCTGTCATAATTTACTCACCCTCATGTCACTCCAAACCTGTAAGACCTTCGTTCATCTTCGGAACACAAATGAACATATATTTGATAAAATCCAAGAGCTTTCTGACCATCCATAGACTGCAACTATATTACCATTTTATCATATTACCATATTTTCAAGGCCCAGAAAGGTAGTAAAGACATTGTTAAAAAATAGTCCATGTGACTGCAATGGTTCAATGTTAGAAGTGACGAGAATACTTTTTGTGTGCAAAACAAAAAACAAAAATAACGACTTTATTCAACGATTTCTATTTTTGGGTGAACTAACCCTTTAATACAATATTGCCTTTAAACCAGGGTTATTATAGTTAACTAAGACAGTTTTGTTACTTGAAATAAATTAAAACGATACCTATAATAAAATAACAATTTTCAGCTAGTTGCCAATAAAGCTATTCTCATTTTCGCTTAGGTTAACTTGATGTACTATAAAAAAAAAACTGAAAAAAAAAAAAAAAAAAAAAAAAAATATATATATATATATATATATATATATATATATATATATATATATATATATATATATATATATATATATATATATATATATAGTAGTATCTCATTGATATTAAAATAACTGCTTGCTTATAAGAGTCATTCAGTATGTTTGTACTTTGGTTTAATTTGTTAAATTGAATGTATTATAATTTACATATTATAATGTACACATTTGACTAAAAAGTCATATATATATATATATATATATATATATATATATATATATATATATCCTCATTTAATTTAATTTTAATTCAGTATTCTTTTCAATATGATTTTAGTTTGTATTATTGTATTATTTTTCAAATATTTCATCATTTATTAAATGTAGTACTTTCATACAACACAGTGTTCCATTCAAATATTTTTTTATATCAATTATTTATTTGCGTGTTTGTTTATTTATTTATTTACTATAGTACTAAAAAAAGTTACCACAATTTTATTGTTGTAACAATAACTATATATTCTAATTTAGTGGGAGCTGTGGTTTATTTGGTTGTCTCTCAAAAGCCAAAATACCAGTTTATATATCCTGTGTGACTTTATAGATACGGTTTTCTTTTAGGAACACTCTCAAACTTCAGACAATTCTGTGAGAAACTGCTCCGACTGTATCGCATCACAAAAAGCAAGAAATTCCCAGGTTCTGCACAAAGCAAGGGAAATGTATATATAAGAGGCCGGACAGTTGAGGAGAGGCAAGGTTGTATCCACACTGCAGTGTGCTTGAGTGGGCATGTAGGCCATGCACGACTGCTGATGCGTCGCTCGCCCCCAGGAGCGAGAGGGGGGAGTTTGTACACACGAGTCAAACAAGCCTCCCTGCATTCATGTGACATCCTCTGCCCCAGAGAAAGATAATGCTGGTTCCACAGTAAATAAAGTCATATTCAAGAAGACAGGTTCGGTTTTGTAGGATTAATGGTTCATTATTTCTGAAAATAATTTCAGTCTGGGTGATTTTATCATGCATGAAGAGTTATATAATGCGCCAATTTGCGTATTTTGGGCCAATGGCGATTGGGCAGGGACTTTGAGGTAACAGAAATTACACATTTGACCTTTAAATTGACTGCTACAGAAGGTCAAAGAAATATGGATACAAATGCGACGTGTGAAAGAAAACGTTAAGGAGGCGAATTCTTATCCATCAATCAGGCGTCGCAACGTTAAGGACTGTGTTTCTTCAACGTTGGATTAACATACATCAGAAAGGCCAATTACCCTCAATATCTTAAGCTTAAGATGAGGGGCCTGAGGTGCTTTCGAATATGGAAGGACGTGGGTCTAATTATACAGTATGATCCCTCTCACTTGTCGTGATGAATGGCTTCCTGCAAAATCAAAACCTGTGAGGGAGTCATGGATCAATCCGAGCTTTGGATTAAGAGTTCTCTGATAGCCCCCTGTCGAGATCAGGTTTAGAGAAGTAGGCTCTTACGGTTCTCGTTTTAATCGTCTCCTTTACGCAATCATCCTACTTTTATTCGTGAGGCTGTGATGGTCTTCAAATGAGCTTATCCAACGCCTCAGACAAGCTAGCACCTTCCCTCTGTCGATATGACTAACCCTGAAGCCACAAGGAAGGTGGAGGTGTGAAATTATCTTTAAATAAAAGTGCAAGAGCTTGGGCCTACTGTACTTTTTGCTTTATGTTAATCGTTGGTGTAATGTACTGTATTAATTTATTGTTCGTTTGCTCCCTTCTTTTCTGGCACTTTCCAGAATTGAGGTACGCTTTGGTGTCTGATTACTTTATTAGAATTATTATGTTTTAAACTATTGTCTAAAATAAAATTAGCCTAGCATGAGAAGAGGTCAGTTTTAAACAAATCTAATGCCTGTAAATGCCTCTCCTATTGAAGTGGATTTTGGCCTGTCCCTCCTTAGAGGTCTTGTCCGTCTGGACTTTAACTATTAAAATCACATGTCATAATTGCAACACTTTCAACCCTGTTACCCAAATTATTGCAATAAAAATAGAAAACATTTTTTTCTTTAATTATAATTCCATCAGTTACTCCAAGCTGACATTGGATCCCAATCTCGCTTTTACTTCTAGTTTAATTTGCAACCCTACCTGCAACTGTGTTACTGTTCGGGCATAGTTTATTTTTAGTATTTTTATATAGGTAAATGTAATTTTTCTGTTTATTCAATGTTCATCACTACGAAGTTGCACAATCACCAAATCAAGAGTTTCAAACTATTCAAAATATATCTTAAATTGAGGTAACAGGGTTGCAAAAATACATAACATTAATATAAAACAACACATATAATATATAGTTTGGATTATTTAGGGATTTAAACGCATCAAATGCCTGTTTCTCCCTCTTAAATCGGGAATTTTTGCCTGTCCCAACTTAGAGGTCTTGACCTTCTTAAAGTTATTTAACAATTAAAGTCATACAGCGGCAAAATTTTGACATCTTCAAACTTGTTACCATTTTTTGTAATAAAAATGGTCAAACAAACATTTTTCTTAAACTTTCAATTCCTAGAATGAATCACTATAAACTACAACATTGAATCCCAAACTAGCTTAGTTTTAGCTTAGCTTAAACTAGCTAGCTTAGCTCGGGGTAACGAGTAACAGGGTTGCAAATTTAGCCTGAACTATATTTAGAAGTAAATTTAAATTTAAAAACTAAGCTAGTTTACTTTTCTGGTGTTTATAATGTAATTTTTTTAATGTTTGTCAAAGTCACATAAATCATAATAATGCAAATACAACAACATTTATAATATTTACTTTTAAGCTCTTCTTTTCAAATTTAACTTGTTAAAAAAAATCTATGTATACATATTGTATAAACAGAATACATACAAAATTAAAATATATAAATATATATTTGAATTTTTCACCCTGTTGGTAGAAAGCGTCAAATGAATTTGTTAGAGAATCAAGAGTGTCTGTGTCATTGTGAGTGTGATGTGTCATTCCAGGCCGTAATTTGTAAAGCAAAACGTGTATGTGAACTTGGTAGTTAGCAAGTTTTCAGAATGAACCTCCAGTCTTTCTCACCGCAGGCTGGCTAAAAGAATGGCCTGTATTTCTCCGTCTCATCTCTGTTTTGTTATGAACGAAATAGTGACTTTTACACCCAGTTAACGACTGTTTCCCAGCAGTGGCCGCATGACACTACCTCCTCAACCACGGCCTCAACGGTTTTTAACCACTTCCACATCCTCTCTGCATGCTCTACCTCCCCCCCAGCCTTCGTGTTTTGGATGGTGCCTGCTAGCACAACACAGCTGCCAGGACTGATAGCATCGTGCTGGGTAAAAATCGCTGCCAGCGTTTATGCTAGGTGGCTTACGCTTCATATGCTAGAGTGTGTTTGGGGGTTTGTCGAGTTTTAATAATAGTAGACAGGCGGCAAACCAAGATGAGGACTTGCGTGTGGACTTACAAATACTCTGGTTGTCTTCTTAATAGCGCTAGTGAAAATGAGGGCTAACGTCTAAGTGATTTTTTTACATTTCCATTGACGTAGTAATACAATAAAGAAGCCCTATAGCCCAATAAAGAACAGTTTTCATGGAACACGGGGACGTAAAGTGAGCTAGCAAATCAACACCACCTCTGTTTATCCATGAACACCCTGCAGTTATCTCAGTTATCTAAAGCTCCTATCTTTTTTCATTGTCATGTGAAGCAGACATTTCTTCGTCATGCATTTTCTGAGTAAGCACGTTTGGAAAGATGACTAAGTTCCACTTTACTGTAATGAATAATTCACCATCTTGTTTCGTCTGAGATTGTAAAGCAGGAACGAAACTGATATTTTTTTATCTGAATCTTAATTCTCTTTGTTACTGGAAACATTAGTGTAAGCATTAAATGGATTATTTAAAAATACAGTTTATGTTTTATGTCAATACAAATTAAGATCAATCAAGGTTACGATGATGTGGAGGTCACGATGACGCAGTTACAATAGTCAATTAGGCCAATTTTTGGAAATTTTAATTAAGAAATATGAATTTTATTATTTTATAAAAGCACTTGCATTAATTCTTCTGGTAAAACTTTGGAAGCTGGTAAGTTGTTTCTCAACAATTTTACAATAGCTTTTTAGGTTTTAGGCTTTATGTTGTCATGACACCGAAACAAAATCAAATATAACTACAAAGAAATTTTTGTAAGCATTATTTTTTTCATGTCAACACATTGTTTTCACACATATCTCGCCCCTTTTATTTCCATTATAAGTGCCTCACAGTAAAACAGATTTTGCGTTAAAAAGTCAAAAATAAATTTTACTACAAAATTGCTGTGCTACATTATGCGCTGTGCTAATTAATGGCTATTACTTTACCACATAATACAAATATTAGAACACAATTTTCATTAAATTTTTCATTCACAACTCTATTTTATCAGGAAAATTCTTTAATTACAAGCCTTGCTAGAAAACGTATAGTTTCTGACATGTGAAACTAAAAGTACGTTTACACAACAACAATGTACTAAAACAGAAAAGTTTTTCCTTTGCATTCTTGAAAAATTTGCATACAGACGACAACGCTGCCAAAACGATCCCGTTGCCACAGATCTGCGAAAACGTTTAGAAACGCTGCATTATTCATGCCAGGCCAGTAGATGGCGATGTTACTTTATAAAAAGAAACACTATGCGCCTATAGAGCGCGTAACTATCGTTTTTACAAAATTGCTCTTTTAAACCCATTTTCAGCCTGCAAAATGCTATTGTCGTGTATAAGAATGGATAAGATGTACAAAAACAGTCAGTTATGCTAATAGATGTTGCAAACAGGTACTGTATGTGTTTATGATTATGATAATAAATTTAAAATCATATAACACACTGGTTTGCAGTGCTAATAGTTTTTTTTATAACAACAGCTTTGTTATTCTTCTAGTTATTTACCTATAGTGGCTAATGAAGTCTCGTACATTCACAGCAAATCGCTTACCATTGAAAAATAAGGTGGATATAACTGAAATGCTACACCTAACAGCATTTAGAAGCAGATAAATAATAAATAATATTGTCAAATCCACTTGAATATCGCTAAAAATGTACGGATCAAGATTACTGTAACGCATCATGCTTGACAGTATATATTTCTGCACCACATGTGATTTTAAATTCCTAGGGGCACAGCAGACTGAAAAATTACATTACTCTGAATTTCTCAACTTCCCTTTATTGCCTCCTCTCTCTTTCTCTACTTTTTTTTCTGTGGTGCTTCCTAAAGACCACAGATTCTATTTTTGCCCTCCTATTTACTTTCATATATTTTAAATGGAGGCGCCCAGAGCCCCTCCCTGTTAAAGACCCAGCCCTGGTTAGCAAACCGGAGGCCGTGACACAGTGCTTCCATTCTTCAGGGGAACTATGTGTGTGTGTGTGTGTGTGTGTGTGTGTGTGTGTGTGTGTGTGTGTGTGTGTGTGTGTGTGTGTGTGTGTGCGCCACGACCCCTCCCTAACCCAAACCCCAAAACCAGCACTGACTGTATCCAGGGGACGCTGTCATTTCCTGTCACGGGAGCCTGTTGTTCAGTTGGTTAAGGTTGGTTAGGGAAGTGATCTTTCTTCAATATTGATGTGGATCTGAAGCAAATGAGATCCATCATTAAATACCTTGTACTGTGGGATTAATTATACAGTATGAGGGAGCTGGGGTCTTTTTGTTTTCTTTTTTGATCAGCCACTTAATGTATTCACTTAATGGCAGTGGAAATTCATGAAAAGGAGTCTTTGATGGTCAGGTCATTAAAAGTGCATGTACTTGTATTCTATCCAAATCTGCATCTTTATTCATTTTTATGAATTGGTTAAACACTGTCACCTCAAATAACGTTTCGGCAAACCACTTAAGCTGCAGGTGCTATTTGCTAAACATTGCAATTATGCCATTGCTAAACAGTGCAGTCTGTCGCTCACACTAAAAAACAAGTTTAGTCTCATGTCTACGTTATATATAAATTCTATATTTTATCTGTATTTCAGACTGACTAAAAGTAATTATAGGAATTCACGACTATTACGGTTTCCTCATATTTCTTAGACTGTCATCGTTTCACACCAGAACTTTTTGTTTGCACAGAGGGAGGCAAAAGAAATGGTGAAATGAAATGACAACATGGACTTGAGTCACATAGCGCTTTGTATATGGAAAGTAATTGCAAAACAATAGTTGAGAAGACTATCTGTATGAACACTATTTTGAACTGCTCTCAGCTTGTGGTGAAATCAATTAAAACTCACGCTGTTTATTACCAATTGACTGAAATTAAGTGTTCTTGCAGTTGGAATGCGAGTCGATTCAATTTTTGGGGAATGAACATGTGAAATGAGGCATTACTTTTACAACCATCTGATGCGAAAGAGGCATCTGGCTCCTTCAGAAAAGAGATTTAACCAGAGTAATGCTCTGCCATTTATCTACTCCTCCACTTTTACCATCAACATTATGCTAATAGGACGACTCAGTAGCTCGTTACACACTCCTTGTGAAAATCCGTGCCACGAAATCCATAGGATTCGTCGAGTTCCTATTCTCCGGATTGCCTGCTCACTCTCGGACGTATAGATCTGCTTTGAGGTTCTTATCTGACTCTCCCAGCTCCCGGCGTAATGCGTTCACTTACCAACCGCACACACTCGTTCTTCGCGGGGAAAAGACAGAAAAGAAGGACTGACACTACAGTCTTAAATTCACAGTCAGCTCAGAGGAAAGCACACAGCTCTAAGCCGCCCCTGTTGCTGCCTGCAAGGTGGAGATATTACAGCTCTGTGTAGGGCAGATGCAAAGATCTGAGCAGCACTAGATAACCTGAGTCTGTCGAGCTTGTTTCCGCTCTTCCAAAATATTGGGAACATAGGCTTGATTTGAAACCAAATAGAGACATATTTAGATGTGCACAAGCTATAATTGTGAGATAAGGATTTAATGTCATTCAATGTCTTGACAAAAAAGTTTGTAACATTTGCCCAAGAAGAGAAGACAAACCTTCTGATATTTGTGGCTATTAGTTTACAGTGTTAGCTTTAAAGCTGTCTATGCTAGTCTATAACTTTAAGCAGATTATTAACCTCTAAAGACATACCAACTGTGAGGTTGTTAATCAATTCTATATGCTTTTGTTGAAGTCGTCAGTATGCATTACTTCAACAGATGTTTCAAATCGTCTTTAACAGGGGAATTTCTAATGAAGAAACCTGATTCTGCAGAATAATCTCCACTAATCAGAGAATCAAAACAAGCAGACTACAGATTCACCAATAAAAGCGTTAAAGAGGCTATATGCGTTTTTCTGAAATTTAAACTCGCGACTGACACCTGTGGCCAAAAAACAGAACTGCTCTTCCTTTCTGCTCGCTCTCACAGCACTCGTACGTGCACACTTCACAAGTCATCTGCTGCAAGGAGGCCAACATTATGTTTACAGAGGTAAGAACAGTCACAAAATATCAAAATCAATTGCACTGCTTGCGAGTGTAGGCTACTTGCTGACTAGCGGTGGTGGCAGAGTGATCTGAAACGTTTAACATGAACGCGCTTGACGTCACATCCGCAGACAGCGCGGGAAAATCCGACCCGACAGAAAATAGGAAAAATAGGATACAGGCTTATAGTGCACCCACTGTGAGCGGACAAGGTGCCAGTATGCTCAACAGGAGATGTTTGAGTCATAAATGGAAAAATAAAAAGGCTATTGTTACGTTTATTTTGGGGAAAAAGTTCCATATAGCCCCTTTAAGTACACAGTCTTGTACTTTTGCCATTTGGTCATGGTTTTCAAATACTTTTGTTACAATACAAATTACAAAGTTTGTAATGTGATTCACCTTATCTGGTTGGTCTGGTTCATGGCTTATAACTTGATGAAGACTTTTTTAACAAGCCTAATGGAAAAAACTTTGGGAACCAGTGGGAGGGCACTGTTGTGGTCTATATCACCTGCTGCTGACTGCAAAATAGCATATTACTTTTACTGTCCTATACTATATGTATGGCAGATATGGTAAGAGTAGTATATCAGTATGCTCATTTGAATTCAGCCTTTGTGCTACTTGCTAATGTTAGCAAAAAAAAAAAGACTGATATGCCTCATCAAACTTCATGTTCCAATAGAAAATACGTCAACACACTAAACAAACTTCTCTTGAGTTTAAGAATAAAAGTAATCATATGACTTGGCTAGCATCATCAAGAATGTTTTGCATTTCCGAATGAATCTACTAAGCAATATAAATCAAACATTCCAGGTGGTGCCATTATGGTTCCGGCAGGCTGAATCTATAAGGAGATCATGACTTGATTTCATATGCACTTTCATGTGGCTTGCCATTTAATTATACATTAGTTTAGGGCCTCGGAATGAGACCCCGTCACTTCACAGGTACAAACAGTTGAATTATTGAGCAGCGTATATGCTGGAAATGCAGCAGCGTAGCTGTTTCAGTTCAAAAATGGGAAAGACTGCAGGGTGATGTATCCCCTTATTCTTACACTCCCAGAGTTACTCTCAGCTCTTTGAGTCAACTGAGCCGCTTTTCTATCACATTCGGCTCTGGAGGGCTGCGATTAAACTTGGTCAGACAGCTTCGCATGGATTTTTGTCGTTAGCATTTTGGTCTTGTTCTGTGTTGCCTGAATATCCGTGAATTTTCAAAGCATTGAAGCAGAGACTTCCAAAATGTAATACAAAGCCTTTTGACAGATCAATTATGAGGGTACAGCTCGAAGTGGCTAAAAGTGCCACTGACTATAGCAAAATGAGGTTTAATTCAGTTCCACGGTACTATGTGAGTGTACAGCTAAACCTACAGTAAATACAATTAAATACCCTGTTGGGTATATATCCTATTGGATATAGACCTCAAGGAACTGTATGCAGAAAGCATTGACATGGAATTTAAGGATATGAAATGTGGAATGTAAATGTGAAATTTAAAGCTGAAGTGTGTAATTATTGTTTTAATGTTTAATACTTACTCCTAGAGAGAGACTAGAGACAACTATAAGTAAGCCATTTGTAGGTTGATTCACACTAAAAGTGTAAACTCTGCAGTGTTATCAAAACATTGCACTGTTTGTTTCAGCATCCCAATCAGCCTGGCATAGCAACTGTGGATGGACCAATGGCATGAGCTTTGGGTGTGGCCTTTTGTTTGCAGACCCATTTTGCAATTCCTTTTGCAAATTCTGTGATAGTGGAGCTGAAATTAAATACCATTAACTTTAGAATTTTAAAGTTTGGAATTTTAAATGTAAGTTTGAAAATGATATTTTAACTTCTTAAATTGTAATTCTTTCAAATTGCCATGAAAATTCCAACATGAATGTTTGCATGCATCTATCATAAATTGTCTATTGAGAAAATGCACTCTTAAACCTTGGTTGACTGAAGCCATTTTTGGAATGTAGCCATCGAGGATGCATGTCTTGAATGCTGTCTCAAAAATATAACCGTAAGTTAAATCAAGGCCATTTTAAATTGCCAATATATAGTAGCCTGGCTAACGCCAGACCCAATTCTCATTGAGACTTGGGTCTGGGAACCACATGTAAATTTTCTCGTATTTGAGGCGTGGTTTACGATTGCCTGGCGCCGTTTATTGGGTGCTAAGCATGTCTGTCAAATGCGCCTGTACGTAGCTCATATGCAATCGTTTCAATTATACCAGATGACGTATGTAGAGCGACAGAAATTAGACAAGGAAGAAGACGATGGGTAAGATATTTTTGTGTAAACAATGACGTTCAGCGACTATTGCCGTTTGTGCAAGATAAACATGCGGTAGTTCGCGTCTGCTGCCATGTTGAATCCATAGAAATAAACAAACTGCTTCGGTGTGCATAGATGTCGTCATCGTCTTGCTCCCTCCCCGTTCTGTGATTGGTTCCCTAAATGAGGCGAAAATCTGGCCCATGGTATCCATACTGCCTTTCAGCGTGAATAAAATCGCGCTGCGGGAAGGCAGCATGGGGAAACCCAGACTAAATATACAGTGCATGTGCAAATGTAATTTTAAAGTTCCTGTGAACCAGAAGTTGCAAACAACTTTACTTAGGTATTTCCAAGTGAAGCAGGATATTGAATAGAGGGCATGTTTTATTTTATTTTACCTCCATCCCTCACTCATAGCCAAGCGGCAACCTTCCGGTCTCTTTCTTGAAACCAACACAGAAGTGAATTAAACTGCAATTCATCGATTGGCCACTAGAGACAGGCTCCAAAAGTGAGTCAATCCCATAGACCCCCCATTTTAAACTGCCCAACTTTAAAGCAGGAAAAAAAAATGTACAGCCTGGTACAAAAAGTGGTTTTGGTCTATATAGCAAATTGTTCCCTTCATGACAACTGTGAGGGGGGTGAATTTTTTTATAACTTATATTATATTAAGCCTTAAAGTTCTGCATAATTAAGGGCGTGGTCACTTGAGTGACAGGTGGATTGCTGCTGCTGTTGTTTGTAGCCACCACGTCACCTCAGCTAATCCCACCTCTTTGCCCATTTTCGTTTATCCGGGAGTGACGTGTGGTGATGCGCTGCCAAGATGGCGACGGCCAGCTCCTCCCACTTTCTATGCTCATAGATATGCCCTGTCCCAAATGGCACACTCCGGACTTGTGGACTTCCTCAGAGTCCACACTTCGGCGACGTCATGTAGTGCAGACCTATCGGGCCCTTAGCGCGAGTCCAGCGCGAGTCCGCGAGGGCGCATTGAAAGGTATTTTTGGGACAGACTCGATCGTCACGCCGGAAACAGGAAGACAGTCTGGTTGTTGTATTTATTATGTTATGGACAGGAGCTGCAGGTTCGGGGAAATATGCTGACTATTGTTGTTGTGTTTACATATGACTCAGTAAAGCCCTGACATTCTGTTCTATTTATTTAATGAATCATAATATTATATTATTATATTATTCAGCTCACTATTATTAGCCTATGTTTGAGACATCAACCACTGGTTGATGATCATAATGTTTGTATAAATTGTCATAAAAACCGTAATGATAATTACACTTAAATATTTTCTTCTCAGCCATGTTAACAATTGTCCTGAGCAAAATCTCCTCCCATCCGTTGTCTGATCGGCCTTTCGCAAGGATTCCTGGGTAGTTAAAGTGCATTGAGCCTGCTTCTATGCGGGCTTCGCAGAACGAAGCGCTGCTGAGCACACTTCAGTGCGTTAAAATGCTAAATGGGACGGCCTCAGACTCGTAGACTCGGCGAGCACGCGCAATTTAAGTCCACGAGACCAAAAGTCCGCAGGAAGTGCGCCATTTGTGACAGGGACAAAGTCTATGCTCATAGCAGACTGATGGATGGAGGGGAGTGGTTAAGGATATTCAACCCAAGCATTCAAACTGACGTCATCAGAGAAGAAACACCATTCCAGAGCGGAAGCAAGTTTTCAGATTTCGATAAAAGATTATTAACAAGAGTAATTAAACAGAGTATAAACTTGCATGGACTAATTGTTCACCACAAGACTAGTAATGTGCCCTAGCAAAGTAAATAGGGTCCATTTTGATTTCATGCCGACTTTAAATCACTTAAATTGTGTTGTAATGTTTTAATATGTGACATTATTTAGCATTGTGTCTAACTTTTAAAACTGGAATTTTACATTTAAATTTTAACCTCTTAGAAAAAGAATTGTCAAATTTAAATGTAAAGTATACTTAAAAAATGTACTCAGTTGACTGAAGACATTTTTTTTTTAATGCAGCCACCCAAGACATACACTGTCTTTAATTTACACATCCAGATGTGCGATATACAGCTGATTGGGTGAGGGGAAAAAGAGAGTGTAAGAGAAATAGAGGGGTGTAACAAAAGCTGACAGACTGAGTGTTTTTCGAAGCTGGATACGCATGAGTGGGCTGGTTAAGTTGATATCTACTGGGGTTGGTGGGTGAGGGGCGTGCGTGTGCCAGGCAGGAGGCCCTATGCTCCATGACAGGTGAAGCCTATTACTACAGCTGAGACCTCGCAGCTGACCTGGATCTACTGTGGATCCTCTCTGCAGAACACATGCCATGTTCCCGGGATTACTACGAGCCCTTTGAGACAACAGACTGCAGCTCATGCTTTAAGAATGATGGCAAATTGAAGTATGCGTGGTCAGCCCCAGAGCTTAGTTTTAGCATGATGCAATCGTTAATAAAACTACAACTTACTTTGAAGTCAAAAAGTCAGCCCGAAGCTTTGCATCAAGTAGGTCGGCTTTGAGGTGCTTAAAATCTGGAACGTGACATCTTCTTGCACTCATTTCTCTCGAGCGCTGCTCAGTGTGACATAAATGAGCACTTGAACACCTTTCTATCGTTGACGTGCTGTAAGTGCTTTTGAAGGTTTATCCCTTTCAACCGTACCTATCCTATGACTGTACGACTACAGGTTTAACCTTCTTGGAAATATTCAAGACTTCTCCACAAGGTATTAAAAGGAGACCACCGAACGTTCTGCAGAGCAACTCAACATTGAATAAGCTCTAAAATCTGATTGTATGAGCCAGTTTGAAATTGCCATTATAGTCACAGCAGGGATCACACCTCAAATACATTTTAAAGTAATGTGGCAAGTTGCGGTACTGTGCTTAACCTTCTTGGAAATCTTCAGGGCTTCTCAGCAAGACACCAATAGATAAAAACTAGCAAAACAACCCAACCTTACAACTGGTTTTGCAAGGTATTAAAGAGTCTCTTGAATATGGTCTCAAAAATATGATTGTGTGTTCGAAGCCATTGTAAATTGTCAATACAGGGTAGGTTCAAATTAAATTGTAGGTAGGTGACCTTAAATTACTATCAAATTAAATTGTATAGTAATGTGCCAAGTTGCAACATAATTTTACATTGTACTAACTTTCATGCAGATCTTCTCTGCAAGGCATCAAGTGACAAAAGAAGACCACTAAAAGTTCTGAAAGCAACCCAACCTTGAAGGGTCTCTACACTGCCGAAAAGATTATTATATGTTTGAAGCCATTGTAAATTGCCAATATACATATACAACAGCTTGGAACATACATGCAAATGTGACCTTAAAGGGGACATATCATGAAAACCTGACTTTTTCCATGTTTAAGTGCTATAATCGGGTCCCGGTGCATCTGACAACCCAGAAAACGTGAAAAGAGAGTTTTAGTAAGCCTTTATCTGCAAGCATGACAAAAAATATACAGTTTTTGAGCCGATTCTGACGTAGGAAGGAGATCTTATTATAATATTACCGCCCCTTAATCTGTACGTTTCCACCCACGGCACCGCCATTTGGTTTCGCAAGCCACAACAGTGTAACCAGTTCTAACACAAAAGTATGAGCAAAGCATGCAAACTCTGTCGTTGGCTGCACAGACGAGCACAGAACACTATTTGACCAAAAAATGTCACAGCTGTCTTATGAAGATCTTGTGTCAACTTGTGTAAAAGTTAAAGATGACAGTAAACCGATAAGATGAATCAATGTAACTTCACAACAACTAAATAAATGTATCCACTAACTATTCAGAAACGTCCAGATGCAGTCTAAAGGTTGCAACCTCTTCTTAAGTCTCTCTGTAAGGCTGCACTCCGCTCCTCGTTATTTCTGAGATTTTGGATTATTCGCATGTTTTGTTATTGCCAGAGTATCCAAAGCTCGTGTAAAGGTTGTTTTCATTCAAGCTGTTGCATTGTTTTGCATTGTGCCTAACCTTAGAGATCTTCTGGGCTTCTTGCAAAGCGGGGGCGGAAAAATGAAGTATGCAACATAGGCCCTTTACACCTGGTATGAAGATGCATTTTGGTCGATCTTATCACAAGTAGTCGAGGGAGACAAATTCCTGTTACACCTGGTGCTTTAATCTGTCTCTTTTGTCCACAATCATCCACTATAGGCGGGTAAATGTATGTTTTTTTTTTTTTCAGATCTTTCGATCTAATTGACGACATAAGATTGAGCAATTTACATATGAACATGTATGATGGAAAAACACATGGAGTGCAGCAGCTTTCGTTTCTGCTCTGATCGATTAAAGACCACAGCGAACGTTGTGAGTGTGTGTTAGAAATCAGGGATGGTGTGAGAACATTGTGGTTGGTGCATTTTTCGTCTTCAAACCAAACTTGGGTCTTCAGTCGATAAAGTTTAAATCCCGTCTGGCTAGAACGCTTCCCGTAATGTATACGCATTAGGTCAGTAGGTGGAGAGTAGACGGTCTTTTGTGGCTGTTCAAACGCATTTGACCACATGGGTGTTTACACTACGAAAGCAATCCGGACGAATGCGTTTTCAACTACCTCTGGAAGTGGTCGAAAGTGGACAAGCTCAAAACGTTTTAGACCCCGTTTACGCCTGTATTTAGCGTCGTCCAGTTGTGATCCGATCTACGAAAACGCTTCTTAATATGAGGTGTAAACAGGGCCATATGTACTGCGTAGATCAATAATTTGAAGGGGGTCCAAAATCATCCAGATCTCCCACTCCATTCAGCTTCTCCCTCAACACATCCACCTGATATTGTGTTGTTGCTGCACTTGGTGCTTGTCATCAGGAGACTGGGAGCACCCAAATTTCTGCAAAGCAACCTAGCCTGGTTTTGCAAGTTGTCAAAAGTCTCTTGGAGCTCTTGCTCTAAATTCCAATTGAATGGATGACCTATGTTGGAAGCCCCTGTAAAAGTTTTTGTCTGCATTGTTAGGTGATTGAAAATGCTCAAAGATCCGGAGAACTGCCCGAGACATTGCAGAGGTAATCTATCTGTCTTGACTTTTTTCTCTCGTTTGGCCTGAAATCAGGAACACCTTGCGCTTCGACTCTCTGAGAATGATGATTTTCAGTTCCCAAATGTGAATCATCATTTGGTGTCTTTATGAAACATGACTGACCCAAAATGACAACCGAAACCTTTAGCTCCACTTCGTCATCCATCAGTCCTACCGAAATAATTACAGTGGCTGCCTGAGACCCAAATCGAGGGGTCGAATCTAATAACCTCCATTACCTCCTCATACATCTCAGACTGCAAGTGCTGCGTAATGAGGTTAGGTCTCCTGCGTAACATATAATACTCAGTCTCAAGGCATATTGAGGCTGATTTTAAGGCCCTGGCCGTTTTTCTGGAGAAATGGCATTCTTTGAAGGTGTCCACAGGCAAACCCGGGTGGATATTATCAGCATCTCTCAGCTGAACCGTGATGCCTGCCAGGGTCTTCAGTGCGGTCGACTGGCAGGCTGTCGCTCTGAGCAGTAGGGTTTTTCTTTCCTCTTGTTTTGGCACAGAGTTCGGGGCAGATGCCACACTCATCCCTCAGGGTTTTGCGTGCTTATGTCTGGATGTATGTTTGTGTGTTTGGCATGAAACCTGTGGCTGCCGTTTCATAAGGCAGAGGAGGCACGTGTTAAATAGCTCATCTTTGGCATCGTGGTGGCAATAGTGAGGTCTTCACAACAGATGGAAAGAAAAGCAGACGGTGTAGCAAACCTCCGTGGAGTAGATGTAGGGAATGTTTTGCACTCAGGATTGGATTAAAGCAGACAAATTGTGTGGAAACAGTGGCATTTTCCTTTCTTCATCTCCGATTTTGAGTGAAACTGCCAATATAGCACTTACAACACATACTCAAATCTTGAGGTTTGCCATGGAAGTTCTGATTTTGACTCATGATTTTGAATCTTCGTGTGTTGGTTTAAAAAAAACATGATTGTGTTTGTAGGTGTTGGTACGAAAAGTGTGGTTCTGCCACACATACATTTGTTTCCGTTCGGAGAGGAATTGATACGTTCAATGTCAACATGGATAGACGATTTCTAATATGTCATTGTAGTTTTTAACTTGAGATATGTACATACAATATGCGTGTTTCACTTGTATATTATAGCTAGTGAGCTTAATTTACTTTGATTGATTAACCCCACCTGGATTTCATTTATAAATCAATTTGCCATTTAAAAAGGTCTTCCTTAGACAGAAAAGTTTCTGCATCGTTGTTGTGCGTCTTCAGAGTATTAATAATAAAGATTTTTATCTCTAAAGTTTTCTATGCTGTGCATAAACGTTTGTTTTATTACCAGTCATATGTTGATATTGTAGGGATGTATCCGAATGTACAAAAATGCATATAAAATGCCTATGTACAGTATATAAACGAGATCCACCATTTTTTGCATTCATATTTTTAATTCCCTTTCACATTGTTTCCATGAAAAGAACTTAGGTTTACTTGAAACATGAAACTGCTAATTATAGTTCCAGATATTTAGATATTCCTCAAAGGGAAGATGCAAATAGCACGAAACCTATGCTGCAGCTGAAGATAATGCAATTCATGTATGCATTGCCACTGCAAACACACACACACACACACATACGTGTCGGCTTGAACTGATTAAACATTAATATTCATTAATATTTGCACTAGTTTTTAAAGGTGATGATCACATTGTAGAAAGTGGAAAATTATTATTGTGCTTCCAAAAAGTCGAAAAATGAAGCAAGAAATATTTTTTGAAGCCTATGCGGGCAAGGATGTTTTACGTCCTTGCATCAGAGCTAAGGCTAAAATTAGACCTAAATCATCATGCATTAACGGTTCTCTGAATCCTCTTTGCTCTCAACAATTTATGCTAAGCATTGCAAAACGTCAGTCTAAATTTAGGAGTGGAACAAAGATAAGATTTTGCTCATTTGTGATGAGCTGAACGCTTTGCTGCTGATCTTCTTTATTTTAAATTCTGTTTGTTGATTTGTTGCCCCCTCCAAACACACACACACACACACACACACACACACACACACACACACACACACACACACACACACACACACACACACACACACACACACACACACACACACACACACCTGCATCAGGATATTGTGACACATAACTGACAAGCCCTTATTGAGTGAATAAAAATGAAAGCAAGAAGGCCATTCCGAGTATGACTGTGATGCTGATTTGAGATTACTGGTAAAATATCTCCTTAATAAATTTGCACAAGCCTGTTCCTTGACATGATACACTAGCTATAGACTATCAACTGGAAATGATGCTAGATATCCTTAGGCAGCCATTTTATATGCAGCTTTAAATGTGGCGCTACTACAGAAACTTCACAGACAACAGCTTTTTCACAGCTTGCCTATCAAAATAATATTTACTCATTTAACAAAATCATCTACTCTTTTAAAATTACCTTTTAGTATCGGAAGGGTTTCAAATTAACCTTGATGCATCATGTTACAACAGGGGTCCAAACGAAAATAGGCCTAAGTTTTCTATTATTTAAAGTAGCTTTATTAGCACCTGCAATATTGAATTGTATCTTTTTGTATCTTTTTAAAATGTCAATTTTCCCCATAGGGACTTTGCCTAAGATCCATAAAGTATATATTTTTTGTATCTAGAGCTCACATATGTGGAATATTCTTTGCACAAAACCCTCTAAAAAAAACGAAAATATGAGAAGTTAAGTCATTTTCATGACAGATGCATGTATATGATGTATGATGCAATAACCTGCACTGGCTCTAATATGCAAAAATATCAATATGCTAAATAACCATAAATCACATAAATTATATTTAAATTATATTAGTGCTGTCAAATCGATGAATCGCATCTAACATACAAGTCTGTGTATATTTCTGTCGAATCGATTAATCGCAAATAACTTAAAAGTGTGTGTGTGTGTGTGCATGTATCCGTCAAATCGATTAAACGTGATTAATCGCATCTTACATAGAAGTATATATTCTGTATATATTAGTGCTGTCAAATCAATCAATTGCATCTAACAGAAAAGTTTGTAAATATATGTGTGTGTGTCTATATATACACACACACACATATATTTATATATATATATATACACACACACACACACACACACACACACACACACACACACACATATATACTGTACTATACTTTATACTAAAAAACTGTTATGGCAGTATGTCAGGCAGAAAATTTGCCTATCATCATCAAATATGGCTTATCATGAAACATGTAGCCTAATTAGCAACTTTACATGGCCACTTGCTCTAACCTAGATAAATGTATGCTATGATTAGGAGCATATCCAAGTGTTTGTGCGGAGTGTGGAAGCTGAAGTATAGCACACATGACATGGAGGCGCCGGCGGGATCACTGGCATTTAACTGAAAATACTCAGTCTTTTTTGTTCTTACATCAAGAGTAGCATAATACGCCATCCAAAAATGACTAATTTTATTTGTGTGCACTCACAATAACTAACCATTGTGCTTTTGTAAAATAAGGATGCACTTTCTGCTGTCTCGGCCTATGTTAACTTGAGTGCGTCAAAAAATAAACCGAAACTCAGCGTGAACTTTCTTCACATACATGAGAAATGCATCTATCGAAAGCTTGAAATGCCTATTTTTAAATGAACCGATTCAAATGGAAAACAAATATTGTAGGATTATGTTATGAAACATGCATATAGGTGCGTGCACTGTTCTGTGGAGATGACGAGTACGCATCGGCGACCTAATCTCTGCAACAGAAAACATTATCAATAAATTATTCAAATGTTCAGACAGTCTCTTTGCTGTTTTTTCACAACACATTCATAATCATTACTTTTGCCGGTGAGCTGTGGCAAGCTTTATGCTTACGCTTGAGCTCTGATTAGGCTGTGCATAGACAATTAAAGGCTCATTATTATGATTTATGGCTTATTGATGGCTTATACATTTATGGCTTATACACGTGGATTAGTCGATTAATCGCTTAAATAAGCAACTAATAGTTGACTAGAAAAAAGTTGAGTCAAGGGCAGCCCTAATATATATATATAATATTATATATATGTGTACTGAAAAAAAGTACATGGCCAAAAATAATGCCTGGAAAGTTCTCTATTCATTAGCAGGTATGATGCAGTGTTCATTTTCGACTCTGCTCGCTAATTCTACAGTATGTGATCTGATTAGTTGGTTGTACACTGTTGCAATTTTAAAGAGGCTTAAATCTTGAAAGGAAATTCAAAGCTAAGTTCTGGTAAACATCTCCAAAGCAGGAATGCTTTTGACACCACATGGTACAGCGGATACCCAGAGCTAACCAACCAACATGAGAAACACGTAATTCTGAGAGCGGAAAAAACAAACACGGATGATCGTTCTGCCAGTAGCAGGTGCGCTTCGATTCAAATGCCTGTCAATGCTAATGTACGCTAATCAGCTGTTCGATTTGCCTTTTTTGGCTGTCACACGTAATGAAAGACAAAAATGTGTCATCACTTTTTTTCTTCTCTTGCAGAACTATAAAGGCATGAAGGTGGTGGGCCATTCAGATGAGGGAGAGAGAGAGAGAGAGAGAGAGAGAGAGGGAGGGGGCGTCACAAAAATCAGAAAACAACTGCACAACCCACGTGGTGGATCATGACAGCAGTCAAGTGAATAACTCAAGATGGGGAAGCTTTGCAGAATATTGATTTAATGCTGCATCCGTGCTGGGAGGGTGTTCACCCGCATTACGTACGCTCTAATATTCCCAACATACCCTGGGCCTTTGGTTTTCCAAGCCACTGGAAGAGAAATATAGAGGCTAAAATATTCCTTTCGCATGAGCATTTCGGAGCCGAATCGAGCCGCCTGTGCTGGACTGCCAGTTATTAGCACTCGTTTTGTGGAGAATGGGGGTGATAGGAAGCATCCCAAAGAATTATTGGTCAATACTGTATGTATTTGGAACGTTCACCCAATTAAAAAGCTCAGTGAGTAAAGGTTAAATGTTAATAGAAGTGTTAGATACACAAATAAAGGGATCTTATAAAGAATATGTCAGTCTTAAGAAATTGATATTATTAAAGTCCCCTTTACTGCAGGAAGTTATATCCTTCTTATGGTGACCCCTTTGTTTGACAAAAAGTCATTTTTTGACCATTCAGGAAGTGATGTTACAACCAAACCACAGTGTGTGTGTGTGTGTGTGTGTGTGTGTGTGTGTGTGTGTGTGTGTGTGTGTGTGTGTGTTGCAAATACATAAAATGTGATTGTAAGTGATTAAATTCTGTAAAAGGTTATATTCTGTAAAAGGTCATTTTAACAGGGAAAAAAATAAAGGGCTAAAGTTAAAACCTGTTTTGGTTATAACCTTATTTAATTAGTTTGCCTTGACATATAATATAAAATTATATTTTGATGGACAATAGATACGTAATGGTTTTAGAGTTGTTGTTTTTTTTCTTTAAGCTTTAATTTGACATTACATTTCTGGTAATAGTTTTCATTTTTATATTAAACAATAAAATGTATACAGTGTTGTTTTGAAGTAAAAAGAAACGTTTTTTTCTTTCCTCAGAGAGTTAAAAGTGTTTACTGATTGTGTCCATGCAAACATCATTAACTATATTGAATAGCCTATTTAGCTTATTCCGTTTAAAACATATTGTAAATGCATGTTATAATTGAATTGCCTAATATATTTGAATACTATAAAGACGTTTTATGTGTAACTATGTTTAAAATGCACGACAGCAGTATCTTTATCAGTAATGCTGACGATTATCAATAAGCAATCAATAAATAAAACTACCAATAGCTGATTCTTACTGATGCCATTTTTTTTTATTTTTGTTCCATGAGCTTTGAAGCAGCATTGACCTCAGACATCAGAAGACATTCCCCGTTTTTCTTCTCACACATTCTTGCGCACAGAACTCAGCGAGGAGGAGCGTCTGTCCCTCCGCGTGCGCCCAATGGAACAAAGAGCAGCGTTCTCAGTGTGCACGCGTTCAGCCAATAGGAGCGGCTCCCTGCTGATGACGCGACGCAGCGGCTCTGGTCTCTTCCCACTGCGCAGGAAGCGAGACGTGCAAAAGATTCAGAAGTTAAACGCAAAGCTTCGCGGCGTTCTCTCAACAGAAGCAGCAGCAGTTTTTACTGTAACCGCTCGGAGTTTCCCCACGAATGCAAGAGGAACCCGGCGTCTAGAGCAGAGTGAATGGTTAGTATCGATATTACTTTTTTATTCTACGAAAAACACTTTGCAAGATGCGTTATGTTTATCGTAGTCGCTCAGAGTTTAAATACGATTTTTGCTTTGATGTTTAAAGTCTGATTCTGGAATAACAAACCTTTGAGAAAGCTAATTATAATATTAATTAAAAATTATTATTTGAGAGCACTGTTTTAGCCTATAGTACAATCGATTTTGTTTACGCATGCTTGAACTTTTTTTATATTATTCTGTTGATTCTCTTAATTCTGATTCTTCTTGTGAAACACCTTTATTCTATTCTAAACATATTTTCAACGTAATCTAGATCATCTTAAAACCACTGACCCGTTCAGTTAGTAGCCTAATTAAAACAAGAAATTTATTTCAAAAATGATATTTTGTTGAATATATTGCATTTTTATTTTAAATATACAAAGATTTATTATCATCCCATGTGAAAATCTTCTACATTTTGTCTGTTTTTGTTCAATTTTTGTTCAATATGACGCGTGTTGTAAAGTTGTGACAGCCGGTGACCTGTGTCAAGCAGTTGTGTGTTTGTTTTTTCTTCATTAATCATATGCAGACTTCCATATGCATGTTTAAATGCAGCTCATAAATACAAATAATGCTTTTATTAATATGAAAATAACATCTTGAGAGCTGGGCTATCAAGAAACCCGAGTTCAGAAAAAAGACTCATTTAGATTGCAATGCAAGACTTTGATGTCTGAGGGTCTTCAGATGTTTTTAATTAGGACCTGTAAAAAAAAAAAAAAAAAATCAGTCTGTCCTGTTCTCTGGGGCGATGCTTTGAAAAAAAAAAAAAAAGGCAGGAGAACACAGAAAGTCACTTCAGTGGAGGATCGTCTAATCAAATTTTTATAGCGTTTTCTAAATTTTTTCCCTCTCTCTGTACCCTCCCTCCCTTCTTCGCTTTCTTGATCCCGGTGAACGAGTTTCTCTTTGTCTGCTTCTTTGGTAACCACACCTCCCCCCAAAACACAGCCGGCTCAGACACCTGAAGGCTAGACATAATGATCAACGCAGTCCCCATGAGTCTGGATGCCTGCCAGTTGTTTTCGTTCTTTTTTCACTACTTTGTCTCTTCTTCTGTTTTTTCCCCTTGCATCTTTTGCCTTGCTTAATCAAGGGGCCGGCATGCAATGTTGGGGGCCAGTATGCAGTATATGAGGGGCCAACTCTTCTGCAATGTATGGACCAGGGAGAAAGAAGTCTGGCACACATGCGAGGAGAAGCATGAACAACAATGTCTCCTTGTGTGTGTGTGTGTGTGTGTGTGTGTGTGTGTGTGTGTGTGTGTGTGTGTGTGTGTGTGTGTGTGTAAGCGGGAGTCTTTATTCAACTGTGCTGTTGAAAATTGCATATAAGTCTATTCTTTACTATACAAGACCTGTCAACTTACAGTATTCGTATGATAAAAAAAAGCAAAGATTTATTTTTAGGCATGTTTTGTGACTCTTGGTTCTGTGGATAAGAGTGAGCGTTGGATTCTCAGCTTGTTTAAGTGATTTGTCTGTGTAAGATTAGGTTTACCTCGTGTGAAATTACATAAACTGAGGCATAATAACGCAACAATGAATGCTGCGATGAGGAAAGCAGTAAGATTTTTCCACAGTATCCTAATATAAGAATTATATTTTGAGTACTGTTTAAAGTCGACATACTTCACATAAATAGCTTTTAAACTAAGACAAAAAAGGGGAGGGGGGGGCACAATTAATGTTAATGTTTGTTTTGATTTCAGTGCAGGATTCATAGGATTTAATGAGTAGTTGGATACTGCTGTGTTAAACAATTTTTTTATTAATTTTAAAATTAAATTTGTGTATGTTTTTCAGCTTACCACACGCGAAACTAAATATTACTCGCACATATGAATATCATTACATTTGGCTTACATTAGCGTCTGTTTCCTTGTATTTTCATAGACGCATGCTTCCTGAAATCAGTGTCCCAATAAATCGCCATTTTGTCTCTAGCTACTGGACTTTGATTTGCTCGACGTGCGATATTTTGGATGTAGTCTGCTTGTGTTTTCTCACAGAGCTCAGAGCCGACATGTTGGGAGTACAATGGCACTAAGTAGACGGCAGATCCTTTCTTTCTCGCTCTCCTCCTCTGCCATAAGCCTTTGAAGGGGCGTAATAAAAGGTTCAATAGAAGCAACAAGCTGTTTTTTTCTCTCCTCTCACGCGTTCTTTAGGCATTCTACCTGCGCATGAATAGGAGGCCACTGAGACCCTCTGACAGAGGAAGAGTGTTTATTGAGGGCTAAAGGGCTCAATACAATCAGACAGCCTCACGTAGAGAACTGCACGGCTTGGGCGAGAGGCCATGGGCTCGTTCTCCCTAGTGTCACACCCATTGACTCCGTTTGAACGAACGTTTTTGGGCTGCTGAGGGGAAAATCGTATAGCAGTGCACATTGTGGATATAGATATCAAGTGTATTTTTAATAGATGTATTTTTGCTCATCACAAAGACTTAAAATAAAGGTTCTTTATTGGCACAGATGGTTCCATGAAGAACCTTTAACATCCATGGAACCTTTGCATTACAGAAAACAAAAGGTTCTTTATAGTGGAAAACGTTTTTTTTAGAGTATTAAAATGTTCTTCACACTCAGAAAGGAGGTTCTTTTTAGAACTGTTCAATGAAAGGTTCTTTGTGAAACCAAGAATGGTTCATCTATGACATCACTGAGAAAGAGGCAAAATAGAATTTCAAGAAAAAAATTAACTCATATCTGAATATTAGCGTGAATATGTCGTTTTAAATGTCTACGATTGTTAAAGGAATAATTCATCAAAAAATTTAAATGGTCATCAAACAATTTCAAAATATATTACTTTTTTCCCCCCAGAAGAAGGAAATTCATACAGAATTTGACAGAATTCAAATTTTTGGGTGAACTGTCCCCCTTAAACCTTTAACAATCTTTAAACCTTGACAAGTCAAACAGTATCAATACCATTAGAAGTTAAAGTAATCCATAAAAGTAATCCATACGTACATCAATCCGCCCAGGAATATCATCTTATGGAGCACACATACACAATTTCAATTTGGAATGTATAGAAATACCATCCATTATGTCAGCTAAGCTTAAACCTTGCAGCCCAGCATTAAAAGAAAATATGTAATAATATTTATGCTCGCTGAATTATGGGGTGGAATTTGAATGGAGGGTTCTTGACTTATTCCTCTTGCGCTCAGTGTGAAAACGCGTTGCCGGCTAGAGGTTAATTGTTTTTAGATCTTTATGTGTCAAGAGAAAATGGAGAAACTGGTGCATAATTGAGCTCCTGGTCGTTTGAGTGATTATGGATTAACGCGCCTCTCCAAAGGAGAAAGACAGCGAGGGAAGGAGAAAAAAGAGAGGACGAAAAGACCCATGTTGTGAGCTGCAACCACAGGGGTTGTCTGGTCTTTTCAGTGCAAGAAGGAGTGGAGGCTTGTTTAGTCAGAGTCCCTTGGAGGCTTGACCTTTGACCTGTGCCGTGCTTCTCTGTGCTCCAGGTGCAGGTCGGTTCTCCACGGTGTTCGTTGCACACACGCACACGCACACACACTCGGAAGAGCTGGGGGTAATGTTGCATGATTTTATTTTTTGCATGATTTTTGTTTGTAAGAGGTGTGGCTGAGCCCAAAAGGGTTGCAAGGGTGTGCGGAAGAATGTACTTATCCTGTAGTATTTGTTAAAACACCCTTGATGGTTCATGGTTTAAGAATGGAGGGTGCAGCTAAAGATAATGCAGCATTGTAATATTCATGAATGCATTAATCAGGAGGTTGTCATGTATAATTATTACAGTGTTTGATAATGCCAGAGCAAATCACCTCAGGCAGTGGTGATTGCTGCCTGATGCTATTAATGTTCTTTAATAAAATGCCCGTGTGGGCCGAACCATCAGCGCAGCCCGGTAGTTAAGTGCTGTAAGGTTAATGAGGCAATTTACATACGTTCTGTCGCCATCTGGACGCTGTAAGAGACAGCTGCTTGCTCTTATTTCATACTGTGTTTTGGGAGCTAACCCGCAGAAATGTCATTCCAGTACACGCAGAGAGCTTGTTGAACACTTTTGACTTTTGTCCCGTTAATACGGATGAATTCTGGGAGAAATTCGCAATGCTAATGTGCAGTTTTGCTTCTCAGTTGCATTTTTCGATTGTAATCCTCCACACAGAAGCTGACTTTCAAAAAGGAAAAAAGAGGAACTGATTGGTTTTGAAGTTGTTTTTTAGTAGTGTATGCTAATAGTTCTTTTATTTTTTGCTTTAGCATGTGTTATCTGTTATACATACAGTTGCTATAATTAGTTATGCAAGCATAAAATACAAGAGCTTTATAGTCATTTAGCTCACTGTACACGGCATGTACGTGCTTAGATAAGTCTTTAATGGTTTTATAAGTCATCAGTCACTGATTAAATGACTGAAAGTTAAGAAGTGGAGGAACTCTTAAAGATATGACTCACCAACTTAAATTTCACCAGTATCCCATTTTTTTCTTCTGAACTCTTTCACTTAGTGGTTTTCAAAAAAAATGTTTAGCTGGCAGACCACTTAAAACAGGAAAATTGGAATTACAGACCTACTAGCACGCTTGCTACCTCAAAACAATTACGTACTGTTTTAAGTAGTGTACAAATTATCCTTCATTTATACCTTTAATCTTGAAATTCTCCTTTTCTGATCAATAATGTTGCCAGGTGGCCATTTTGTTCTTATTTCATTGACATTAACTGGACTGCTACTTTTTGCTAATGAGCCAAAATGCTAAGCCAAAATGTTTGCTAGCTTAAGCTAAGAACTTGCACATGTACAACTGTCTGAAATGGGACAAACATTTTTATCAGAAATTATTGTTAGCACAATCACTTCATGCTATCAGTTGATTAATTCAATGTTGGTACTTTTCAACAATTATAACTATTTAAGTCTTGAGTAGCCA
This sequence comes from Meda fulgida, assembly GCA_030578275.1. Classification (NCBI taxonomy): domain Eukaryota; kingdom Metazoa; phylum Chordata; class Actinopteri; order Cypriniformes; family Leuciscidae; genus Meda; species Meda fulgida. The sequence continues at coordinate 6,983,420 of CM060637.1, forward strand.
ATTGACTGGTGGACCATTTGTAGTCTTTCACATACTTCCATCAAAAACAGTTTGAGAAGCGCTACTCTAACTTGATGTTCCTAAAGCCTTTGAAACGATGCTGTATCTTTATTTTCTAGGTCAGCCAGCATTTTCACCAAACAGCATTATACCAATTGCAGTCGCTATCTTTCCTTAACAGCAGCAAGAAAAAAGGATACATGGATCGTTTCACAACACTTCCTCCAAGTACTGGACAAAGAACAGCCACTCTGCAATCGATAACCAACGGCCGAGGGCTGTTAAAGATTTGCAGTTTGGATTCGAAGTAGGTAGACACAACCAGGATCCCCTCTGACAGCTGAAAGCAAATAACTGTTTCTGGGCTATCCGTAAAATTCCTGAGATGGACCGTGAAAGGGAAAGGCAAAACTGTGGAGTTGGTGGATTCCAACGAGCGTCGAGGGCTTGCCGGTGAAACCTGACTGCGTTTTCCGGCAGGCCGAGAAGAAGGTGGAATTAATTCCTATTGAGGCCTTGATTATTCGAGCTTCGCTCAATCTTGGCGATTAAAAGGTGATCCTGCTCAACAACGACTGTGTTATAGTCAGTGGACGTGTTTGTTCCAGTTAGAAAATCGTGGAAAAAGGAACATGGGAATTAACTCTTATTGTCAGAAGCTCAATCCGAGATGAAAGCCGTTGAATGCACAGTATTTACAAATTCATCATTTGTCCAGTTGTGTGGCTCTATCAAAGCAGAGCAGCACCAGGGAGCCTTTATTTGCCATCATTTGTGCTGCAATCCCTAAAAGATATAGTATAATTTTATTGTTTGGCTGCTCTTCATTTCAACTCGAGACTCTGTTGTGCGATCCATTCAGTAAAATTCTAGGGACCGTTCCAACTTTCAACTTGCGGTTCATTCTTTAATGTCTTTGAACCCTATTCATGTGTTTGCAAAGTGAGCTAAAGACCTGCGAGCTGTAAACTTCAAAGCACTTCCATATTGTACTTATTACAAGAAGTGCATCCAAGCATTAGTAGCTCTCGTATCCAAAGCATTTATCCATAGCTAGCAGAAAGGAAGCTTAAGTTGGCAAGCCATTGGCATCAACAATTTGTGCTACATTTTGCAACCCCTCCACAATAAATAAACCACCAGAAGGTTGCTTTGTGTTATCGTGCCACAGTTTGATTTAGCCAAGTTTAGCCCTCACCTTAAGTTTTATGGATCTCACAGTTGTCCTAGTGGCATCTAATGGTGGATAAAAGGGGAAGAGAGATGGCAATCTCTTTTTGATCTGACTGAGATGGTTTGCAAGATGTGCCAGTATACCTTGTTCATACAAGAACGTTGATGGCATTGTTTGGTTTTCCTTTGGTACTAGATGCCAGTTTGATGGATGTTTAATTGAGACATGGTGGACAATGAACTTGAAGCCCCCAAGGGACCACTCAATTAGTTTAGCACCATTGCTGAAGCTGTTTTGTCAATGCGAGTACCGGGAGTAGTAATCTCAAGAGGTTTTCATGGTCTGTTTACGAATGCATCCAAACTCCCTGTGGTCCTGCCCTGGTCACCTCCTAATTTGAGTTAAACAGTCCTTTTAAAAAACATTAGTGCTGGAGTAAATTTGCCGTGTGACCATTGTCAAGCTCCCCCCATTGACTTGTGGCATTGCTTTTGTCACCATTTGTATTAGCATAGCTTTAGCTTGCACCTGAAATCAGACCCCCTTAGGGTTTCAGTTATTAAAGTTGACTTGTCATTGAAACATTTCACCATTTCTTTCCAGTAAAGGAAAATGGACTTAGACTCTTTTTTTTTTCCTCAGCAGCGATTATGTAATATTTAACTGTATTGAACTTCCTCAGGCCTAAATCTTTATTTTGTTAAAAATATATATTTTTTATTATTATTAATATTCATAATATTAAATATTTATATCTTTTTTTTTTCAGGTAATAATGCATGTATTGATGTAATAAAATATGGAAGCACCAACAATTTTTCACAGAAGTCACAGTTAAAATAATTTTGGATGGGAAAAAGTATTTGCTAAAGATCAGAAAAGTCAAACCGGTAAAATTTATATTGGATGTCCTTGTTTTTTCAAATCCTTCTTATGTTAAATACTAAGAATGTTAAGTACAATCTTGAATGAATTATTCCACTCAAGGTTTATCTAGGGATTGCCTGAGGATTATTATGGAGTTAGCACAACCACTTCAGGAGTGCTCATCTTCAGTCCAAATATTTCTCTTCTACGTGTACGAGTAGATCTGAACAATATGTCTTGAGTTATAAAAAATGCTTGTGATTTAAATATCTGCAAGTACACCCCCTACATGCCCAAAATGTACAAACTAACATATTAGATGAATGTAGAAGTAGATAAGCGCAAACGCTTCTAGCTTTGCAATCTTTGCACTCTCAGCGTTGCCACAAGGGGAGCTATAGCGAGCTTTGGCACATAACTGTCTTCTACTGTAATATTGGACACATCTCATGTTCATCGTTCACGTAACTACGTAACGCACATGGCTTGTGTATTTTTCTGACTTACTCATGCTGTAAGGATTTTGAATGGATCAAATTTATATTATTTATACCTCAGCATGTTGTTGAAAGGTCTGCCTGCCTCTTTCCAAAAGTACAGGACTACTGTAAACATGGCCATTACAATAAAACCATAAAATGTACGCTCATCATTGCCACAAGCGACATTACAATGTGCATAATATTCAAGTGTCGATTTGTTTACAACTATTACACAATTATCTTATTATCTATTATCTTATTATTAAATTGTCTTATTATCTATTATCTATCTTTATTTCTATTATCTCTATTTCTATTTATTTTTATTTCTATTCTATTTTCTTATTCTATTTTATCTATTATCTATCTTTATTTTTAAATTCACGTGTCCTTGTAATATTTAACTAAAAACAAGTTATATTTAACTTTCCCTCTCTTCTCTTATTTATTGACTTACTAGATCTCAACAATTAGCAAACAATGATCGAATCAAATCCCGATAGACAAAATCAAGCCCGCCCTACATTGATTCTTGTTTGCGAAGCCATTTCACTAGTATATACGTCACAATCGGAATTTACTTTTATGCCAACTTTAATGACAATAACATTTAAAGGTAACTGTCACCCCTAGATTACTGAGGTGCGTTACCACTAAAAGTTACCCAAGAACGTACATTATGTACAATGTATCTGCATACTTAGTTTCTGGCCTGCCCGTGGCTTTTGTACAGACCAAATTGGTGTTCCAAAAATATAGGCTACATAATTAATATGAATGTTAATTTTTGTAACGTATAAGTATAAAATGCTCTACATGTTTGTTTTTGAACGTTTTTTAATTCATTTAAATATGGTCAGATCTGTCTGCATCTTTCCCAAGAGAAATGGCTACCATAAACATGGTCATTAAAATAAAACAGGCCATAAAATGACTATTTAAATTCAAACCAGGGAAATGGTTGTTATGATCTAACGATGAAAAGGAACAACTGTGCCACAGGCACAGAGAGACACATCTATACAGACTAACCATCTTACTTGAATGTCTACCTTGTAAATGGCATGTTATGTATGTATGTTGAGAAAAAAAAAGATCCACATTAGGGTTGCAGTTGTCAGCGTAGCATGTTTTAGCCTTGAATGTTTGTTCAAGGCGGATGCTAGTTGAGTTAAGCGATGCATAGCTGAATCTCTGACTCTCTACGTATCTTTCTCTCGTTTTTGGAGGGCTTGTAAACTGGCGGTCGCCTCATCTCCTAACCCCTTTTTGAAGCCCCCTCTGGTATTGCTGAGCTGACAGAAATGCAGGAATGGTAGGAGCTTGAAAAAGAGAGACCCTCCCCGTCGCTCACTATCTCACTTTTCACACTGTCTTTCCCTCTCTCGTTTTTTTGCCGAGCTTGTACAGGCATGCCTGTCAACCAAACGGAGGGTGGATGGGGGCGCTGAGGGAGAGGAGTGGTCTGGGGTGAACAAAGGAGCTCTGTCACCGCTTTTCAGGGGTTCTGGGCTGTGCAGGGTGAACGGAGAGCTGGGTGGGGGGTGGCGAGAATGGCAATTAAATATGGACGGGCGAGCATTGAAACCGAACATAGAGGAGGACAAGCATTGAGTGTTCACACATATAGTCAAGCTCAAAACGGAGACTGTGGAAGCTCTATGTTTGTCGTTCATTGTGCAATATTTGCCCAACCCTTTATCTGTGCAGCTGTGGCCTAAAAAAAGAGAAAGAACGCGTTGAATAGCCGCACAGCTGCTAGCGATTTTGATGAGCGTCTATTACCACTACAGAGCCATCCTCTTGCGCTGAAGTCACCTCTCCACACAGTGTAATATAGAGCAGGGCAGGGCCAGATCAGGGCAAATGTTTGATTTGTCAAGCCTTACTCATCCTTTCAGAGTAAAAACACAGCTGGTAGCCACACAGTCACAACCCCGGTGACTGGTAGGTGTTGTACTGTTGTGACTTTTCTCTGTAATACTCTTTGTACGTCTTGCGGGTACCGTGGGAAAGATAACGAAAAGTATTTTAATGTAATGATTGGAATCAGCGACCTCGTCTCATCTTGTCAAATTTAGTTTTTTAAATGAAATGCGCTGCCTTCTGCTTTCGCCTGACTTTAGACAGTTCCATCTGGTGAAACAATTTCCTTATCGTTCTTCCTTCCTCCTCCCTCTGCATTTCATAGGTTATCAAGGCGCCAGAAACAGAGCGAGGGAAGCTGTTAGAAGATGCAATACTGGGAAGTCTTTAAACCCTGGTTCTTCTGGTGACTTGGCAGAGCTCAACCATGGAAGTCAGACTGTTGCAGGCCGAAGACGACCGATAAAGGTAATGAATTTACCTTTGAGGGTTCGTGGTGAAGTTGAAATGTACGTTCTGTGTCCTCCGAATGGCTCCTCGGTACCATCTGCAAACATATGTGTACCGGTATGTATGTGTGTTGGGCATTTTGCCATGTGATCCAGGTGGAGAACGTGTCGTTTCATCTCCGGCTCATCCTGCACACTCAGGCGTCAGTTCCTTGACTCATTATCTGTGCCTTCATCTAACCTCGTCATGTTAAACCGACATCTGAGACTCCCTGTATTTTACTCACTGCAATTACCTCACCGCAAGACACTATCACTGCTATTATGAGCAAGTCTGGAACAATATATCATCTTTAGGGTTGAGATGCAGTGCAAGAATTTAATTTTCAAATATAGGTATTCCACAACCTTTGCTGACTATGAAGATGTTCGGCATGATTTAAAAGTTGGGTTTCAGGTAGTCTGAAAGAGTAACAATTAAACATAAGCATGCAATGATTTGTAATTATCAACAGTTCAGCCAAAAATGAAATTTCTGTCATCATTTATTGTCCTTTATTTCAAACCTGCACGCTTTTTTTTCTGCCGAACACAAAATAATAATTTATGAAGAACCTTCATAGTCACCGTGTCTTTTGAACTCCAAAAAGTACAAAGAAACACCATATAGGTCATCCATACGAATCATGTGCTATAAAGTCTTCTGAAGCCATATGATTCAGAAATTTAAGCTTTAATTCACTGAAACTTTTGTCGCTGGTCTGAGGTATTGACAACAACAGGACTAGATTTTATGGTGTTTTTGTCATTTTTTTTTAGCTTGACTGGCAGTCGTTGTTAAAAACGTGGTGTTCCATAAGCAAAATAACAGCGTGACGGATCTGGAAAGACATGAAGGTGAGTAAATTACAGAATTGTAGTTTTTACAGTGGACTACTCGTTCAAGTTTAAATGTTGCTTGTGTACATGGGTTGTACAGCTCTTACCCTTAAATCCACAAAGATCAGAGTTACCGATCAGCCGTTTGATTCAAAGTGTTTGCTTTTCTCCGGGGCCAAAAATGTTGCATTGTGCTGCCAGTTAGTATTCCCAAGACGAACTCTCAGCCACTTAAACTAAGAGCATTCTTTATCCATACTAAAAGCTTGAGTAAATGATCTCTAGTCTGTCAAGTGGTCAGACAGACTGGCCCTGTAGGATTAAAGGTAACACAGATGTAAATGCTGAATGGCCGGAAGGCTATAATTTCTCCTTCCTTTTCTATCCCCCATCGGACCCCACCCTCCCTCGCTCTGGTCTGTTGTAAAAGTCTCAGCAGACTTTGTCGGGAGACTAGTTAAAGACACTGGCTGTCTCTTTTCCAGTTGACACTTGCTACATTATCCTTGCTCTGCCCTTTTGTAGACCCCCACACGCCTCAACAAGCGTTTAAAAGCTACTTGTATTCCCTCCGGCGACGACCTCTCCAGCTGTTGTCTTCCTGGAGGTGATTCACTCGGCCGTTTGATTCCTTTTCTCTCGCACCTCAGCCTCATCCTCTCCTGCTGGGTTAACAAAGCACCTCCAGCCTTTGACTACTGTCGCATGGCAGGTGAATCCAGGAATTTAAAGTGGACTTGAAAGTGGGGGGTGGGGTCTGTCATTGAAAGCACTTATTGAGAATGCAATTTTAGATCTTTCTCAGTTAGCATAATCTACCCCTTTTTTGTCAAAGTTTTCCCTCATGTCTTCACTCCCATGCTGGGAAGTCCCAAGGTCCACTCACCCTATTCTGGGTACGCAGCAGGTGGCTATTGGCTAGTATGCTAGCTGGTTTTTGCGAAGCTAACAGTGCATTACATGGCGAATTAGCAGGCACGACCCTCAGAGCATTTATAAAGTCACACTGTGGAGGGATGGCTAATGTTGTCCTTTGGTAATTGGCACAAGCTTGGTGGGATTTAGTACTGTCAATGCTGCAGCACTGAGTGCTGATAGATGAAAATTGTGTGAATTTATAGTATGTTTACACATGCTCTAGTCTTTGTCTCTCTGTCCAAATTTATGTGATACAATGCATAATTGAATTTTTGAAGTATAAAATACACCTCTGCATGTCACCTCTGAATCTTGGAGCAAATGCACAACGTTGATGCCAATTGTAGTCTGATTAACAATTGCACATACTGGGTGAGGCTGAGCTAAAATCACATTGTTAGATCTGTAGTCTGACTTCACAAAGTCTGACTGATATGATTTCAGTCTGACATAATATTTTAAAGAGATTAATTGTTGCTTTAGTCTGATTAAAATCGTGCATGAAAAATTTACTGATTTCTACTTGAGAAGTAGAAATGCTTAGGAGAAAAGGAAGGAACAGCACTGGAAAAAATAAAACACCACCACAGGTCCAAGTGTTGCTGTAGCTCAACTGGCTAGCATTGCAATAGCAATGACATGGTCATATTGTCAAATGTATATCTTAAAAAAAGTATGCAAATGTCATAACACACCAATAGGCTACGAAGCATATTCATGATTTAACATCCTCTCCTCGCGTTCTGTAACAAATCCTTCCCTCGCGGGTCAAAATGACCCGAAGCCCTAAAATTATTATTTTTATAATTTTTTTTTACTTTGATTTTTTTGTCCAGAAAGCTTATATCATTTCATTTTTACAATTGTTTTTATTATAATTAATTTTTATAATTATAATTTTTTATAATATTTTTTATAATTGTTTGTTTAGCTGTTCCACTGGGTCCTAAAGTCAGTTCTTGTGGTTTTCTCTTCAGTTTGCATTCAGATACACATGTAGACATTATAAAATAATTTTTGCTGAAGTTTTAGCATTTTTCGTTTAAATTGATTTTTTTTTATGTATACTGAAGCATTCCTCGCATTCCATTCATTCCTAAGGAGGTCGAATTGACCCGCGAGTGAAGGATTTGTTACTTTTTTATTAGAACCACATAAACTCCTTGAATCCAGTCAAAAACACTTTTTTTGTTTGTTTTTTTGTTGCATATTCGTGGTTCAAGTGTGACAAAAGTCCTAAGGTTTAGGACCCCTCCGATGAACACTCCATTTTATTTTATTTTTAAGAAATAAGTTTCGGGTCAAAATGACTGGAGGGAAGGATGAGGGTTCATTGAGAAATGTAATTTAATATTGTCCAGAAATTGTGTGTATTTACATAAATGAGGGGATAGTTTACCTGCTACTTCACAGAATGCTAAATGGGCGTGTTTCTATGGCCCATGATAATTATGTAGCTCTGCTACAGGACCTTAGTGATAGTTACCGGTATGAAATCTGGACAGCTTTACTACCTCCGAGAACAGTGCCAGGGCCACGGGCACTTGACCAGAGAGAGATTATCTGGGCTTTCTTTCCTCCCTGCCTGCCAATATAAGCACAGCCAGCCATTTCACTTATCACCGGAGGTTAAAAACTACTGGCTAACCACATTGTGTCTCAATCTTCATGGTTCGTACTGTAGAGCATGAAACGATCGTTGCATTTCAGGGAAACCTAGCTGGAATTTGAGAGCGTTATTCCTACTGGGTTCATGAACCGCTTGAAATCCTTGGCTCTGTGGAGGCTTGTTTTGGACACAGTGGTGTTCAGTACATTCCCCACTTGTTTCTTTCATAAGGTGCTGAACCTTCAGGTGGACTGAAAGCTCTTTAGAGCCCAGGGTTTGCAAGGAGACAAAAGACTCTTCACATGACTGTATTGATAGAAAAAACCTGGGAAATCTCCTGCAACGGCGTTCTTTCTTTAGGCAACATGCACAACTCCATGCACATTGCCATGTATTTTTTAACTGAATATTAATAATCGCCACATAAATGAAATAAGTCAAGATGTCTGGCCCAAACAAGCAACATTGTAATCCAAGATTGATATAACAAGCAATGTTACAACAGGCCCTCCTTGCCCGTAATGTATTTTGAGAGATAAATGGTCTCAAAGAGATTAAGTCGGTACAACCACGAGCCAAAGCGGTATAAAATGTGCTCATCACACTCAATTTGCCTAGCAAATTTGTAGCCGTTAATGCTGCTGTGGGAAAATATATTGAGTTACTTACCACCTTGTGTCTTTGCTGCCCAGGAGCTGCTCACGCGAGTTCAGGGTCATTACCCTCGCTGTCAATGACAAATGGAGCTTGATAGCATCTGCGCTTAGCTACAATGGAAACAGATTAATACCTCGGGGTGAAATTTTGCATATTACGAGAAGGAAGGAGGGGGGCGTTTGCACCCTATCCTGTTTTCTTTCGGCGTCCCATGTTTTGCAGCCCGAATAGTTGTTGCTCTCAAATGAGATCGTTTTAATGGATCATTTGGAGATTTCGAGGGGAAACGGTTTGTTTGGATATGCTAAGAAGATGAACGCTTCTGAGACAAAGGATGAATCATTTAAAGTAGGAAAAAACAAGGCTATGTTCTTCTCCCGCTACCCTGCACTTTGCTTCCCGCTTCGTGACTGTCCCTGATATTGTCATTGTAAATTATAGACTATCAGGGGCCACGAAGCGTCTTGTTTTAGGAGACAGTCTTTTATTACAGCGTCTCAGAATTTATGACGCCCTTTCATCTTAAAAACTTAACTCTGGATGCTCCTGCTTACAACCCATAACATTTTCTAGCTCAAACGTGTTTACATTTGCATGTAGGCCTGTGCATTTCATAGATAATTTTATCCTTGGGTTCAGTGCATACATTCTTTTTTCAGTGTGTTTGAGTGTTGCCTTCAATCATAGCCTTATTTTTAGTTTTGAGTCTCTTAGATTTTTGTATGCCTGTGTTAGCTAACGTCAAAGATGGTAGTAATTTTGTCTTGGTTAATGAAGTTGTAAATGTTGGAATTGTCCATTTTCGATGTAAGGTTTGAGTGCGAAATGGCTGGTTTTCAGTGTGGCGAATTTGTATTCTGTATAAATCTCAAATGAGGGAGGTTACTGCTGTCATGACGACGTACTTTCAAGTCGATGGCACACCCTGAGGATGGAGACAATTAAAACATCTAAAGCCTTGTTTAGACGGCTAATCTGGGTGGTCCAGAGCTTGGGCGACAAGTTACAACTGGTTAGCGCCACAATAAAGTCTAGAAAAATGAAGGCTGGTCTGGAGAAGTCATGCCACTGTGGAGATATTTGAGGTTTTGATGTTGAATGAAAAGTTAGAAATTGGCTGTTTCATGCAGACATTGATATTATTAAATTAAATGTATTTCTAGTCCGTGGTGCACTGTAAGACCTTTTAAGACTCCAAAAAGGAGTTTGTGGGTGGTCTTCATTTAGGTCTCTGACTGATAGCCACATGACGTTTCTAAAATAAAAATGTTCATCAAGTTGTCAAGTAGACAAGACTTAACATCGTGCAATTCAGTGCATTACATCAGTGTTCGGGTTGAAGGAATCTATACAAATGTTGTAAATCTTTATTAAAACTGAAGGTTTTCAAAATCAGTGTGCCTGGAGAACCAATATTGTTTCTCAAATGTTGACAAATGTTTCTCCCAAACAGCAATGACATTAAAGGAACAGCATCTTCCATTGTCTTTTATTTTTATCCTTTTCCCCCCAAATGTATCCTATAGAGTTTCAAAAGAGATCTCAGTAATGTTTCAAACTGTGCTCAAATTTGTCAAGATCCCTAAGTCTGCTGTAAAACGTCAGAACATTTCTTAATTTAAAATGATCCAAACTAATATTATTGATCTGATCACTCTTACAATATGTTAACAATTGTCTCATTTGTCTCTATTTTTTCTTCAAACGATTTTAAGAAGAAACATTTGTGAATACATTTGTGGGAGTTCCATTTGATCTCCTGAGCTCTGATCTGAGCAATGCAATTTAACTCTTATTTTTTTTTATTAAATGTATTGGTCAAGGTCAATTGATTACATTTATTTTTCAGACATATCTTTGTTAAAATGCAGAATAGGCTGACTGGATACGCAACATTACCCGCTAGCAACAATAATAGTCATTATTATTATTATTACTGCTGTCCTAACTATGCTTAAATTTTACATTTTTAACATTTACATTTTTAATTTAAATTAGAAAACATATTCAATATATTGGCAAATTTGACCTTAAATTGTCTTCAACAGAATTGTCATTTTTGTCCTCAGTATTTCAAAATGAATTGATTTAGTTTCAGCTCTTGTCTCTCTTTTTTAATCCAACATCACCGTAGAGACTTCTGCGTTTCACGTGTTGTCAGTTTCCTTGCTTCCTCTCTTTTCATCTTCTGTCACTGCTCCATGTGAGATTGGGCGTCACAGTGTTCTCACTTGTACCTGGCCTTTGAGATATCAAAGGTTGACTGCCATCTGTCCTAGCAGGCTAACACAGACGCGTGAGACAGAGTTTCTCACTCAGGTGAAGCCGTCTGGCTACAACCAGCTTTATCTGTTACACACAGAGGTAGAATGTGTTACAGGAACACACAAGAAAACAGTTCAGCACAATGAATTGCCTTTATCTTACAGATAAATAGATATATATGACCAACAGAGACACTAAGAGAATATTCAGATTATCATCGGTTTTCTGACTTTTTTATTTATTTTTTAAACATACGTTTCAACATTGCGGTTGCAATTTCTTCAAAAACTGTGTGTAATTTTGAATAAGGAAATCCATGCATTTGAATTGCAATTGTGTATGCAAATTTTGGTTGAATCGGTTGAACTTGCAATGGATACCGTAACCACATTGATAAGAACAGATATAATTTACCACTGCTAACTAGAAGCATTCAAATCAGTGTCAAATCCAAAAACCAAATCCAATTGGTTATTTTCAAACTGCCTTTTATATTGTTCTGTGAGGTATTAAATATATTTGTTAGACAACTAGTCTAACAATTTATGGTCTCAAATTATGCTGCAACAATTTTAATCCGTATTTGTTATTTTTATTTTAAACTAATTAATTATGAATTCATTCATTTGTATCTATCTTTTTTTGTTTTATTAATTTTTTTTTCTATGGAAGCTTGTTTTCGCCACGGAATAAAAAATGTAAAAAAGATAATTGCGATTTTTAATCTTGCAATGGCGAGTTCATATCTCGCAATTCTGAATTCTTTTCTCTGAATTGTGAGATATAAACTTAGAAGTTCCAATTATGAGGGAAAAAAGTTTATATCACGCAATTGCGAGAGAAAAAAAGTCAGAATTGTGAGATTAAAAAGTCGCAATTACCTTTATTTTTATTCAGTGGCGGAAAGCAGCTTCCATCATTTTCATTTCATTGTATCTTTTATATTATTTATATTATATTATAGTTGTTTTAAACTGTAATTTTTAACAAATATCATCTGAAAAATGCATTTGCATGAGAACCAAAATTGTGTGAGATATTACGATATTACATTGGCAAATTGTTTAAGCATAACTCTAACAAAACGTAACAATTTAGTAAAGCAGATCTCCTGCCAAGAGACGGGAATCACGGGCTACCCTCACACTGACCCCTCCAAGTGTAGAATTTGTATACACTGTGAGTGTTTGCTAAAGGAAGTCCAGAAATCTTTCAACTTCCTTCCAAAGTGCTTGGAGAAATCCTTCACGTCCTACACACCCTTAAATAATTTGTTAGAAAAAGAGATTACCCAGAATGCTCCAGTTCTGCAAACTCCACATGCACTTTTCCCTTTAAAGTACAGATATGTGGCTTATACCCAGTCTATATTCAACTACCAAACATTTTGAAAGAGATTTGAGCACAAGTTAGGCATTTTATTAATTTTTTTGGTTCTCTCTCCCTGTCTCTCGCAGGTCCAGACATGAAGGAGACCGCGTCTTGTCTGTGGCATCTGACAATGAGAAGAGCTGTCAGCGTGTCGCGAGGTAATTACTCTCCTTGAGGGAGGAGGGCAAAAGCTGTTTATTGTAATTATGTCAGAGAAATGAAGAAGCATGCTTGTGAGATGCTCATACATTGTCTCAACATATTTAGGGGGGAATTTTCCTGAGTTATGTGTCAGCATAATATCCCAACATCACATTCCCAGCCAGCTATCACATTCAGTTGTGTTTAGACCGTCAGGATAATGATGTGCTAACGCTTGTGAAACCGTATCGTAATGTGCGCGTGTGTGTGTGTGTGTGTGTGTCGCCTACCCTGAAGCCCTTGGCCCAGTACACTCAACAGTGACCGTTCCATCCACACAATAGAAAAATATCCTGCTTTTCTCCATAACAACAGCTCTGCTGAAGTGGCGGGATTAGAACATGCCGGCCCCGGCCAGGGGTTGCCATGGGAAAGAACCTCCCTTCTCCTGGATCTGTTTTTCATTTACCCCGCCGGTCTGGGATCGAGGTTTTATGTGCTTACACTATCAATGCTTGGCCCATTAATTCACATCTGCAATTATAATGTCCAATTAGAGGCCAGGTTGGCTCGCCTTTTTTGTTATGAAGTCAGAGGGGGTTGGAAAATAGTGCAATTTTACACTGGAAGGGGTATTTGTTGGTATTGCGTTCCTGGTTATTTTATGCCCGCAGGCTAACCGTTAATAATAGTGAGTAGGTGATAGTAGGGTAGTAGAGATTGCAGAAAGAAATGAAGGAGGAAGTCACAACAGGAACCGATGTATTGAGGCACTTGAATGCCCCATGAATGTAATTGGCTTGCTAGATCTACCAGTGCAACATGCAGATAAATGACAGTCCAAACAAAGGTTTTGCTACAGTAACCATAGTTCAACTGTTTTTTTGTTGAAAAAGCGTAGTAACCTACAGTAACTACAAAAATATGTATGTATTGCATTAAAACCATGATAACGTACAAAATGCCATGGTTTTACTACAGCATTTACAGTAAAACTACAATAACTACAACACTATGGTTTTGCTAAAGTATTTTTTTTTTGTAGAAAAACCATAGTAACTACAAAAATAACCTTGGTTTTACTACAGCACCAGAATCTTAACAATAGAGTTTGTAGTAAACCATAGTAAAACATATAAACTTGATTATAGTTTTACTATAGTTCTGACTCATTTATTTGTTGAGGGAGAACATTTTGTTTCCAAAATTAAATAATTGGATTTTATTGAAACTGTTGAAGTCACAGCAAATTATTATTAGCACCATTATTAGACTTTGTGAAAAAATCACAATAAAATATGATGTAGTATGTCTTAGGATATGTCCAAATGTATGAGATCACACTGAAAACCTGGGTTTTATTTAAGCCTGGGGGGTTGCACACATGCTCTCTCTCTCCACAGTGCCTACCGTATGAATAAAAATAGCCAAAAAAGCACTAGTGTGTATAATATTTCTCATCTGAAATGTTAGGATCGCAGCGGTAGGGGCTGTCGAGCCATGCGGCGCAGACCTCTGAGGAAACCCTCGGCAAATGGATGTTCTCTTTCAGTGCACAGCAATAAATAATCCAGAAAAATGATCGTGTCTAGGGCAGAAGAGGTGGGAGACTAACGAGCCCGCTGTTACGCATACTGTCATTAGCTTCCTGCTCTCTAAGCCCCACCCACACCTCACTTGAGGGAAATTTAAATGCTAGTAACACAGAACACATACCCTAGTGCGTCTGCTGCTCTGCTAGCTTAGCCGCTAATTTTGTGTTGTAATCTTAGCTCAATAGCCAAGGATAATGGGTGATGCAAACACAAGTAGTAGACTCGTTAAAGGTAGTGGTGGGTTTAGTGATTAAACAAATAGCCTGTATCTTATATAAACCTTGCATTTGGTCTGTTAGCATTTAAATAGCAAGGCTGCTACTCTTCAAGATAACTTGTTGGATACAGCCGGATACTTTTTGTGACAAGCGAACAAGCAATTTGTCTGTTCCAACTTTTAGACGATAGCCTTTTTCATGCGATAAAACCTGTTTTAACATAATGACTTCCATTCCTACAGTACAGCTGCCGTATTGGACTGTTAGCATAGTAATAGCATGGCTGCTAATCTTCAAGAGAACATTTAATTATGATTCTTTTTATTTTTTTCATGCTTTCTGCATGACTACTTCATTTTGAGATTTATAGATTTAAGTTCATTAGCGACAAGCAATGTCTGTTCCAATTAACATTTTGAAGATGGCTTTTATCACTTTTTGCTTCATCGCATCAAGGCTAAAGTAAACCAGTTATCAAAAAGACGGATTTTAAATGGGCTATTTTAACGAAACGCTAAAAGTTGTATTCGTACAGTAAAGCTGCCATATTATCAGTTCACGTTCTCTCGTCGTTGTTTTTTTGTTGTGCACATGCTATGACATTTCACGATGGTTTTTTATGCTAGCAACCGCATTGTCTCGTAATATTTCACAATCCCAAAAATGTGTAAACACACGCATACACATCAATGACATTCATGACTTCAGATGTCCACTATGGACTGATTTTCATGGTTATTGAGAGGCTAACCTCACATGCTTTGTGGGTCTTCACATGCTTGACCGGTCTTCCTGCCGGTCAATAGGCTTTAGTTTTTACCACTCATCCAAAGACACGCACACACACACCATTTGTTTGGTCCTCAAGGGTTTTAAAAGGCTGCATGGCTGGTGCACATCAGCACAGATACTTTTGTTTGCCTGATATGTGAGGAAGCTATGTTTTTCGGTATCACCAAAGCATGCAATTAGAAGCGGTGGCATATCTGTGTGTGCAATGTCCTCCTCCTTCGTCCTGATAGAGGCCCCTTGTGTGAAGATCTTACAGACCCAATTACTGTAATCACCATGATCAAAGGGAGGGTGTTGAAGAGAAGAGAGCAGCAGTCAAGTCAAAGTCTGGCTAAGTGTGTGTGTGTGTATCATTTGCGTGGGGGTAGGGGTGCGGTTTGCTGTTCGATTCACATCCATCATCTGTTTAATGTACGGATTCATTTATACAACTCTCAATCTCTTTCTTTTTGTGCGCATGTGTGTGTCTTTGCAGTTTCCAAGGTTGGTACAACAGATACACTGGATGAGGTCGGAGGCCAAATCCCTCCTGGGCGGCTGACCATCTCCTGTACCACGGTAAAGGGTGAGCGTCGATGTTCGGGTGCACTCAGAAATGTTTCCCTGTTAAAAGTTTTACAGAAACAGAAATAGTACTAAACAAAAGTAAATGTAATTTTAAAAGTCGGTCATAACAGTACCCTAATAAAAACGGTTTTATTTTACATGGAATGGCTCGCCTCATGGAGGCCACCATTTTGAACGATTTTCCTGCTGAAAACTACTCACTTAACCATCCTATTATTAAAAACTTTTTCTTGCTAAAGATATTATTCAATAGGACAGCAAAAAAATTGCATTTCAATCATGTTTTTGCTAACTAAAGGTTTTGCATCATTCTGCATCCACACCACTAGGTGTGAGTATGTCATGTTAGGCATTGCAACCAGCACAATATAAACCAAAAAATGACTGAGTGCTCCTTTTAAAGTGTATCTTTTAAATAAGATTTCCAAGATAATCTTTTAATGCCCTATAATGAATCCTGTTCAGTATATATTTAATTAAAAATGACACATTTCATTTGAATATGCTATGGATCTTCTATATAACATCTGTTCTCTTTTCTTTTTTCTTCCTTTTATTTATTTCTGTTTCTGTTTATTGTGTTATGCTTGTTTACACTTGGATTGAGGCTAGGTTACTGTCTAAGACTTGTGGATACTGAATCGAATCCCCTTTTGTTAGCAAGACTTTGATTTATAGAGAATGCTTTTTATCAGGCCATCAAAAGAAATGAACACTTTTACATCTTGTACGTTAATTGTATTTTTAATTATTTGTATATTGATTTAAAAACTTGTGTATGTATTTTCAAGTTAAAATGAACATTCATCTAGAAGTAATGGAGGGCAGGGCTTGAAGTGATAAACGTGTGATATTATTGGTTAACATTTTTGCCCCGCCCACATGGCCTTGATTACATCAGCAAGAAATTGATGCACAATAAGACAAGGGACAATCATGGAAAAATTAAATATAGTCAATTTTGTTTTTATGTTGTGTAAGAATGTCCAAACCATCAAAAGGTCATAAGGTTTGAGAGCAGCAACTTATTGAAAAGTTGTATTTTTGGAGTAGGTGACCTGTGATATGTCCTTTCAGTATTGAGAGGTGGGATGCACCCCCCCGCTGCTTGCCTTGTCTCCACAGCGACCTCTGCGCAGACTGTCAAGTCGACTCACCATCAGGCCATGTTTGCCTCAGTGAACATTCAACGCTGTCGGTGAGTTTGAGCTAAATAGAAAAAACCATCGACCGTTGATTGTACCCTGCGGCCGAGCCCTACCGAGCCTTGCCTCTCCCCACCACCGGCAAAAGAGGAATTTGAGCATGGACTCCTGGAGACATGACGGCGCGGTCTTCCGATGCTAGCCTCGAACGACGCCTGAAAAGTTTGACTTTGAAAACTGCAACAAAGGTCACAATCAACATTCATTGCTGTCGGTGGGTTGGACTGTAAAAGAAAGCTCACTGAACAATGAATGCAACTGTGTCCCAGATTTCCTTCTCGCAAAGTGGCACCGGAGATAAATATTAACTGACAGAGCTGGATGTACTCATTTGCTCGCCTCTCTGAGTTTGTTTGTGGCTCTTCTTGGCAAAGACGCAAGTGGACTGAGAATACCATGTCAAAGGCCCCTTTAAGGCTGATGAATGTTTCCTTTGTATAATAAATAAAGACAAGACCTATCCAAACCCAGTCTAATCCTGTGAGTCTAAAATTTATTAACCGGAGCTGTGGTACAGTTAAATTATTTTCATGATTTGTCATCACAAATGTTTAATATAATGTAATATTATAATAAATGATTATAGATATGGTACAATGACATAAGTCAAGTGTGACCCACAGAGTTTTAAATTTTTCGTTCATAGCCATTTTTTTCCCGCAATGACCTAATATCCTGTCTAATAAATGGCTGATGGAAACGTAGACTGAGACTATGTGGTTAGGAGCTAAGTAAACAAGGTTATTTTTAAAACATCCTATTAAAAAGTTCTTGCAATTTACCAATAAATCCAAGGCTTGTGAGATCATATAGGTTATACGTCGCGTTTGAGCTGAACTAAACCGATCACGGTGAAATCAGAGAAGGATAGCGCTCGCGCGCTGCATCTGGAGGCCGTATCTTAATTAGAGGCTAACGGTTTTACTGTCCGTTTCTAGGCCAATCCAAGATTATGTCACATTGCTGGTAGTTTATGAAAAATTAATCCAAATTAAATTTGTCAAAAAGCTGAAGTGGCTTATCGTGTCGGTGTGGGTGAGAGCCCCTCGGCACCTCGGTGACATTGCTGACAGAGATTATTGACTCCCGCTCGCAGTTGAGTTTTTTTTTTTTTTTTTTTTTTTTTTTTTTTAAATGACAGTCAATTCGCGGGATTAATTAACATCAGATTACGGCTCCATCAGAGACCTGCTGTGTGTGATTTCTTAAGGCTGGGCTACTTTACTTACTGTGGCGGTGAGGACGCATGGTCCTGGGGATGATTATAGGCCTACTCTTAAGAATTATTTGATGAAAACTGTCACATGAAAGATATTTGGAGGCTGCAATAACAAAATGTGAAGCAACCTTGTAAAGTAATGCTAATGGCCGTCATGTTGTGAAGTCTTGATTTGATTCCTGTCATAAACATTTTCCCATTTCATCAGGCATATAAATTACATCAAATGTGATGGAAAACACATTAGTAGCACTGTAAAATATTTTCATGATTTTTTTATCGCAACTTTATATCTTTTGTCTAATCAACTTAGATAATGTGGTTCAGATAATATAATATATTGAGTTTCTATTCATTAAACCAATCTCCTTCATTGTATTAACTCAAAAATTTCATTTAAATGAACTCATAATTTCAAGGCAACCAGGTAGCTCACATTTTTTTTAAAGTTATTTAAAAATATGAAATATTTTCTTACAGATTACTGTTGGTATCTTGCGAACTTCACTTTTGAATAGCCCAACTTTAGTGATTTTAACATGATTTTCTACTTGCTAGTTGGTTTCAGCAGGCGTTGATAATGGGGGGGGGGGGGGCATTCTCACTGAAGTGAGTTTTGATTGGACAAAAATCTGTGCATGACGATTAGCCATGTTGTCCAAGAGATCGTTAAAAAAACTTTATTTTGACTTTAATTTAAATTTCTGCTTTTAAGTTAATTTAACTATATATTAATATATATAGAATAATTATATCTGCTCCTTATGTGTAAACTAGGCTACCTATGGATAAGCCAATCACACTTCAGTTAGCAAATAAACAGTACAAAGTGGGCTACTAAAACTGTAGTAAAACAGTAGGCAAATATACAGTGCAAATCAATGTAAGAGTTTAAAACCTTTACATTTCTCAAAAGGTATAAAATATTTATTTCTTTTGAATGTTTAAGCAGTTCAAGGTAAACCTAATCGCAAACCATTATAGAGCAAAACAAATAATTACATTTATTTTGAAGTATCTGGAGTCTTTAAACTTGTAACAGTGAGCAATACTATTCTATAGGCCTATATAAGGTAACACGACATGTAATTGCCTGAAAAAAATTAATATGTTGTAAGTTTCATTTAGTTTGTATTTGTACATTCTAACTCATTGTGGTGTTTTAATTATTGTTGGTATAACTTAAAAACTAAGTTACATGGTTGCCTTAATTTTGAGTTCATTGAAATAATTGTTTTATTTAATACAACAAAGGAGATTGGTTTAATAAATAGAAACTCAATATGTTGTTATCTGAACCACATTAATTATCTAAGTTCATTTGACAAAAGATACGTTTTTAGTCTTATTCTTGGCTACTGGTTTTAAAGGCACTTTGAATAGGCCCATTTGACCCTCATAAAATGGCCATGTTATAATGTAGCCTAACTTGCCAAATTAAATAATCATAAAAAAAAAAGGTAACTGAATTTCACTAGTGTTGACTAATTCTAATGACCAATGTTATTTGATTCCCATTCCATGGTTTTATGTTTAGTTAAAAAATGGTTAGTGTCCATGAATTCCCAATCAAAGAACATGACACATTTCCGAGCTTCTACTGTACAATCCCGGTTTCTCGTTCTCCTCGAGCCCCTGCTCTCATCACAAGCTTGTTGGCTTTTGTATAGGCCTAATAAACACAGAAATGACAATTCTGTTTTACCGTCGCCTCCTTTGAAGCCCCTCATTCGTTCATTGTGTGGGTATCTATAATTAAAGCCTTGAAGCTTTTCAGCTCTTGTTTTCAAAGCGCCAATTCAAAGTTACAGACCTCAGCAGTATTTTGGGACAGACCGTGTTCTGTTTTTCCCAACTTTTCCAACTGAATGTCACTGTGGTTTCCTAACTGGCAACAGGAAAGGTGGAGAAGACTGCAGGTGTTTAAGAAGAAGAGACCCGAGCATCGGTAAAGAGATTAACTCAAGCGAATATTCGCGGTTAGACGTGTCGTCCTGTGTACATACTCGGCCGTTTCCCTCAAATATGACACTATTTTGAGAAATACCGCAGTGCTTTTATATTTTCCTCCTGCTTCAATGGCTTCCTTTTGTGGAGTCGGGGAACTGAAAATAATCGTGACACCTATCAGCACGTAAATTACATTAAAGTTGACGTTCAACTAAAATATCAACCTCCCTCAGATGAATTACTGAGTTATTGCTCTACAGTTTGACGAAAATGGTCGTGTTTGCTAAATCGTTATGCAAGCGAAAGCTCAGTGGAAATTAAAAGGTCCCTGTTCACTTTCAGCCAACATTAACATTTGTCAGGTGTTATTAGCATGTCAACATTTGAGTTGGAAAACGTGAAGGTTCAGCGGGGTCCTACAGGAACAATGTATACCAACAGCAAAAAGAGTAAATAAAGAATTAGCCTGTGTTCTGAAGGCGAAAAAATGTCTGGTGTTTTTGGGAGAAAAATAACACTGTGGGAAGTCTTACATTTCTTCTAATTATGAAATATTTAGTTTAGGCCTATTTCTAATAGGCTATTACGTGGAGCTTTTTTAGTTGAGTATTTAAATTGATATGTAGGCCAATATAAATAGCATAGCTTACTGTATGCTTTATTTAATGTAAGATAGTAGAAAAAAAAATTAACTTAAATTTTCATAACTTAATTTCACTCCTTACTTTTTTATTTAGCCTAAATCCACTATTGTTTGACACCTAATTTTTTTTTTTTAATATTAGTATGATTTTCTGAAATACTTCATAGGTGAATTGTCTTCTAGCAGATTAGAATATAGGCCTATGATACATTTAAATAATATATAATTTATTTTAAATAATAATAATAACACTTCATATTTGTTGTCTAATAAACTGTTCAGAATATTCAAATACAAATAATTGAAATAAATAGCTATAAAACATGATAGCATATGAATGTGTACAGCTAATTAAAACTAAACCAACGCTTCCACCTAGTGGTTATACTGTGACATCGGTGAGTGACGTCAGCGACTGGTGATTTGTAAAACAGTTATAGCCAACTTATCAGAGTATCAAAGAGTTTGTTGCATAATTCACAATTCCACTACTTAAAGGTGTCCTTCTTTAACATGATTATAATTTTTTTAATGTATAATAAATATTTAAATCTGACATTCCCTGCACTGTTGAGAAAAATACAGAGAGATACTTTTGAATAATGTTAAAAGGAAGTAACGTCTGAAGCTTAAATTCAGCTAGCAATACGTTTATGATATGGGTTGTTATAGAATGTAGTTTTTCACAATGATTTCATCACCATAGCGGTATATGTGATTGTTTGAGGGGCGATGACCTGATGATGACCCCCATCCCGAGGTCAGTCGTGTCAGGTTCCTCATTTATAGACTTTGTAGTGTGTGTGTGTGTGTGTGTGTGTGTGTGTGTGTGTCTGTCTTATTAGCACCTAATGATGCAGAGGGGACAATCTCCCTGTTCCAAAACACTGAGTCTGTCGTGCAGTTGAGCTGAGTTACAGGGCCTTGCGGCAGCACTCAGGGCTGAAAGATTGAGGGGCTTCACTCATTTTCTGTTCTCTGTCCTCCTTCTTTGTCTGTCTTTCATGTTTTGGATGGCGGGACGGGAGGCTCTATTAGAGATTAGAATAGCCTAGAGAATACTTTCTAATGTTCATGACTTTGTAATAAAACTGTCATAGAACAAACTATGAGAGTGTTTAGTAATTTAGACATATATAGGTAACCAAATAAAGGAGTTACTTTTTTGTAGAGTGATCGTTAGTTTAATATATATATATGATAGAACAGGGCTAAAGGCTCCACGGGGTAAAAGGCTCCTTAGGTATTGTTTTCTTCTAAACCACTAGATGGCACTAAATGTTTTTTAAAATGTCAAAGTGCTTGTTTTGAACAAGTATTAACATATTGTTTTAGTATATTGGTGTAGTATATTATTTGTATCAATTATGTGTGCCTTTTACCCTGTGTGTGGGGCAAAAGGCCCACCTTGCCACCTCATACTTTATAATATTTTTAAACTAAATAAAAAGCTTTTATGGTTTATTTTCACAGAAAATCTTTTGCTCCAAAAATGTTCAATACAAACATATTTTGCTGCAGTCATACACTATGGTAATGATGAAAAGCACATTTTTCTTAAGGTGTGCCTTTAGCCCCGTTGTACCCATATATTAGTGCTGTCAAATTGATTCATTCAATTATGTATTAATCCTAACATATAATGTATGTGTATATATTTCCAGTGTTTATCATTGGGATAGTTTGTATATCATTTATCATATGGGATGTTTATCATTGGGATAGTTATAATAGTTTTTTATATAGCCTATATTTCGATTTTTTGTTTGTTTTCCATTTTCATTTCCATTAAGATTTTGTAATTTTATTGTGTGATATAGGCTATAGCTATATAGGCTAAATAAAATTCATATTTTTCATATTTCATATTAATTCAGATTTCATTCATATGTAGGCCTATATCGTTTTTTTATCAGTTAACGTTGATTTTATTTAAATTAACAAAAAATAATATTAGTTTTAGGTAACCCTGGTCAGAAGACAAAGACATTAGGAAAAACTAAATATCTATAAAAATGTTTAGATACAGAATTCATGATCTCAACCACTAGGTGGCAATATATATCTGAAAAAGTCAAGCTTTACCAAGAAAGTGTTAATTAATAACACACTGTATAAGCGGTTATCAGCAAAATCAGTTAAAATAAAAGTTCATTACATAGTTATTACTAAAACTGGTATGAAATATTAAAACTTTCTGATTTATTTATACTAGAAATATAATACACAAAAGTTGTAAATTGTCACTAAACACTCTAATTTGAACTACAATCTCTGTTTGCCAAAGAAATATTTAAGGTAACAAACTACTTCTAATTAATTTGCCATTAGAAAACAACTTGCATGGACTTTTCATGTGTTTTACCAAGGTTGAATCATTTACAACCAAACAGCATATTGCCGACAGAGAGCGAAAAAGGAAGATGCTTATATGTGATAAAGTCCAACAAAATCCCTGACCACTGAGACACATATGAAGGTCACTGGATTCCTTTACGCATCTCACACACCGCGGTTAGTGAGGAAGATGAACCTCCAGTGTTAGAAACATGCCTGTCAGCGTCTGAGGCTGCCCTTTGACCCACAGCTTTATTTAGGAGGTATAAATGACTGAGGGATGAACAAAAGCGAAATACCCATCCACCTGGCACCGTCGGAGTCTCCAGTCCGAGATCTGTCCCAGCAATTGGTCACTGGAACGACTCCATTAGATGGATCATCTTTCAAAGCTCTGATGCATTTTTTATTTGTCTTTATTAATGCTTTGATTGCAAAGCTAAATGATTAATGTAATATTTCAGAAGATGAGCAAAAGAGAGGTGAATAAATAATACATAACCCTAGCATCTCTTCACGGGATTGAATTCTGCGCTGCTATGATTCGTAAATTTTGATCCATTGATTTACAGTGGCTCAGCACGGCCTGAACCGAATGTTGCTCTTTCTGTCTGACAGGTGTATTCTCAATTAAATAATCATCGTCGTCTTGTTTACACTTTTGACGGGTCGAGACATATACGAAGGAAGCATCCAAAATGCATGCATGAAATTAAAAATGAAATGCAGCAGCCTCAAATGAAGTCCCCTGCCTCAAAAAAAAAATGCAAAATTCAGATGAGAAATATCTGACAGCACTGGAAACTGCAAACAGGACTGCGGGTGAAGAGGTGGTTAATATTTGACTTTCGTCCTGGGAAACAAATTCAGCAAACATTTGTTATGTTTTGCAAGCTGTAGTCATTATCGTTTTCAAAGACATGTACTGTTGCTTGTCAGTTGATGTGTCGAAACCCTTTTACCTTTCAAAAATAAAGCAGCTATATAGTAAGATTACTAAGTGTGAGTATTAACTTTCTGCAAGTTATGAAAGAAATAGGCTCCCTTAGGCTGTCTAGATTTTGAGCAGGATTTAAATAATAATCATCATCATCATGAAACACATTTACCACAAGGTTTGGAGTTGTAATACTTTCACATTAAAGTTTACTGGAAGCTTTCACAATCAATAACCCAAACATGCCACATAAAAAGCAGAAATCACTCATATAGCAAATCTCCAGAGAAAAAACAACCTGTTTTGCTTAAGTGGGAGCCTTCACTGTATTTTTTTTTCACTTTAAATTGAGTTCATAAATAAACTCTATACATTTCATATAAAAATGTGTCACCCTATAAACGTTTTAGCATTTTCTGTTTCTTAAAACTGTATTAATGAGAGTAAAAGTTAATACTCTGTAATAACTTTTGCCCTATTTTGAAATGCTGTTGAAACACTGTAGGCCTGCACATATAGCCTATACGGGAAAAGAATACATAGCCTACACCTTTTTCTTTGTCCTCCATGCTGCCTTAAAATTTTAAGGCAGCAACTTTCTGATACAAAGATATTTTATAGTGTGAGCAGAGGATTTTTAAAGTATACAGGCCTATAAATTGGTTTCTCATGATTCAACTGTAGACTACTTTAACAACAATAAAGTATAGGCCTAGTTTTTGCAGTTGTTGTAGCCTACGTTGTAGGTCACAGGCTTCGTATGTCAAAGTTTGTATGGACAATTAGAAAAAGTGAATGTACCTACTAGACAAACTTGAATTATTTATAAACAGACTTTCTTTGAGGCGAAAGGCAAAGCTATTGTTTGAGCATTTTTCTTCTTTCTTTGCTTTTTAATCGATGGTCTTCTTTTTTAATGAGACATATGATATGCACGAAGCATGTTGGACTTGACAGGATCAGTCACCGGTGGCAAGTGTGCTGATACATCAAGGATACCACCTTTTACCCTGACAATTCTGCAAACTCAGGAGGCCAATTAACACCTTCGCAATGATGGCCAGGAGAAGCGCGTCGGATTCCTCCCTCGTGAGCAGAAGAGCTCGGCGCGCGGCGGTGCTGGTGCGCGCGTGGCTGAGAATGGAAAAGCGCGGGAAACTCACAGGTGAAGTTCTCCTCAGGGTAATTGTGGCGAGACCTCAGGCTAGATTCGGCTTCTCTCTCCCTTTGTTTTTGCGTTTTTTCTGGATGTTTACCCCATTGTGGTTCGAATTAAGTCACATGAATTAAATATTAAACGCACATCAGAAAATATTCATCTAAAGGTAAGATTTCCGTCAGGGGAACCGTCTCAACTCAATTGATATTCTTCGGACTTGTGGCTAATACATATTCATTCATCAAAACAATCATTGAATGAAATGATGCGTAGGTACGGACATTTACTTCTGTTAGTCTGTTAGTTTATTTTTATTTGAAGCTAAATTAATAGAAACAAGATCATCTTTTAAGATGCATTTAAAAAAGGGATCATATAGCTACATTATCAAAAAAATAAACGTCATTATCCCTACCCTTCAGCTACATATTAATAAATTCATGTAGGCTACATGAAATATTTATCTGAGTTTAAATTATTTTGCCTTATAATTCAGAAATATTTGATCAGTGAATGACACAATTGACCAGGTTTGATAAAATCCAAAATCAAAATGAACAAATATTAAGCTAAAAGAAAATAAACAATGTTCAATGGCTATTAAGGTTTGTTGAAAACAATTATATAAATAAAAAGAAAATAGGCCTATATAACTGCACTGTAAAAAAGAAAGAAATTGATATTTTTTCTGTCAAATCAACTGTGTTTTAACTGTGGTTCAGATAACAGAACATTTTGAGTACATTTGAGTTATTACAATGAAGGAGATTGGTTTAATCGACAGAAACACACAATATTAAGGAGACTTATTTTATTCGTTAAACCACCAATGATTTTTTACAGCACAGGCTGTCCTAATTTCAATTAGCAATATACATTATACTCAATAATATACACAATGCAGCAATTTAAGGTGGTATTCTAAAAGCTGTTTCACTGTCTGCCAGGTTCCCTTCGCATCACTATGGAGCAATGACAGAAATCTGAGGAAACAGACAAACCAGGACAGGTGAGACATGGTTCAGCTCGGTTGTCTTCTCTATTCTAAAATCTGACGTGGTGTGAGTTGACATGGAGGAGCCATTGTGTCCCATAAAAATACATCTCAAGACCCTCTGCTCTTTGGAAAGAATGTAAATAAGATCCTGGGGAATGTACTGGGAGAACGGCATCGGGGGTGAACACCGGCAGCCGGGGTCGCCATCCATCATGGCGACTTGGGCCCGGTGCGGTGTACAAGCTCGGCACAGGCCAAGAAATCTGAGCTACTACAAGACAAACACATGCTCTCTTCAAAATAACAATGGGCTCCAGTGACACACGCTGCCTGCTGTCAGAGCTTCACTGCAGGCTCACGACACCTGACATTGTTATATTGAGCGTATAGTTTTACCGGACCCACAGTTAGAACAGACGA
This sequence comes from Meda fulgida, assembly GCA_030578275.1. Taxonomy (NCBI): domain Eukaryota; kingdom Metazoa; phylum Chordata; class Actinopteri; order Cypriniformes; family Leuciscidae; genus Meda; species Meda fulgida. Next base: position 7,010,137 of record CM060637.1, read on the forward strand.
AGGAACAAATGGCAAAGATAATCGCAAGTGACAACTTTAGCAGACAATCCTCTGGTCTTTTTAGGCAGGAGCTTGTGAAACTTAAAAGAGTAGCAAATACGGACATTGAGAGCGGTCTAAATATATGTCAGGATGGGTGTATTTTACACTTCACCTTCTATAGCCTTTATCTCATATGATATAAAGGATTATTTCGCGGATAGAAAGTGCTGTCACTTTTGAGATATTTATAAACCAACTTAATACAGAATTTGTTAAAAGCAAACCAAATTTAGGACAATACTCAACCTTCCTGAGCTTAGTCCAACATTTGCGTCTTCTCTTGGGTGAGGAACTTTTTTGAGTCAAAAACAAGATCACAGCTATAGACTGATGTAAATCTGTCTATCCAGTGCCAGTTGAGTTCATTTGACACATTAGGCCCTGTTTACTCTTGGTATTAAGAAGCGTTTTGGTCGATTGGATCACAAGTGGACGACGCTAAATACAGGTGTCAACGGGGTCTAAAACGTTTTGAGCTTGTCTGCTTTCGACCACTTCCCGAGGAAGACTGGATTGCTAAGTGTAAACGCTCATGTGGTCGAATGAGTTCGAACTGCCACAAAAGACCGTCTAATCTCTGGGAATATTACGGGAAGCGCTCTAGCCAGACATGATTTAAACTTTGTCAGCTAAAGACCCAAGTTTGATTTGAAGATGAAAAACGCACCAAACACAATGTTCTCACACCATTCCTGATTTCTAACTCACACTCGCAGCGGTTGGCTTGTCTTGCGTCTGTCAGAGCAGAAACAAAAGCTGTTACTCTCCGTATGTTTTCCCGTTGTCTCCAGGCGCACTCATATGTAAATTGCGTGAGCTGATTTCGTCCATTAGATCGAATCGTCCACTCATAGACCCTCCCCTCAAAGAAATAAGGACAGAAGTGGACAAAAGAGACGTATTAAAACACCAGGTGTAAATGGGAAAGTCTCCCTCGTCTACTTGTGATCCGATCGACCAAAACACATCTTAATACCAGCTGTAAACAGGGCCTCAGATGAACACATCCATACCCTCACAGTACACATGAGCAATTTAGCTAGACCGTGTGGGTGTTTCCAAAGCCATTCCCGGAGATTTTCCTCTTCATCCACCCCCATCATTCCTCAATGGTTGTGTCTGTTTTGGGGGGATGTGAGGGAAGGTACTTTAGGGTCCCTCAGTGCTAAGCCGCCGAGGTCCTCACAGCTGCACCGTGAGACCACAGATTTACAGGTGCCACTGACCCTTTCATCAGAGGAAGTCTACTCAGCCGGCTGTTCCTCTCTGTTTCTCTCCGTCTTTCTCTTTTTCCAGTAGGGGCCAAGAATCTTTGATGAATCTTAGTTAAGGGCACAACTCACTACTAATGCTGACTGAGTTCTCTGAACATATTACAGCTAGTGAAAGTGTTTCCTCTTTCAATCATCAACAGTCTCGAAGTGAGCACAACTATTCCGGAAAAGCCAATTAACCTAAAGCTTTGTGTGAGTTAGTGCGTATTAGTCTAGTAAGTTAGAACATGTTCTTCATTACACAACTTTGCCTTGAAAAGATAAAAAATAGTTTAGGTCGCAGAATGAATTAAATATGAAAGATGAGTTTCAGCTAATCAATTATTTGAATGCACTGTGCTCCTGACAAGGAATGCACGCGTTTCTGAAATACCTCTAATAAAAACGCGGCCCTGAACATGACAAACTTTTCAATTATTCAAAAAAAATTATTATTCAGAAATGTCATGCTTTTTGTTACGCTTTCAGTTTGTGTTGTCTGATTATCCCAAGACTACACAAACTAAAAAAAGGACAAAAAGCATGAAATATTTTAGAATGATTAAAATTTTAAACAGTTGGTAATTCGAGTTTGAACACACACACACACACACACACACACACACACACACACACACACACACACACACACACACACACACACACACACACACACACACACACACACACACACACACACACACACACACACACACACAATCACAATCACACACACACAATCACACAATATTTCCAGCCAGAGGACACCATATTTTCATATAAATGTCTATGTAAACCATTCACAAGATGTCCTCTATTATAAATTCATTGAACGTTTCAGTTAGGACTTTCATTTCAATTTAATTTCAGACTTTGACTTTGATTTTAGAATGATGAAAATTTTAAATAGTTGGTTATTAGAGAGTTTTAAAAAATACACACATAAATTAATTTAATGTTTCAGATAGGATTTTGAGAGTTTCATTCTGAGAGCATTGAGACCTAAATGAGCCAGTGGGAAAACATGTACTGTAGGTGATAAAATAGTTCCGATTATTACCTGAAAACATCACAAAGCCACCATAATCTAAAACAACAACAACAACAACAAAAAACCACATGCATCCTCAGTAGCATCTATCTTTCTCGCAGAGACTGTTCTCAAGAGTAATGTTTGTGGAGACCAAGAAGATGGACAGTTACACATTCATATATTTCAGTCCCATCTGAATGGCAAAATAATTAATCTGAGATTGTGCCTCACTCCAAAAGACATGTAGTACAACGATTAGCTGGTATCGATTGACCCCTAGAGGACGATGGAGACTTGATTGGCATCCACCTCTATCAGAAAACATGTTCTGAACACCCATGAGGGAAAAAAGGTTGTTCCTCTTCATCCTTTCAATGGGATCAAGGTCCACTAACCCGACGTCGATTTAGTAAAATGAATCTGTTGAATATAAAAATGCTATTAATGCAATGGGTTTTGGTTTAAAATGGGGCCACGTTTTATTGATCAGAGGTCAAGTCCTTCTTCTGGAATAATGTCGAGTGCCATTGGTCTGCTTTATACGTGCATACAGAGATGAAAATGTGGTATATGTCTAAATAGACTGATAACCGTAAGTAGTGTGATACAATAAGGGAACAATCACAATTCATCACATCTTTGGCAATCAGGATTTGATAATGCACATTTTTCTTGAATATTGCTATATTTTTAGGTAATGCAAATGTCAGACTGACTTGGCTTAAAAGTAAAAATATTGGTGCCTGCCAGAGTTAAATATGTGATTAATAGCAAGTTCTCACAGTTGCCGCTTTTCATACGTATACTATTATATATACAGCACTTGTACAGTATCTATTGTCATGATACTTAAGCCACAGCTGCAATCCCAAATCATGGTTCAAATCAATTAAATTGAATAATTTAAAAGTATCCATGACAGGAAACATCCAGAAATGTGTGTTATTCCTGTGATGGTAAAGAGGACCAGCGGAGCAAGCTTTGACTTCCCTATTAAGAAAGAGACACATGGTTAATGAGTGGGAAAGCCTACTCAAGCATTAGAAATTCACTGCTGGCCATTACTGCAGTGATGAAGCAAACCTAATGGAGCAGGACTCCATGTTTGCTCATCTAAATGAAGAGGTGGAACTAGTAGTTTTTTTTTCCTTTACTGGAGCATCCGTAATGGTTACATCTAATAGCCATTACCTCTGCTTTAGGCAGCCCAAATGTAATTATGCCCACTACATTTTTTGCCAAAGAGCATGACAGGACAATCTGATATGGAAGCTTGTTTCCGCCATGGAATAAAAAAAAATAAGACTTTATATCTCAGAATTGTGGGTTTATATCTCGCAATTTAGACTTTATTACTCTTAATTACAAGTTTATATCCAACATTTCTGAGAAAAAAGTCAGAAAATTGAGATGTAAAATCACAATTGTGAGAAAAAGGTCAGAATTGTGACATTTAATTTAGTAATTGTGAGGAAAGCGTATGGATTGTCAGCAATTTTTTTTTCTTAGACTTTTTTTTTCTTAGAATTTCAAGATTTAAATTTCTCAGTTATAAACTCGCAAATGCGAGAGAAAAGTTAGATTTGTGAGAATAAAATGTTGCAATTACCTTTTTTGTTTTCAGGCTGAAACAAGCTTTCATTATCTGAAGACAGAAGTTGGCACAAAACAAAAATAGAAATAATCATAAATCAGTTAATATTCACTCCAAAAAATGCTGGGTTGTTTCAACCCATGTTTGGGTCAAATATGGACAAACCCAACCATTGCTTTAAAACTTTTATTTAGATTTTTGAACGTATTAGTTGGGTTTTCCATATTTGACCCAAATAGGTTGAACCAACCCAGCAGTTTTTTTTAAGTGTTCTATATGTTTATATTTATATTATGTACATTCATGGAAAAACAGTTTTCAGGGATTTTTTAAGCCTAGATAAGTTATAGAAGTTAACAAAATCCTAAAAAGTCATGGACATTGTAAATTCATGGTTAGACGTATGAGAATCCTTTTATAAATAATATAGGAAAGAATAATATGTTTTAAAGTAATACAGCTTGTGCATTTAAAAGCTAAATCTTTTTAGTTTTTTTCATAGGTTGTCCTTCAGTTATGTAACGTTGTCCCTTAGATCCCTTTGAAATTCTGTAACAACAACAGAAGAAGAATCGTGTCATAAACATGTTTTTTTATCAGTCAGACAAGATGGCACAGTCCGTCTCTGTGAACTCACAACAGTCCTCTGAAGCCTCTTCCTGGCAAACAGCACTCTACGCAACAGCTTTCCTTTCCGTCGTAACATTGCAGGGATGGCAGCAGGACTCTCAGGATAGGACGTAACCATTTTCAACACTTCCTCCAGCTTTGGGCCACAGAAGTCATTTTTGCGTGTTTTTAAAGAGCGGGATGGCGGGGAGGGGTGAGACTGAAAACAAACGGACCTGCTCGGACACTTTGATCTTCGTTTCCTGCCAATTATTTACGTCTGTTTCTCACAAATCTTTTTTCGTTGTCCTGCTCTTGATTGCTGCTCGCTTCCCTCACTTTTCACCTTCGAACACAATGCGATTTTTCTTTAAAAGTTTCTGTCAGGAAGCTATAAAAACACATCAGTGGCTGGCTTGCTGATATTATTTGTTTGGAATATTGTGCTTTAAATGATTGATAACCCACTATAAAACAATATAATGTGATACATCAATGTAGAAAAATGAATAATTGTTATTCCTTATGTTCCTGTACATTTTAGATGTTTAAACTTGAAATAAAGTAAAATAAAATAAAATAAAATAACTATGATAATCAAAAACATGAACGTAAATATAAACATAATAAGTAAAAAATAAAATAATTAAAAATAATTATAATTATTAAATAAAATAATTAAATAAATAAGGATAATAATTGAATTGAAATGAGCAAATATAAAATAATCTAATAATTAAATTAATTAATTATTATAATTAAATACAAATAATAATTACTTGTGTAATTAATCATTAAAAGTATTTAAAAAGTCGTCTTCCAAATCTTAAGCTGTACGGGTTTTGGATAATATTATATTAATTAATTTTAATATTATATAGTATAAAATATCCAATAAATATCGGATGGATAATGTTATCCCAGACTGAATGTTTTATCTTTGAATTCCCTGCTTCACTCAGAAATATCACACAGTAAAATGGGTTGTAAATGGCAATTCATGTTGCCTTTAAAACTAATAGTTATGTAGCATGCAGATATTAAATGGTTAATAAAACCAAAAAGCTGCAAAAGCAATGCAATGATTTGACTTTAATAGGCTGCCCGGCATCCAAACTATCATGTCAACATAAAATGTTTGCCATATTCAGTCAAACATTAATATCCTGGATGCATTGCTTATTCAAAAATGCATGCTAACCTTCATCACCAAAGTGTTTTTTGCTGAACTTTGCTGAAAACCCTTCGTGGGGTATGAAAAGAATGATAAAGGGGTAGGGCAATCGGTAGCAGGACCTCCAGAGAGGGGCCATTAATCTGAGGCCTCTAGTCGCACCCGTAGCCTGACCGCCGTGACCACAGGCCCGTTCCCTTGACCCGCACAGTGCAGCGTTCTGCTGAAAAGGCAGGTGGTAAAATGGCCATTTTGAAGGAAAGCAGGAATGATTGTGGCCTGTGTTGCTGGAGCAAAGCAAAAGGATGTCATTTAAGACCCCCACTGCTGAGGGTCACTCCTTTACTTTCCTTTAGTCTCAGGAAAAGCTGAAGTTGGATGCATGTTTTCTGGCTATTGCTGTATGTGCATCAGAGCACGATCTTACTAATGTGTATGTGATTCCTATGGGATCAGCATATTACAGATTACATCTATATACCTTAAATGCACTAAGAGTCTCCGGTTAATAGTGTTTGCCAAAGGAATGAACAAATGTACAGCAAGTTTCTATATTATACAGTGCATTTTGGAATATTTTAACATTTATTTTTAAGATGATTGTGGTCCCTTAGACGAGCAGATTTAGTCTTTTAGATCCAATGAATTCTTAAAAGTTTCTTAAAATTATTCTTGACATTTTTGAAAACATTTCTAAAATATTTGTCCAAGGCTGAGTTGCTTTGGTTCGCCATAGGAAAAAAAAAAAAATTAAATTAAATAAATGTTTTTTTTAAAAATGGTATGTTTCCTATGAAACATATATACAATATATATACAATATATATATATATATATATATATTTTTTTTTTAAATGTACATATTTAAAAAATATTTGTCCAATGCTGAGATGCTTTGGTTCCCTATGGTAAAAAAAAAAAAAGAATAATAATATTAAAAATATTTTTAAAAAAGGTTATTTTGTTTATTATATATTAATTACATTTATTTAAATTTATATCCACTATAATTATATATACATATACTATACATTTTTTAACATATTTTATTAATTACATAAAAAAAATATATACACTATAAATTTCAATAGATTTTCAACAGGTATAAATATTTATACATTTTAGTTATAAATGATTGTATAGGTATTTTAGATATATATTTTTAAATACATAAAAAAACAGATTTTTAAATTAAAAAACATTCATTCTTTAGTTCCAGCCCCCTTAATCCAATCACCTGCCATCAATCAACATGTTAAATCCTCATTCATTCATTTCTTTCCGCTCTTATTAGTGTGTTATGCCTATTCCAGCAGATGATCTGCAGTGTTTCGGAGGGGGGTTGGGGACTTTGGTCTACAGATGAAAGGCCTGTTGGGGCATCGGTGGAGACGGAGGCTGGCCATCGCGTGTTTGCAGGGAGCAGTTGGGAGTCTGATGACAGAACGGTCTTTGGGAATTTAAGAGTAGCTTGGAGTGCGCTTTTTCCCTTTGGATGACAGCTCCAGGAAGGAAGGGTTTTCTTTTCAAAGGCTGTGGCTTTATTTATATTTCACGTTTTCATCGAAGGGTGCTTTCAAAGGGAGATGGCTTTTCTTTTCTTTTTTTCCCAGTTCCCTGCGTTTGTGTTTTATCACTGACCATATGCTTGCTTCCTGAAAAGCAGCCCTTATTTCTTTAAAACTGTCCACCAGGAAACAGCAAAATTCAGTTCTTCAAATTTGGTACACATTGGCTCTCTCACGTACACACACACTCAGTGAACAGTAAACACTGATTAGCTCTAGTCACAGATCTCCAAACAGCCCATCCGTCATTAGTCATTATTAGCCCAGGACAGCTAAATGATAAATTAGCTGTCATTCAAAAGAACCACATCATTTAGGACTGTATCATTCCTGACAAACAACAGTGTCAAGTGACCATTGGCCCCTCTGAGCGAATCACACTCCCTCTGGACGAAACCGTTCAACAGGGCAAGGAAAAATCAAAGAGAGGGCGTTCACCTGTTCCTACCTGTCAGATAAATGAAGTGCAGAAAGAAAGCCCTGATAAGTTACTGTGCTTCAAATCACTGATGCCATCCTTTGTTGTCCTGCTAAGACTGATGCGCAGCAGTATGTAATTGAATCATAGAGCACATGTGAAAACAGGAAATGAGGTCAGAGGAAATGAGCAATATGAGGAAGTCTGGTGACTACTCTTCATCAGACATGCGACCACGGTACAAAATACCAGCAACAAAAATCTAGCCTGTAAAAAATTATATGATCAATAAGTTATGACAACATGTTTTTACATTGCTCAACAAAGTTATACAAGATTCAACTCATTTTTTAAGTCAGTTTAATGTAATTTAAGTTGAAAGGACTTAAACAAGTTGAATTTTACAGTGTATTTTTATTTTAGGGTTATGCAGGCTAAGTAATATATATAAAGCATATTATATATTTAAATAATAAAAATATATATATAAATACATTCAACCAGGGTACAAAATGAACTATCAGCTACCAGCTAAAAAACTGTATTTTGCTTTATTTTAGGGTTTATGAATATAAAAACCATTCAAATGTATAGATTAAATAATTTAGAATTTGTTTTTTATGCATATTTATGTATATATTTAATTATATATTAGTATATATATATATATTTGTAATATATATTCATAAATATTTACACATTTAATATTAAAATAATATTTGTACAAACTTTTTATTATTGTGTTATTTTGCATTATTTTGAGGTTATAAATAAATATTAAGAGCAAGCTAAATAAATATATACAGTACATTTATTTGGTGAATTTATAGTTATTATATATATATATATATGTGTGTGATTTAAATGATAAAAAAAATGATACAAATCTTTTTAACATTAAAAAACAAATTTGTCCAGCAAAAAAAATGTTTCCAGCAGTTCAATTATTAGATTATTCTTCATTAGATATCAAACTAGGGTACAAAAATAACATTTTGTCACAATTGCCAATGGCTATTAGTGATGGCTAATAGCTATTTATGCAATGGCTATTTATGAATTAATAGATATTTATTACTAGTCGCAAAACTGCATTTTTCATTATTTTAGGAGTATGTAATTAAAATTACATTTTTTAAAGTTATATATTAAATGTAATATATATATATATATATATATATATATATATATATATAATTTATTTTTTTAAAGTATCCAACAAAATGAGATTTTTTCTGAAAATGATTTAACGATTTATCTACGCTAATACTTCTGATGAAGGTCAATGTGCATGTGATCGTATATATGAGATGACCAATAGTCTCCAAAAATATCAAGAAAAACTTCCTAGATTAGCTTTTGATGCTACATCCTCCACAGAGCCAAAAGTTTTTGCAACAAATGTTTTGAGTATGTCAGTAATTTGATTCGCTTACATCAGCAGAGGTATTATATTGCAGTTCCTAATAATTTACCAGCCAACTGGCTTTATTTACTCACCAAAGCCATTTTTGCTCGTATTTGGCGCTTGGGGAGTGTTCATTTTGGATTCTGGATGAATTTAATACTGTTTAAAGTGTGAAAACCCCTCTGGACAGGATGATTGGACAGGAATCTTCATCCAGTTGGTATCTTTCACAACTGTGCCAGACAAGGGGTCAGTCTTTGCACGGTCCTGTCCAATCCACTGAGGCGAACTAAAATGAAAGAAAAAGTTAGCAGTACTTTTAGAAAAGAGGATAACAATACAACTTAAGACATCCCTCAGAAAAGTCTTTTCCCCTGCCATCAATTAATTACTTAGGAAAAGATGTCATTAGGAAGACTCTTGAGAAATCAAGGGCAAGAAAACACTTTTTTCTCGTGTTGTTCTTCCTGTCACTGCTTCATTAATTTTCTCGGGGTAAATCACATCAAGAGTGTGCATGTGTAAGCTGTCAGGGTGTAGATATATCTATTCATCACCTCGGGGAGCATGTGTGTTCCTGAAGTGGGGCCCGTGGGTAATCTTGACGGGGCGGGGACGCAGGGGAGGTCCGGCACGCCTTGTAAACAAGATGCTAATGTCTGATAAGAAAAGCTCATGCCTAATGACAAATTGCTAATAACGGCAGGAGACTGCAGAGAAGTGTTTCTGCACAGAAAGTGTATTGATTATCCTTATTACCCAAAGCATTCGTCTCTGGAGATGAACGGGTGAGGGAAGGGAGGAGGGAAATTAGCCTCTTCCCCCGTTGACGGACTGATTGCTCTGGGGGCCCTGAATAGGACAAATGCGTTCACACTAAAACATAAAACCTCATGGGACGAGGACGCAAACAGACTAAAGATGATCAAGTGCAAATACGTTCTTGTTTTTGATCGCCTGTAGAGAAGATACCCTTGTTGAAAAGAAGTGCACTTATAGAGTGTGTAGCTTAAAGTCCCCCTGTGGTGAAAATCAATGTTTTTATGTTGTTTATATTTCTATGTGGTGTTGTTAATATGCTTTAAGACAAACCATGTGCAAATTCATAAGTCAACACCATTGCTGAGTACTTTCTTCTTGAAACTATAGTGAAACTACAACTTACCAAAAGCCCTATTCGCACGGGATAAGTATTATCTGGTGACCTCTAGTCATTTGTAATAATTGCGGAGGTTGTCTGTGATCTTAATCCAGTGCGAATCGGCCATCTGTAATTTGTAAAGTGACCTACCGTATTTCGCCGAACACCGAGGTCCTGTGGTAATATTAGTCCCGTGCGAATCCGCATCTCTGTGATTTGGCGGGGTCGTTTCTAATTTTTTCAAGGTGTTTGTTTCCTGTGCGCCTTTTTATCCATCTTCCGCGAAGAATGGAGGCTGCGTTGGAGTGTTATTATTACAACTATACAATTTGCAGAAAGAGAAAATCATAAGAAGAGTGAAAACAAAAAGAATGATTAGATGGAGATGGATGTACAGCAGCATGCGGTAAAGAGCATTCTTCTGTTTATTATGATGTGTCATACATTTCCAAGCAATAGCCTACTGGCATCATGTCCGGGAGATAAGTCAGTAAATTCGAGTAAAATCACAGGATTTGCTTATCGCGTGCGAATGCGAGAAATTGAGATGCAGGTGGGTAACTTCTAAATCACACGAGGTCCCCAGATAATACTTATCCAGTGCGAATAAGGCTTAAATCAGTCTAAAAAAACACGGTTTGAAATCGCTGGTGTTTCTGACGTCACAAACTACCTTGTAACCAATCACGTCAACGTGTGATCGTCAACAAGTGGATCTCTGAGCTGGTGTGAGTGGGTGGAGGCGGGGGTAATTTGCATATTCATAGAACCGCATATACTAAATGAGGCAAGGATGTAGAGTTACATTTAACCTATTTTAAGGCATGACAATTTTTTTTTTATTATTAAATATGTCATTTTGGTGATCAAAGATGAGTTTTAAGGGATAAAATGATTGACTACAGGAGGACTTTAACTTAATTACGCTTCCAAAAACATTACATTCAATACACACTTAAATATATTATTTTCAAGTATATTATTTGCATAAGTCCTCTTTTAAAAGTGTGCTAAAGTGTACTTCTTTTTCACAAGGTATGGAATCAAAAAGCGAGAGGTTTGGCTAATACGTCTTGCCACATCTAAGAAAGCTTGACTTTCCCTGGGCCAGATCCACTATTACTCATAAACCCTGGTTGGAAAATACTTTTAGTTAACGGTGACCACCCTGAGAAGTCTTGGAGTCATAGTTTCAATAAATCGTGTTAATTTTCAGGTTTGGTGTTCTGGTGTGATTTGGTCGCTCAACCACATCAAGTTTTGCAGGTATCTGCTGGAGATGGGAAAAATGCCTGTTTTGATGGTTAATCCACAATTACGTTTTTTTCCCTCTGAAGTGCTGACTTCTCCAGAGAGGACTGAAGAGGGCTGTCTAGGTCATCGTAGGTCTGCCCGTCTAAGCAGCAGCGCACTCTTTTTTGCTGTTTCGTCAAAATCTGTTCCGGGGTCGAGTTGGAGACATGGGGATCAAAACCTGCTTTTGTTTCAGGGACACATTTTGTGCGGGAAGACAAAGATGCAATAAAAGAAAACGTATTTTTACAATTAAAATGATTAGTTAGGACAAGTTGAGTAATTTGTATCCAAGGCCAACATGATAAAACTGTAATGTTTTATTGCAACTTTATTCATTTGAACTGAAACTGGCATGCTATTATCCATGTTAACAGTAATATATAATATAATATAATAGGCCTTACAATATAATATAATATTTATTTTATTAAGCAAATTAGCATAATTTTTCAGCAAATAGCCCCTGTAAATACATTGGCTATGTGTTTATTTACATTAAGATGCAATGTTTTATTGTAACTTTTGTTTTTACTGTGACTTTATTAAGCTTTTCAACTGAAACTGGTATGATATGATCCATGTTTAGATTAGAATTTATTTTATGAAGTAGGCTAAATTAAGTAGGCAGCAAGATATAGCCTAGTCCCTGAAATTTAACTGCGTTTAGCTATATGTTTTAATTCACATAAAGTTTCCTTTTCTTTATTTAATAATCTTTTTTATCATAACTTACTGATGACTTGTAGCCTATGTATTTTATTCGTGTTATTCAACATATTCAATTGAGATGACGTCTTCCCCTGAACAGCTTCCGTTTGTTACAGCCTCATCTGGGATGTAGACTGTAATAATGGTGCCTAATCAATAAACATATTTGTCTTACAGTAAACGTGCTAAAGTATTTATGATTTATTTGATTCACCGCTCCAAATAAAACAAAAGCGCCTGAACCGCGTCGAAGAGGTCAGCGTAATGAATAGCTTTATTGAAATCAATTGATAATGCTCGCCGCGAGAGAAAAGTAGTAATGGTTGCGCGAATCAATTCGACTGCATTATCACTCGACGCACTTTGCTGTTGGTCCGGCGATGCGCGCATGCGCGTGGAGAGTCTCAGGTGGAGAGGCGCTCTAGTGAACAGATGTATTGTGATGCTGTGAGACAGATGTATTGTGATGTGCTGAAGGTCAGCCCTCATTGTGTGATGCTCAGTAATAACGGGACTGAGTGACAGTCAGCGCGGCAGCTCGTGTCTATTTAGTCTCTGCGGCTCCACAGCAACAGTCCAATCAACCCCCACTACATGTCTCTCATTCATCACGACAAACGACTATAATTGTGCCCTACAGAGGGGATACCAAAGCGAAATTATGCCTTTAACATTGTTTACCATGTGCCTATATAGGCTATGCGTGACATGGTGGAACTTTGTGTGTCATTATAGGAAATAAATAGAAACATTTGCTAATTTAGTTGTTATAGAACAAAATGTAAAGATTATTTAAAGAGGCCATCTGGGGTAAGTTGTCCTCCTTACTAAAGATTTAAACAATGTATAAATGACTATTTATATCATTTTTAATAATATTTATATAGCCTATGTATTTTTAAAGTGTCATTAATGTAAAACACTAAATCAACTATTCTATTTAAAGAATCATTTTAGTTGAATAATTTAATAACCGATGTCAGACAAAGCAGAATCCCAGTTCAAATGGATTATTCTGTGACTTATTTAGGCATACGAATATTTACATATTTAATTGCGCATATTTTAATTGAAGATATGTTATAAAAGCAACACTATGAATGCAAATTTAATGATTTCACCCAACTAACCAACAGGTTTTGATTAAAGCGAAGATGTCTTAAATGAACGTAATTCATGGAAATACTGAATAATAACCCCATTAATTACAATAATTATTAAATGTAAAAATCTTACTCCAAAGGTCTAATTTTATCTTTTTACTTTTTACAAAATAAAATAAAAACACACACGATATATTTGAGTAGGACAACACCATAAGAACATGAGAAACACTGGGTATTTATACACAGGACATAAGCTAAACAAGGTAACGAGGGGGCGGGGTAAACTGGCATGGGAACACATAACCAATGGTACTAACAAGGCACACCTGCAGAGACTAATCAACATGAAAAACTACAAAGAACTACAAAACATGGCACCAGACAGGGAATAACAAAAGTCATCAAACAAGACAGGGGAACGCACACATTTTACTCCAACTTACACTATATATATATATAAATATATATGTGTGTGTGTGTGTGTGTGTGTGTGTGTGTGTGTGTGTGTGTGTATGTGTGTGTGTGTTTGTGTGTGTGTGTGTGTGGGTTGGTTTATGTGATTTATGAGGACACAAATTTGTATAATGACATGTTTATTACACTGGTATTATAGGTGGTTTATGAGGACATTTCAAAAGTCCTCATAATTCAAATAGCTTAAAAAAAATAAAAAACAATGTTTTATTAAAAATGTAAAAATGCAGAATGTCTCCTGTGATGGGTAGGTTTAGGGATAGGGGCAGTGTAAGGGGATAGAATATACAGTTTGTACAGTATAAAAACCATTACGCCTATGGAGAGTCGTCATAATGCTGTTGCACCAACATGTGTGTGCGTGTGTGTGTGTGTGTGTGTGTGTGTGTGTGTGTGTGTGTGTGTGTGTGTGTGTGTGTGTGTGTGTGTGTGTCATAGAAATTGAATTATTTTAATCTGTTTGGGGATCTACCTTAATAATTATACTAAACATTTTATATATTTATGGTAGTTTTTAATAATTCAACGACCCGGAGTCAATTATTCAGTTTATACTATGGTTACCACAGCTCAAAACATGTATTTCAAGACGTTTGTCAGGTTTTTGTCCTTAAAACGCTCTTGTGTGTGGGATTAATTTCTTACGCTTCTAATTTCAAGCCTAAATTGCTAATACCAAAATGTAATTTTATAAACGGAGGCTTCAGCCACTGATATCAGTCTAGTACAGTTATTATTGCAGTTAGAGAGAGAGAGAGAGAGAGAGAGAGAGAGAGAGAGAGAGAGAGAGAGAGAGAGAGAGAGAGAGAGAGAGAGAGAGAGACAGAGACAGAGAGAGCGAGCCTGGTGCATCTTTCAACAGTGTTCGCCAGCAGCGTCTCTACTATTAGCAAAATTGTAAGTATATCTGCTTCAAGAACAGTGCCGTAATTTACTTGCTAGAGAAAAATGTCATGTAGCTTTTATGTTGTTATTACTATTTTACTGATAAAAATAGAGCAGCGCTGACAACACGTTTCTGTGCGAGTGTGTGTCCGTACTGTATGTGTGCACGTTTGAGCGGAAGAAAGAGAGTATCTAAACATAATTTTGTGGTTAAAAACATGGAAATAATTTGTTGTTTTATCCTATTGTTTACTATATTTACTTGTTTGGCAAGTGTCATTGTGGGTTTTGGTTCTTTTGTTGTTGTAGTCTGTAAGGACCTTTGAAATTACTGAAATCTTTTGGCGAAGTGATATGGAACTGTAATGCGGTCAAGACCTGCCTGGAACTACTTTATCATGCATTTCCCCGAAAATAATTGCACACATTAGAACGTTCATCAACCAATCAGATTCAAGCATTCAGCAGCCCCCTATTTAAAATATACATAATATAATAGATTGCAAAGACATTTTAAAAACATTTTTATTACTATTTGGAATAATATGCACTGATGAATCATTGACAATTAGAACAGAATTGTGCACATTTCAAATAAATAGGGTCCGTTTTGATTTCATGTTGACTTTAAGAACTCCCTCTATGACTTATAATAGAGCCAACTGTTTATTGTGCATTTAAAATAACTTTAAAAGCCACTGTAAGGATAGGCTTTCCTTAGAAGAGACATTTCAGCGTCTGTTTGCAATCAGCAACACAAGTGACTTAAATCATGTGATGTCATCTCGCGTTGAAAGCGTTCAACACGTGGGAGGTATTGAGGCGGGAAACATGTTGAACAAGCGCCTTCCTCGCCGTGGTCTAGGAAATGTGGGAACAGGATGGGCAGCCGACCGCCCCATCAAAACACTGTGGTCAGCCAGCACTTAAACTGCAGGCAGAAAATAAAGGAGGCCACGGGGAACGCTGGAGGTGGGGATGTGTTTAAATAAAGTCTTTTCGATAAGTTGGTGAACGAGTAACGCGCCGGTGTTGTTGTTGAAACCATCCCAAGTCTGACCCTAAAACTTGGAGACTCAAAGGCAATCACTTTCTCTCTTTTATTGACGCGGGTTTAGGGGTTTTCTCTCCCGTCGTCAAGCGTTACAGCCCACCACCACCGTCCAGCTGTGATATTAACTGAAAACAATTAAGGTGGGACCACACGGGCGGCCCTCGGACTAGACTTTGCGATGCGGAGATGAAAAAGGGCAGTATTTTTAGGAAATCCCTGCAGAGGATGTCGGGCGAAAGATTTACTTCATCGCTGTAAAGCACATTTAAGTGCCACCTATGAAGAAAATGATTTTGATGTATAGGCTATCATTTGTATCCAATTATGGAAAGGGAGATTTTTTGGCGACGCCATATTAATCATGACTCTCGTGAACGCTGAACAGAGCTCATAATGTTTCTCCTGTTCGCAAAAAAATAATATGAGAGATCAGTGGCTTGACTTTGATTTTTGTATTTAGCCTACCTGCGGTGATTCTCAATGTTCATCGTCCTGTTTGCATACAAGTAGGCCTATTATTTTATAAATAATAAAATGAATAATGAATATAAGTAAAATAATTAATTGTATATAAATGTTAATGTTAATTGCATAAATAACATTTAGAAATAATAATGATATAATTATAATCATCATATAGATTTTTTTTTAAAAATGTATTCAAATAGGCTAATAGGCCTAGAGTAGCCTACGGTCATATGTTCTACAGAAGGTCAAACTGAGGGAAACACTATTATTATCAATAAATATGAATTATATATATATATATGCTATATATAGACACACACACACACACACACACACATTTACAAACACACACACATAGAATATATATATTTACAAACTTTTATGTTAGATGTGATTAATCATGATTCATCGATTTGACATTACTCATTTTAATTAAGTAATAATAATAATTGTGTATATATATATATATATATATATATATATATATGTATTTGCAAACATTAATTCGATTTGATTACTTACGATTAATTGATTTGACAGCACTAATTTAAATTAATGTAAATATTATAAATTAATATAAATGCTTAAATATTATTCAAAAATATATTAAATAAAAATAGACATGTCATACTATTATTATCATCAATAAATATTAAAGCATAATTTAAAAATAATAATAAATAGATAATTTTTTATATTATTATTTTATCATACATTTAATAATATTTAAATATTATTCAAATATTCACATATATTAATATACATCTGAATTCATTCATATATATATACATATATATATATATATGTGTGTGTAATAAAATATAGTATAAATATTATCCATATATTTAATGGCAAATATAAATATAATTTTTTATTAATAAATGTAATTATACATAAAATAATTTATATTAATTTGAATATTAATTTAATAATAAATATATAAAAACAATTACTAATCATTAAATTATTTATACATTTTAAATACAAATTTACTGAAATATATAGGCCTATATAAAAAGCTGCTGCCTTAAATTTTTAAGTACAATCAACTTGGATGTTTAAGTAATTTCAGTTTAAATTACATTAAACTGACTTCAAAATAATCTTGATTTGAATCTTGTATAACTTTTAAAAACAGTTGAAATTGCTTAACTTATTTTGATGAGTTAAAGCAATGTAAAAAACATTATGTTGTCATAACTTATTGATCATATTTTCACTAGGGACAAAGCATCAGTTCTGGTATGTCAAAAGTGAAGGGGACAATGAGGGAAATACTACTATTATATACATGTATTATATATATACATATATATATATATATATATATATATATATATATATATATATATATATATAATAAAGACCAGACTGACTTTGATTCTTGCTTCTGCACGCAAGTGTAACGTCAACAGATGTCTACAATCACAAGCTTCTTTCCTGCTTATGGTTGCTATGCGACACTTTGTGGCCTATCTGCTTCCTCTTTGGACTATGGCTCATTTCCGTACGACGGTGCAAAAATAGCCAAGCCCTCTGCACCCCTCCATGTTGTTTCTTCCTCTCTGCACTCCCCGACATCGATCAAGCTTGTTCCTGGGCTTCCTATCTCTTCCTGTGGTCGACGGGAGTGAAGAACCAGGAGACTTGACTTCTCCTTTGACCTCATTTGATTTTTACCTGCTGTTTTCTATTAAACTGAGGATAATCTTCACTCCTTATTTACCTGTTAAGGCGAGGATTTCTTCAAAAAGATTAATTTATCAGAAACTGTTCTCTTCTATAAGCTAGACTCTTTTGCTCGAGGGAAAGACGACACCTTAAATACACCGTAAGAACATCTGCCTCAGCACTCCTTCACGTGCTATAGCTCCACGTGGGCCTCCTTTGCGTTTTTTTTTTCAGACCTTTATTTTGAAACTGACTCCTGCCAAGTCTGTCTTGTTGTCTCTAAATGTGTTATTTCTCGGGTCTGATTAATGTCGTTCTCCACCACAAGATGATGTTTGAAACATGGTAATCAAGATGTAATCCCCAAATCCCTGTGTGGTCAACACGACTAAATCTGGAGTTTCTCATCGCTGGTTTTTCTGCATTTATTTCACTAGCCCTCTTGGAAAGGACGGGAGGCATGGAGCAGCACCATGCCAGGTTCTGCAAACTGTGGCATATGCACTTTTTCCCAAGCCACAGCTAGACCGGTGCAGATTAATTTCCACTTCTATATTTTTACAGAAGGAGAAGTTAATAAACTACCGTAACCAGTTACTGTATGGACAGAACCATGTAAAATATACATGTCTTTGTTATTTTTAAGTGGCAGTGTTTTGCTAAGCAACTTGTCCGTGATGGTTCTTGATCATCCAGGAATCTGAAATGATTCATTATTATTATCTAAATCTAGAAACAATGAATGAAGGAAAATATCCCTTTTGGACTCCACACTGGTGTCCATTTCAAACGTTTACACGATGTCACACAAAGGTTATTTTTATCGGAAAACTACCCTGGCCTTTTTTTTAATACGAGGTGCACATCTCCTCGAAGGAAGCATTGCTTCAGCTCTCATCTCAAATATCTCCAGCGAACACAGTTGTTTGCCCTGTTGGTTTGCTCCACAGATATTTCCTGAGGAAAACAGACCCGTTTAAATTCGCTCTCAGACTTTTCCCGTAAATATATATATATAATAAAAATACTATATTTTACAAGTCTCTCTGGAATACTTGATTTGAAATGGTACTTGATTTAAACTACATTTTCCAATAATGACCAGCTTGGTGTACATTATTCCTTTATTATTTTTTTAATTGTTAATAACAAATATTATTATTACTATTATTATTATTATTATTATTATATTTCTACTATTTAGAATATGAATTAATTTATATGTATTTCAAAATAATATAAATAAATATTTAATAACATAATAGGCTATTATTAAAAATAATATAAATAAAAATAATAAATAATTTATAAATAAAATAAATGATCAATAAGAGAAATAAAGAAAAAGTACTGTTAATGTTGATTCTATTATTATTATTCCACTATTTTGATTTTCAATTAATTTATATTTAGTTTAAAATGACAATCTTAATAAATATATAATAACATAATATTAATTGAATATGGCGTGAAGATCAGGCATGGCGTGAAGGTCCTCAGGCTCGGTAGACAGGAAAAGAAGGGAGATCTGGGACTACTTCGACGGTGTAGGACGATCCACTCACCCACAGGATGTAGTCGATATATTCCCTCAAGGAACATGTGGTAGCTGTAGCTGGAAATTGCCTAAAGAGTGGATCGTCCAGATCTATCCAGAAGGAGTGCTTGAGGGCTCCCTCTTTCCAGGACATCTGATGGGCGTGGTGGAGGAATTCCTCGATGTAGGTCTCGATCAGACGGTGATTCTGGGTGAGGCTGAGGAGTAAGTCGGTGGGATCTTGAGGGGAAGATGCCCATAATGCTGCTGTAAAGGTCCGTTCTTCTGTTAGGGAACATGTTGGTAGGAAGCACGAGGAAGACGATGAGGAACTGGAAACAGGAATTTAATAAGAACAAACTCAGGAACCACAAAACACGCTATACATCAACGAGAACGGACCAAGAATGAGGGAGAACACGGTATGAATACAAGGCTGAACAAAGGAACATTAACTTGGACACAGGTGAATGAAATGATGATGGATTAGACACAGGTGATGTAACTAAAGACCAACGAGGACCGGGAAAACTGAGCAAGGAAGACGTGACTGATGACAACAAGGAACACAACAAGACAGATTAATGCAACTCTGACAATAACATAACATTATGAAATATGAATTTAATTTTAAAAGCGAATTCATACAAATATTTAAGAAATAAATTAATGAAATATTACTTTACATGTTTTTAGGCATGCTGACTGCAGGAATGTCCACCAGAGCTGTTGCCCATGAATTGAATGTTCATTTCTCTACCATAAGCCGTCTCCAAAGGTTTTTCAGAGAATTTGGCAGTACATCCAACCGGCCTCACAACAGCAGACCACGTGTAACCACACCAGCCCAGGACCTCCACATCCAGCATCTTCACCTCCAAGATCGTCTGAGACCAGCCACCCTGACAGCTGCTGCAGCAATCGGTTTGCATAACCAAAGAATTTCTGCACAAACTGTCAGAATCCATCTCAGGGAAACTCATCTGCATGCTCGTCGTCCTCATCGGGGTCTCAACCTGACTGCTGTTCGTCGTCGTAACCGACTTGAGTGGGCAAATGCTCACATTCGATGGCGTCTGGCACTTTGGAGAGATGTTCTCTTCACAGATGAATCCCGGTTTTCACTGTACAGTGCAGATGGCAAACAGCGTTGAATAGAGTGGCCCATGGTGGCGGTGGGGTTATGGTATGGGAAGGCGTATGTTATGGACAACGAACACAGGTGCATTTTATTGATGGCATTTTGAATGCACAGAGATACCGTGACGAGATCCTGAGGCCCATTGTAGTGCCATTCATCCACGACCATCACCTCATGTTGCAGGATGATAATGCACGGCCCCATGTTCCAAGGATCTGTCGAAAATTCCTGGAAGCTGAAAACATCCCAGTTCTTGCATGGCCAGCATACTCATCGGACATGTCACCCATTGAGCATGTTTGGGATGCTCTGGATCGGCGTATACGGCAGCGTGTTCCAGGTCCTCCATTATCCAGCAACTTCGCACGGCCATTGAAGAGCAGTGGACCAACATCCCACAGGCCACACTCGACCTGATCAACTAATGCGAAGGAGATGTTGCACTGCGTGAGGCGAATGGTGGTCACACCAGATACTGGCTGGTTTTCAGACCTGGTCACACCAGATACTGGCTGGTTTTCACTGGCCGCCCCCCCCCCCCCCCCCCCCCCCCCAATACAATAAAACTGCACATTTTAGAGTGGCCTTTTATTGTGGCCAGCCTAAGGCACACCTGTGAAGTGGATGGATTATCTCGGCAAAGGAGAAGTGCTCACTAACACTGATTTAGACAGATTTGTGAACAATATTTGAGAGAAATAGGCCTTTTGTGTACATAGAAAAAGTCTTAGATCTTTGAGTTCAGCTCATTAAAAATGGGGGTAAAAACAAAAGTGTTGCGTTTATAATTTTATTCAGTGTATTTTGATGTTTACTTAATAAATAATGTAATCAAAATCAAAATAGTGAAAATATATTAATAATAATAATAATAATAAGTTATAGCAGTATTATTAACAATAACAAAATTATAATTGACAAGAAATAATAATTAAGTAATAAAGAAAAAGGACTTTTTCCACTATTTTGATTTTTTTTAATTAATTTATGTAATTTAAAAATCTAAATATTGGAAATATAATAATACAATATGTAATAATATTATTAAATAAAAAATAAAATGAATAGAATAGATGAAATAAAAATGGACACAATGCGAGCAGCTTCAGCAGTCAGCTGGGATGTTGTCTGCAGGCGGAGCACTGATAGTCCCGGGATAAGAGGAGGACTTCTTGAGGGGGTGGAGAGCAGACTGAGAGGGCATCTTCCTCTCAGAAGATTCATCAATGTCTTTCCAAGCTCCAGAGAACAGACATGCTGACTTGTTTTATGTGGGAAGGGCTTGGCAGGCCGGAGGGGGCCTGCGGTCTGATTGTAAAACATGGAAGAGGAACATGTTAAACCTATTGATACAGCCATGTCAGGAAATCCCATGACCCACCACCTCCTTAGTTTCCGCTCCAGTTTCCATTAACGCAGGCCATTATAGTCGGGCTAGGTTTGCCTCGGTTGGAAAAATCAGTGCATTGCAGCCAGGTGAGTTTGGAAACAAAAATCCTCATAAAAAACATGAGGAAAATGTATTATTCTTTTTAAAAAAAAATTGGTTGAATCAAAAATCTAATAAATTAGCATATTTAATCAAATGGAGGAAATTTGAGTTTTAAAATAGCTCTGACAATCGAAGGGGGCAAAGTGTTCCTCTGAACAGTGTGCTGCTATATAGTCCTCATCAATCAAAAGAGGTCTGACTGGAGACTATAGAGCCTTGATGAGAAGGAGAGAACCTGAAAGAAACCACTCTGAGCGCTGTACCTGTACTTCTAGAGTCTGCCAGAGTCAAGGTAAAGGGCCTATTACTGCACTGCCTATTTCTTGGACGTCACTTGATATCATACCTTTTGAAGGATGATTCAATTTGTTCTTTCTTCTGCCCACCAGATCTGATTTCTTATGCGGTTTTGTTTTTGTTGCGATTTGCACCAAAAAAAAGTTACTTTGATCCAACTGTGATATTCTCAGAAAGAAATTCTTAAGACCAACAGGGTAAAGTGGGGTCCAAAAGTCTGAGACAACCTGTGAAAATGCTTTGAATTTTCATTTGAATATAATATTTAAGTTTCAATTTATGTTAGTGCTGGCAAATCGATTAATTGCGATTAATCGCATCTAACATAAAAGTTTATATAATATGTGTGTGTATATATATTGATTAATCGATTTTCCAACACTATATATATATATATATATATATATATATATATATATATATATATATATACATACATATATATATCATTACAGATTGTATTGACGGCATTAAAACTGGAGTTTTGAAAATGCATACAAATATATACATTTATGAATATCAGGATGAGAATTGTAATATAAAATGTGTTTGATTTGTGAGTTTGTTTTATGTTTTTTAAACCCTAACACTTGGCACTAGCCATCTGTAACTGTGCCGTGTTGTGCGATCACAGGAGGTTTGAGCATGCGGTCAAAGATTTTAAAGGGAGGATATCGGTGTGACCCTTGGGGGTCATGTACAGCTGAACAGGCTGTACCTTTTCCTGTTTGTAGCCATTAATCTTGTCTAGTGTTATCAGGGCATCGGCCGTGTCTGTGTCCGTTTTACTACACTTTTACAAAGTTTTACACGCAAACAAAATTTTAGGGTTCCACCACATACAGTATAACAACCGGGATCCAGAGCAACCGAAAGCAGCTCCTCCCAAAACAAGGGTCGAATGTCACTGGCTTTGATGGATAGGTTCCCATTGGTGTCCCATGGGTTACGGAGGGGGAAGAGCCGGGCCCCGGTCTCCTTAGATCTCTCAGCAGAGAGCCGAACACAATGGAGGACAACCCTCATGGAGTCTCGCTAGTCCGTACGGTTGCATGTGGCATTTGCAGGAAACCAAGACTACAGGGTGTGGGGCCATGCTCTCTGCAAAGATCCGATTTCCACATTCTTCCCTTCTGCCACACCTAAGTCCTTAATTGTCTGGCCACAGACTAAGTATTTTGAGACCGCACCATCGCAAGCCAGCTTTTTATTCTGGACCTGGATGTTTCATTTGGGCCAGAACCAGAGGTTTGGTCGAGATCGGTCGGGTTGCGTGCAGCCGTTCTCAGGAGGAGGGAAAGAAAATGGGATTATTTGGGAATTTACGCCGGCGACTGAGAAGAATGTTGCATGGAAGACGTATTCAGATTCATCTAGTCTGCAAATGAACTAACTAAATGCATGGCATTTTTCACATTATCCCAATATTGATATTAATATCAACTTCAAGTGGATTGTGTAAGATGGTCTTTTCATATAAAACTCAAATCAAGGCTTTGGTTACATCAGATAAAAAGATTATCGACGCTGCATACACCTTGCATGAGAAAGCCTTGTTGCTCAGCATTAGTAGCTTCCAATTCCTTTCCTTTCATGTCTTTTTTTCCGCACCGCTTGTTTCTGATCAATAAAAGTCTATTTTCTCCCACACAAGGTTTCCCAT
This sequence comes from Meda fulgida, assembly GCA_030578275.1. Taxonomy (NCBI): domain Eukaryota; kingdom Metazoa; phylum Chordata; class Actinopteri; order Cypriniformes; family Leuciscidae; genus Meda; species Meda fulgida. The sequence continues at coordinate 7,034,169 of CM060637.1, forward strand.
TCAATACATCTGCCAGGGGTTTTAAAAACATAGAAGCATGATCCATTTATTATTGGCTGTTACCATGATCTATCTTCCCAGATTCCTGCCATTGAGAATGAGTTTTGTTTATTTTCTTTATACGCCCTTTATTGACTGCCATTGGTGGATGGCCAATCAATCATACCCTGCAAGACCTGCAATTCGCCAGCGCACACGCAGCCTGCCCTCATCGACCAATGAGATCGGGTTTTGCTTCAGTCCAATTTACGCCTTTTGGTTTATTTGTCGTTGATCACATTTTATCAGTCCAGCTGCTTTATAATTTGGTCGAAGGCATAATAGGGAATGACTGACAGTACTATGAATAATGTGATTGAATATTTCATCAGTTATAATTTGCTGACCCAAATGAACAGGTCAATACTTATGTGTCAGGATGGCTGATTTGAATGCGAGTCAATAGTGAACAAATATGCTGTGTTGCTTTTGGGACCTCCTACGCTCTATCAGTAGGTTGTCTTTGTGATTGGCAAGTTTCAACATATTTCAATGAATCATTTTGTATAAAAACCCTGTAATTTGCATTGATGTATTCAATGGATTTTTCATTAGACACCACAATTTTTGTCATTTATACCGAAAATGGCGTGACGCACAAAAAAAGGATGATTTAGGTACCTACATAGGATTTGTAGTTGTAATGTTAGCATGCTAATAAGCATGAGAAATAAAGTCTGTTTCCATTTCAAAGTAAATTACAACTATATATTTTTTGTAATTGTGACTTATACTTGAGACTTTATGTCTCACAATTTTGTAATTGTGACGTTTTAACAATTACCATTTCTTTCGATTCCTTTTTTTTTCTTGAAATTGCAACTTTTTCCAATAATCGGGACCTAAAGACGTCCGACAAGTAGCGCTCTCAACTCAACGCAGTGAAAAATACATCGCTGAGCAAAGAGAAGACTGACAACGCGCCGATAGACAGGACAGAGCAGGTTACTTTTGAAATGAAACAGAGTCAACTTTCAAATGTTGTCACTTTTTAAAGAAATGTAAATAATAATTACCATTTTGTGGCTCTCCTGACTGCTTTGTTGGACAAAATGGCAGATTCGGTAGATGGCGGATTATGATTGGTCAGGTCAGGTCCTGTCAATCAAACTCCCTGCAAAGGGTGAGAGAAAACGTAACCAGTTATGTTACAGCGAAGTGATTGAATTGAGTTGGTCGGACACAACTATTTGACATAGATTCTTCCTCAGTCATTTGTCTTGTATTTGCATAGATTAAAAATAAACCTTAATTAGAAATTAAACCTTAAAGGAGAATTCCGGTATTTAGCACTTTGAGTCTATTTTCTAGTTTGTTTTGGATGAACTAGAGTGGTGGACACAGAATTTTTGACGATGGGTCCTGTCTCGACTTTTAGAATCGCCTCAGGTTGTGAGGTATCTGAAAAAATAGTTCCACTGCAAATAACATGGATAAAATCTTATAATAAAAACTATAAGTTGGTTTGTGTGGAACCACATTGATTCTTTTATTCAGCAAAGATGCATTCATTAAATTGATTAAAAGGACAGTAAAGACATTTATAATGTTACAAAATATGACATTGCGAGTGACAGTGTTGAATTACAATAATTTCTGTAGCTGGTTGTGTAATTCACTTTAAAGTAAATCTGACATTTTAGGTTTTTTAAATTGATCTACGTTTTCTCAATATGATTACTTATTGCCTATCTGAAAACTACATCTGAAATATAATAGTCTCATCCCCCCACTTCTTTCTACCCAGAGATTTTGACGTCACTTGCAAATAGGTGTATTGATTCGGTGAAAATATTCAGAAACGTGCATCTCCCGAATGTGCTTCGCAGAAGGTTCCTGGCGGTCAGCAGAAAGAATCGGGAGCGTTTTGTCCCTGTGATAAATGGAGCGCTCTGACAGGTCACTTCTCCCCCCCTCAACCCTCCCCGAATGCCACAATTTGTTCCCTGCAGAGGGCGGGAGACGAATCTCTGCGGGTGACAGATTTATTGGTATCCACATGAGGCAAAACACCTCAAAGTCCCTGTAAAGGCCCCCGGACCACTGCTGAGGGAGATTGAACTCCCATTCATATCCAGTTGGATTCCAGTAAAATATTTCATGTTTCATCAGGGTCGCAACGAAAACCTGGAAGCCTGGATTTCGAGAAGAACAACATTTATTTTCGCACTAGAGACGAGCGCCTTTGAAGGGACTATTCAAATATTCACGCTGGTTTTCCTGGTGTGGAGGATTTCTGGGTATCTGGAGGAGCTGGAAGTCATTTTTAATTGGCCACTGGTGCTCGAAACATGAATCAGGGGCCGTTTTGCATGTGCGATGGCCCACTTCTGAGTTCACAGGTGTCTCGGCCGCAGGATCCACCTCGAAGAATGGCTCTAATTAACGGTGGTGCAGCTCTCTTGGACAGAAAGGACATGGGTGGTCCACCTCACGTTTACCTCAATCTGTTCCCACCAGCCGCGCTGCTCCAAAAATATACAACGTTTTGGACCAGGTTACCCGAGTCTGCCAAGCATCTCCCTTTAAGCCCAATTTACATTCAGGACCCCTGAAATACTCCATCCAAACTTCCGTCAAACCCAGACTTATTTGGGGAGACCACATCTCAATCTGCTGTCAGGAATTGAATCTGAGGGAGGGGAAAATATGATTGTTTTCTTCGTAGGCCCAAATTGAAGACGCATGTTTGATTCGGGAAACCTTCCAGATCTAGGCAAACGGGTCGACTGCCAAACAGGAAGAAGAGGCTATACAGAGAAGGAAGAAATAAGAGCAATCTTCAACGCAATGCTTTGCCCGCTTGAGCCAAAACAAATACAATCTCACGGACCTTAATGACATGATGTCAATAGTGCGGCTCTTCAGAATGAAGACTTGAGAACATGATACGCTTTACTTTAAATAAGCATTTGAGGTTTCTGTCAGAGCCAATTGGAAAATGATTATCTTTTGTTTACAAGTACATATTCCATGGCACGTAATGTTTAAAAAGAGATTCAAACAATTTAATCTGCTTGTAATGTGCTTATTATATGTGTTAAACGTCTATTAAAGTAATATAATGGCTTCAATACACTGTAAAAAAAGAAAGAAAAAGTACACAGCAAAAAGTTGCTGCCTAAAATGTTTTATTTAAAATGAACGATTGTCACATAAGAAACAATGTCACAATTATTGGAAGTGAAAAACAAAAGTCGCCATTGAATGAAATCGTAATAATGAGATATAAGCGTACAATTACAAGACATAAAGGTGAGAAAAATTATGATATTTGAAGTCTCAACTGTTAAATATAGTCACAATTACGAGAATTAATTGAAAATAGGCTTGATAGCTCGTAACTCTCTTGCAGTCTTAAAACCACTGTAAAATATGGATTTCAACAGCTTTACAGCTCAAATAATACACACGTTTTAACAGTAGAATGATGTAAGTGCTTTGATAAAATATTAACCTTCACATTTATGCTTTCAAAAATGGGCCCCTTTCATTGTTAGTAATCGTAACAGTGATTATTTATTTATTTATTTTACAAAAATGTTCAGCATTGTGCCACAAATGCTGTTGATTGAGCTCAACTTGAACCCGGAATAGTCAACTATTATATATCATAGTTAACTGTTTTTGAAACCATTAGGAAAGTGAAAAGAAAATGTTGGATTTCCCTATAGTGCATAAACACATACATTCATAACTTACAGCTGTTAACACCTCTGGCAATGAGCCATGCTCTGTCCCGAGACAAACACGAGACATTATGAGTCTCTCAACATCTCCCCTGCGTCTCGGAGGTTTACAGTAAGATGCAAATCTCCCAGGGCTTTCCAGTCTCAAAGAAGCTCCCAGCCAGAGACATGTTATTCTAATGGGTTAATGATCGGCTCTCAAGTTAGAGTGCCATTAAACGCAAGGCAAACTGTATCTCTTTCTGTCTAACACACACACACACACACACACACACACACACACACACACACACACACACACACACACACACACACTCAATCTACCCTGGGAAGATGTAGAGGGCTAATTGATGAAGTTTCTTCCCTATCAAAACGGCCCACCATCATAAATGCCATTCCAGTGTGTCGCGCTGTTCAAACAGTGGCTCTGTGTTAATGGTTAGGTAGAAGTATTTGCTCTGCATTAGTCGGTACCTGAGCCGGCACAATAGTGACCCTTGATGATAGAGGAAGCAGACAAAAAGAGGATGACTAAATGGGTCTGAGTGCAACAGAAAGTCCTACTGCCGCTTGTCTCTCAGGAAAAGGTCAGCAAACATTTCAGCAGGTTAGACACCAATCATTCCTTGATGGCAAGATTGAGATTACAGCCTCCTTTTGCTTTAATTAGCAAATGAGGTACAAGAAGCAGTACTTATTTAAAATAACACTTTTATAAAGAAATAAATGCAAATTTATTTAACTAAAATCGCTTTAGACAAATATGGCGTCTATTTTTGCAGAGTCAAACAAAACCTGGACTGGAGCACGAAAGAAAATGGAATGGATAAATGCAAATAAACACAATATATATGTATTTTTTTTCATTCATTCCTTTTTTTAACGAAGATGTAAAGAATGTTCAGGCCTAATTACAATACTATAAATATTGTGTTTGGTGTTCAATGTAATGGCTAAAACAAAATAATAAATAAATAAAATGCCATTCATTTTCCATATACAATGGAAGTCAGTAGGGTACATTTTTATACCTATTATTATTATTATTATTATTATATTTTCAATTGTTTTAGAGTTTACAGTGTTCCGTTGTAATTGTGAGGTAAAACTGGTTATAACTTTTAAAATGTTATATCTTTATACACAGAAAAGATTAGTAAGGTTATTAGTTTTTAAATATCATTTTAACACTCATATTGTTTGTGTCTTTGGGCTATTGAAAAGGTGAGTATTTTAACATTTACAAATTGGCCCCATTCACTTCCATTGCAAGTGTCTCACTGTAACCCAGATTTTTGCTTTTATAAGTTGTGAATATGAAAAAATATAGGCAATCACATTTTCAGTGCATAAAATCTCAGTTTTTATTGGTTTTAAATAAAATAAAACCATGTGCCCTGTAAAAATATATATTTTATATTTGGGAGTATTTCATATTGTTAGTTTAACTCAAAAAAGTAAGTTACCTGGTTGCCTTAAAATGTTGAGTTCTTTGACATTAATATTTGTGTTAATGCAATGAAGGAGATTGGTTTCAACAACAGAAACTTGAAATATTATGTTATCTGAACCATATTAATTATCTAAGTTCACAAAAGTTCACTGGGTTTTTTCTATCTTGCACAATGTGAGCTGTTAGCAGTATAAGAAAAAGTGAAAATATTATTAAATATGAAAAATATTAATACAAATTTTCATAAAAATTAATCAAATTTGTTAAGTGCCAATTGCTTCCTTCCACTAGAGGATTCTGCAACCAGAACTATATGTTTTGTAAACTCTTTTAAAAGGCAGTTTATACATGCCTTAATAGATTCTCAATACAATCAACATGAAGTGCTAACGAGGAACCAAATAATGCACAAATGTGTGTTGCGTCCAACTCCTGAAGCCTCATAAGAGGGCACGTCTTGCCACCTTCCCAGCCTGATATATTGATCCTGGGCTGTTATGTGCAATTAGCTTTTATTAGACCTTACAGTTGACACAAGCAGATATCATTGAAAATGACAGAATGGATTTACAATATTGGCAGGGTGATAATTGCCTTCTAGGGCTGTGCAAGTCCTTGGGAGGCAACAAAAAAGGAATATCTTAATGTTTCCCTGATGTGAATTGAGGAGACTTAAGAGGCTTCTAGTAGCTTCCTATCAGTTCTGAGTCATTAGCGGAGTGCTGGATATTGGGAGGATGTAAGATGAGGCTTTTGTGCTCCGTCGGCTCAGGTTTTCCGTTCTGCTCTGCTAGGCGAGGGGTGGGTGTACGGAGGGCTATTGCCCTGCGCAGGGGTCAGGTAGAGGCGACGGGGCGGCCTGTCAGAGGAGCTCATTCAGCTATGATTTAAAACAAACATGGTGGTGTTCAGCAAATTGAAAAGGATTTGGCCTGTTGAGTTTAAGGGGTTATTACAAATAAATAACTGTTAAAAGCTTTATTTATTTAAATGTTATTGATTTATTTTATATTTAAACAATGTTATTTGCATAAATCTTTATTGTATTTTTGTAACTTTTTTCAAAATGGAAAATACAGCGAGGACAGAAGATAACGGGGAAATGACTGGACATCTGGGTTTAATTCGAACCTGGATTTCCCACATGAGCACCAAAGCTTAATGCGTCAGCTCAAAATGTCTTCAAATTTAAGAATTATTAAACTATTCAGTATTTCAAATGTACTTTCAATACTTTCAAAAAAACTTAAATACAGCCTAAATAAATATGAAAAAAACGTTTGATTAGTTATAAATAAAATAAGCCTACTGGTCAATGACCAGCAAATAACACAAAACATTATTATAAAAATTTTTTTTTGCATGGTATGAGCAACAAAAGAAAAGTAAAAAATATGTATATTTTTATTATAATATTATTACAAAATATAACATTCACACTTGGAGCAAATAATCTTTCACACAATGTAACACTGTCCATCAATAAAAGGAACCATTCGGCAACTTTTTAAAAGTAAACTTTCCATTCAGAATCTTATTGGCATCCATTTCGGTGTCTCGCACTTGCCATCGACTCAAAACGTAATGTTAGCCTAGTACCCTTTGGCCGGCTCGCAAGCCCAAACAAGTGTGTGCAGTTTTTCGGTCTAGCTAGATCCGGTGTGGTGTTGTAGTTTTTCTAACGTTACTAGTTGTTGCAACAGCTTGTGAAAAAAAACGACAAAGTTTGCTTGGCCAAAAAGAACTTTAATCTGTGACTGGAAATGTGGGCCCGATTCGATCCTGGATTTCCCACATGAGCACCAAAACTCAATGTGTCAGCTCAAAATGCCTTCAAATGTTAAAACGTTCAATACCTCATCTATTTACTGAAGGGTGTGATACAATCCTCATCATTCGCTTTCAACGTTCCAAACACGTTTTACATTTGCAGCCATAATATTGTACAATTGAGACCTCTAACAATTCTGATTCAACTCTAGGATCAAGAGCAAACACGATTTCCCATGTTGTCGTTTAGAAAGTGTCAAACTGTGTTTTGTTTGCCTCTCGTGTGCTTTGTTTTGGTTTTCGTGGCGTCCGCAAACACCTGACAGAACCGCGAGTACTATTGTTCAACGAAGCTCTTGAAAATAGAAGCATATAGGAAGCAATGAACAATGACTGTTGCTTGACCCGCTAATGGATCCAGCAGCTTGTTTTCTCTCGTTTTTCTCTTCCTCTGCCAGAGAAGACGAGGAGAGAAACTGAAGAAAACATATGGGGTTTAATTAAACACGGAGCTGACATTCCTTTCGCTGGGAACATGCGTGCTGCAGGGGTACAGTGCAGGAATGCTAATGCAAACATGTAGTAGGTAGAAACACGAAACAAACACGATAAGCGGACCCTATGACTCAGAGATGCCGTGGCACACATCCCAGCCCTTTCCCAGGCTCCGGGTGCTGTTTACTCTCCCAACAATGCCCGACAACACTCGCTCTCAGTCTCGACTCTCATCTCGGCCATCCCCTTGTTCTTACTGTTCATTGATGACAGCCACAGAAGGTCAACAAAACGACACACACACACACACACTCATTTCACTCATCTAACACTACACAAAACAAAGCGTTAGCACTGTCACAGTCAGGAAATATCTACTGAATCCCAACATCCCACGCCCTTTGGCTTTTTTTCCATCAGGTGCATTTCAACGGCTTTGAAGCGGAAGCGTGAGAACAGCTCATTGCATTTTACGCTTCAAATGTCAACATTATATCACACGTAAGGTTTTTAGATAATCGCACACAGATTATTTTGAGAACTACTTATCGACGGGTTCGGATGAAGCAGCGCAACAAGTACTAATGACCCATCAGTTGACGAGCTTTGTTGTCATGTACAATGAAAGACCGAAATACAAGTGGGAGAGCAAAAGGAAATAGTTTTCTCTAGCAACCATGTCAGATTTTAACCTTGGTAAACAATAGATTAATTATACCATTATCTTGGTGAATTTGCACATTTCCACTCTGATTTTAGGTTAAACAGAACTCTGATTGGTCGCTGAAAGCAAGTTAAAATTAGCCAAAAAAAAAATAAAAAAAATATGAAGGGATATGTTGAACATTTTGAATGATAGTCGTCCCAAATCGGTGGAAATGAGTGGTTTGTTTAGGTGCAGATTCTGTGTGACCTCAGCACGTGTCCTGTGATAGGCCTGCCACAGATTTTTATCAGAAAAAGAAATGCGTCCCACATCGTTTTAAATGAATTATATAAACATAATTTTGGACAATGATTTTAATAGTAGCCTACAATAAAATTGAAACTACAGTCATAAAAATATAAGGCAGCATTAGTCAATATTAGATGCCAAAGTCACCAATGCGACTAATAAAATGAATAATAATAAAAATTATATATATACTATATAGATAGCCAGTTTTGTTAAGTATCCTCGCAAGCACAGTCTTAAATAAGTTAAATAATGTCTTAAATTAACGTAAAGGGTGTGAGAAAATAAAAACAGCTAACTGCGGATCTTAAAGTGACAGTAGCCTAATAAACCTGCTGTAAACCTGCTGCTGTCTGTCATTGAGGACAGTCAAAGAATAGAAAATCACTCACTGCTCTTGACTGAATAACTTTTGTTGCTTTAATATATAATTTATACAGTGAAGACTGTGAAGTGTTTGATAACTTTATTTGATTTCTGTATATCCTAAAAATCTTAAAGCACTGTTTACAAGGTTACATGGGCCAAAAAAAACAAAAAAACGTTTTGTTCATTTTGACAGGGCAAGTAAAAATCTGAACCGGTGCCTGATGGGGCCAAAACAACAAAATGAGCCCTGATATATTGACGTGCAAAGATAAATGTCTCATTTATTATAATGGGTTTATGTGAAGATTGTTTAAAATTCACTAAGTTGTTATATTTTTTTAAACTCTAATAAATGTTCAAATTTATAGCTTTCAATTATACTGCTGAATTGATCAAATTGAGAAGAATGAGACATCGGTAGCAGTATTGCTATCGGTGATACTGGCCTTCACCCATAAAAAAGATGCCATTAAACAAATATTTAAAATATAGCCTTACTGTCTTTATGTTGTTTTTACATCAATATGTAAAAGATTAAATATGAAATGATTACAGTATAAAAATATATTAAAAAATTAAAGTTAGGTGCTATTAAATACAAGCCTGGTTAAAACCAGACCATTCTCAGTTGTAACTGAGTTATGGTCTGGCAAAGCGTCATAGACAAATCATTTCCAGAGGGGCGTCACCAACGGACGTCGCGGGTAGACCTAAAACCAATCAGAGCGCTGAAGGAGATGACGTATGCAGAGCGGCGGAGAAACATCTCCGGGTGTTGTTCTTTGCTCGGTTTTTAACAAAAAGGAAACGTTCAAACCGCTTAAAACAGACGCCCCGCCCCAACGTTTCTGATTGGTGCCTCGATTTCGACGGATTAGAAATGGGCTTGAATGAGCTCTTTACAGACTAACTTTCAGAGCAAATCTAAATTTGCCGGAAGTTGTCTGGGTTTAACCAGGCGAATTAAATACAGAATTCTTTAATAAATTAACAAATGTTTGTACTTCATTTAAAAATTATTTAATATGTCTTATTACATATATATATTACGTCAGTTAGGTAGAAGAAGAACAAATTTTGCAAGTCACCACATAATTTTAGCAGATATAAACCTGTCTCATGGCATGTACATGACTTGAATAGATTACTGAGCATGTCTGGCAGTGCAAGATGCCGGTTTCATTAGCTCCTGAAGCCCTCTTCACCACGATTGAAACCTTGACCCCAGCCCTGCAACACTTAACCATGTTTTATTCTGCTGTAAAGACCTCTGTGTTTAGTGCAGGGGTCCATCCAGCATTGTAAAACACGACTGAAGGGAAAAAAGAGAGCGGGGACAGGGGTTAAGTTGACAAATCCCCCAGCTTTGAGCCTCGGCGGGCCGGTAATCTCTCTGGTAAGCAAAGAGCTCTCAGGTACCCCTTGTGTTATCAGCGCACGTCCACTTATGGTAGTCAAGACGGCCTCACTCTGTTGTCTTCTCTCTTGTAGCTGCTGTGGGCCGGTGACATGAGGGTCATTAGGTCCCCGCGCTTCAGTCAACAGCCCTGTGTTTGCCAGGCCACTTGTCCCGAGACTCTTTATCTTTTTTGCCAAATTTAGACGGCATCAACTTGCACGAAATTGCTCTTTTGTGTAGAGCGCTGCAGATTAAATGAAATGGAGAGAGAAAGAAAAAGAGAAAAAAAATCATTTTGAAGATTTAAATCTGTCTAAAGAGATCATATCTTCAGAAATTATCATTTTAGACAGACAGACAGACAGACAGACAGACAGACAGACAGATAGATAGATAGATAGATAGATAGTCTTTATATATAATTATTATTTAAATATATAATATAATGTAGTATAATATAATTATAAATAATAAAGTTTATACAATAAATAAATACATTTAGGCCTCTGTAAAATCACCTATAGTATATACATAATACATATTGGAAGTTTGTTTGTATTTCCATTTATTTGGACATTTGGACGGCCTGTCTCTGACTATCCTGGAACATCTCCAGGTAAATCAAAATGTCTCAAAATCCCATGAACACGCGTGTCCCGCCTAAGAGCCACATATCCCATATAAAACATGCTCACTGCGTGCTGCTGTTTGCCAGAAGCAGTTCAAAGTTTGCGGCCCGGTATCAACCTGCAGTGTTCTTTTGATCTTGCATTTTACCACCTGTCTTATTTCCATTCAAGTCATTGCCTCGGACAGCAGTTCTAACTCTCTTCACCTCCGGTTAATCATTCCTTCAGTACTATCTGTCCGCTCTGGCTTATCTATCTGTGTGTCACTTTATAACTGGCTCTTATCAATCTTGTCTAACTCCACGTGATCTGGGCAAACCTATCAACCTCAGAAGTTTTGAATATTGTTGAGTAGGTGAGATATGCAGGTTTAGTGCAGGTCACGTTGAGGGGGGGGATGAGGGGTGAGTGTGTGTGTGAAAGGAAAGGGAGAGATGTAAAAACACCTCACGGAATCTGGATGAAGCTTATTCATGAAGCTTAAAGAGTTTGGAAGAATGGAGATGTTCTGTGGGATATAGTTGCTCAGGTGGATCACTGTTGCTAGAAATTCTGTCCTATGTCCACTCGTTTTGAGAGTGAATTAGGACAAAGGGACTCCAGTAAACACTTGGGTAAGTAGCATGTTTTGCTATGATGAAATTACATTATTCATTCATCTTCACTGTAATATTCAACAGATTTGACCAGAATATGCAGTGTGTGGGAGTTCAAATGAAAGATTTGAACTGGCCAGATGTGAAGCACTGGCCTGTTGACGATTTTCTTTATCTTCTGAACGTCTTTATGTTTTATCATCATTCAGTGGTATTAAGATTTTTTTATATGTCGCATTCGCATGAAAAAACAAACGGCATTTTTTTTTTTTTTTTTACTGATAAGCATGCTGAAAAGTAGCGGAATAATAATGTTGAATAGCACTAAGATTTTATTATTGTTATTATAGAATAATAGCCTATTCCTATTACATAATATCATAGTCTATAAAAGGAAAATATTTAAACTCACACGAACGGTGAAATGTTTGAAATATAAAGGTGTGTGAGACCGAAAGGGAAGGAAACTAAAAATCGAGTTTTTAACGGGTGTAAGAATGTGTGAGAGTTTGTGTTGATTGTCTGGTTTATGTAAATACTGCGTAGATTATGTGCCAACTATTTTCGTTAATGCCGATGTATGTTATCATGTCATATGTTTTGTCTAAAGGATTTTTATGATTTTATTAGCTGTATTATGTTAGTCTATTGCCAAGATAACATCACGCACAGAACTCACATTTTTAAAAAGCGTTTTTTTCATCATTTTTCCAACATTATTCGCCAAAATATTTTAGGCCTACATTGAAATACAATTTAAATGAAAAAATATATAAAATTACTAAATGATTAAATAGCCTATATAAAATAAAACAAATGACACAACTATTATTTTCATTATACAATTGCATTACACAAGAAATTTTCTAGTATCTCTTGTTCTTTCTTTTTATATACATTCAACTTTAAAACACCACAGAGCATTTAAAGAGCATGTTAATGCCATTAAGGAGGCTATAAAAGTCACTTTTAGAACAAATCTTGTGTCATTTTGTCCTGCTTTCTATTACCGTTCCTCTGCATCAATATTTTTTGTAATACACACAAACATTTCACCCTCCGGTACATCATCACATACCTCCCGGTGCTCCAGTTATCAGCGCTGCGTGTCTCGTAATGTTCAATTAGTTTAGTTTGCCTTTGTTGCCAGCGCAAGTGAACAGAGAGCAGAGGCGCTGATTCTCAGGCTCGATTCTGATTGGACAAACGCGTGACGCCAGCGCACCGATCTCAGCGCTGATTGGTCGACGTGGTGTCAGTGCGGCGTAACAAAGCAGCGAGGAGCCGTTTGAACTTCACAGATAGAGCGACACAGAGCGCGCGGAGGAGGGGCTCGTGCGAAGTTCCTGACAGCTCGCGCACTCCAGTTTAAAGACCAGCATCATAGTCGCTGCAAAGACCACCCGAATTAACTCTGAACAACTAGCAGAAAAAAAAGTGGCAGTCGAGCTCAAGCCGTTTAGTAGATCCACGCGCACAGGATTAGTTTCGGACGTTTGGACGGTGTTTTTGAGAATCTCTGGTGTTCCTCTCGCGCGCAGGCGGAGCGGCGCGTGCTCATCATCGGCTCAGCAGAGCTGTCATGCTGCCTAAAGTCGAGTCAGAATCTCTGGGACTCGCTCGATCGCATGGGGAACAGGGGCATATGCCTGGAAACATGCAAGGTAAGCGACATAGATGTCAGATAATGTCCGCCATGCACCTTCCTTCACTCATGCACATAATATTACGCCTCACCAATGTCAGATATTTTACGAACATGCATTGCATTGCATGCCACAAATAACAACAAGTTTAGCATTAGAACTAAATATTTGCGTTTACGTTTACTATAAATTACTCGCAATTAACCCGCGTTTACAAAGATACATTTGGAAACAAAGTAAATTGCAGTGCAACAGCAGAGCGTGAATTATTTTGAGCTTAGTGAACTCATACAAACTCAACATGATCTGCATCACCTGCCAATGAATTTGCTCTTAGTATTTACAACAGAAGGGGAAATCTAAACCATAATAATGACTATGACAGAGCTAACATATTTGCTAGTCCAAAATAGGATAGCCTATGTCAAGCTGCACTTTTTAATAAAGGTTCCAGTTAGGACAGAATAGATTTAGAAAACCATACCTGTGGAACCAATACACATTTGAAGAACCAACCCATAAAGCAACTTTTTAATCTCCAATAAATCATACAGCATCTCGAGAACCCCGCGACAAATGATTGTCTTGTAAAGAAGAACGTTTTTTTTAAGAGCGTATTTATAGACCAATTTTTATCTCCACGGCCATATAATTGACTGGAAGAGACAGATTATGCTCTATTATTATACTCAATAAATATTTTTAAATAGGCTAGGAGAGAGATTCCAATTAAAAAATTCCAGGTGAGAAATTCGTGGAATGTTCTGTATTAAGAGCTTTTAAAAAATAATAATGTATTTTCAAATTCAAATATTTAAATGTTGTTCTATTCTATTTTACGTTGCTCGAGCACACGTCATAAAACAAAGCCAGTGTAAGCCGTTATGAATAACGATTTGTTTACTAATCAAGGAACGTGTCAGACCGGCATGTTTTAGTCACATTTTAAAATTATATAAATATAAAAAAATATGGTATTATCGACGATATGAAAACGCAGACGTAATGTTCGTGGAATTCTTTATTTGACATAAATGTCAGCTGTTTAAAAAAACACACATACAAAAACAAAAAAAAATACAAAAAAAACACTTGTTGCGCTTCTGCAAAAATAGATTTTAACGCATGGGTATATTAGAATAATAAACGAATCCGTTCTGTTTTATAGCTTATCGTGCTTTACAGTAGCCCAGATGTTTCTTTTTCAAACGAAGTTGTCTTTTTTTCGAATGTCTTTTTTTCCCCTTCACATGTCGGTTAACGTCAAAAACACTGTGGAAGCTGACGGTTCTATTTAGAACGCTCAAACTGCATGACTTCATCCATGTTACTAATTAAAAGAGGAAGATGAATTGAAATGAGAACATATTTATATTCTTTATAGAGAAAAGAATAGTCTCAGATAGACAATAGCCATATATATGTTTTGGTAGCACTACACAATACTCGTGTATGTATTAACATGTTGTTTTGCTTTTTATTCGCCTCGTGGCTAAACGTTCCACTCCAGCGCGAGACTGCAGCCTCTCTCTCGCGCTCCCTCACCAATTTACAAGCCATCATGAATATTAACCAGATCGAAACTGAAGTTTTGCCCTGTCTGCGACCAAGACCAGACTCAAAGCTTCGGCTATTTCCCAGAGACCCAAAACTGCATATACTTCTAGAAAATTCACTCTTAAGGCTAGGATTTTACAAAGCTCACCATTTGTGATTCCTCTACTTTTGTTACTTGTTTGCAAAACTGCAGGCTATCGAGTCGGAGATATATAAAAAAGGAACTATTCGATTTTTAAAATACAAATATGTGCATTACACGCTTAAAAATAAAGGTTCTTCTAGCGTTCAGGAATATTTTCTCTGGGTTTTTGAGCTAGCCATATGGTTCTATATGGTTGTTTAGATATTTTAACAGTTCTTGACTTTTTTTAGGTTCTTCAGATGATTGTGCATGTTTTTGGGTTCTTCTAGAAAAGTAACCTATCTTTTTAAATGAACATTAAAAAAGTTCTCCTATAACATCACTTTTTAAAATAATTACAAAAACTTTTGTGTAACATGGATTCTGTGATGTGAATTGTTACCCAGTACTCATATTTTGATTTTGATTTTCAGCCCCCCACTTTAAAATGATGGACTACTCTTACGACGAAGACTTAGACGAAATGTGTCCAGTGTGTGGAGACAAGGTGTCCGGATATCACTACGGGTTGCTGACCTGTGAGAGCTGTAAGGTGCGTAACATCAGCTGTTTTTAACTTCTCAACTGGTGGGTCGTTGTGACCTACAAACGGGTCCTGGCTCTGTTCTGATAAGGTGAAAAAACAATTCTAAGTGCAAATAAAAAACGCATGGATGATCGAACGAACTGTATCATTTTCCATTGTTAGAACAGCAAAATGAATTGCTTTGTCTGTTTTTATACGAGAGAAGAAAACGCTTTCCATAGCTTTTGTTGTTGACCTCAAAGGCCACTCAAGTGGTGTTTTGAAGCAAATTCATCTCTTGACAATTATTGGCAAAATGTCCTTGAAAACCGTAATATTAATTAATTAACTTGATTTTAGGGACATATTTATACAAATATATGTACAGCATATATATTGTAATGTGTTGGTCTGCCACTTGATGTCCAAAGCCAGTACAACTGATCTAATGTGCTCCTGTTATCCAGTTTTTAAACAAAGTTTGTAAAAGTCCTGTTTTTTTGTTTATTGAAACCCAATTAATGTGTACTTTTACGAGTTATTTATTAGCATTATATGGGATGTTGTTATGCAGGCTGTATATTGAGTAATCAAAGAAAAAAAATCTGATGGTGTGTTTATTTTCTGACACTGTCAGAGGTTTTGTAGTTCAGACACACATTAGAGTTTATAAACCAAATGGACATTTTGCAAAATCCAGTCTTTGACACACACACACACACACACACACACACACACACACACACACACACACACACACACACACACACACACACACACACACACACACACACACACACACACACACACACACACACACACACACACACACACACACACACACACACACACACACACACACACACACACACACACACACACACACACACAGTGGGTTTTCACAGCAATGCCATAGAAGAACCATTTTTGGTTTTCCAAAGACCTTTTAACTATATATTTTTTATGGCTAACTAATTTTTTAACTTGTGTAAAGATCATTTTAATTTATAGAACCTTTTTCCACTATAAAGAACCTTTTGTGGAATAGAATGTTAAATGTTCTTCATGGAACTAATGTCAATAAAGAACCTGTATTTTTAAGAAAATTATTTGCCATTTAAAAACAATCTTTTTGACTTTTGACAAAGATTATATTATCATTTAAAATAATTTAAATATAATTAAAAATTCCATTTATGATTTTAATATGCTATATTTAATATGTTTCTTACATATTTCATTTCAAGTTTGACTTGTTTTAATGATAGTCTACATTCAAGGTTAAGCACTTTATGTTACAGTGTGTCTGTGTGTGTGTGTGTGTGTGTGTGTGTGTGTGTTATTTGAGTTCTGGCCAGTATTGATCCTTTTAGTTTTAAATGGGCCGGTCTCCCTACGGTGTTGATCAAGAATAAGTTAATGCCGTTCCTCGTTTGATTCTCTCCTGCCCTGAAAATGAATTCAGAACAGTTGCAGATGGAATCTTGTAATCCTACGGCTGTAAATTATGGATATAATTTATTGGATTTTCTTTTTTTTTCAGTTTCTTTTTTGCTTCTGCAGTATGTATAATAGGATCAACAGGAATTTTATTTGGTAGACATTTTGATGTTTGCATGCCCCTGATTGGATGTTCAAATTAAACTATATGCTTTAAAGAACATAATTAGTAACACGTAAAAAAAGCTACCAAATCTGAGTTTCCTTTCGCACTGAAATATCTTGTTTTCTTCTAGCTTTTATGGCTTGCACAGCCTCTGGTAAAATTACTCCAAGAGGAGCTCAAGGAGAGACGTAAAATATGTAGTATTAGTATGTCACAATGCTAAATGCGGGTGAAGGGGATCTTTATATTAGTCAGGATATCAAGCGTGTCACCTAAAATATTTTGTACACTCTATGGTCGGCATCTCACATTTCTCAATCGGTTTCTATCCAGCCTCACCCTGCATTTCTGTTTGTTCATGTCAAGTGTGTGTGTGGGTGCACATGTCAGTTTTTGTGTGGGTGTGTGTGTTTGTGTTTATCCAAGTGAGCGTCGACTGCTGAGGGAGCGTTTCTCTGCCCGTGGCTCTACTTTTATACGTGTCTACTTGTGTGGCAGTGTGTAACACCTCTTTTTTTCTGTGTGAATGGAATTTTTTTCATACGTGTGTGTGGGTTGTCTGTTGCTGAATAGCACATTAACAAACACCGGAGGTCAAAAGTTTGACATCTTCATTCACCTCACTCTGCAGGGCTTCTTCAAGCGCACGGTGCAGAACAACAAGCGCTACACATGTATAGAGAACCAGAGCTGTCAAATAGACAAGACCCAACGGAAACGCTGCCCCTACTGTCGCTTCCAGAAGTGCCTCACTGTCGGCATGAAACTGGAGGGTAAGCAGTCTTTTTAGTTCATCCATGCATTTCTTCCTCTAACTGAACATTTAAACATTTAAAGAGCATTTCTGTCATCATTTACTCACCCGCAAACCCGTAGGATGTTCTCTCTTCTGTGGAACACAAAAGGAAGGATGTTCTCACTGCTCTTTTCCATAAAAAAAATTATATGACCAATAAGGTATAACAATTTTTTTTTACATTACTTTATCTTATCAAAATAAGTTAAGCGATTTTCAAGTTATACAAGATTCAACTAATTTTTTTGTAGTCAGTTTAATGTAATTTAAGTTGAATTGACTTAAATAGCCAAGTTGATTGTACTTAAAAATTTAAGGCAGTAATTTATTTGTTTACGAAAAAGAAGTGGTACATATGAATTGTGCACTATATTCCAAGTCTTCGTACAGGAATAGACTAAGATATAAGTCATTATTCACTTTTTGCAGCTTGACTGTTTAAGTCCGCACTTTCATTGCGTGGAAAATAGCAGCGTGAACATTCTGCTAAACATCTTTTTTTTGTCCACCTGAAGAAAGAATGTCTAAAAGGTTGGAAATAGCACATAATTAACTAGCATATAAGAGTTTTGCATGCTTACTACAGGATTCTTTCCTCTTAGTATGTAGATGTACAACTGTTAATTGTTTAACTGCTGGAGGGCAGAATTTCTAGCAGTGTCGTTTTATAGCTAGCTGGCTTTGATTTGCTACCGCATGCTACCAACAGGATACGAGGCCCTCCAGCGCCCTGTCAGACCCGTCCAAAGAGATGAGCGCTCGCTAATACTCCCCACAGGCTTCTTCTGATAGCTCGTTCTCCTAAGGAAAGCTGCAGAGATGGAAAATGTTAACCAAAATGCTGTTTTGAATACAAACCGTAGCAGTAAGTTTCATGCATATCGCTTGAAAACAGAACTACTGCTAAAGGAATTATATTTATTAGTATAAAAACGTGCATAATTGCAAAATTTTGTGATGCACTGATGGCAATTTTAATTACATTTGATTTAAAATGTAATAAGTTTTAAAGTTGATTTTAATATTTCAAAAAATACAATATATTAGTAACGATAATAACAATAAAAATAATAATTATATATGCCATTATTCAGGGACCCCAGGCCCCATGAATTTTAGTGATGGACCTGCAATCCAAGACTTATGACATCATTTTGTCACAAAATTGATCATGTACTGCATGACATCATTTTTTTTTACAAATATTTAATGTATGAAAGCTGGGCCCCCCGACTAATAGGTCAGCTATAAATTGTTATCATTATTATTGTATATATATATATATTTTTTAATTTAAACTTAAAATTCTTAAATCAAATGTCTAAAATCAATTTTATGACAAAATGATTTATTAGGAATGGACCTGCGATCCATGACTTATGACATAATTTTTTCATAAAAGGAATGGCATTTTTAAGAATTGATGGATAATTTTTAAGAATAAAAAAGTATAGTTTACCTATTAGTTGGGGATCCTGCACACCATGAATTGTGTAGTGATGGACATACCGGTAATAAATGCTTCAGTTTAAATCTTTCTTTATGTATTATCTGAAGCTTTCAGCAAACAGATTTGAGTGCACTACTCGCCATAATTGTGCAAGTAGCAAAACAAAACATTCATATCAGTGTGACACAGACAAGTGGCCTTCTATGTCTCCATGGAAGCTCCATTATCAATACAGATAAGGAAAGGCTGCTGTTTTAAAATTCTCAAAAAACATGGGAGAGCGTGTTATGTCTTCCTAGGAAGGCCTGTAATTATCTTCCTTTATATATTTGTGGCTCAGTTTCAGATTAAGAAAGATAATCCAACCTTTTTGACCATCATATAATCAGCATCGAGTTGAGGAAGTGAAAAGAAAGCTACATAGCCTTGCCTGTGCGCTTTCATTCATTCATTCCATTCAATCCCAATGTTGTGCACAGTGGAGCGTAAAATAGTTTAGATTTCATCAAGCGTCTGTTATCCATATTAAGGACCTTGATGAATCTGACAATCTGGCACGGCTTTACTGTGGATATTTACTCCACGCTTTGCACTGGGCACTTTGTCATTTTTTGGGGCTGATACTCGTTTGCCATCTCCAGCCTCTGGTGGTGGCGGTAGCAAGCTGTCCCATTACTTATGCATAGGTATCATAGCTATTCATGTGTGCGCATGGAACGACGCACCTTTAGAGTAGAGCTCCGGCGGACATGACAAACTGTGTGTCAGGAGCCGGCCAGGGGAGGCATTCATATGCCTGTGATAGGACAGGGATTCTCGCCCAAGCAACGCTTAATATTCCTGTATATTAAACACACATAAATCAGACAATAAGCAGCCCTCGAATCTGCCCAGACGGGCCCCCGTCTACAGAGACGCAAAACACACACAAACAAACAACATCTAACAGAAAAAGTAAATTAGATCAGGCAACTGCTTTTATTACCAAGGCAATTGCTTTCCGCAAGCCATTTGAATAAGTCACACATTTGTTTTATAACTCATGTGTACACACACACAGACTTGCTCGATACACAAACAAATGCAGAATAGATATACAAACTCACACAGTTTACATAAAAGAAACAGAATTTCTATTTCAGTGTTCGAAATAGAATACTAGCCTACTACATACTGAATACTGAACTGTATACTGTATACTATCATTTTAAAAAATCATAGTAGGTGCATTATTCCGCAATAAATTATTTTTCCAAAAAGTAGTATGCTACCTCATCATGTATAATATTGAAAATAAATGTTTATTTAGCATTTGGATTAAAAAAATGTATACCTTTTTGGAATCCCAATTAAATTAAATAATATATATATATATTTTAAATTGCTGCTGATATTGTTTTAGGCTCATTTATCTCACTGTTGCTGAATTCAGAACCTCATACTAGTATACTACTCAGACTACTTGTACCACATTTTTCTGTGGCGCAAACAGCAAGAGTAGTTTGCAAGTTTGCGGTTCTGAATCAGCATAGGAATTGAAGGTTAAGATGAACGCATTGCATTGTGGGATATAAAGCATGCTATTCCGTGTAGTGTTCTTTTTTTGTAAATGTTGTAGGCCGTTCTTTGCACAATGTATATACTACAACAATAGTAAAAGTGGTAAGGTAGTATGCTATTTCGAACATAGCCAGAAACACAGAATGTCATTATACGCATACAGAAAATTGGCCATAATATAAGTATGCATACTATATACTGCAACAATAGTCATAGTATGCAGTTTCAAACAGCCATAAATGCATAGAAGGTTATGCATACTGTGCATAGTATGCATACTATATGCTGCAACAATAGAAGTAGTAAAGCAGTGTGCTATTCTGAATATTAGAAGAAATGTAGTAGGCGACTGTATGCATACAATATACTACAATAATAGTACAAGTAGTATGCTAGTTCAAACAGATCATTCTACGCATGAAGAAAAGTGCACACTGTGCATAGTACACCATACTATATAATGCAGCATTATTATTATTATATAACTAGAAATGCACACGCAAAGCAAATGTATTAGTTTATAGAAAATGTGCATACTATGCATAGTATACATACTATATACTGCAGCAATAGTAGTGTAGTGTAGTACTATTATGAATGCAGTCAGAAACACAAATAAATCCCCTTGTCTAATGCCAAAAAGACAGTATGACATGCATGTAAATAACCTTGTTTAATTAGACGCTGTGAGAAAAAAAATCTTATCAGAAGACAAAAAGGAAGAGGGGGATGGTGTCAGACAGAGTGTGTAAGCGTGCATGTGCACAGATTTGGGGGGGGGGGGGGGGGGTGTATGTGCAGGGGGTACGGCATGCATTCATGATCTGAGTCGTAGGTCTAATTGTGATTTCCCATAAGGGCCCACTATTAGTTTCCAGATCATTAATTACCCTGTTGCTCGGGAATCATTAATAGTTAAACTTACCACAGTTTTTTCTGATTGGATAAATTTTTAACAACCACATTAAGGCCAAAAAATCACCGCCCCCACCCAAAAAAAAAAAAAATCTCCCACCAAGTTGCCCGGGAATAATTCTCGATGTTACGAGAGCTGTCAGCGGGATCGCTCTGGCAACACTTTGCCTCCCCTCTCTCACCAGATCAATCAGATCACACACATAGTGACAACCACACACACACAAACACTCACTGCTGTGACAAGGACCATTAAAATCACTCCCAAGGCAGCTGTTGGACTGGGGGTTTTCTTTTAATTGTTTTATTTTTTTTAAGATCTACCGTTCGTGAGATATTATGGCCTAACGAGCGCGTTCACACTGGTCAAGTTGCACACGCGTCTACAAACGCACACTCTCTGCATATGCTGCTGTGTGTTTAACACCCTGCTGGATCCTCCAGCCATCCACCTGCCTACAACGTGGAGGATAAAAGAGGAATAATTAAGCATAAATAATTAACATGGGACCCAGCAGACGAAAGTGGAGTCTACTGCCCTGTGGCGGGGATCAGAGTCACTTCCGGGCAAAAGGCGCTCTATTCATTTATTTGCCATAATGATGATCTCGTCTGCTTGACTTTGTCTCGCTTCGGTTTAATATTGAATCATTACCACCGTTTCTCTCTAAATTGTGTCCTCTGGCTCGATTATGCTAAGTTCGCTCTAGGTCTGGCTTTGAAAAAGCGGGTCAATTCACAATTCAAATTCACACATGAAATTTACACCGATTGCTTGTTGCAAATAAGCAACTGCTCTAAAAGCATGTGGTCAGTTTAATGGCTTCTCTGCTGTGGTATAGATCAATTGAGACTGCGTACCAAACTTCAAAACTTTTATTTTTTAAAGGTGAAGTGTGTAACTTTTTTGATGTTAAAATACTTTTGTATTTGTATATTTATTTGTCAGTTACTCCCTTGCAATATCTATCTATCTATCTATCTATCTATCTATCTATCTATCTATCTATCTATCTATCTATCTATCTATCTATCTACATCTATCTACATCTATCTATCTATCTATCTATCTATCTATCTATCTACTCATCGTTCTATCGTTGTATATCGTTCTATGTATCGTTCTATTGTTCTATCAAGGCTTTAGCAAGCTGACATTCAAACTTTGCTTTTTTAGATAAACATTTTAGTTAATATTTAAATACATGATTTTGAATAACAAATTATTTAGCTTTCTTTTTTTATAGTTAAATTTGAATTCCAATTCTGCTTCCTGTTTACTACCTCAATTCAAATTCAGTTGGAATAAAGGAATTAAGCAGGTTCTGAATGACGTCATTACTTCTGAAATTCTGTTTGTCGGCACTAGTTGATTTCTAGAATTCTTAAGAATTCTAAAAATGACAATTCTGTGATTTACCGATTAATTAATACCCATCTAATGTGGTGTTTTACCTTTTATAAGCTGTGAGGGCCGATCGAATGAGAGGAGGTCGCAACAAGTTTGGCCCCATGTACAAACGAGACCGGGCACTCAAGCAACAGAAGAAAGCCTTGATCCGGGCCAATGGACTCAAGCTGGAGGCCATGACGCAAGCCATGCAAACAGTACCAGCGGACCTCACCATTACCTCTGCCATTCAGAACATCCATTCGGCCTCCAAGGGGCTTCCACTGAGCCACCATCACCACCACCACCACCATCACCACCACCATAGCTCCACAAGCGCAGGCCTGCCACCTGCAGACTTTGACCGCAGCCCCTTCGTCACCTCGCCGGTCAGCATGGCCATGCCGCCGCACCCTGGAGGACTGCAGGGCTACCAGCCATACGGCCACTTCCAGAGCCGCACCATCAAGTCAGAGTACCCCGACCCCTACACAAGCTCGCCGGAGTCCCTCATGGGCTATCCGTACGTAGAAGCCTACACGGGCGGATCGCCGCCCAGCTTTCCTCACTTAGTGGTGGAGCTGCTCAAGTGCGAGCCGGACGAGCCCCAGGTGCAAACCAAGATCCTAGCATACCTGCAGCAGGAGCAGGCCAGCCGAAGCAAGCACGAGAAACTCAACACTTTCGGCCTCATGTGCAAGATGGCCGACCAGACACTATTCTCCATCGTAGAATGGGCCAGGAGCAGCATCTTCTTCCGGGAACTGAAGGTACGTGATGCTTTTGTTCATCTGAAAAGATAGTAAAGTTTGGTGGTCGTAAACTTCAAGTGATCTAAAAGCATTTTACATAGCATTGTGAATCAGCATGAATGTCTGTTGGCTTAAAATTCAGGACAAATCTGGGAAAATAGCAGAATTAAGTCGTTCAATGAATAGTACTGCAGTTTAGTAACAATATAAGGACTGTTCACACCAAGAGGAATAACTATAATGAAAACAATAAGTATAAAGTTTTAGTAATCACTCTAATTCTATGAGAACTATAACAGTAACGACACAGAGGAACGATATTGTTGGAATCACTTTCAGAACGTTCTTTCCAGCTGATGAATGATCAAGAAAATTGACAGCCAATCAGAATCTTTCCTGCTTTAAAGAGCTCGAGCATTTAAAGTGGCAGATGAGGTGCGTTGGTGTGGACGCTAATATAGCTATCGTTATAGCTAGCATTTTTGCTGTGAACAGGCCTTTATTCATCAAGTACACTTACACCATGTCCTAACCAGATGTGTCAGGACACGACGCCACGCCGCAACGCGATAAAAGGTATCTTTTACATCTTAATCAGAGTTTTTGTCCTAACCAGTCTCGATGGCGATACGCAACGATTCTATTTTAGAAACGGCTTCTTTTTCTGTGACAACAACATACAAAGTATGACAATGATAATCTCAGGCACTGGTTATGTGCTTTATTTAATGTTAAAAGCATCTAATGTGCATTTGAATATAATTTTGCGTGACCTTTGTAGCCATACTAAAAGCGACAATGGATAATTCAGATCTTGAAAACAAATTCAAGTATAATTCAATGTTCAAAGAATCAACTCAATGTGAACAAAAATCTGTATTCTATGACAAATTCTTTCAGTCATTGGATATGTATTTTTTAATAATGTTAAAATTCTGTAATAGCTGTTTATGAATTTGATTATGTACTTATCCAATGCAGTGGCGCTTACAGGGAGACTCCCCCCACACGCTCTTCTGATTGGCTGGGATTTTTGATTGATATTGTCACGTTGTGTAAGGTCTGAACAAACAAATTGCTTGTCGCTGGAATCTTATCGCATCACGTCTAGTTAGGGCACGTGTTAGAAGAATATCATGTTTTTGATTAATCTTATTTACGGTATAAAGCGTTAATTTTTCTTAACACTACAGTGCACTAGTTGAAGTATTAATACGAATGAGACAAATGTTGCCCTTTGACGGGACAGCTAATTAGTTTTCCATAAATAATGTCTCAAGGCTATTTGTGAGGACTTTTTTGGGATGGCCTGAAAAATACAGTGTATTTGTGTTAGTATTTCGAATGATGTATTGACACACTGATCTATAATTGACGATTTACTACACTGGCTGAAGAGGCCGGTCTGGTGTCATTAATTTTTTATTTTCACTTGTTTTAACCTTTTTTTCTCTATACACATCTGCCTGACAGAAATATTGATGGGATTGAGAAGACTGTGAGGGTTTTAGTAACTCGTGCATGTCTGCCTTTGTGAAAGATTTTGATCGTGAGCATGCTGTATTTTACCCGCCCGTGACATGCTTTGATATGCCACTGGGAAATCTGACAGCACCCAATTCAAATCATTCATTTTGTGCTCGTACAGCTACAGGCACCTTATTGTTTTCCTCTCATTACATTCAACAGCTCATGAGATGGACTAGAATGCACTAGTCCACTAGTCCACTAAATGCACTAGTCCACTAGAATGCACTAGTCCACTAGAATGCACTAGTCCACTAGTCCACTAAATGCACTAGTCCACTAGAATGCACTAGTCCACTAGTCCACTAAATGCACTAGTCCATCATTAAACTGAGGATTGACCATGACTACATTTGAAATATGTAGTAAATTCTGACGTTGTTGTGATACTGTCAAAATAATGTACTAAAATACTCACATTTTTAGTATTGGGGTGGATATCAACTTTAAACGTTTTGATATCGGGATATTCAGTGCCATTGGCGTCTTCATTAGCTCCTCTTGGGATTTTACAGGAATTGTTGATGGCAAAAAAAAAGAAGAAATAAAAATATAACAGCTGATCATGTGAATATAAATATTGTCATACAGTACATTTCAGAGAACAATAACATTTTAGCTGTTTTCACTCTAACAAATTTGTTTTCATCAATCTTTTTCCACCAATTCACCATCAATCAGACGTTACATTTTCCTTCAACTCTTAGATTTAGATATAAAACTTTGTTTAAAACGGTTTTCCCCCCCAACATAATGAAATTATTCAGTTTTCAAAGCCGAATGTTACGCTCTTCCCTGTGCTCTTACCTATAGAGCTTTATTATCCATTCTTGCGCTCTTTAGCTCAAGCATTGTATTCCCACTTTAGCATGGATGAGCATTTGTGTGTGGCTAATTGCTGTCTGTATCATTTACCTTTAATTGTGTTTGCACTTCACCTTTTGCCGCGATGGAGTAGCCTCCCCTTGATGTTATGACTACTTTCTCGCCCTGGCTAATTGTTTTGCACAATAGATGTTAAAAGAGACAAGGGCGTTGCTGTCGAATTTGACATTAGCAGTCGTAGTGTGGCGGTGAAGTTGTAATTAGCGCAGCTCTCATGTGCCCTCGCTAAATCATATGCGCTAACGGAAAAACCACAAACAAACAAAAAGGTAGCACTAGAAAGTCTGAACCCACTCCTGACTCTAATTAGTGAACACTTGTACAGCTTTTGTTACCCACGGAGCTTTGTGATGCTGATTGAGGTTTATCCCACATAACGTTGTGGTTTTAACAAGCTTCATATATCGAGAGCTCAAATAAAGCTGGAACATTAAAGCAAGAGATATATATTCAGATTTAATGGCATAGAAATGGAGTAAATGGATGCTGTGAAAAGCCTCCCCTCACATTTATGCACTGTAGCTATATTTCCTAGAATGTGAATTTAGTGGGTTGTGGATTTCTCCAAAGGTGCTACAGATCAACATGCAAATAAGTGATATCTACAATTTCAATTTCACAAGCATTAGCAATGCTACACTAACAGTTTTGTATGGTTATACAGCGGCACCTGTGTAAACAATTGCTGCTAGCATATGCTAGCATGTTCGTAGCACAAACACACTCACACACCAGCTCATAGAAAGCTCATATATGTATAGTACATTACTCAACAAAACCACAGACATCAATAAATGCTTTATCTACAAGATTGATAGATGAAAAGATGTTTTGTGAATATTCTGTGAGTTAGTTAATGACAGAGCTGTGGTGGGTAGCATATAATAAACACAGGAAATACAAGTGAATATAAGGCTTGTCTGGGAGGGTGGTGAGTCGGCTATAAATATATCTACATTTACTGCCCTATTATTAGCCTCATAAGAACAAAAGAATTTCTCCCGTAATACAGCCTGGTGTGAAACGCCTGCCAAGTGTTTAAAGATTTAGTTTCCATAAGTTAGACTTGGTTACAGCTCTCATAAATATTTGGTCATGATGGGATCTCTGAAGAGAGCTCACTATTGTCTTCAGACACATGAAAAAACATTCCGATAGCCATTTCTCACACTTGGGCGACAGTGAATCTGTCAAATTTAGTAAAAGAGGAAGAGGTGAAAAATAAGCTTAGCTACCAACCGACCACAGACATGACATATTTTGCACACTTTTTAACCATTTAAAAAAGACATTTAACCATGTAAAAGCCTGACATATAAAATATACAATTTGAAAAAAAATTTTTGTTTTACTTAATTAAACTATAAGTATCATATTTGATACATCAAACTTTTCCCCCTTATATACAGTAGTATGATATAGGAGTAAAAAAAAAAAAAATACATTTTTCAATGAAGTTTATTAACTTAATAATTTTAAGGCAATAGGTTTCCTCACTTTTTTTAAGTTGAATCAACTGAGGAAGTTGTTTCAGTCCAGTAAGTGTTTATTTTGAAATATTACTAGCCATATACTAGATATTCTTACTTGATAAAAATCTCTGAAGATTAAACACCAAAAAGACGCGTACCCTGACCTGGAGGTGGACGTTTTTAGAATTGAATCAAAAGGACTTTTAATTGCCAAAAAAGTATAAACTATCGATCAGATGACAGAAGGCTTGTAGTAGATTGTATACAACAGGTTTTTCAGCAAAGTTTTGATCAAATTCAAAGGCCTCATCATTTTGAGTACAGTAGGCTTTATAGGGTTAATGAGCAAAATGACAAGTAAAACTACACAGTAAACAATTATATGATCAATAAGTTGACAACGTGTTTTTGTTGCTTTAACTTTTTAAAGTTAAGCAATTTTCAACTTTTTTTATAAGTTGTACAAGATTCAACTAATTTTTAGTCAGTTTACTGTAAAGTTGATATTACCTTAACATCCAAGTTGATTGTATTTAAAAGTGTACGTCAAAATGGCCTCCCAGATAGCTCCCTAAAGAAAGCAATGTTGTACATAAACTAATTGTTCTTTGTGTGTTATGAAAATGCTAAAATGCTGTTTTATGTGTGTGTTTGAAGGTGCGTGCCAGCAGCATCCCTGTTGTCTGGCTGGTTTGTCATGTAAGGATGGGAGTCATGTTTAGGGGGTTGGGGGGGAAACAGATGCAAGCTTCCCAGTGTTTGCATTGACAATATGAGCTGGTATGAAGCCGGTGTGCGTGCTTGTCCTCCCCTGGCTCTATCCTTAGCTGCCCGGCCCATAACGTGGAGAGTGATTCACATCCATAGAGAGATCACCCTTTCATTGTGGACGGCGGGCTATTGTTTGACGGATAGGATGCGTGCACTTAGCTTTTCCTCAGCACACAATGGCATTAAAACGCACAGATTCACCGCAGGCTTAATCGCTCATGTGAGGATTCCGCGTAATTCGTGCGTCTTACACAATATACTCGGGTAAACTTAATCACCGCTGATACTGTGCGACAAAGCGACCCCAAATGGACTGCCTTAAATTTAGTCCTCTGAGCTGATAAAAGTCAACCGTGCAAAACTTACAATACCCTGACATGTGGCGCCAATATTTATTTTTATTCTTTCACGGCTGCTCTGGGACACTTTTTTTTTCTCTCTCTCTCTCTCTCTCTCTCTCTCTCTCTCTCTCTCTCTCTCTCTCGCTCTACAGTGAATTGAATGACAATCCCAGGCCTGCCATTAAGTAAAGCAGCACTGTATTAGGGCCTTGTTCTCCAGCCTGCACCCAGCCGTGAGGCTCGTGCTTATTGAAAAAGCAGCTGTGAGGGGAGAGAGGACAGGAGATAGGGGACGTTCTCTCACTTTCAGTGTTATAGTGTCTAGATCAACTGCACTGGGCATTTTGTATATTTTTACAGTATCACTGTAAACAAATTTGCTGCCTTAAATTTTTAAGTACAATCAACGTGGACGTTTAAGTCATTTCAACTTAAATTACATTAAACTGACTTAAAACACGAGTTGAATCTTGTATAACTTAACTTATTTTGATGAGTTAAAGCAATGTAAAAAACATTCTGTCATGACTTATTGATCATATTATTTTTTACAGTGTTCAAAATGCTATATAATACATTATATTATGCAAATTATGTTACACAACATATTTGTATAATTTTATTTTTAAAAAATTAAGCTTAAACTTCATAGTAAAAGGATTTAAATGTTTTTTTTCCCGCAGGTATTCCGTGCTTTCAGAAAAATTCCCATATTGTGTCTATAGCACTGATTGTGTATTATGATGTATTATTATGTATTGTGTATTATTATTATAATGTATTATTAAACAGTGGCCTCAAAAAGTTTTTGGGCACTTAAGTCACTTTCAAAAAAAATGTCTGAATTTCATTGTATTCGGTAATAGAATCAAAATATCCAACCAAGTGGCATCTGCAAACAGATTGTGAAACGTTTTTCTGGAAAACTGTGTTTTCGCTCTTTTTTATTTAAAATAAATGCCACTTGGTTTGATCTTTTGTTATTCTACATTTTTAAAGTTTTTTTTTTTTAAGAAATTAATACTTTTATTCAGCAAGGGTGCATTAAATTGATAAAAAATTTAAATAAGGCATTTATAATGTAACAAAATATTATTTCAAATAAATGCTGTTTTTTTACTGTCTATTCACCAAAGAATCTAAAAAAACTGCATCACAAAACTGCAAATCAGCATATTAGAATGATTTCTGAAGGATCATGTGACACTGAATGTTAAAATTACATTTTAAAAATTTTCAAATAAAAAACAAGCTTATTTTAAATATTATATTTATAATATATATATATATATATATATATATATATATATATATATATATGTATTTATATTTATAATATATTTTAAATTGTAATAATATTTCACAATATTGCTTTTTTACTGTA
This sequence comes from Meda fulgida, assembly GCA_030578275.1. Classification (NCBI taxonomy): domain Eukaryota; kingdom Metazoa; phylum Chordata; class Actinopteri; order Cypriniformes; family Leuciscidae; genus Meda; species Meda fulgida. The sequence goes on from CM060637.1 coordinate 7,064,265, forward strand.
TTTTTTATCAAATAAATGCTACCTTGGTGAACATAAGACTTCTTTAAAAAAATCATGTAGTGTAAGTGCCACTGCATATTAACATATAATGCTGTATTAATTTTATATTGACTGCGAGAGGATTATTTTCAACCTCCATTAATATTTTCACGCTATGCAACACTTTTTCTCATTCATTTTCTTGTTTTGTTAATCCGCCAGTCGACATTTCAGAGGTTCAGGCCAGAGCCTGTAATTTCCGAGGCCGTTGTATTTCTGCAGAAATTAATAAGGCGTTGCGGTCGTGATCTGTGAACTTGTGCACGATTTATATCCCCACCCCCCCACTCCAGCTTCATCTCCACATTTCTACCCAGACCGGCCACGGCGTCTCCTGCCCTCCCCGTGACTTGCAGACGGGCCTGAGGTCAAGCCAGCGAGTGTCCTGACAAACAGCCTCGGTCTCGAACGCACCGCCGGAGATTTGTAACTGTGTCCCTGGTCCGCCGGATTTGAATTATTCCGCTTTACATCGGCGTGTGGCGTGCGGGGTTATTGTCGTGAGGGGGGAGGGCCCAGGACGCACGAGGGGGCCGAACAAGCCCCAGAAGCGGCACCAAGGGCAGGGGTGCGTGGTGAAGGACGGGGGGGGGGGGAACAGGTGGGAGGTTAATGGCCCCTGGACCGGATCCACCAGCCGCTCAGACTTGATATATGGGCTTTGGGCCTGGTGCAGGCGTAGGCTTTCAAAGATATATTATTTCATTTGAGAAGCAGCATTCTCATCCCTGCATTTGTCCACTGATAGATGATATCCCGTGGCTGGGCAGCAGCCACAATTGGAGATAGCGTGTGAATTTTCGTAAGGCTCGTTCTTGTACATATTTTCTCTTTCTCTTATTCTCCTGTCTCTCTGCTCGGCTGTGGGCAGGTCTTTTGGCAGGCTGCGTTTATTTTTTCCTAAGCCTGCTATTTCAGTGGTAACAATATCTGTTTGATCAGAAGAGATGGGCAGCTGGAGAACGTCCACAAAGGCCTTTTTTCATTCATAAATAATGCACAAATAGACAAAAACTCCTTGTCATGAATTGAACTCCATGTCTTGTCATGAATTCTGGAAGAATGCGGTGTTTTGGCACTTCATAAATATTGCAGCGGCAAAGTTGAGGTTTTAGCCCCCTGAAGATACCAGAAAAATGAATAATAACATGGACGTACGAGGAGGATCACGGGTTGTTAGCGGAGAGATGATGAGCGTAAACATTTATTAATTTATACGCAGTCTCGAATCATTACAAAGGTTTTAATTACAAGACCATTATTTGCTTTCATCAATCAATTGTCTTGCACATTTGTCCGATTCGCTTGGTTGTAGCCAAGAAGCAAATTTATTTCTCATAAATCTCGCTATAGCACTCAAAAATTTGGGGTGAGGAAGATTTTTTTTTAAAGAAAATTAATACTTTTATTCAGCACGGATGCTGTGACAGTAAAGACATTTATAATGTTACAAAATATTTCTATTTCAAATAAATGCTGTTCTTTTAAACTTCTTTATTCATCAAAGAACCCTGAAAAAAAATGCATCACAGTTTCCACAAAGTAGCACAACTGTTTTCAACATTGATAATAATCAGAAATGTTTCTTGAGTGCCAAATAATCATATTATAATGATTTCTGAAGGGTCATGTGACACTGTAGACTGGAGTAATGATGCTGAAAATAGGTCACAGGAATTAATCACATTTAAAATATATCCAAATAGAAAAAGTTATTTTAAATTGTAATAATATTTTACAATATTTCTGTTATTACTATATATAGACGATGACTTGTCAAAAATCGTATCGACCCGATACTTACAGTAGTGAACACTCAAAAATGGCCTAAAACAATAATATCAAGATTTTACACGACAAATCTCGCAATTCCAGTGACTAGTTCTTTCTCAGAAGTGCTCATTGTAGCAGCCTGGTACCTTGTAAACATGACTCTGGTTCCTGGAAGACTGATAAATGTGCATCCTGACTCCCAGATGTCAGCCAATCAGATCGGAGCTCTTAAAACAGCATTCACAGCTCTCTTTCACAGCGCATTGCATATTGTGCTCCCTATATGGCAGCTGAGGTCAGCTTCGCTCTTTCTTTCTCCCTGAAAAATGCTTCTTGCACCCTCAAGGCCTAACCGGACAAAGGAAGGAAGTGCGTAGACTTGTTAAAAGGAGAGATTTAGGGTTCGAACTCCCCTCAGGGCCTGTGGGAGACTCCTGGGAAGGGTTTGGAGCGGTCGGAGAAGAGTCTGTTCATCCACTTGTTGCTTTGATGAAGGATAAAAGCCTGTCATGAACTTCTAGGTCCTGCCCAGGAGCTGATGGACTCGTACCACTGCTTCCATTCCTTCCCCTGAGCTCTGAAATGGGGGGAAAAAGGAGAAATATAGAAATATGTTCACTTTTCTTTATCTTCAGAGTGGCTTTGGTATTTGTAAGCACTTTGCACTCCAGAAAGGGACAAATGTTTGATATTATCTTGTGGCGATTAAGGTAAAAGCCTTTTTTATTGGCCGCACTGGATGCTTGTTAAAACCAGGATGTAGAGTGAAGCCCCAAAACACCCCAATCAGACCGAGCCGACAGAAGACAAACTGCTCCGAAGAGGCTGATTTAAGCTAACAAATCAACTCAATCAACATTTTCACCCCTTATGTACTAGTCGAAAAGTAAAAACGGCTGCGCATTTGCCCTCACAGTTGCTTTATATCAAAAGAGCATCTTGTACAAGAACCTTAATATCAGCCTTGCTGGCACGAGATCAGCATTCATGAGATGTTTCTTTAAAATATGCTTCGATTTATCTCTATTTATTATTGTACAGTAGTTGGAAATGCCATAAAACAACCATAAAAAAGTAGTATATATTGAATAAATATATATTTAATTTTATTATATAAAATTAAAATTGCTTTACATTTTTTGTATTATATGATACTATTACATTGCTTAGTCTTAATGCTGTTGATGTAAATGCAGACAAGGTAAAAACAAATAGATACACACACACACACACACACACACACACACACACACACACATATATATATATATATATATATATATATATATATACACAATTTATAAATGTTATATTTATATATATATATATATATATATATATATATATATATATGTTAAATATAAAAAATACATTATATATATACAGTATAAATAGTGTGTGTGTGTGTGTGTATATATATATATATATATATATATATATATATACACACACACAAAAAAATGTTTATAATTTTTTTTTATAAATGTATATATGTTTGTGTTTCGCTTTATATAGCGTATAATATATATATTTTTGAATAAATAAAACAAAACATTTTCTACATTTTAGAAATTTCTTGCAATTTTAATGCTTTCAATTTTAATTTTAACTCATTCAATTGACGTGAAACTGTCCAAATGTCACTCATGGTTTAGCTTTTTCCCCTCTATAATTATTCTCTTCAGCCATGTATATCTCACACTTGTAAATGAAATTTGCACAGCAGCTGTAATTTTGCACCTGTTTTACGTAATGGGTTCGAAACGAATCCATAAAACACAAGCGCCAACTGAACGTGTAAACTTTTACATGCACACTACAAAAGAGCATTTGTTAAATTCGGCCAGATCTGCTGTTGTCCCGTCCTTCAGTGTTTAATTAACTTGTCGTAATGAGCGCATGCAGGCGTGAGGTTTCTAGTGTCCGCTCTCAGCCTTACTCTGTCAGCAGTTGTCTACGACATCTATTTTTGCTTCTTATTTACAGCTGTCTATTCAGGACGCGCTGAAAGGTCCCAAAGACAATAGATAAGGACTGCGGTCAGAAAGACAGGGAGCGCGCGGGCTAGGCTTACACTTATATTTAACTGCACTGTGTGAATGGATTTGCTCCTGATGAATGGCATGTGCAATTCAGCTGGAGAACGTTATACGCAGTTGAGAAGAAATGTTCACCAAGGCGTCAAGAGAAAGACAAAGCCACCTGTTCATTAAACCGGCTTATATCTTTTATTTCTGCCTTACAGTGTAGGTTCAGTCTGAGACATTGGCACCGGCTGGCACTTTTAAACGTTTCCAAACTCATTACATCAATGAGCGTAACTTGCAGAATAGTTTTCGTAATTATGTTCTTTCTTTATCCTGATCCCCTGATGAAGATGAAAGGAAGGTTTCACGATTTCTGAACTACGGGAGAGGAAAAACTTTCACATTCACACCAGGCGAACAGTCAAGTAACTGACGTATTGACAGCAGTTTTAAAACTGAGCATTGCATTACAATGGTGCAATGCCAAAAATGGCAAATCGCACAATAGGGACGTAATAGTTGAGACAGTAATGCTTCTCTCAGATTGAGTGAGCAGGCATTTGAATTCTTTCTATACCTGTTTGCAAGGCTCAATAAAGCAGGGTGGTCTGCAGCTGCAAGTGTGAGACATTTTGGCGTGAGACCCATCGGGTGTTATCCATATATGTCACACATCACAAATTTTTGGCTCAAAATCAAATCAGAATAATTCTATGATCTGGAAAAAAAAAGGCTATATATGTTATGGAAAACTGGCAAAATAAAATAAGTTTATATAGTATATATATATATAGGCTATATACAGTATATACTGTAAAAAATATATGATTAATAAGTTATGACAACATGTTTTTTGTTTTTACATTGCTTTAACTCATCAAAATAAGTTTAACAATTTAAACTTTTTTAATAAGTTATACAAGATTCAACTTATTTTTTGAAGTCATTTTAATGTAATTTAACATCCAAGTTGATAGAACTTAAAAATGTAAGGTATTAATATATATATATATATATATATATATATATATATATATATATATATATATATACTGTATATCAAAATATATCACGGAAACGTGGTGATGGAAAAAATACGAGATGGGAAAAATATATATTTCAATCTTTTTGCGTTCACTTGCAAAAAAAGTTATTCGCCCAAAAAACTTTGCGTTCGCTTGCAAAACATTTTGTGAGCGAACACAAAAGCTTTGACCAATCATTTTTCCTCCCATCTCATATTCTTTTACTTCCCCATGTCCATTTAGGGCCTCTGTAATATATAAAATATATATATAAAATAAATAAATAAATAAATAAAAACATCAGAACAATACAATTTATGACTTACTTAATCCAACTGCATGCAAATGAAATTATTGATACAAAACTATTTTGAAATAGAGCATGAAATGAATGAAATGCCTGAATGTCAATTTACTGAGGTCAACTCTTGTTTTCTGCCTCAATAAGAGCAGATGATGTTGAGGCGGTTACTAATGGCGATGCACTAGTACTTAGAACAGGCAGACGCATAAAGCCACTCTGTTAGGCGACTGCATCTCCCAGCTAAATAATACAGGAGCGCCGGCCTACCTGGACCCATTTCCCAACAGAGCCAATCAAGAGTCATTTCCTGTTGTCTGTCAGCGTGTCACACAAAAGCCATAAATATTGACAGCCGTCGCCAATAAAGACGCCCATAAATCGCAGAATTGAGGGGAAAATACGGCACGAGGGGAAATAAAATCAAATAAAAATACGGCGATCATTCTAAACACGAGACACCGTGTGTGAATATGTGTGTGCGCGCAGCGTGCAGATTGAGAAGCTCGATCGATTCCGGCTCGACGTGGCGTGCACAACTCATTGTGGATTTGGAGAGCATTATTTTCTCACTGACTCGTGGAAGGGGGTGTTGGGGTAGAGTAGCGTAGTGTGTGGTACTTCTGAGAGCCTCCCATGACTGCATGTATATTAGGAGTCTAATGTTCAGCTGAATAATTGATCAGCGCTGCTGTGTTTTTTTGATAATTAGTTGATAGCTTCTTAGCTTTAAGCCTTCGGATCCATTGGAAGAGACTTGTTTTGTTTTTTTTATTCACTTGGTGAATTATTTGAAACAACTGCCCAGGTGGACTTAAAGTGTACTGATAAATGGCCTAAGGTTTGAAAAAAGTTTTTTTGTTTTCGTTCGTTCTCATAACCTAATTTCATCCTTTCATTCTCTCTGGATTGTGCTGTTGCTCAAGAGACTTATTAGAGTTTTGCAAAGCATGCAGACCACAAAAAGACTTTAGAGTTTTATTGAATATCACTTCATTAATGAAAGGCTGCCAGTTTACTGCTCATGAATTTATCAAATGAATTAGTCTTTAGTCATAGCGTCTAAAGGTAACAGAAAACCCTGTAGGAAAGTACAGTAAAGTATAAATATGCACTTTGCAGTTCTTTATCAATTACTACAGTGTTCTAGCCAAGTATGTTGCAGATTGCTTTATATTGATGAAGACTAGACTGTAAGAGCCTGTTTCAGTTTCATTCTGAAAAGACACACACCAATTATCCTTGAAGTTGAATGTGACTGCTGGTAGCTGAACACAGCACAGCAGGTGTATATTTATTTCTTTTCCCCTTATTTTTTTTTAAATCCCAGCAATAGTAGAGCCTAGTATACACCTGTATAAATATATATTTCGGCCACTGCAAAGCCAATATCGGTTAAGCACTAATTAGAAGAAGCATTTATAGTCTCATTTATCTCTGTGATGTCCTGTGGTGTTTGATATCCCACTAAACCCTTCTGAATGCCGACGTGCGTTGTTTTTATTGTGGGGCTCTGATCAAACTCTGGGTGTTTACAGGTCAGGAGTCACACTCGGGAGAGTGTTAATGCGGTCACCGTGGGAACTGATCAATCTCTATTCCTTGTCGCGATCGATCAAACACCCCTCCTCCAACCCCATCATCAGCCAGTCACTCCGTTGAGTTGCTCGCTGTCCACTTGCTAGCCTTGGACGAGTCCCAAACCTGCTCACCTGCACACTAACACATGAATTATGAGCATCTGTTTATCCCCCCCTCGCAGAGACACTCAGAGTAAGAATACCAAGAGGTCTTCTCAAATATAGCTTCTACGAGGAATGCAAATGTTTTCCTAAAGATATCTCAATTTACATTGCTGTCAGGCATACGGTGAAAGCCTACATAATCTATGCGTCTCATGGACTCAACATCACTGGGACAAGATTACAGCATGGATAGTTAGCATTGCTGAGAGTCGGTTTCTGCGTCCAGCCTTTCTTATACTGCTTATACTACACACCACACGTCTAAACATTTGGAGCACATTTTAATAATGTCGCGGGTATAAATTACATGTTTGAAAACAACTGCGATTAGCCATTATGTATTCATGTATCTATTCAGTTTACTTAACCTTGTGTCATTCCAAACCCGTACGATTTGCTTTCTTCTGGTGAAGACAAAAAATACATTTTGAAGAATGCTGTTGTCCATAATGAAAGCATTGTTTGGCCAGGGTCCAAAAAAGTGGTCCATACGGCTATAGCACTATATTACTTACATACGATAGATTTTCTTGTAAGGAACACACCGAAAATAAAAAAAAATTATTCAGAAACTTGGAATTTTTAGGACTATTAAAGCATTTTTTACGTCCCTTGTTGACAATATGCTTTCATTTTATGGAAAAGAGCTGCTTTTCAAAACATCTTTTTTATTCCTCAGAGGACAGTCAGTACAGCATGAGTACTTTATGATCGATTTTAGGTAAACTGTGTCTTAAAAATTCCTGCAATGCTCTTTCACTGAGCTCTATCACATATTAAGCAACGTCGGACTCTAAAATAAGTCCGGAGAGAGAGCGAGATGCCAGACAGCTCCCTCAGAGGAGCACGGGTATGAAGCAATGCGGCCGCAGCGGCTGGTGGCCACCTGCTCAAAGTCCCAGCATGCTTATCAGACCCCCTGGCAGCGAGAGAGCAAGAGAGCAAACAGAGGCCCTGCCATGATAAACAAGCCGGGAGATTTCCACAAGATCAGGGAAAAGTGAGGCCAAATAAACCAAACCAGGCCCCTTCAGTCTCGAGCATCCAAAACACGTCAGATCAGCTCCCACGGGACAGCTAAAGAGGAAGCCAGAATGTGACACCTCAGCACAAATTGTTAGCACTTCCTCTGGGGATTCGGGGAAACTTCGATTATCTCCCATGAGATTAACTGCACTTTTATAGGTTTCCAAATACTGTTAGTGTTGATAAAGAGATTAGGGAATTTGTTGGAATTAAACATAGGCACATAACTTACAGACACGAATGATACCTTTAACTGTGCGCTTTGTTGTGGACAGATGCGATAGTACAAGGGTGTCCAAACTTGGTCCTGGTGGGCCAACTTAACTCAAAAGACCTGCCTGGAAGTTTCGAGCATTGCCTAGTAAGAGCTTGATTAGCTGGTTCAGAGGTGTGTATTTGGGGTTGGAGCCAAACTCTGCAGCCCTCCAGGAGCAGGATTAAGGTGCGTTCATGAAATTTCAGCGAAATATCGCTGGCAAAAAAGCATAAATTGTCCATAGCGTAGAGATGTATGAAGCACAGCTCACACCGAAGTCACTTTCAAACCAAGCAGCTTTCTGTTGGTCAATGTGGCGAATTCATGTGACCAACTCCCACCCTGCAAAAACTCCTTTCTGGGAGATGGAACAACGGATTCCTGTTAGAATGACTGGATTTCGTCCGTGGAATTTCACCGAGCAAATGTGACCTCAACTTTAGCAATCGGACTCAGAAATTAAATGGAAGAAAAAATCATCAAAATCATAAACAGTTTACTCATGAAAAAAATTCTCTTTTGGCTTGGACCTTTAGCAGCACCCTAAAACACTTCAGAAAATAATGATCTATTTCATTACTTATATAAACTGCATTAACTGTATAAAATACTGTAAAAATTCACCAACAGAAGGGAAACATCCAACATCAACTAATATTTGCCAGCCTGACAGAGATGAAGTGTGCATATCAGCGTATGAACAGATGTCCACAGAAGACGTCTCGAAGCTGGCTGCCTGACGGCACCATTGAAGTGCACTTCAAACCTCACCTGTAGTTTCCCGACTAGCCACACTGATCCACATCCAAGAGGTCATAGGATTTCAGATGGGATTTATTTTCCTTTTACCTCCTCATCTTTTTTTTCTCCCATCCTCGTATTTATGCAAATGTGATTGTGGGCCGCGTACTTGCTGCCTGCCTTTAGTTGTAAATAAATCATTCATCTCATTCTGTTCATTAATGGGCACTCAAGGAGATTCTATTAATCTGTTCATTAGGGCACTTCAAAAACAACAAAAAAATACTTATTAAAAGCAGTTCCAGCTGCGTACGCTCGTTACTCGTGCCTTAACAATGCTTGTGGCACTCTACCAAAACCATGTGGGATAAAGAAAAAAAGCTCATATTTGGCAATTTGGACTCTATTCTATTATCACCGGTCAACCCTTTCAGGCTGTGATGAATAAATATTACTTTTGGATTTGCAACGAGACATATTTGCACATCATTTACATTAAAAATGGGAAAGAAAGAGGCTGGAATTCTTTGTACATCATCACTTTACATTCATTTGGAGAAATGTCCGTAATGCCGTTGAGGGTCTAAGGGGGGGGGGGGGGGGGGGGCTCAGCAATTGATCGCTACATTGATCTAGCAATGCCTGAATGACCGTAAAGGAATTAAATTGGTTTCTTGGAGGATATGCATTTTTTATCATAAGAGAGAAAGTAAAAGCTCTGATTTTGAAAAATTGGAAGTGCACCACAAGAATAAACGCAATAAAAATCTGAGTTTTAGGTGTTTTAGATGAGCACACCTTTTGTATCTGGAGTATGCAGGGAGAATTTGTGAATTGTGAGATTTCAGTGTAGGTCAACAGATTTGATGTTTAATCGCTGCTTATTCAGTCAGTTGAACAAAAGCTGTCTGAGATTCCTAATGAATGCCTCTAGACTGAAATCAATAAGTGTGTTTTTCTGTCTTACCTCCAGGTATTTTTACAGCACCTTACACAACCTGCTCATCTAGATAAACATTAACACCCGATTGCAATCTTATTTTTAGTATGTCATGATTATACAGCTGAATTTACAATCTGTGAGTATTGAGTTTATTCCCGGGATCCATGGTGGAAAAAAAATACTAATCACAAAAGCTTCATGACAGTGTAAAACATTGAAGTACAGCATATTTCGCCAATGTTGCTGGTGTTTTTGGTGGAATACATATTATGATTTTAAAACACAATGGGCCTCATTCATTTAACTTAAGTAGAATAGCTGTTTGTAAAACAGAACAAAATGCATTGTTTCATGAATAATAAACCTAAAATGTCTTAAATGTTTGATAGATACTGTATATTTCAACAATGAAAATGCTGTTTTCTTTGATAAATGTTTGTAAAACACCTCCTTTATAAACTGACAAATTCAATAATTTGTCAATAATAAATTGAATACTTAAAAATAGTTTTACGAATAATTTACACAAAATTAAGTCCATGAATGCAAACTTTGTACATATTTAATAGCAATTGTATATTGTAACAACAAAGGTGCTATGTTCTGTGTGAATTGTAAAAAATGTTTTTCGTAAATTGACAAATTCGATTAGGAATCGTGTTAATTAAAAAATAAAAGTTATTTTACAAACTGTTTACAAATAAATTCTTTATTCTCATGTTTCATGACTGAGGTGCAATGAATGCCAACTTTTATACGTATTTGGTAGGTTTTTTATATTGTAACAATGAAGGCTCTACTTTCCGTGCAAATTGTTCCTAACAATATTTGTACACATTTACACAGAAATGAATTCTGCTCGTGTTTCAAGAGGCCTAATAAACACAAACCTTTGTACGTATTTAAGATGCAACTGTGTGCATTTTTAGTAAAAAAAAACGATAGTGAATTTTACCAATAACGTTATAACTATAACGTTCGGTTAACGGTACCGATTATTCAGCAATCCGATTTACCGGTCGACCTCTATTAATTTGTTTCATTCAATTCAGCATTAGATTTAAAAAATAATAATTAATGATAGCAGAATTTTTTTTTACAAACGATTTAGACAGAAAAACTTGATAGCCATTGTATATTAAACCTACAAAGTCACTAGCTCCAGTGTTAAAGGACATAGCTTGCCTGTTGTAAGTGCACATCAGAGCCGAGTTACACATAGCGGTGACAGTGCAAAGGGAAGCGAGCTGACATGGAAACAGCGGTGTCAGACGCACTTTAAAAGGTCAGAGATGCCTTCTCTGCCCATCTGACATGTGTCTGGCAGTGGCCCCAGTCTGCTGTGTCTTCCCCTGCTTTGACTCATCTCTGTTTGATGACTCAAATGCGCCAGGCAAAAGAGGCTCATGTGGTGACAAGGCCTTTGATGAGAACGCCTGTCAAAAAAAAAAAAGACCAAATGACAGGTTTCTTTGTAGAACGGGCATGTTTGACTTGCTGGCAGATACATGAGATGTGTTAACAATGCCAAATGCATATATTGGCTGCTTGAGCTTAAAAATCAGTCCTAGTATTTGAACCTGGAGAATTTATATTAGAAATTAGCTCATATAGTATTGACTGTACAGTAAATCAGTTGATATAAGGGCAGTGATGCCAACAAGAAGAGATTTGATTGGTTTTCTGAGGCTTTTGCTTTGCTTTGTAGTTGGAAATACATTCTTTGCAGCATTGTTATGACTATGAGAGCAGCACAAACAAGAATCACGAGCAGTCAAACAATCCGAAACAGATATCGATGGAGTCTCCCAAAGCAGTAGCGGCATTTTATCCATGTTATTGCTGCCTTGAGAAACCGCAAGTATTATTTTCACGTTCTTAGCTGACTCGCTGTCCTCACAGGACTTCATTATCATGACGTTTCAATTCATTTCTGTATTTTCATGACCCTTGTATAAACATGGGTGATTCGGGTATCAAAACCGTTTCATATGTAGTTCTTCAAATGTCTGCACAGAAACATAGCAGTTTGAAGAATAGTTGGACAGGGACTCATTTTCAGTACTTTTCCTCATTCTTGCCAACATCGGACTCAAAGGGCTCTTTTCACCTCTATGTTTAATAATTGACCGAGGGAGCCATGAGAACCAAGCAGGGTGACAATGAATGCGTTGTTGGAGCTGTTCACTTCCCATCCGAGAGCATCTCAATGTACGTGCTCCTAACTGTGCAACACTGACTGAACATGCTACTTAATCATGAGGGATAAATGAAGCCGTATCGCTCGACAAACAGATTAATTAACAGAAAACTGTGACATTCGGCGAAGTTCACACGAGAATGACCTCTCGCGACCTAAAGACCAATATTGATTTCACACTGGTTGTCCGAATTACAAACGGTGAGACACGAGTGTCAAAGTTTGAAATAACACTCAAATGACAAATGGACACTTCGTCTGACTGAACAACAACTTTTGTGCCTTAAAAACAACGTGAAAAGGCATTTGCAATAAGAGGGCTTGATGACATCAGTCAAATAAGTTGTTTTGGGACTTTTTCCCTTTCAAAAAATATGCTATGATTAAGCGTTCATTATTTGTCTGGGAGCAAGTTATAGGGTACATTTTTATAGATTAGGACAATTGCTACTGGACAAACACGATTTACACAAAATGGTTTAAACCCGCCAAGTATTTAGCATTTTAAGGCCTGGTTTTACAGACAGGGTTTAGATTAAGCCAGGCATTGGCACTTTAAACAGATTTTTAAAGCAATTTCAGTGCAAGTTGCATTCGGTTAAAACAGCTCAAACATGCATTTTAGTCTGAGATTATGCTTAAGCCTCATATGTGAAAAAGTTAATTTAAGGTTAAATTCAAAACTTTGAAGTGTGTTGAATGTTCACCCTACTTGAGAAAGTAATTTACCCAAATTACTACTTCTAGCTGAAGGTTAAAAAGTATCTACGCATTCTTACACATTTGTTGGTCTCTCCTCAGGTTGACGACCAAATGAAGCTTCTCCAGAACTGTTGGAGTGAACTCCTTATCCTGGACCACGTTTTCCGGCAGGTGATGCACGCCAAAGAGGGCTCCATCCTCCTGGTGACGGGGCAACAGGTGAGTGTCCGCTCCAGTCTCCATTCCTCCCCGTAGATCTCATCAAACCTTTTTGCCAGTGTTTAAAGTGCTATCGACTGCCCCAGCCACTCCATTAAAAATAGATTACGCTTAGATATAAACTAATGTGGCCAGAATAATCAATTGTACACTTCTTATCAAGTGCGTGGTGGACGAATAAATAAAATGGTTGGTTAAGCATGCACGAGTCATCGTGGTGAAGAAGGGATGAGAGACACAGAGAGAGATGGACGAGGAGGGAAAAGCAGCATAAAAATATGTATGATTTACCTCAGTCGTCTCTGAGGAACAGCGCTGGACGGACGCCTCAGGCTCAGCTGAAGTTTTCTGCACACGAGGACCTTTAATTCTGTCTCCGGCTCCAGCACATGCACACACACATTTCCAGAAGATGTTTAAACTGCTTATAAATAAATATGCTTCTGTCTGCCTGTCAGTAAGGCATGAGTTTAATTTTTAATTCTATGTTTTCCCTTCTCCCTCTCCTGCTCAACAAAGTGATCTCCAACTGTTGTGACATCTCAAACACGGTCTCGTGAACTGCAGAACTTTTCCAAACAGTTTTGAAACAGAAGTGAATTGTAGGTGATAAATGATATGATAAATATGACAGATATGGAGAGATCACCTAAGGATAAGAGCAAAGTTCGAGAAGTGATATCTGTTACTTTTCATAGCTGTGACCTAGTGCTGTGACACATGCTCTGGTATAATTTACAGCGAACAATGCGAGTTCGAATCCATGATTTCCATCAAGTCAAAAAACACAAATTAGCCTTTTTTTTAAAAATTGGAAATTGTTTTTTTCTGGACATTAATGGGAACAGATCTCAACAATGTCTCATATTGTGCTTGGATTGAAGACACCAAAGTTTGCAATTAAAAAATCTGAACTCAAACATTTTTAATCAAAGTCTCCCAAGACCAAACTATATGCTATCTGTATTAATTTTATAGATTTATTCTTTTCCAATGTCAGCAATTGTCTCATTTATTATCTCTCCCAAGGAATTCTAGGATAAATTTCTGTAAGAGCACAACTGAAAACAGACTCAAAGTCTATTTGAGGTCGTAATTTGATTCGTTTGGTTGGTGTGAAAGTGGTGTCTAGCCTCCTGAGCCATGAAAGAGCAACCTCTGAGCAATACAATCTGCGCAAGTATGTGATGTGCCACATCTGGAGATCTTTGAGAGCTCACCGTGCTCCCTATCTTTGATTTGTCTGGATTGCGAGTGCTCTGCGTAGCGTCTCTCTCTGTGTTTGATTAGCGAGGTCTGACGGTGGGCTGGGGGCAGGGTGGAGGACCTTTTTTGCATATTTTGCCTAATGAACAGCTGGTGCTGAAAAAAAAGCCTTTGGGGAGGGAGAAGGCAAAGACTCAAACAGTTCATTACTTCCTATTATTCCAGATCAGACTACTGACAGCCCGGCCACACAACACACTCGCACATGAACACAGGCTGGATTTATGCAGAACAAACAAACGCTCCGCCAGTTGCGAAAGGAATATTGTAAATCAGTGGAATATAACTTCAGACGGCCTCTCAGTGTACTGGCTATTAGTAGAAATCAATTATTAGATACATACATTTGCATTTTTTGTCTACTTGCTACAAGATACACTTAAAGTAGTTAAAAAAGTATGTATATATATATGGGCAGGATCAATTATAATAAAAATAAAATATATCTTCATACATAAAAAATGTAGTTACTCCGCAAGACTGTCATCTGAACTGCCCGCTGTCTGTCGTCTTGTTTGAGGGCATTTGTGTCATTGTTACTCCCTAGTGTTGATATGGCATCAAAGCACTGAGTGGGATCAGTCCTAAAATGCTGCGACACATGACACTACATGGGCGACTTTCCAATATGTCACAGACATACATCTCCCCCTCCTCTCCTTTTTGTGCTGTATCTGTATCTGTCTCTCGCACTGAAGGTCCCAGGCCTTCAGAAGTACCCAAATTATCATAATCATATTCATACAGTGCTCAGTATTTTCAGCTTTCACTGATATTTACAATGTCCGAATGAATTAGAGAATACTACTACAAACTGCTTGCCAAGTGTCGTGTCAACCCTCATTATGGAACAAAAATGTTACACCTTGTTCAAATCACATACATTTTTAAAATTTTTATAGATTCTCCCCGCTGAATTTTCATAGTCTGTATTTTAAAAATATTATTTTAATATGTATAACGTTGTATAACTTGTATTGCATTAATGTTTATGTTGAATATTTTCAGTTTGCACTATTATTTGTATTATTTCTTAGTGTCAATTTGCGATCCCATCCCGCTACTTTTACTTTTATCTCATTACTAACACTTGGGGCACTTGGTGAAATTCCAGTTAATTGACAACTTCAGTAGCTTCATATTGGCTTCGAAGAGATTCATGAAAAACAGCCGGTGAGAAATGCGCAATTCTCCAGCCAGGACTTTAAAAAATTCCACTCATCATATTTACACAATAAATAAATTCCAAACTGCCCGTGTTTTTAATTGCAAATCCAGCTCAGAGGGAGCTCTCCTTACTCTTAGGAGGCCCGTAGTCTACCTTCTTCCAGAAACCCTAGCACAGTCAATTATGGTAATGAATTGTCAATAAATATAAAAATTTAATATGGCCTGCTTACAGTGAGTGGCAGCTAAGGACTTGCCTCCAAGACAAATTTGCTGCTGCTGCAGATATTAAGTGCACCTGAAAGGGGAGGAGAGGGCCACGGGGGTCCCGCGCAGGGTTCGGCCCGGTAGCCTGAGGGACCTCCCCCCCCCCGCTCACTCACGCCTCACCAACCCCAACCGCCCTCGTCTGGTGCGGGGCGCTGAGGTCCGAGGGTCTGGGCACCAGGGATGGAGAAACGTGCAGCTCTTCCCCGTTCGGTTTGATGCTGATTATCATTCAGACCTCGGCCCAGCGCACTGTCCCTGCTGTGTGGAGAGGAGCCTGGGAAGGAAAGAAAGGGAGAGAGGCGTATGAAACGTAGAGCTGCCAGAGCTGGTAACATGCTTACCTCAGCGCAGCGCTAAAAAACTCAGACTTGCAAGTGCCGTCTAAACTAAAAGGACTCTGATTCAAGAAATAGAATTTTTGATGAAGGAACAAGGCTGAAACTCTTCCTAAAACATTCCCAACAACTCTTTTTGTCATAAAATATGTGAGTCTCCAAATAAATATGAGCACATCTTCTTAAAAATAAACTTAGGAATTGATAGCATTTCCATTTATTATCAATTTCCCTAAAGTTCTAAATAAGTAATTCAATAATTGCCTCAAATTGGCTCAACAAATGGCGTGCTCTTTGGGCGAGGCTGTCTGTTTGACCAAACAATGAAAGACAGGATGAGTTCTAAGAGTTCTAAAAACTTGTTGGAAAACAATCTTTCTTTTAATGTCACAGACCGTAATGACGCATTTCCACTGTACGTTCCTAACATGGCATTAAATGACAGTAAACAGCATTTCCAATACAACAGCTGAGGGAATGAAGGAAAAATTGACATCTTACTCACTTCTGACTACCATAATCAATCTTTAAATTTTTTTTCTTTATTTTGAGTCATAGAAACAGTACTGTGGCGTGGAACGCAAAAATCCTATTTGTTTTGTTTTCCGTTTACTACTATATAAGTTCACCTGACTTTCGCTTCTGAGAACCCTGGTAATGTGAAAATGGTCCATCTTCAAATTATTCTTTGCAATTATATTCATTGCGGTGTCTGTACCTGAGATGTTTTAAACCTTCAGAGATCTGCCATGTTGCTTATGGTCAAACCTCTATTGTTTGTGTGTGTGAACACTGTTGCCCCTTCTCTTTAGGTGGATTACGCCCTAATTGCCTCCCAAGCCGGTGCCACACTCAACAACCTCCTGAGTCACGCGCAGGAGATGGTGAGCAAACTGCGATCCCTCCAGCTGGACCAGAGGGAGTTCGTCTGCCTCAAGTTCCTGGTGCTGTTCAGCTTGGGTGAGTAAAGAGAAAGGGGTGGAGGGGTGGAGAGAAGCGGGCTACGGCCTCTGTGCATTCTCCAAAACTCTCTTGCTTGCTTGCTTCCAAGGTTCTTGAGGGATCTTGAGATAAGCCACAAGACCGCTTCCACTTGTATGGGAAGACCATCATTACGAATGCCACCATCTCATACCCTATGCCAGACTAGACAGGTCTGTCTAAAACTGTTATTCTCTGAAAATCGTGTAGCTCAGAAATCTTATTCGCTCATCAATACATTCCGGTGCTCTTTATACAATACGTCACTAGTTATGCTTTCATCTAAGTAGCAGATTTAATTTATGCAACAACAAAAAAATCAGTATATTGCTAAAACACTCTACAAATAAAGTCTTGTTTCAATGTATTCAAAAGAAAAAATCTAAATTTCTATGGAAAATTGGCCCAAAACAGAAATGGAAATCAAAGCCACTTACATTTAGGGGGTCTAAATTGTCCCCCTGTTACAAACAGGGGGTCTAAATTTTTGGAACTTCCAAAATCCAATTTTTGGGATGAGTTTTTGATTATTTTTTTAGATGACTTTTTGTTCTTTTTTTCAGTGAATGTATTCGTACAGTGTGTTTCCAGCATACTTATACAAATAAAAAAATCATTTTTTTAATGTGCATTTTGGAAATTTGATTTGAATCATGATGTTTCCATCCAGCAATTTTTATGCAATATCCTAAAACTTGCATAAAATATGTAAATAAAAACCTGGCTAATGACAATAAATTATGTTTGACATTAGTGATCTTAACCTGCCATATTTGAATCATGACAGAATTTAAATTTTTGGGTGAACTAATTATTATTATTATGAATTATTAAATAAAATAAAGGTAAATAAATATCTGATTTAAATAAAAATCAGATGATATATTAAAAAGGCATACCATTAGCTCACTGCACTTACTGTAAGTGCTACGCGAATTCTAGTTAAACTTACAATTTGAAAACTTACAAAACCAAGGCCGCTTTATTGGAGTTAAGAAAATCAGGAGGTCATTTGCTCCAAAGTTGTGTCAGTAACCTTCAAAGCTTTGCTAGGCCTGCTAGCTTTACATTGAAGCGATCGGAGGGTCCACGGCTTACAGGTCAAGGCAACTCTTGCAACCAATTCACAAAAGACACAAGTCTACACCATGAAAGACCAACATGAAAACACAGAGCAGGATGCCTGTTTGGCCCCGTAAGGACATGGAATATTAATACATCCGCTTTAACATCATCATATCAGTCGCGATTGTTCCATCCTGTGGTTCCAGAAAAGAGAATACGATGAGCAGAGGGCGTGTGTACTTTGAACCCTAGCTGCTCCGTTTGCTGAATCCCTGAACTACCTGAAACCATGAAGCCAGGCGTAAGCATCCACGCCAGCTCCCCTGCCACACCTAGAGAAGATTCCTCACATCTCACCCACACCAAAGAGCAGCACTGAGAACACATGAAACTCCTTTCCTCACAGCCTTGCTGTGTTTATGTTGATCAGGTTAGCGTAGCTGAGGTTTTGTGGTTGTGGTTTGGGGGGAATCTGGAGTGTTGGTGTAAATAATTTGGCGGAAACATCATCCATAATAAAACTCTCACCTGAGGGGAGTGTATCGCCCCAGGCACTGCCCCGTGCTAGCAGCTAGCCCCACCCATGCTGTGTGCCAGGCCCCGAGAGACTAAAAGACTAAGAGAACTAAGCCTAGAGATCAAAGATGGCTCTGATTAATAGTATCCTGTGGGTGAGGGGTGGTGCGGCGGGGGGCTCTATATACAGACAAGTGCATGGATGAGAAAAACACTTTGCCAGTTGCTCTTGAGAAGCCAGTCAGAGGTTAATTAAATGAAGCATGAAATCCCATGGTGCCTTATGAAAACTACTGGAATTATGGGAACTTATCTTCTCTCCGTCTCAGCCCACTGCTCACTCTTCAACCCTTTATGCGGAGAACAGGATTCCACTGTGGAAAATGTGGATTTTTGCACCATATCTAGTAAACGTCATCAAGGTGTCTAAACACATTCCTCCAATGTTTCTACAATGTTCTTGGTTAAACATACACTGTAAAAAGTTATATGATCAATCAGTTGACAACATATGTTTTTACATTGCTTTAAATCCTCAAAATAAGTTAAGCTATTTGCAACTTTTTTACAAGTTACAGATTCAACTCATTTTTTAAGCCAGTTTAATGTAATTTAAGTTCAAATGACTTAAACATCCAAGTTGATTGTACTTAAAAATTTAAGGCAGCAACTTTTCTGACAGTGTATAGTACGCATATTATGTTGGCACCAACTTGAGCCCGTTGTCTGTGTGGGGGAGATATTTTGCGAAATTTCCAATTACATGGACATAAATGCATGGAAAAAATTATACATTTAAAATGAGAAATGTTATATTTAAATTCATTCAAAATATATTTGTATAAACTTTTGTGTTCAGGTCAGTGTGGAAGCTCTTGTCGTGATACTACAATTTCATCCTTTATGAAGCCTGTTTAAAAAAAAAAAAAAAAGAAAATCTTAAAACAGAATCAGTTATCAGGTAAATGTCCTGTTAAGCCTAAGGCCACACACACAAGGTCAGCAATTTGAGTCCTTCTGGCCTCCATGACATCAAAACATCAAATCCACTGGATCAGCCCTCTTACACTCATTAAACGTAGTGTCTCTGTTAACGGAAATCAAAATCGCATTTACTCACGCCGTTCCACTCCCCACTGCTCTAAGTTAGTGTCTTTTCTCACTCAGCATGGCCAAACCATCGCAATTTGTCACTGTCGGGACAGCCCAGGGGGCTCTTTGTACAGCTAAGTGTCAATAAAGAGGAGGAGAGACATGAGTTGACCCGGGAGCAGTCACTTGTCTCCTCGATTTCGCCGGCTCGTCGAGAGGACCGATTGCAGTCAGCCGATCACTTCTCACGCTTTTCCGGCAGACGAAGCGTCTCTATCTTTCCCGCTGTCAGTCTCCATGTGTTGAATAGGTGCTTGGGCTCTAGCAGGAGCTGAAGGCTTTATCAATGGTTAAATAATTACGACCAAGACATTGATTTCCTCAATAGCAGGAAAAGCGCTGAAGTGTGAAAGATGTTCTTGTGGAGTTTAAGGGGGATAGAGACGATTGTAGAGGCCACTCCTGAGTCCAATGCCAACATTTCAGTTGGAGACACATCTACGATTGTCTCAGCCATATTCAACCCCAAAGAAACATCTTACTAACATTTTACTAGCTATCTTTAAATGCCATATTAAAATGGTGGTAGTTACTGAAAAATTATGAGACATAGCGTCAACTCAAGCACTCAACCAGCATTGTAGGAACAATTTTAGGTAAAATAGTGGAATCTGATGAATAGAGTTTCCCCGAAAAATAATTATTTTTATCATATTCACCATCATGTCTTTCTAAAACCATTTTTTTTCTTCCGCAAAACATCAAAGTAGTAGTTTTTTTTTTTTTTTTTACAGTCAAGTGTTGATTTGGATGTTGTAGATTTGGACCCCATTGAGTTTCATTGTAAGGATGATAACTGTTGAGATATTCTTGAAAAGTCACCCTGGTTTGGAATGACTTGAGGATGATTTCTGGGTGAATTATCCCTTAAATACGTTGGGCATTGACCAGTGTAAATTTTTAGTTATTTTGCAGATTTCACTAGTGGCTCAACGGATCACAAAACTCACAATTTGGGTCATATTAGGGTTTTGAGTCACAGATAAGATCATTTTTCAGATCAGCAATAAAATAATATAAAGATAAATAAAAGATAACAAAGTTACAAATAAAGTAAGGTTGAACTGTAGTATTCAGGTACAGAAATTTAATAATTAGGCCTAAATGTAAAATAACACTACTGTACAGTGTTCGCTGTATAAATTAAATATAGATAATATTTGTTCTTTTGTAAGCTGTGTTTTGTTGTTTGATTAACATTAATGACAGACAGCAGCAGGTATTTATAGGCTGCTGTCACTTAAAGACCTAACGCAGGGATCCAATATAATGATACACTTGCAATTTCTTTCTCAGCTGCTTACGTTCACTTAAGATATAACTGACTGTGTTTACGAGAATACATGCCTAGACTGGTATTTTGACATCATTTTGTGTTTGTGTCCTTTCAAGTGTAAGGAGATGTGGAAGAGGAATCAATTCGTTGTTTGCGCGCTGTCTGAAACACCCTGAGATTTCGCAACGAGTTCTTTCTGCGAATTTGCTACGTTGACCGACAGAAAACGGCTTGATCGGTGTGAGCGGTGATTTGTGCATTGCAACACTATTGACAACTGACCTTTTTTATCATGAAATTCCGCGAATGTGATTGCGCCTTGAATCTGATTTTAGAAATGATTTAGAAATTAATTTTCAAAAACGTTAAATATTAAACTAATTTAACCAAAATATGCAAACTTGTCGTATTTACATCAACAATATTTTTAAATTAAAATGATTGACATTTTTTCGTCTCCTCTTAACTCTCGTCAAAATGTGTTATCTACCCTGTTATCCACCCATGGCAACAACACTTGACTACGAGATGGGATGCATCTCAAGTCCCTGAGGCTTGGCTCTGGGGGTCTCGTCCAAACACTTCTGAACAACACACCATACAGTCACGGCACGCAGCTCTTTCCCCTTTACTCTTGCTTTAAAGCAGCAAAAAAGGCTGTTCCCACATAGGTAAGCACTAATTAAGCCAGGCCGTCTTGTTTCCTTGATCTGAATCGATACGTCTACCCTTGTGCAAAGAGAGGGGAGATCAGTAATGCATGCGCAAAGACTCATAACAGGTGCAAATATTAATCTCCTGAAACGGACCAAATAATTTGGAAGTCGGTTGGGATTGATTAACATTCGAGGGCTGGGACGGTTCAATATTTACGCCTTGGAGACTCCTGGCCGGGGCCAAATAATGGTGCATAAAACTGCAGCTATGTCTTAATTAAATGCAAGATAATAGGGGCAGGTTTTTCTTGTGAGCCAAGCAGTTTGGCACTGACGGGCTGTAAGTCATGTGGAAGATGTGAGGCCCGGGTCTAATCAATACACATATAAAGCAAGTGCATGTGTGTGCGGACACCCTTTGAAAACACATTGATGTGACCATACACGTGTAGAATGTGTATGAAGACATTTATTTTCAGTGATTTGTGACAATGTGCGGCAGCCCTTCCCCGATCTGACCGTTCACCTAACGTGCTCGCTTGTTGTTGTCACCAAACACGCTCATTTAGATTTCGCTCAAAGGTGAAAAACCTTCCAATCAATCCTGAGTGCTCTGATATTTTACAAATCTTGAGCAGAGGAGGAAGTAGGCCATACAATGACCCTAATATTTAAGGGTTATTTCTTTTGCCCACTGTCCTTTCATTCCACGCGACAGAAATCAAAAGCCTCACTTCTGCCGCTTTGGCAAGAGGCAGTCAATGAAACGGCACCCTCATTAGGAGCCTTAAGAGGCTTTCAGACTTTATCAGGCTTTAAAAGCTGCTGATATCTGTCGACACGGTGCAACACAGTGCGCTCTTGCTTTTAAACGATGGCACTTTACCTTTAGCCCCACTAGCTTTTGTCACGCATTCAGTCAGTTCGCCGAATTCCGGCCATTCCGCTCTGATTTCGACACTTTGCTTGTGTGTCACGGCTGCAATTAGCTTTTATCTCGTTGCTTTTTGTTCTTTATCTGTTACTACACATTACTTTATGATTATCTTTAAATTGCAAACAACTTTATGTGTGATTGCCGATCGTTAGGTATTAGCGTCGTTATCTGAATGTCTACAAACGCTTCAGATAAGTAACGTCGCCAAGTGTTATGTAGGGATTGGAATCTACATCTATCGATTTACTCTTGATAAAGTCAAGATTAACTCTTTTTGGGTGTATTACTCCTGACAGATAGAAGTTTCCCGTTGTGATTTTATCGTTATACTTGAAGCTCAAATCTATAATCAAATTTAAGCCCAGACTTTTTCATTTCAGTCTCTGTTGAATGGATTTAAGTATGGTAAAATGTGGTGAATGGTAGTAAGAGAGTAATACACTGTACAACAGCATTTTAATGTCATTTTTAAAAAAAAGAGGAAAATTTGAGAAAAGATTTGAGAAAATAGGCCTTTACGAGAATAAAGTAATTCATTAATAACATTCAAAAGTAATATTTTGAGAATAAATTCAAAATTATGATAAGTAATCCATATTTTATTTAAAACATTTTTTTATAATAATTATTTTAGCGTGGCAGTAAAATGTCACCATTACACTGGTATAGGTCAGTTATTTAGATTTAGATTTTGGAAAAAAAATGTTTAAGTGTCAGTAATTTTGTGCTTTTTTTGTTGTATTAGTTTTTATTTTCTATTTCAATTTTAATAGTTTTAGTTAACAATAGCAACACTGGTATATGTAACTGAAAGCATAATCATACAACCCAAAATATTAACTGGAAAGGTAGGACTGAATGATGCGTTTTCCGATTCCAAGTCATACATGCTCCAGTTTACCAGCAAAACTTCACCGAATCAGAATATGATTGCATCTGGCACTAAAAAACCCGTCTCTGGTGAAAAGCGTATCCGTGAATTGTTTGTAAAAGTTTCCCCCACTTTCAGAAAGAGCAGGCCAGCTGGACTTCCCTTCGACAAAAGGCCTGGATGAAGGGATTGAGAATACACTGAGCTATAGGTACTTGTTTTCCTTCTCCGTCTCACAACTCTTGCCTCTGTCCCGTCTGATTCCTCTCTTCCTCCGCCTCTGCCAGAGCCTTATTACAAGCTGTCAGTTTATTATAAAACATTAGGAAAGCAGAGGGACACTTGCTGTAACTGTCTTATCGATCTGGGGGATAGATTCTGTGATTTAACACCCAAGCCTCCCATATTTCCACATTTTCAGACTCCTATTAAACCCTGTGCTTTCCTTTAGCTATTGATGTATCAACATTAACTGTTACAAGCAACAACAGAAAATCAATGAGCAACTTTTATTACCGGCTGCATAACACGCTAGCTGGCTCACGCTCCAGTACTTAGCAGGCAGGCCGGCCCGAAACATGCCCCACTCATGTCAGGTGTTTCCTAAGTGATATCTGCACTGGAAATATCAATCATATGAACTCCGGCTGTTCCTGTAGATATTTGCCCCAGAACGGAGCGCTTGGGTGCTGTTTTTATGATACCTGGCCTGCGTTGCTACAAGATTCAACGCTAACAACAACTATCAATATCCGTAATGTGCCGGAATTTTGCATTCGATTTCATAGTTTGCACTTTTAGCAATCACTCGCAGCTTTAACTAGCAATACACAAATTAATTTCAAAGTATAAAAAGCTAGCATGCTATAAAATAATAATAGCTCGCCATTTCTGTCTATCACATGAATCGAAAGGGATGCATTTGAAAAGGTACGCCGTGGCAAAAACAGATCACCCTTAAAGATTTATGAGACCTGTGGTCCTGCTGGGACAAACATATTCAGGCTTTGTTTTTCCGATCAATGGACTGAAGTTCATTATTCACCCTCACCGGTGCCGTGCTTCGCGTTTTTGTGCATTTTAAAGGGGCCCTGTTGTTGTTGCCTGTGCATATCTGAGTTTTTTTCCTCTTTCTTACGTGACTTGAGGTCTCTCTAGCTTACTAGCTCGTCTATGGCTGCTAATATTGCACCGCGGGTGCATCTCTTCCTTATTCCATGCCAATTAAAGCCTGCGATTTCTCAGGGTACGCCATGAAATCTTCTCAGGTCTGCCTGCGAGCCCGGGACCTTCTCTGCTGAGCCAATCACGCCGTGGATGCGCGAGCCTCCGCTGCTGTGGTAGGATGTGTCTATTGATCAGGGAGCTGCCAGGTCTTATTTAAACATTGCACACAAACACAGATAAGGGCGTTACACAATCTCCAACATACACTCCCCCTCTCCCCGGCCTGTCATCTCTCAATCGATTTCATAGAAAGAGTTCTGTGCCGCGGACATTTATAAAAGTGACCCGGTCACAGCAGAAGGTAAACACAGGCCCTTCTCTCAGCCCCCATGAGCCCCATGTGTCTGCTTCCCGGGCAATTTTAGGAAGACTGTTCCAGAGTTTTGGTGCTAAATAGGAAAAGCAGTCGATTTTGATATTCTAGGTATTATCAACTATCAATTGAAGTCTTGCATATACATTTATATTAAAATTAAAAGTGAACTAGATTTAAAATTGATCCCGCAGACACTTAAAAGTTGTGACTCAACAGATAAAATATATACTGAAATCAAACATCTGTCAAAAGCAGTATCACAAAGACATTCATGTGTCCAGTGATGATTCGTGGCGCACGAGAGAGCAGCTAAGCCCTAAAACCGTCCGCTGTAACCGGAGAGCGCTATTAGATGTGACGTCACAAATGAGCCCGACAGGTGCTGCAACCATGTCTCTTGTTCTCCTTTTCATCCACCTCTCCTTCCTCCCCTCATCATTGTATTTAAAGCAACAAAGCTGTGGAATGCCTGCACCGCCTTCTGATTGGAAAAAAATGCCCTATCATCAGTCTTCCTGTAACATAAACCTGCGCGGATGGCATGGGCTGGACGGGTGTCACACTTCAGGGACAAATATAGAAATGAGAATTTATCTAAACATTGTCTCACTTGGGGGAGAATGGCAGGAGAGGCGTGAGGTCACTAAGAGACACAGGCAAGGGCCGTGTCTTGTCTGTCAACAGTGGGAATGCTGGGAAGTATGGGTGAGTGGGGTGTTGTCTATTCCTGGTGTTTTCCATGTTTGGAGACTGTCTTGTTCTCGAACTATTATGTTTCTGGATGGTTGCCATTTTAATGACTGTATAGACAGTGTGACTGAGAGGACAGGAAATGATGGAGAAGGAGGAGAAGCTTAACATGTTAGAGCATGTAGGGGGTGATAGGGTTACCTTCAAATGTTAGCAGCACCATTCATCTAGATGTGCTATTATTCACATTCAGCTTGCTCTGCGAGATTGACCTTTAAGACAAAAGAAATGTTAGAAGTTTATGCTAATACTTGCTATAGCACCCCTTAAGGCATCGCTGAGAAAGCAACACATACGCACATTTCGAAATGTGACAACACCTTGGTTAGCTAATGCGTATGTGTAATGCAAATATATTCAAAACATATATGTGGCATATATATCTACATATATTTGTCCAGATAATATATTAAGTGATTTATAATGTTATATATATATATATATATATATATATATATATATATATATATATACACATTATAATATGATTGAGTGCCTGATCTTAGGTATTTAATCTCTGAGCACATCACATCTCATGATGATATTTTATTAGTTTTATCCAGCTTACCAGTAGTTAAGTTAAAGCTCCACAATTAGCTTAGCTTTGACAGGAAGCTTACAAACACCTCATGTAGCGCTACCCTCAAGGTAGAGACTGCAGCTTCTAAGCAGAATTAATTCATCCAGAATTTACACTTAAAATTTAGAAGCATATTTATTATGCGAGAGAGAGAGAGAGAGAGAGAGAGAGAGAGAGAGAGAGAGAGAGAGAGAGAGAGAGAGAGAGAGAGAGAGAGAGAGAGAGAGAGAGCGAGAGAGAGAGAGAGAGAGAGAGAGAGAGAGAGAGAGAGAGAGAGAGAGAAACGGAGAAAAAAAGTTACAAATTCTCACATCACAGTTTGGGTCAACACATACAGTATTGCATGGCTAACACTGTAATGGTCAAACATGAATATAAAAAAATGAAACCTTATAAATAAAAGGAGGAAAAAAATCATGTTATGGGTTAACTGTCCTTCACTCAGGAAATATACATCCCCAGGCACTGTGTTGAATTATTAATTCAAATTTGCACAAAAAAAAAAGTAAAAAGGGGTGGGGTAGAGGAGGGAGAAGAGAGATATTGATGGAGTCTTGGCTTTAATGACCTCATTAGATGTGTGGTTTCCACTATGGGCAGGATCTGGTCTGCAGGTAGAGTTTTAGGGGGATACTTGACCCCTGAATGATTTCCTGTCACTTTATTATAAACAAGAAGAGCTTGACGCACCTCCCCAGTTCTGCGCATATAATCACGAACTGGCTCGAAAATGTGTTGAATGCAAATATAGAGATGCTCAGAGGCCATCGTTCTAAGATAAAGACGGACACGAAGGAGTCGACAGAAACTCCGAAGACAGTTTGGCTGTTCAGAAATGAACCTCTCAAAATTATGGTTTTCCTGAAGATAGATAGATAGATGATAGATAGATAGATGATAGATAGATAGATAGATAGATAGATAGATAGATAGATAGATAGATAGATAGATAGATAGATAGATAGATAGATAGATAGATAGATAGATAGATAGATAGATGATAGATAGATAGATAGATAGATAGATAGATGATAGATAGATAGATAGATAGATGATAGATAGATAGATAGATAGATAGATAGATGATAGATAGATAGATAGATAGATAAACAGACAGACAGATGGAGTAAACACAGCAAACTGTTGATGAACCCGTTTCAGTTATATTACCTTCCAAACGCAGAGTTTTATAATGATCATTATCGTTCAGCCCACACCCTGAACCTGCTAGCTGACAGTGATTGTGCCAAAAGATAAGCAGATGTAAATATATTTTCCCTCACCTTAAGAGCAGGCAGAGCGCCTTTCAGCTAGCATTTGTAACAAGAAACGTTTGCCCCAGCTTCTCGTGTTTATTTCATTACACCTAAGGCATTTTATACCCTCCCTCCCTGCATCGAGTGTGCGGCGTCAAAACCATCCTTGGGCGAATGGGACGTGTCTTCTACCTGCTCAGCGCCTCTATGAAGGGCTTACATTTGAGTTAATATATCCCCAACTGTACCAGTCCTGTTTGATTCCCTTTCATAGCAGTCAGAGGTGACCAGGGACGAGCAGATTGAGCCCTTCACGTCTCTCCTGGCTTTACATGGCTCAGTCAGGAAGAGCAAACCTTGGAGAAACAAGAGATGAGCTCACTGATATGCAACATTATGATGCGCTAAAGAGAATAAAGTTTGGACGGATCACCACTGCGAATGATTTAGCATTTAAATACTTCCAAACCACCTAAACAAAAGTAAAACACATTGAGTAAATATTATCACCAGTGACCAGGTGGACATTGGCCATGAGCAGAGCTTCAGGGGCTGGTTTAAATGAAACAGTGATGTTTGGAGGTCAGCGGAGTTCATGCACCGCCCCATTTCCTAATTGGTGCAAATCTGGAAGAAGTTAATGATGAATAAAGATGAAATTTTGACATGCTTGGCTGACTATATGATTACAGCATGCTGTAAAGCCAAAGGGAGAGGGTGTTCAGAGACATTTGCCCTTTGAATCTACACACTTTGCTCCAAAAGAGTCATAAACTTTTGCAAATACACATTACTGTCCTGAATAACCCTGCTTTTAAACAATATTTGTTTCTGATTAGCTTCCAACAGGAAGTCATTCATTACACTGACATTGGCCTGCTAGGAACATCAATGGATTCATCATTTGCCTTTCAGATTTGGCATTATGATTTAATTGCTCATTGACTAAACAATTAGAGGTGGAATTCCATATCCTTGTATATCTTTATTTGCAGTATGCATGCTTACAAATTGTAATCAATATGCCATTACTGTAGCGAGTTTGCGTACTGTATGGCGAATACAGATTGGCTATATTTGTGCATCCATGCCAGTATACAAAAGAACCTCAAGAGGGCTTTGGGGGGTTGCCGGCATGAATTTCTTGTCGAATGATCTTTTTTCACGTAGAAAATCCTTTCTAATTAAGAAGAGTCCCAGCATATCACAGGGCGAGGGGTGGTGCTGGGGGTGTCTGCGGGTGGATATGTGGGGTCGTCTAGCATGAGCGCTAGTCAAATGAACAATGTATTCCTCAGGACCTAAGGGTTTAGAGGCAGGCTACATCCCGGCCCTAGTGCACACTAAGGCTGTTTCATGAAAAAAAGAGAGAAAAAGTTGATAATTAGTCCCACAGTGGCTAAATGTTGAGATAGAAAATAAGAGTGCTTACCATGCGATGCTTCAACTTGACTAGATAACTGCTGCTTGTACGTTTTTTCTGCTTTTTTCAGTCTCTGTCAGCAGGGCATGATTAAGCGTTTCTCGTTGCGGATAAATTAAACAAACATGTTAATTCTCTCCCGCAACCGGCCTCTCTTTTGCTCGGGGGGGAAAGAGATCAAGCCATTGTCATCGATCAGGCGACTCTTTTAACCCCTCCCCCTGCTTCGGTTTTAATGTTCAAAAGTGGCCAGAATAATAAGCAATTTTAATTTGACTTTTTTTGTAATGTCTATAATTAGTCTGAGAAAGACAGAGCGCAGCTCCCTCGCAGAAATATGGAGAAAGAAAACAGTAACTTTTGGAAGTTCAGTGAATCGGTTCATTCAGTTTAAAAAAAGGTTTCTGAAATTAGAGATATTTATTGTTATTAGACCAGATAAACAGATAAACAGATAGATTGATAGAGAGACAGACATAGATAGACAGATAAACAGATAGATAGATAGATAGATAGATAGATAGATAGATAGATTGATAGATAGATAGATTAATAGATAGATAGATAGATTTCATTGTTTGTTTACTTCTTTACACAAGGGCTAAATGGTCTGGAGCTGGAGAATTGTAATTGGTCATCTTCTGGTTAACCCCTCCCCCTCCCGTGTCCTGATTGTGCCTGCTGGTGTCACCCAGGGGTCAAACATCCTCACCAGCGCCATGAAGGACTCACAGCTTGTTCTACAGACCTCATTACATTGCTGCTACAGTCACTTCCCCCTTCTCCCCCCCCTCTCTTTTTTGTCGGCCAAGGCAGTCTCGATTATTTTTAGGGAAAAAGAGAGTAGGCAGAGAAGTGTCAGCTGGCTCATTAGATATGGCTGGGTGGGTCCGAGTGCTTTCACAATCGTTCGGACCCCAGCAGTCTCCATTAGGAGGGACTAGAGCGGGATGACCACGCTCCCGTTCAACCCCGGGTCAAAGGGATAAATAAAAGATCACATGAGGTGGCCCCTCAAAACCTGATTAAATAGAGCCACACGCCAGGGATTCATTAGCAGCTCCTGCCGCCACAGATCATCTACACCCTCATCTGAAACACAAGAACACATGCAGCTCATCTCAACACGTTAGCACACCATAAATTAAAGACATGACAAGGAAAATGTCCAAATTTAGAGCATAAAAAGTCTGATGGAAAAACTATTTTGTTTGAAACTACAAAACTATAATTGCTCTTCTCCGTGTATTTCAAGAACGCTGTCCTGGCGAAGGCTTGCTTCATGCTGTAACACATTATATAGGCTATATAATAATGCGGGAATGACGGTTAAATCCGTATAGTGTTTGCGTGTTTGTCTGTCGACAGTTACAAATAAGCCACAATAAGCTCATGGAGCGAACTTGTCAATCATCTCGATGGATGATGCAGAGGAAACTGACCAATAAGACGACAGTTTTACTCACATGTGACTTACATAAACACATTTTGGTATGCTTTGAATGGTTTCCTTGTGAAAACGAACCGTACCAAGAAGAAAGTGAAAAATTGTAACAAATTAAGTCCCTGTTATGGAACAAATCAGCCGATCTACTGGTGTGAAAACGCCCTTAGGTAACTATACAATGGTCTTTATCTCATCTTTTTTTCAGACGTCAAGAACCTGGAGAACTTCCACCTGGTGGAGAGCGTCCAGGAACAGGTCAACGCGGCGCTGCTGGACTACGTCATGTGTAACTATCCACAGCAGACAGACAAGTTCGGCCAGCTTCTGCTGCGGCTGCCGGAGATCCGGGCCATCAGTCTGCAGGCTGAAGAGTATCTGTACTACAAACACCTGAACGGTGACGTGCCCTGCAACAATCTACTCATAGAGATGCTGCACGCCAAACGTGCCTGAGGACCTTCTCGTCTCGACACATCGCACGCACTGCTCCCAGCTCCACCTCAGCCCAGCGTCATCACCAGACATAGCCTTCGAAAGACCAGATGCGCGTGGGTTTGCGATGGGACGGACACTTTGGATCTTATGGAGAGGGCACGGTAATACCTGAAAGCGGTTTGGCTCGAAGAAGGGCAGATCCATTTCTGATAAAGAAATGAAATGAAGTGTTATAATGACCTCTAGGCCGCGGATTAGTCGTAGTGTTGTCGAACCATGACTGTCAGTCGATATTTGGTCTGTGTGGAGCTGATCGAAACGTCCACTTTATACTCAGACTCAAGGTGGAGGGTTTTGGATTACTAGGAAGGAACTGGGCTCTCTTTTAAGACTGGTTTGCCAGCATTGACCCAAAGTTTCCATTAGGACTGGCCATGAGGCCCTCCTCTGTCTGTTTTAAGGCACACAAGCTGGGCTAGAGCCAGTAGGCGGAGGGAAGACGGACAACCAGCCATTGCCTGCGCAAACCACAAAGACTTTATTCCCAACCCCTCACCCCCAAAAAAACCACGCAACACATTTCTTTTTTTTTGTAAAATTGGCAGTCGTTTCTTCTTCTTTGTCACTTTGAGGCTGCTTTTTGCCAATGTTTTCTCTCCAAAAGTGGAAAAAGGGTGAATATCACAAATCTTGATTTCATCTCAAAATCATAAGAAAGAAATGAGAAATTATATTTTGCTTAAAGAAAATGATGTCTAATATTTGGACCAACATTGCAATAAATAAATAAATGATGAATTATTTAAATTGTACAGTAAATGAAGTAATGAATAAAATGTAAGTAATTCATAATAAAAAATAATTTTGGAGGTACATGTGCTGAATTGTCATGACATAATTATTAAAAAGTAAATGCATAATAAAAAAGAATTTTGAGAGTTCAAATACTAAATTGTCATAATTATTTAAAAAAAATTAATAATAGAATTGTAAACTGTTCATTCTTATTTTTGATACTTTTTTAGGTAAATTATCATGACATAATTAATAATAACAAAATGGAGTTTTGGGGGGTAAAAATGCTAAATAAAAATTCATAAATATGAACTATTTTATTAATTTAATGCAAAAATATAATTCAAAAATAATTTCTCATTTTTAATTCTTTGATTTTGAAAAAAAATGCTTAAAAACATTTACCTCACAACACACCTTTTTTTGTAACATTTTGCAGTTTGTTCTTCAACAAATGTGAATGTAAATAAAGTGCAGTCTCAGAGCCAGGATGAAGAAATGCCACCTCCGTCAACACAAGACCAAAGCCTGCAGAGAACAAAAAACAACAAAAAAAAAAAACAACCTTAACTATCAGTATTAATAATTTGTGATGTCACAGTCATGTGAGTCTTGCCTTATTTCATTTCCATGCTAGCTAACCGTGCTGATGTGAATTACGATATGTAAAATAAAAAGTACATATATATATATATAAAGTATTAATGTTATACAATTGATAAGAAATAAGAGGTGTTTACATTCATGTGGGAGATAACTGTGATGCGTTCAATTGCAAAGCAATGATTTCATATAAAAACGAAAACAAAACGTTCAGAAAAGATTATATTCCTCTTGTTTGCTTTCTTAGGTGTGTACAGTTTTCATCTTTCTTGACCAGTACTTAATTATGTCGTGAGACACTAAATCAGAGAGGAATAACACTTAATACTGAGTTTTTACTTCTTTTTTTATTTGATTGTGCTGGCTTGTTTCTGTGGACACCTGTTTTTACGTTCTACGTTTGAAATGTACGTCACTGGTTAAGCTTAATTTATTGTTTTGGTTTCATCCATGTGTTCCTGCACAGTGCGGTGGGGTCATGACTAAATGTATTTGTTTACTGTAGCACGTTTTTAAAAATGTAGATACGAGATGCAGTTATGGAGCTAAATGGTGATTGAGTGATTCACATTAAACACCCATCAGTCCTGCCACTGTAAAATATCAAGAGCTGTACTGAAGAGATCTGGTGTGACTGACTGGTGCATCTTTTCTATCGTGAGATTTCAATGAATGTTTTCATGATAGCGTCTGTGTTCTATACCAAAGACAGCGTCTGTCCTTCACTTGTACTTACCTGTTTGCTTCACAATGAACGGATGAGAGCTTTGATACTTGGGGACTGCCGTTGTTTTTCCTGAAGCCTTCATTTGACTGTATTATATAAAACTGGTGTTAAAGTCAACATGAAATCAAAATGAATCCAATTTATATCTTGGTCTTGTGAACAATTTATCAGTGCGTGTTATTTCATACAAAAAAAAAATTCTTCGTAATCGAACTGGCATTATAGGGCAGAAAATAATATTAAGAATTCAATTACAAAGCTAAAAAAAAGCAAACGAAAGCAAAACAAACGAATGAAAGCAAAACAAAAGCAAATGAAAAAACAAAAACAAATGAAAGTTAAAAAAGTGAAAGCAAAGCATAACAAAAGCAAAAGAAAGCAAAACAAACAAATGAAAGTAAAACAAAAGTGAAAGCAAAGCCTAACAGAAGCAAAAGAAAGCAAAACAAACAAATGAAAGTAAAACAAAAGTGAAAGCAAAGCCTAACAGAAGCAAAAGAAAGCAAAACAAACAAATGAAAGTAAAACAAAAGTGAAAGCAAAGCATAACAAAAGCAAAAGAAAGCAAAACAAACAAATGAAAGTAAAAAAAGCGAGAGCAAAGCATAACAAAAGCAAACGAAAGCAAAACAAACAAATGAAAGTAAAAAAAGCGAGAGCAAAGCATAACAAAAGCAAACGTAAGCAAAACAAACAAATGAAAGCAAAACAAAAGCAGTAAACAATTAAGATTAACATTTACAAAATAAACGGTACTGTAATAATACAAACCTTACTATTAGCATACATCTGGATCCTTTTTTTAAAACAAACTTGACCTTCATTGCCCCATAAAATCTCCTCAAAAGTGGGTGCTGGCGATTTATAAAGGGAGTAGTTTCCCACAATCCAACTGACATTCAGCTCCATTTTGGCATGTAACGGACACTTTTTAAAACCTAAATGTCTCACTTTACATGTATCTGATTGAATAACCTGCTGCACATGGAAATGTCACAATAAGGAAGTAAATTGGGTCGTAAATATCATTTCGTGTTGACTTTACTAAATCTGAGGTCAAAAGGTATCAACACAGTAAAAAAACACAGCCGGCCGAGGTGACTGTTGTAACACCTGAAGCTAAATGTCATGTGTTGATTTAAAGAGCAGTGAAAATGACCACCATGGTGACTTGATATCCCAATCATCAAATGCTTTTTTTTTCTTAAGGAAAGGGATCTTTCTGATGTTACACACCTTATCGATGTAAATTATTTCAGACAAGAATGGTGTAAAACGTTTTTTTTACAAGCACAACTGCTTTGATCAACATTTGCTGCATGGCATCTACGCCCCCATTTGTACAATAAGCCACTTCTTTATCGATTCTAGGGAAACTGATTTGTATTTGCTTCGTTTTGTGACTCTACTGTGTTGTGTGTGATCAGACCGACAATCTTAAAGGAATCCAGTGCCCCTCGTTCCCATTTTGTTCCCCATCACCGGACGTCCTGCAGCTGCGTTGGATATCTGCTTACCTGCCTGAATGTCTGGATTGGGATTCTCTTGTTTGTGCGCTGGAAGCCGCAGTCAGACCCGCAAAGAGTTTCCATACAAGCTCTTGGAATCTTTCCATTATATTTTAATAAATGACTATTATGCCAACAGTCGTCATTTTATTTCAATTTCTGCCAATAATCCATGATCAGTGAACATCAGTTTCTTCCTGATACAAAGATGAACAGATTCACACTTGATACAGAGAATATTCAGATTCAAGAAAACAAATACGCAGAAGAACACGTACCTGATCCTGCTGCACTCTCACTCAAATAGTGTGCAGACAAACTAAAAAGACATAAACTGCGAAGAATCATTTTAGCTTATTCAAGATGAAACCTGTACAAAACAGAGTAAACCTTTAGTAAAACATTCAAAGCATTAAGTTAGTTTTTCACAAATGAACATATTTAGATTGTAGCTTACTCACTTCAAAGCATGTACACAATATGTTGAAACATTAAGGATGTCATTTACAGACTATCTGCACTTTATCAAAACAACAAGATGTAGAGAAGTCAATAAAGACACATGTCGGCGTTCTGCTGAGGAGGGGATATTCCTTCGGCCTCCATGGGTACATTCAGACTGCACTCGTTTGGAAGTCTGTTTTTGGGTTTCTTGAAGTTCTCCTCAAAGAATAAGAAATAAGAAAAAAAGAAATTAGTAGAAGTGCACTTTTACTTTTAAAAAGTTACACTTTTTATGAAAATAATATATATAAGAATATTCAAACTGGGATCTGAATGTAATGTTTTCAGACACTTAATTGTATGGTAATTGCAATTAAATTCAA
The DNA here is from genome assembly GCA_030578275.1 of Meda fulgida. Taxonomy (NCBI): domain Eukaryota; kingdom Metazoa; phylum Chordata; class Actinopteri; order Cypriniformes; family Leuciscidae; genus Meda; species Meda fulgida. Next base: position 7,099,648 of record CM060637.1, read on the forward strand.
ATGTATATATTCAAATTTATATTAAAAAAAATTACTTGAACTTGAACCACAATTCCTAATGTGGCCAAACTTATTCAAACTTTTAAAGTAACATCAACAATATTATTTCCACATTGTGAGAAAGATATTTCTCTAAACCGAATCAAAATGTCATTACTCTCACTCACACAGGTACAAAACGGCATTTCCACATCATATTGTTCAGTTCAGCTAATTTCACTGAGTTGTACCAAATTCTTCACAGAAACAGATCTGAGCTTTTACTGTAAATCGAAAATAGACTGTGCAGACAGCATGTATTTGGGCAAGAGCCCTAAACCAACACGACCGCACGATTTGCTGAAGCCCTTCATTTTGAGAGGCGCCTTGCTGAGAGACTGTGAGAACAGACTGGCAGATTCATTCAGAGCGCTTTAATCCATCAATACGCTAGTCAGTCACAGACAACAAGAGATTAAGGCTGGATTATTTCACAACGATGAGTAAATATATCCTGCAAGTATTCGCAATGGAATGAAAGCCGTAATCAACACTTTTCACTCAAACAGACCCTAGTGAAATAGAAGTACACTTTAGCATAATTTATTCTGGAAATTATATACTATAAAATAATATACTGTACTTGAAAGCAAACTGAATGTTTTATTAGGACACTTAATTGAATTGAATAAGTTTACATTTATATTAAATGCAATTAGTTGAACTCAAGAGCATTTTTTTATCACTTAAGTAGGACTTAATCTTTATATGTAATGTCATAATTACTTATATTGTTGTTTAAATATTAGTTAAATTCTTATTGGTATATTCGGCAATACACTTTATGATAAACTAAAAGACTTTAATGTAATTTCTGTCATGTATTTAAATACACTTGCAATTACACAATATAATGATTATGTAACATAGCACGACAAAAGATCATTTAAAATTGTCGGCCACCATATTGGTATCTATATATTCATTTTTAATATTACCATTATCGGCCTGGAAAAAAATTTGCTGAGACACTTCGGATGCGCACTGTTCCACATGATGGATTTTAATTGCTTGAAATATGATTGGAATCACTTCAAAAAAGAAAATACAGTTAAGCGTGTCATATAGGCTACATACAATTATAGTGTATACCTAATTATAATGAGAACATTATAATTTTGTGTTTGGGACATGGCTTTTAATGGTGAGATTGTTTTTTTTGTAATCAGGCTCTCAAAAATTATATAAAAACTTGGTTTTAGATTTGTCGGTCAATATATCAGTTGTCAGCTTTAAAATTTAAAGAATTATCGGTTAGCGGTCAAAATTTTCATACCGGTGCATCCCTATTTAAAATACAATGATTTAAAATGTACTTCAAAGTAAAGATTTTAATTTGTCATTATTACAAAGTGCACTTTCTAAAAGTGTACTTGAGTATGTTAATAAACAGTCATGAAAGTGAACTATTTAAGTACACTTAAGTGGTCTTTTATTTCATTAATATTATATTATTTATTTTTAAATATATACTTTTTAAGATTTGAATTACCCTACAAGTGCACATTCAATACAATTAAGCACACTTTCTATGTGGAAAACAATATAAGAAAATTGTGTTTTTGTTTATAGATTAAAAGTAAATGGGGACTAAAACAACACTGGCCCCAACTGACTGTCCTTTTCACAGGTTTGAAACGACACACGGGTCAGTAAAAAGTGACAGACTTTAGAATTTTAACCATAATTGTAATATTTATTAACCTATTTAATTATCAAATCCAGCTAACAATCTCGTCACTGTAAAAGACGAAAAAAAGAAAAAAAAGTTGCTGACTTAAATTTTTAAGTACATTCAACTTAAGTAATTTCAACTCAAATTACATTAAACTGACTTTAAAAAAATAGTTGAATCTTGTATAAAGCTGAAAACTGCTTAACTTATTTTGATAAGTTAAAGGAATGTAAATGCTGTCATAACTAATTGATCATATAATTATTTACAGTGTACATATTTAATAATAGCCCTGTGTCTTTGATACAAACAGTAAAGGCCTATAAATAATCAGCATCCATCAATTAATAGACATCAGACCATGGTTATAAGTAGCGAGAAACTTTTAGCTCAGCTTAAAATACTGCTCGGAGGCCTTGACCCAAACTTCCCAACTACTGAAATGGACGAATTAATAGATGCATATTAAATAGGAGCAGTTAGATTGTTATGCTAAACCTCACCTCAACATGCAAAACAAATGTGATGGGTTTGAAATGGAAAACAGCGAAGGTCACCGTCCTTTCATTTAAATGCATGTATTATACATAAGTTTATATATAAAAAAAGGACCACAAAAGCACTAATGTGTATTTTCTATCCTTATTAGTCATGAGGAAATATATATATATATATATATATATATATATATATATATATATATATATATATATACATATATATATATATATATATATATATATATATATATATATTTATATATATATACTGTATATATATAAAAAAAACTCTTTAAGCACCTGGACCTTGCTCTCAGCATTCCATTAATTACTCAGACAATGGCAACAACTTCAGAGGCAGATTTTTCAATTTCAGAGAGAAAAAGAGGCAGACAGACAGAGAGAGGGAAGAGAGAAGAGAAATGACGGCAGGGAGAGGGGGAACGAGATAGATGGAGGGAGATGGAGAGAAAAACGCATGTATTCAGGCTCTTCATGCTATACCAGCACTTAAATCCAACGGACCTCCCATAAAAAAGACTCAAGGTTACGTCCGATTGAAAATCCTCACAAACAACCACTTCAGAAATCCATTTAGAGCCAGTGCTAGAACATCTAATTCAAACATGTTGTCCTGTTAAAATGGCCGCGTAGTTCCTCTAAAACTCTTTTTCTGCTGCTACCGTTTGTAAAGGCGATTCAATTTCCACATTCTGAAGCACAAAGACATAATTACACAGGATCAGAAATGCAGCCCAAACAGAAGTTCAGACATGAAAAATTAGCTCTTATTGTCATAAATGATAGGCCGTTTTGCCAAGAGTAATTTGTAACAATACCTCCGCTGCAAGTTCATCGAAACGGCCAATGGAACACGGACCAAATAGGAAAAACTGAATAAAAACTATATATATATATATATATATATATATATATATATATATATATATATATATATATATATATATATATATATATATATATATATATATACATACCAAGAAGCTCACTTATCATTTCTTTTTTTAAAGAAAGTTTTAATTGTCATAATTTCTCACCCTCATGTTGTTCCAAATCCGTTGATTTGATTGATCTGATGATTATGAAGAATGTTTACGCTGTTGTTGTTTTTTTTCATTTAAGAAAATACATACTCCATAAAGTAGTTCATATTTATGTGTTATTGGTTACAAACATGTAAGGACCAATGTTGTTTGGAATCATTAACTAAAACTACTACAACTATTAAAAACGTTTTTGTTAATTGAAATGAATCTGAAATAAGTGTAGCATATTAGATGAAAAACTTAAACTTAAGCAAAGTTGGAAATGTTGGCAACTAACTGAAAAAAGTTGAAACAAAAATGACTGGAAACAAATAAAAAGTAAAACTGAACAAATGTTTTTATTTGGTAAATTAATATATTTGTAAAATATTTTTTAAATAGATTTTGAACCACTTTCATAGTGATTTTGTTGTATTTTTTTTTAGTTTGTCTCCATTCACTTTCACTGTAAAAAAGAAAAAAGCACTCAGGACAATGTACTAAACTAATTCGATCATATTTTATTGTGCTTTTTTTGTCCCTTTTAAAGCTTCCCTGCTGCCTGTATTTTATTGCAAGGAAAAGGGCAGCTTGAAAATTCTGCTAAACCTCTTCTGTTGTGTTGCACAAAAGAACGAAAGTCATACAGGTTTGGAAAATATACTGTATGAGCTTTGAAAAGAAATGATTTAAGATGCTATTTCATTACAACCCAGTTACTTATAAAACTTACTGTATTTCTTTTAGACAAGTAAATATGGTTAAATATTTGAGTCTACGGTAACATACTAACTCTAGTTTCACTAAAACGCCTTTAAGAAGACAACTTCCAATCATTTAAATTATAGCAGTATTACTGCAAAATCTGTAACCTATAATAATTTAATAAGTGGTGCAGTTAAGCGCTTCTGGTTGGAATGAAGGTCAGACTCAGAGTGAAACATCGCTAATGAGATCCGATATGCCTAAAACACGTAACAACCTGCCTATGAATCCAAGAAAAATACTTTCCAAATGACAAGCCAACAAACTGAAACCAGATAGCTAGCCACTGTATCATGAACCAACCCAAATCCTCAGAAGTTCAAATATCTGTTTTTTTTTTAAACTAATACCATTATTAAATAAAACAATAAATCAAGGCTAAAATGTGATGTGTTTGTTTTGAATTGCAATTGGGATTTGCTGGGTTATGGATACCGTTGTTGGCGAAGACACAAAAAGTACACAAACATATTCTGTTTTAAAGGTCTTCCTGGATCTTCCCTTTTAATATAAGGGGAGGGTGTATCCAAGGTCAGTTCCTGATTGTGCCTCCTCCAATGAGGTGCAAGATTCAATACTTAAGTGTTTCTTTGTGGTCTGACAATGGGAAGTGTCAGAATTTTCAATACATGCTTGGAAATGTCACCCAAGGTCGTATGAGCACGGCAGGAGCTCGAGCAGACAAACATGAATATATAACGAAATCAAACACGTAAGGCATGACATGCTCTTTGTGGACACAGCTACAAAATCGTGCATGCAGTTTAACATAAATTTACAGCTACACAAATTCAATAATAACAGCCTGGAAAAAGCTGGTGAAGCTGAACTTTGCAGGTGTTGAACTTGTTCAGAGACTGAACGGGTCCCGCTGTTTAACCTTGAATTGTGACCCACTAATAGAACGCTCAGGAAATAGCAGAGATTGGGAAGGTTCACACCGAGGCACAAGCAAAATCAAACACAATAATGCAATGCTGCTACACACGATACACTTGTCAAAACTCCAGCTCTGGAATCCATCTGTCAGGCCTGCAGGCCGCTCACATGTAGCGAACAAATAGGGATGTATGTTTGGCAACAGAAAATTAAGTCAATGACACTGCTTATAATCAGGTAATTGTGGCATAATAGCAACACAACTATAAAACAGATTAACATTGTTAACATTTATAATGTTTATGTCTTGTTCCAACTGTTTTTTTTTACTTTTTCATTATTTTCTTTGGTAATCAACAGCATGCCACAGATGTTTCTGATAAATCAACTTATTTTGAAATCAACCTGGATCAGAAATTATTTAAAATAGCAGAGCGTTATTTTATTCCAATGCACTATATACCAAATAGTATCTCTATCATTTTTATCTTCTTCAAGACAGCCAGCAGCACCTGCTTGACAACTTTAGGACGTTCGCCAGACATGCAAGATATGCAATAGTAAGGCAAAAGCAGCACATTAGTCTGTTCATTCAGGATTTTGGTGAAGAAAGAGCATTGAAGAACCTTCGGCTGTCCGCCTTGCCTTCTTCTGATAAACAGCTGCTCGTACGCAGCAGATAGTTGATGGCAAATCAGCAGTTATTTAGTCTGCCAGTCGATCCTTGGAGACCGTTCAGTTCCTCTACAACACTGGTTCCCTGGCAGCAGCTACTTGATATCAGACAGCCTGTGTACGCCAAGTGAACATGACACGCTCTGAAAGAGGGCCACATCAGAGGGCCGGAGCCTGGGACCATCAAAGAGAGCGTGGAGGGAGCTCCGGGGGGAGCTCTGGTGTGCATCTGTTTCAGTATGCATCAGAGAGGAGGGCTGCGTTGTGTCACCTGCAGAGAGAACCAGGCGAAGCCCGTCAAGCTGTCGTTGACCTGTACCAAGATTGTCTGTGCCTGCCGCCACTGTTAGCGTGTGTGCGCTTTCGCAAAAGGAGAAATCGTATCTGCTTAACATCAGAGAGCCGAAGGAATTCTGACTGACATTATGTGATGTGTATACTAACAGGCTGTAGATCATGGACAGATGTGAAATACCTCTCCCGAGAACTGTTTACTTATTTCTTCAGGGATTTTTTTTTTACACTTGGGCCATGATTCGAACCCAATTTTCCCACATGAGCACCTTGGCTTAATTTGACTCGGGGAAACATGCTCATTTGCAAGGCAACGGTTTCAATTTTTAAAGCGATAGTTTACCCAAAAATCATTGTTTACTCATCCTCATGTTGTTCCAAACTAGCATAAATTTCTTTCGTCCACCTTTTTTGTCGAAAGACTTTGGGTAGGACACTTTTCCTACTGAAAATCCTGGGCACGTTAAGCAGCGACCTAATGAAAATCAAACATAACAGTCCAAAAAGTTTAGCTCCACCTTCATCAGATGATAAATACTATGTTGCAAAACCTATTGACCAACTTATTTAGGGGCCGTTCACAGTTTTTCATTCCACTGCGCAACTTTTCCATTGTTTTTCCAATTTTAACTTTTGTTGCGCTCACAACTCAAGCAGGACAAGCAGTCACTCAGTGAGAACAACAAGAGCGAGTAAGTTGTTTTTTTCTTAATATCCAGTTCTCCTGTTGTTCTGTTTACTATTTGTCAAGTAGGTAGAGCTATTTTCGATTCTTTGCTTATTTATAATTTTTATCTTCACTAAATATCTGTATATTAATTAGACGCGTTCCTATTTTGAATTTATGCCGCACATCTAAAGGGTTGTAGTCTGTATTTTATTGTAGCACTTAAGTAGCGCTGTTCAACAGCTAGTTTCGGTTTCGCCCATTCTTGGGATATTTGCTTTGGCTGTGCTAATTGCAAGGGCGGCCAAAGCTGTCCTCACTCAAGTGACTGAAAGCTTTATATCTATGTAGTGTGCGTGCTGTCGCGGAAGCGTCATCGGAAGCGTTCAGCCTCCTCGTGTGAAGACTGTCTCGGGTAAAGACCTGCGACTCTACTTGCGCGACTCCACCGAGCAAGGACACCTGCAAGGCACATAAGTATCTTCTTCACCCTTTCCCACCTTTTTCTTATTTCCCTTAATCAACATGTGCTTTCAGTACATTCCTGTTGTCTCTCGACAACGCTCTCTCATCATGCACAGAAGGCAGCGCAATACTGCTAATCTGTGCCCTATTCTCTCATCCTCACACTCACCTCTCACTCTTTCAATGGGTCTATGGAATTGTCAATCAGCAATTTCAGCCTTTGCATCTCATTCTATTTTTAATATCTTGGGCTTGACTGAGACCTGGATCTGTCCAGAAGACTCAGCAACCCCTGCTGCTCTCTCTAACAACTTCTCTTTCTCTCACACCCCTCGCCAGTCAGGGAGGGGTGGGGGTACTGGTCTTCTCATTTCTAACAATTGGAAATACTCAACTCTCTCTTCTCTATGCAATAACTACTCATTTGAATATCATGCTATTACACTTACAACTCCCATTAAGATCCATATTGTAGTCATATATCGCCCCCCAGGTCAACTGGGAAGCTTTGTAGGGGAGCTGGATATGCTGCTTTCCTCTTTCCCTGAGGATGGCATCCCACTTGTAGTCTTTGGCGACTTCAACATTTATCTAGAGAAGCCGTATGCAACAGACTTCATCTCTCTCCTAGCCTCTTTCGATCTCCAACGGCTTATCACCACAGGTACTCACAAGTTAGGCAACCAACTGGACCTGGTTTATACACGCAACTGCATCACAGACAATATTTTGGTGAAACCTCTCAACGTTTCAGACCATTTCTTCATTACTTTCAATCTACAACTCACTACCCATGCACCACCAACTCCCCTACCAGTTACTTTCAGACGAAACCTGCGCTCACTTTCTCCGTCCCATCTTTCCTCTGCTGTGTCATCTTCTCTTCCCTCACCCTCGCATTTCTCATCTCTGGATGTGAATACTGCAACGGATACTTTATGCTCCATTCTAACCTCTTCCTTAGACAACATCTGCCCTCTCTCCTCCAAGCCAGCACGCGCTACTCCCTCCAACCCCTGGTTATCTGAGGTTCTTTGTGAACACCGGACCGAACTCAGGGCAGCGGAGAGGAAATGGCGCAAATCAAAAGACACATCTGACCTCAGTAGGCATCAATCTCTTCTCTCTGCCTTTTCTGCTGATGTTCACGCCGTAAAATCTTCATATTTCCACAACAAGATCAACAGCACCTCTAACACACGTTCACTGTTCAAGACATTCAACTCTCTCCTCTGTCCACCTCAACCACCACCCACCTCCTCGCTAACTGCTGATGATTTTGCTAACTTCTTCACTAACAAAACTACAACTATCAGCAGTCAGTTCTCAGCTTCACACACACAGGAGCCCAGACTAATCTCTCCCACAGCCAACAACCTTCTCTCCTCCTTCACTCCACTAACCGAGGATGAAGTATCTAAACTTCTCCTCTCTAGTCATCCTACCACCTGCCCTCTGGACCCCATCCCCTCACACCTTCTACAAGCAATCTCTCCCACACTTCTTCCAGCTCTCACACACATCATCAACTCATCCCTCCACACTGGGATTTTTCCTACAGCATTCAAGCAGGCTCGGGTAACTCCACTGCTTAAAAAAACAACGTTAAACACATCACTCTTAGTGAATTACAGACCTGTCTCTCTCCTACCATTCATTGCGAAAACACTTGAACGAGTTGCTTTCAACCAAGTATCATCTTTCCTGTCTCTGAACAAACAGCTGGATGTCAACCAATTTGGCTTCAAGAAAGGGCATTCAACCGAGACTGCGTTGCTGTCGGTCACCGAAGCTCAGCGGATCGCAAAAGCTGCTTCCAAAACATCAGTTCTCATCCTCCTGGATTTGTCTGCTGCCTTTGACACTGTGAACCATCAGATCCTTCTGTCCACCCTCTCATCACTGGGCATCACAGGTACTCCTCTCCACTGGTTTGAGTCCTATCTCACAGGTAGGTCCTTCAGGGTCACATGGAGAGGTGAGGTATCCAAAGCACATCAACTGACCACAGGGGTTCCCCAGGGTTCAGTTCTTGGACCGCTCCTCTTCTCCATTTACACCACATCACTGGGACCCATTATACAGGCACATAGTTTCTCTTACCATTGCTATGCTGATGACACCCAGCTCTACCTCTCATTTCAACCAGATGATCCCACAGTAGCTGTACGGATCTCAAGCTGTCTGGCGGACATCTCGGCATGGATGAAGGAACATCAACTACAGCTCAACCTGGCAAAGACTGAGCTTCTCATCCTCCCTGCCAATCCATCTCTACAGCACGACTTCACCATCCAGCTAGATTCTTCCTGAATCACCCCATCAAGGTCAGTCAGAAATCTTGGAGTAATCTTTGATGATCAGCTGACCTTCACAGACCACATCACAAAGACAGCTCGATCATGCAGGTTTGCTATGCACAACATCAGGAAGATCAGGCCTTTCCTAACTGAGCATGCAACACAACTTCTCGTCCAGGCCCTGGTCATTTCTAGGCTTGATTACCTCAATGCTCTTCTGGCTGGACTTCCATCATGTGCAACTAAACCTCTACAAATGATCCAGAATGCTGCAGCTCGTCTGGTCTTCAACGAGCCCAAAAGGGCCCACGTCACTCCTCTGTTTATCTCTCTGCACTGGCTACCACTCGCTGCTCGCATCAAGTTCAAGGTGTTGACACTTGCTTACAGATTGACCACAGGATCAGCTCCCTCCTACTTCCACTCACAACTACAAGTCTACATCCCTACCAGAAGCCTACAATCAGTCAATGAGCGACGGCTCGTGGTACCATCACAGAGAGCCTCAAAATCCCTCTCCAGAACATTCTCATTCACGGTACCATGCTGGTGGAATGATCTTCCCACCCTCATCCAGAATGCAGTATCCCTGACAGCATTCAAAAGACAACTGAAAACTCATCTCTTCCGTGAGCACTTAAATAAATAAATAAAAAATTCTCTCCTTTTCCTTGAAAATCCCTACTTATCTGGCTTATGCTACTCCGAGCAATGTCTGAACTTTGTATTTTGAGCACTTCTTGCGTTGTTTTTGTCTCTTCACGATGACTCGCTTGGTTTAGTCCTCAGTTGTAAGTCGCTTTGGATAAAAGCGTCTGCTAAATGACTAAATGTAAATGTAACTCGCGTCTTGTACAACATTTTGAGCATGACAGCAATCTTAAAACTTAGAGCTCACGTTTAAAAAAAAATGTCTCCAGACCTTGCATTTTTTCTTATTACACTACCTACAGTATGTCTTGCGTTTTTCAAAGGCAAAATTGATTCTGTTTAAATTTCTCATTTTGTAACATTCTGTACCATTATCCCAGAATGCATTGCAATAAATATTCTTCCAAGATCACTGGATAAGACAAATAGTTACATTTCATTCAATGTGGAAATATGGGTAAAAATTTTTTTTATTTGACCCAACATTTGTGTTTATGCTATTTAGAGTCTTTAGCTTAGCAACATGCTAATGTCAAACTGTTGAAATCAAATGTGAGTCACAGTCTCACAGATGAACGCTATTTGTTTGCATGCAGTTTCTGAGGATATAGAATTAGTTTAAGGTTACATGATTGTTAGCATGCTACATTCGAAGGGAGCGGACTATGCTAAGGTTTTGGTTTTTATATTTATTTATATCAGTTTGTCTAGTGTGATGCTACAAACCACTTTTTTAAATGACTCAAACACGCAAAAATCTAAAGATAAAGCCATTTCCCAAGTGTGTGAAAAGCACAAATTAAAACAATATTTTTTTAAATGAGAGACATTTTTATTAATTTCTTTTGGCTAGCTCTGGACACACATGGGGAGATCAGAAAGCACATGCCGTCTTTGATATACACGTCAGCTTAAAATTTGGCACTCATGAATAATGAATGCATGTGGTGGGGGAGCATCTTCAATGAGCCAGGAGAGAGCAGTGGTACCCGCTCATCTAGGGTCTGGCACGCGGCTCTAATGACTTCACCCAGAGACCACCATGAGCCATTTCACACCACTAACAACAGCAGCACACTATGGGAGCGCAAGCTGTTTAATTAAGCATAAGACTAATCTGCCTCTATTGAGCCAAATGTTTGTAGGATATAAGATTTTAAATGTTTTGGGTCAAAATGAGAGTGTGGTCCTGTTCTCTTAAACTGCTGACCTGCATTTCAGTGTAAACAGGAAATTACCATCAACATGAACGGAAGCATCCTCTTTGTCTCACACAGTTAAAATAGTATTTTCATGATTTATCACAACTTTTTTTCTTTTGTCAAATCAACTTAAGATAATTAATGTGGTTCAGATAACATAATATTTTGAGTTTCTATTTATTAAACCAATCTCCTTCATTGTATTAACTAGAAAAATGTATTTCATTGAACTCAAAGTTAAGGTAACCAGGTAACTTACTCTTTTATGTTAAACCAAGAATATTTTTTTTTTTACAGTGCAGCTGCTGTGTAAATGAATAAACAATATGTGGCAATCAAAAATGGCTTGCAGTACCATTACAACACGGACAGTCCTCCTTAAGTGACCTGGGGTCAAGTGCTACAATGAAGACAAGAGAGATCAGCAAATATCCAGTCTGTCCCTCTGATCTTTGATCTTATAATGTTACATGGTAATGGTATTAGGGTCATATTTGATACAAAGCTCAAATAACTGTCAAGAAGAGTCAACTTAGATCATGTATGCATATAGAAAATTAAAGATATACACAGATCTAATCAATTGACCTGCTCAAAAGTTCATCTTAGCATGCGGTGCTTCTGATTTCAAGCTCTGTCTGGGTGGGTGGACTAGGGTCAAAACAGGGCCTGTAGGAAGTGACTTCATCAGTGAAAAGATGTCAGCTTGTTTTCCTTTTTTCTTTTCCTGTTGTGTTCTGATAGGAACTTCCTCTCCAATGGGGGTGGAAGTAGGTGTCACTCTCCAATCCACCCACTCCACTAGGGGAAATGTCCATCACACGCCCGACCAGCCTGATGATACAGTCAACACCAGGGTAAAGATGAGCAGACTTTAGATCCCATGAGTGACGATTAATTAACATACTGTCTCCTTACAGATGACACCAGGATGACCGTTTCCATTTTTCTATTTTTTATCTCCAAATGTTTTACGTCCATTCAGAAAAACACATGCGCGTTTGGAACAGGCCTTTAGTGTCATATATGGCCCTGGGTGAACTATCCCTTTAAAAGACACCGCAGATGGCACTGTAAAGGGGAAAAGATCTCCACAACAAATAGTTTCTGTTGTTCACATATGTACAGTAGCCTCCCTCAATGGGCCTTCATGATCTAAAGCTGCCGATGTTTGTGGTCTGGCTTCTTTCTTCCTGCAGAGTTAGTCACAGAAGCTCAGGTGGCCGTTTTCATAGAGTGACATAACAGCTCTGTGCCTCTCTTCCTCTCTTCGCTGATAGATTGGTAGGAGCAAGTGTCCTGCTGGCGAAGCCCCCAAGCCACAGGAAACCTCATCGGTTGCAGTGTCTAACGAGGATGTGAGCTGTGGTGATGGCATATTAACGCTCGGCCCCCGATGGACAGCGAGAATAAAAAGACGACACAGCGATGATTCAATACAAATTGTTTCAGGTGAAACAATGGTCTCAGCGACTGGCCGTTCAAAGAGTGTGGGAGAGGTGAGTCCATCTGCACTCTGAGGTTTGAAATATTTGTCATTGTTTTCAGTTAAATGCCTCTTTATTTTGGTGTATTGTCAGTGGGATTGAAAGTTCAAAGCGTTCAAAGCTTTTTTCCTGTGCTAAAATATTTGAAAAGTTGAATAAACATATATATACACATATTCACACAAAAATCAAAACATATAAATATTGAATAAATTAATGAATTAAATAAATAAATAAATATATGTTCAACTATTTTAGCTCAAGGAATAAATGTATATATATATATATACAGTATATACTGTATATATATATATATATATATATATATCAGCCCAAAAGGCTGAGCTGGTCCATGTTATCTATTGCTCATCAGCAACAGCAGTAATCTGAGAAAGAAACTTTAGCCGAGGCCTTTGGAGGAGTTAGCCTCATTGATCCAATTAAATGATGCTCCCCAAACGAACTTCGTTTTGGCCTAATTTTGTTATAAATGACGTCACACCAGTTTGTTCTTTGATTTCGCATGAAGTATATCGGACCTTTACTATGGTGTAAGGTCAATTACTTAACATTTGCATTCGCAAATCAGCGTCAATTACTTCAAATTGTTCACACGAATTGTGGTCTGATCTGTGGCCTAGTTAACCCTAATACCATTCCCTCAGCTTATCCTGTCCTGTATCCATCATAAAAATTGCACAATAAAAAAAAAAAAAAGATTTCAAAATTCATGGTATGGTATCTGATTTAAATGCCACTTGCAAAAAGTTTCCAGATGAGACTAACGAGCCCCAAAATACAATATTTGCGAAGGAGGGAAGAGAGTACCATATTTTTATTTTTAAATATTTTAGAGACAAGCAGTTATTGAGTTGATACTGACAAACATAACATTTTCGTCATTCTGCAGTCCTTCCTCTCTATCGGTGCCTTTTCATATACATTTTTGTTCTTTTGGCACAAAACCTGTTTGATTAGCTTTGACTGAAGCACGATTGACCTCTCGTGTGGCCGGGGGAATGAGTCCTGACAGCACTGTGCAGGTGTGAAGTAAAACAGGAATCAGTGTAGCACCTCCGCTGGTGTGTCAAGAGCCTGCAAGTCAGGAGATCCCCATGGGGCTGAACAAGTGTGTGTGTGAGAGAGACACGACTAGCACGAGGTCCTGTGGCTGACAGCAGCTCCCCTGCCAGGATGTGTAACCTCACACGGCCAAAACAGGAAGCCCTGCCACTCACTTAGTGATTGACACACTGGCGGAAGTTCATAAAAGTTCCAGAAGGGCTGTAGTCCATGTTCAAGGGTTGGTTACTGGGCCACCTGGTACAGTGCAATGAGGACGAGAGTGCTCTCGTTACATATAAGAGCATACTTGCCTGTCCGCCAGTCCTCCTCTGGGTCAAATAGTGCTATGATAAATACTGTCATAAAAACCCTCATAAAAAGAAAAGTTATATGTCAAATAAAATATTTTTTTTTTTTTACATAAAATAAATCAAAAATATTCTTTCTCTATTGATAACCATCTCGACACAGCAACAGCCAAATCAGTTTGGAAAAAAAAAACTAAACAAAAAGTAAAGCCAAAAAAAAATCTAAACTACAGAAAACAAACAAATAAATAATAAATAAAATAAATTAATTTATAAAATAATGGTGGAAATAAATAAATAAATGGAGAAAAAACCCAAACAAAAAGCACAGTAAAACAAAACAGAACAAACAAATATTTCTCTATTTTTTGAGCATCTCAGGAATGCAAAATTAGCTAAGTGTGATTTGAGTGAAGCAAACCTGTTTAAAAAAATATATAAAATGATAAAAAGCAAACAAAAAGCAAAGCAAATCAAAACAACAGAAAACATATATATATATATATATATATATATATATATATATATATATATATATATATATATATAGAAAAAGATAAATAAAATTAATTTAATGCTATAATTAAATGAAAAACAACACAAAAAGCACAGCAAAACAAAACAAACCAAAGAAAGCAACATTAGCTAATGGGTGAAGCCGACCTGTTTGAAAACATAAAATGAGAAAACAAAACAAAAAACTATGCAACAGACAAAAGAAAATAATAAACATTAGCAAAGGGGTAGAGAGACTGGCAACCTGACTAAAAAACAAAACAAGTGAAAAACAAAAGACAGTGAGGCCTTTGAGAGTCAAAAGAAACTCCAAAGAGGCTTTTTAAGTCAAATGAGATCAATATGTGCAGATCTCAGTGGCGCAGATCTGATCGGGTAAGAGCGAGAACAGGCTGCCGTCTCACAGCTGAGAGCGATCATGACTCTTGCATCACGGGATGTGTCACTGTATGACACAATGCCGGTTCACACTTAACTGCCAATTATCAGCAAGCCTCGCCCTCCTCTTCTCACTTCTCGCCGTGTGCGTGCCATGGCCTGTGACCTTGACGAGGTGCTTGATGCACTGTGTACACTTAAAACTGATTCACACCTCTGGGAATCTGGACATTTCCATGTAAAGCCTCAAGTGGGAATTAAATTGTGGTATTAGATTTTTGTTTACAGTGTGCAAAAAAGCAAGGATCAGAACACAGTATCTCAGACCACCCAAACGAACAAAAATTATGTGAATTTGAAGTATGATGTATTCAGGGGGAAATCCTTTTAGGAATTTGTAATGAGAATCATGTTTAAAGTGTGATAAGTGTACTACTAGTCTGACACTAGAGATAAAGACATTATTTTTTTGTCGGCCACCAGAGGGCTGCTGTCTTTGATGATCGCTCTGCTTCCTCTGAGTGGAACTTGTTTTAAGTGAATATGGTTATTAATTACTTATTATTTTTATTACCATCCTAGGTATTTCCAGATACTTCAAATGAATAATAGGTTGCCAACAACACTGAAGAATAACTAAAATGCTACTGTAGTGCTAGAAAAAGTAGTAATATATACTGTAATCTGATGTTATATTATACATTAAACCAATAATTAATTTAAAAATCAAACCTGAAATATATGTAATTTTTGATAGTAACTTGTAGTGGTAAAGATTTTAATTCATCCCAGTTTTAGATTGATTCAGTTTTGTTCACCGATTCATTAACCCTTTCTGAAGGTTGCAACATTAGTGAGTCAGTGAATCATTCACTATACCCATGTGTTATATTTTCTGGTGATGAAACTGGCACATTTTTAAAAAAGGGACAAACTTCAGAATGAAACACCACTACAGTGCTGCAAACTACTACAAAAAAGATAGTTCACTTTAGCACCATTTTAAATTGAGTAGTTTGTAGCTTGATTTTCAAGGTAGCTTCAACATTCCATGAGAAGAAACCAAAGTAAAACAAAATCGTATTTATCGGCACTGGTACACATTTTTGAGCTTGGGCAAAAGGGTTTGGTATAATTTTAGTGTCGGGGGAAGCAAATTGATTTTCTTTTCAGATGTCAAATAACCTTGGATCCTTAATGATAGATGGGTGCAGAAGTGATGTGAGGCCTTACCTGTCCAGAGAGGTGGACACTAGTGTCAGGACATCGCAGGTCTTCATTCAGGTTGTCATGGACACAGAGGAGGGACAGATGTCCTGTGAAGTCACATGACAGTTACAATTAATCAATGACCCAGAAAGGCAACAAACAAAAAAGATTTGTGGTTAAAATATACAAGATGTTACAAATAAACACCTGTTGCAAATTATAAAATGCTTATCAAACTGGATGGAACTCTTCTGTTCGACTGTCTTGCCAAAAAAGCTAAACAATCCATCGTGTAAGCTAATATTTCACTGCACATCAATAAAGTACAAGCTAGATTTTTAAAACCTTTATCAAACGCCCTCAGAAAAAAAGACAGAAAACATCTATATGGCATAAATTCCTCAAATTTATGGCCAACTTGTGTTTAGATGCTATGATAAGCAAGGCAAGTTTATTTATATAGCACATTTCATACACAATGGTAATTCAAAGTGCTTTACATAGAAGAAATTAAAACAATCAAAAGAAATCAGAATAATTAAAACAGTTTAGAATAAAAGATAAAATACAGAAATAATCAATTGAAATCAGAATAATTAAAACATTAAATAAAATACAGTACAAACAGTCGGACGAGCAGTGGCACAGTGCTCATTCAGTAAATGCATATGTAAACAGATGTGTTTTGAGTCTGGATTTGAATGTGACTACTGTAGGAGCACATCTGATCTCTTCTGGAAGCTGGTTCCAGCTACGGCTGGCATAGTAGCTAAAAGCAGACTCACCATGCTTAGAGTGAACCCTTGGTATTTCTAGCTGATGTGATCCTAGTGATCTGAGTGATCTGTTGGGTTTATATTCAGTAAGCATATCTACCATTGAATGATTTATATACCAGTAATAATACTTTAAAATCAATTCTATATGTAACTGGCAGCCAGTGTAAAGACCTGAGGACTGGTGTGATGTGTTCATATTTTCTGGTTCTGCTCAGAATCCTGGCAGCAGCGTTCTGTATGAGCTGCAACTGTCTTATGGTCTTTTTAGGAAGGCCAGTGAGGAGTCCATTACAATAATCCACCCTGCTGGTGATGAAAGCATGCACAAGTTTCTCTAAGTCTTCACTGGAAACAAAGCATCTAATTCTTGCAATATTTTTCAGATGATAGTAGTATGCTGATTTAGTTATTGCTTTGACATGACTACTGAAACTAAGGTCTGACTCCAGAGTGATAGTACTGTAGGGATGAGTACAATCTTTGCCTCCCATCCCAGAGGGCTCAGTCACCAATTGGTGGGGTCTTTGTGTGCCCATAAATCTGGGGACATTTCATAATACGCACCATCAGGTCATCAGGCCAGTGAGCGGCATGTACAGAATACATACCAGGCTTTGTGCATCAGTGCTACGGTTTCATTCAAGAGTCACTTACTATTAAAGTGGGAAGTCAGATAAGCGCTATAGAAGCTTATCCTTCTCAATAAACAATCATAGACTTCCACATACAAAGAACAGTCGAGTTGTGTAAGTGGAGCAGACATGTGAGAGCTCGGCTTTACTTTATGTCAAATCTCCACTTTACAGTACAAGGCAAGTAGAAACAGATATCTTTGTATGTGTGAAATTCTACATTTGAGGATGTCCCAAAGGGAGGTTTCACCAGATTTAGCCAAGTAAACCCAATTTTGTCCCCAAAGAATAGCCCCCTCAGCACACAGAACTGTCATGGTGGGAAAGCGACCTGTGTCAGGATTAATCTCCTGCAAAGGAGGGTGGGTCAGGGCAGCCAGAACTCATTTGGTGTGTTGCTATGAAATGGCTGCCCATCAGGAATATCTCCATCTATCTCTGTCTCATCTACATGGGTGGAAATGGAGGGATGAAGGGCTGTAAGGAGAGAGGGAGGGTGAAAGAGGCATCCAAAGGAGAGAGGTCAGTGCATTCAAAGAGTCCATCATTCTGATGTGTCAAGCGTCTCTTAACTGAGTTTGTGGAAGTGTTGGTGTGTGTTAAGCGATATGAAGCTTAGCTTCACCATGCTGTTCTGAGATTTTAAGTGACTCTTAGACAAATAAAATGTGAGAACAAACGCCATTCCACGAAGTTACAAATAGCCAAAAAATAAAAACAAAAGGAAAATACTATGAGAGGCACTGAATACAATGGCAAAAATAGTGATTGTTTCCAAATAGGTTTATAAAACACTCCCCCCTCTGCAATCATTCTGGGCTGTTACTTTCTGAATTGGCAGTCTTACATCAGCACTTTAGAAACTTCAAGGTTTCAACACTGGCCCAAGATCTCAAAGTAGTTATGATAAAACAGTACCAGCTGAGGTAAACAGCTAAGGGTAAACAGAGTGTAAAACCCAGAGGCAGATTTAGTTCTGTACCATCTGTTCAATTCATTGCGATCAGGCAGGCGTAATGGCAGATATCTGAGTGCAGAAATAGAGAATGAAATACCTGCAGGTGCTCAAGAGACAATGAAAAGCTCAGTTTTTCTGCTGTTTCTTATCCGCTGTTATTGTTAACTAATATTGGATGAATGAGAAATTGTTTGTTTTTTTTAGACTAAAATGTTATAAAACAGATCCTGAATGCTGATTGGTTAATTGTGGAAGCTTGTTTCCGCCAAAGAATAAAAAAATAAAAAATGTAAATGCGACTTTTTATCTCACAGTTCTGACTTTTTTTCTCCCAATTGCGAGTTTACATCTCGAGATATAAAGTCGCAATTACTAGTTATAAAGTCAGAATTGCGTGATGTAAAGTCGCAATCGTGTGTTATGAATTGTGAGATAAACTTTTTTTCTCGCAATTGCAAGTTTATATCTCGCGATTCTAACTTTATAACATGCAATTGCGAGTTTATATACCGTGATTCTGACATCTTTTCTCAGAATTGTGAGGTATAAACTCGCAAATTGCGAGTTATAAAATAATAAAATATCTCGCAATTCTGAATTTAAGAGACGCAATTGTGAGTTCTATTGACTTTATTTATCAGAATTGCGTGATAAAAAGTCACAATTGCGTCTCGTAAATTCAGAAATACTGAAATTAAAAAAAATCGCAATTATCTTTTAAAATGTTTTCTTCTGTGGCGGAAACAAGCTTCCATAGTTAATAGAGCATACTAAGCTCAAAGTGTACGGAAGGGCATGCGTAGTGTGATGTAATTTCATTAGCATGTTGGTACGCAAGCAGCCATATTTTTCTAACCACACGTACTCTGTACGCTCAGCTTGCATATGTGCCTTGAATTTTTTTTCGCTAGTTGGTTTGTCTACAAGGTACTGTCCCTGTCTGTTGTTTCACAGTTGAAAAAGAAACGAAACAACAACAAACCACTGGAGATGCAACAACAACAGACAGCGTGAGCTGCACTAAAGAGCGCGATAGTGTGAGAAAATTAAGAAATACAAGGAACTCTAGTTTAAACTAGTACAAAGACATTTTACAGTTAAAGGAACACTCCACCGTTTTTTAAAATAGGGCTAATTCACCGTCTCCGCTACATTAAGATAGGTGGGCAAAAGCATTTTTGTCTCAGTGCATGCATTGTCTTAGTTTGGCAGCACCGACGCTAGCTTAGCTTAGCATAATGAATGGAATCCTATGTTGTCAGGTAGCATGTAGTGAGTAAAAGTGATAAAAAAAAAAAACCTAATTACTTCTTGTGGCCTGCGTATTCACAACGAGTACAAAGAGCAATTCAGATTAAGACTAGGCGATTTTCTAGGCAGATATTGACTTGGGACTATATTAGGGTGAATCACAGGTGAAGCACTGCTACTTGGGCGCAGTCATATCACGCAACACCTGAAATCCCCCAACTTCCGTCAACATTTTCAACCCTATTTCAAAAAACGGTGGAGTGTTCCTTTAATAACTTTTGTAGAGAAATAGAGCAGACACTGGACAAAATCTTCCAGTCTGCATGTGTCGGCCGTCTGGGTTCACGCACGCTATCAAATGGACTGAACTTTGAAAGCAATGCGTTCAGCTGAATATGTACGCAAAGCATCCTCTTAAAAAGTTAAGTATATTGTGTGTTTTAGCTGCGCCAAAAAACAGTGTAGTAACAGCTATGAAGCAAACCACCAACAATACATAAAAATAAGTTCTGTGAGGTCTTATTGTATAAGGGACTATTAAGAAATGAGTGATGAAAAAGTCTCTTAAAAAGTATCATATGTTTCTCAGCCTGATTTCAGTTTCTACATCTGCAAATGTCAATATATGGACCTCAACATAAGCTGACATGAGGTATTCAATAATTTCAGAAGACCTGGTAAACCTTCATAGCTGTCAGGAAGTTTTTACTTTCTGGAAATATCTGACTGTTGCCTCGGCCTGCTCTCTCCAACTTTGAGAGAAGCCAGGCACTACAGGATAATCACAGTTTAATAGGAGCAAATATTGAAAGCAGGAGCTGACCAACCAGATCCCCTTTCCTAGTGCTCTCTCCCAGTGCGCCCGAGAAAAACGCTAGCACATGGGTGCCTAAGAAATCGATAATTCATGATATATCAATTAACGTGAAAAAATAGAGGAAACTGTTGTATTGACGTTCGTTCACTGTTTGAGTTGGAATCATCCAGTTGAAGTGTTGGAAACGCAGCTCTGTTGAAAAATCGGACAACCTTGTTCAAGCAAAACAACTCACGTATACCGATCTAGAGTTTCAGCACGAACAATGAGACAAAAAAACATCCAAGACGAAGTCCAGATGAATGGATTGATGTCCTTTTTGTAATGTACAATGTGTTTTTTACGTACTTGTTCTTTAGATGAACTTGTGAGGTACGCTTTCCCTCTCAGGCGTCCTATTTGCCATGCAGAGCCGTTGCTTGCTGGGAGAGGGAAATGTCCACAGACTGGGGCCTCTTTCTAATGATTTCCCACACCTGCACATCTGCTGCCGTTTTAATTAATACTCTAAGGAGGTTTGTCACGAGTAATCAAAAACATTGTCACTTATGAAATCCTTCATTATAGAACAAAAATCAATACTTTACATGAGTAGAATGAGGGCGCTCATAAAGTAGCCCACATCACAATAAAAAAATATAATTAACAAAAAGCAGGATAAAAGTGTAGAAAGACTTTATTTGGGGCGTTCGCCACTCCAGGGTTTTTTTTTTTTTCTTCTGTGAAGCAGCAACACGTGGTGAAGGGCTGGGCATCATTTTCATGCAGGCCTTGGTTCTTCAGCTTCATACGGGTGGAAAGGGTGGGGGGGGGGGCACGACAAAGGCAATAGTCGCATCAGCTCTCTTCAGCTCTGCAGCATCACTACAATCTCTCTCCTTGCTGATTTATGGCTCACCGCTGACCTCTGAGGTCGTAACATGGTGATGGGTGACTGGCTCTCAACGGTAAGCTACTGGCACTTGACAAAGTGCCGAGAGCAGAATGAATTTACTCCTCTTTTCCTCAATCATCAACAGGCGCACGCCGGCTTGCTGCCCTGACCCCCTCTCATCCTGACTGCTATAACAAGATCTCCCATCTCATGGAGGAGCGAGGGAGAGCGAGGCTGAAAAATTTACTGTCATTTCTACTTTCCAATGAGCTCCGGTGAGCACTTCTTTCACCTTCAAGTTGCTTCGCTTGCTGGGGATAAGGAGGGGAGGGATGGTTGGTTGGGACGGGGGTGAATGTACTTTGATGCACCTGTCTAACTTTGGGTCATTCACTAGAGGTACTTCAATCTGCGTTTGCTTCCATCAACTTGATAACGGCACCTGAAAGCAAGTTCAATTTAATAAGCAAATAAATCTCCATAAACACGGACGTTTCACGTACCTCGTTCATCAGTGGTGTCCACCACGGATGTGCCAGTTAGCCGCAAACAAATTCTTACTAACGCATTCATTAACGACATATGCAAAAAATCCATTCGGTTACTTTGTCTTTTATTGTCGCTAGACCAGCACTGGGTGGGGGATTGTAAATTTAGGCAATATAAAATGCATAATTTCCTAAAGTAGGGATTTAAATTATCCGGCAGTGCAAATGTTAGCCCATTGTGGCAGGCCAGACACAGTGGGTTATAATTGAAAATAAAAAAGCCATTTAAAAGACATTCAATAAGCCACTGGGAAATTGATCAGGCAATAAAATCTGTCGCTACTGGGTCGAGAGGCTGGCACTCTTGCAGAGACGCTGCTTCGGTCCTGACACAGCACTATTCCTTATAGGCTTCACGGTCTACATGCCGACATACATACAAGGGATGCCGCGCAAGTACACTTCCCGATGGAGATGATTTCCCTATGTTCTCAGGCATTCATTTAAATTGTGCGAAAAAATTACAACAATACTTTAGAATGTAGTAGAAGCTTCAGACTCGCTCTAGAACAATGTGGAAAAAAATATTTCCCTCAGTAGCGAGTGGAAAAAAAAAATGACAGAAGGGTGCAAAAGCAAGCACAAGTGCACGGGGGAGAAAAAAAATACCGCTCCTGCTTCTTTAACTTTCAATTCTGCCAAGCATCTCTGCTTCATAGCCCCTGGCTATTGCCTTTCTCAATCTGTCCCTGGGGAGGCAGGAGTTATGGGCCCTGTCGATTGAGGAGAAAGGGATGTTATTCCCCTGTCACCCTCACCCGGTCCGCCAGCAGCCCTGCCCTGATCTATGGCCACCGTGGCGGGGTAGAACTGTCTTGATGCACCATTGGTTTCCAGTGCTGTCACCCCCACCCCGACGCTCAAACTCATACTACCTTTACAACCCCCTCACGACCCTTTAAAACAGCCCCCCTCCATGAGTCTTGTTGGGGAGTTCTCAGAGGGCCAGGAATGTGACAAGATGAGTTTGAAGAGGTCACCCCTAAAGGGACAAGGTCTAGTTGGTGTCAAAAGCGGGATTAAGTGACACCTGGTGGGTGTTTACCTGAGATGGCAGACTGCACAGTGGTGTGGACAGTTGATCATGGCACTGAGAAACTGTGTCTAATGGAGATTGTGATCTTTGAGGATTTAACGTAAACTGTAGTGGGTGTAGAAGAATTCCACAAAACTCATTTGAATACAAATTCATCATAAGCTCTCTTATCTCTGTCCCAAAACCTACTGGTATCTTCATTCATTGGCAGCTAACTTCAAAGGAACCATGCTACCCATAATCGAAACTCGTAATAGAAGCTCTTTTGAAACAAGTCTTTGTAGGCGACAGCTCTGTTTAACCTTTCACATGCAAGTTTAAAATATTCTAGCTGACCATCCAGCGTAAGTTTTTTAAGGCAACTGTTATTTTAGAACACATCAGCTGCGTCTGAAATCGAATACTTCCCTACTATATAGTAGAGTAGTATATCCGAAATCATAGGATTCGAAAAACAGTAGGCGAAAAATATATATAAAAATATACCCGGATGACCTACTACTTCCGGCGAGATTCTGAAGTGTGCATACGATGGACACTTTACTATCCCATGATGCCACGGGAGCGGAGTTGTTGTCGTTATATTTAAAAATGGTGGAAACCGGAGACGCGGCTGTTGTCTATGGCTTTCAAGTGTAAGTACTTTATAAAACACTTTTTGTTTCTTTGTGGTTAAACTGTATTTGTTTAACGTCATATAAGTAAACAATTGACTCGTTAAAAGTTTAAGTAATGTAAATCGAGGGTACAATTTTGTGAATTGGCTACAAAATTCCATTTTTATCATTATTATTACCGAACTGAACGAGCTAATGCCTGTCAGCTAGCTAACACGGTTTTCTTTAAACAACGACATTTGTTGTTTCGCAGTTTGAGATGAAGAACTTTTATTTTACAACAATTTTATTTCTCCTTTACCAGTGTTGACTTGATATTACGTAATGTGTTGGCTACATAGCAAGCTAGTTACTGTTAACAAGTGTTACCTCAACTTGAACATGTAAAATTAATATTAATAATATAGATAATATAGATAGATATAGACCATGGTTCATCACTAATGTTAAATTCTGTGTTGATTTTGCAGTAGGCTGATGAACACACCTGTTTTTATGTAGTGGAGAGTGGCTAATGAAAGAGAGCGATGAGAGCATGAGGCCAGAGAGAGAGAGAGAGAGAGAGAGAGAGAGAGAGGAAAGCTTCCTTTAGCTTTTAGAAATAATTGCTAAAAAAAATATTAATAAAGAAAACAAATGTTACACACTCTTTCCATTTATTTGTAAGCTCATTTTGTCATTCTGTTTTAGCTAGTTTTATTACAAAACACTTAATTCCAAGGGTGTTTAATATGTGGCATTGAGTAATTAATCTTTTTAAAGTGTGTTGTGTGCACTTATTTTGTGGCAGATTCCAGATGTTTTTTTAAACAAGCAACTTGCAGGTGTATCTAAAAAATGTTGTCTGAATGAGTGCTGCACTGTAGAGAAATACCCGCACACTCCGGACACCTTTAAAATGTGTTTGCTTTATTTTTGTGTATTATTTCACTTTTAAATGGATACAGAATACAAAGCTTAAAACAAAATCACAAAACTTTGGCACAAAGTAGTATAATAGATCTTAAAGCACCACCAAAAGGAAACGTTTTAAAACATTTTTATTATAGTGTAATCTTGAGGGAAGAAAATTAACTTCAGCAGCTTCAGTAAGGTAACTTTCACAGGTTTCTAAAAGATCTAAAGGCACTTTGATAGCAATCTCATTTGTAGGGCATCCCTCTACAATAATTTAAATTCTGTTTCTTTCAAAGCATGTGTACAAGTTGAGGACTTTACACCTTGGGTAATTTTTGGATGTCCACTTGAATTTTTCCTACCTCAAATATGTGATATGTAGCTAGAACACCAGCACCAGTTAAACTGGATTAACAACCAGATTTCACAGCAACAATCAGGGACTGGATGGACTGGCTTGAGAGTCGGAGGTGGAGGTCAGCTCCATCTTCAAAATATAGATGAAGAATTGGCACAGCAGCACTGAGGTGGCAGTATAGGTTGTAGGGCTCACAATCTGTAAACATGTATATAGTTAATTTTAGAATACAATGTGAATCGACAAGACACTCGTTTCCAGTGTTGGCTTATTTATAAATATATGTATATGATCAATTTCTTATGTATTTGTGTATTTATCTGTGTGTGTGTGTATATACATACATAATATTCATATATTCATATATATATATATATATATATATATATATATATATATGTGAATGAATGAAGACTTAAGATTTAAAAGCCTCTATGTGCCATCTGAAAAAAAATTATCAAGCTTGAATGTTTGTGTTATTTCAATTTAATGTCAATGAAAGGACATATTAATTGCTATTAAAATGAAATTACTGAACCTAAATACACAAGCTTGATAAAAATGCTCATTTTAGAAGATTTCAGATGGCACATAGGCTTTTACATCTAAAGTCTTCATAGGCTATAGGCTACACATGTGTGTATTGTACCTGACCTGAGTGTGATATCCTACTGTCCACCACAGTGGCAGTGTGTGTGTGTGTGTGTGTGTGTGTGTGTACACACACACACACACACACACACACACACACACACACACACACACACACACACACACACACTGCTTGTGATACTACCATCAATGAATGAATCAACAGAGATGCATACATATTTATGTATCTATTGAGTCATTGATTCATGTATATTCATTGATGGTATCACAAGCAAATACATTTCAACATCTAAACATTCAACCGCCAAAAATCAACATCTGTCTTCACAGATATTTGTGCGAGTGTGTGTTTTTTTCTGAGGTAAATTTTATTACCTAAATAAATGATGATACTTACGTCATTTGAGAAATTACACAAAAGCTCTCGACGAAGGCGTGATATGCGAGCAGTTGACCGATGCCTCCTCTGAATTGTAAGCTCGAACGATGTAAAAACGCCCACGGTAGCGGAAAGCAGAACTAAACACATTGCTGAAGTTGGTGCAGTCAGTGGAACGGGCTCTTTAAATTTTCGCGCTGATGTGATGCACCCAGTGCACGTCACGTGACAATACCAACATGGCGCATGTAGTACGTCCGGACTCCATTCATACTACCCGGATTCATACTATATAGAACGTACTTTTTTAACGGTTGGAAGTACGTTCTAATTTAAATGTAGTACCTACTCGCATAGTACGCGATTTCGGACGCAGCCATCACCTTATTATTTCCAATGGCGACGCATCATGCTTGACAGACCGTGGTCACAATAGTGCTGTATGGCAGATGTACTGCTTTCATTTCGTTATTCCTTTTTTATTCAAAATATTCACAAACTTGTTAGCTATGTTATCAACTACCTGATATAATGATTCTATACGTGTAAGTGAATGTGTTTTGTCGTTTAAACCTTTATAATGATCATGCTAGCTGATCTATAACACGCGATGGGCGCCGCTATGTTAGCTTGTACCACAGTTCAGAGGATAGTATCTGTTGGATTTATCACACGCTAATTCATCCACTTCTCCTGAAATACATGAAAGTATGTGGCCGATGAAGTGAAGAATTGAGTAAATTGTACAGTTACTTACACAATGTGTCTCTGATATGAATAGAACACAGCATCAATTTATAATTAAAATGATTTTTATTGTGTATTTTACAAAATGTAAATGTATTGTTTTGCTAGTACTAAATGTCTGAAACCTAAAATAAACATTATATGGTTGAAAACACTGAATAGTTATACGTATATGACAAGCGTTGAGTATATCCATCTCTGGCTCAGCGCCAGCCAAAGCGCAAAAGCACAATTGAATTTAGCTGTTGATCATGTGACGCACTGAAAGTTCTAATCACACCAGTGTGATCGTAGGGGTTAAAGGTGCCATGTGGAATGTCTGCCAAAAAATAAATTCATACTCCACATTCCATACCAGATGGGGGCAGTATACCTCCAGAAAGTGAGTTGGTCTACTCTAACGTAACAAACGAGAAACGGCATAGTCTCTATGCTCCGCCCTTACAGTCTATGGCTCCGCCCCTACCTTCACGCCGTAGCAGAAGCCGAGCCAACTCCTATTAGAAGACGATTTGACTCCAGAGGAACGTTAGCTGATGTCAAGTGATTTTTAAATGACATCTTCAAGCTACTCCCCTTCACCTTTACCAGTGAATATGTTCATATTAGTTTTGTTTATATTACATATTTATTGTTAGTTTGAATTACATTTATTTGACAGACAGCATTCGCTGATTTAGACCAAGCTTGCGCCATTCAGAGCTACTAACTCGCAATTGACACTTTTCACACGCTCTCACGCCACACATACATTTTCTGACGCACAGAAAAATCGCAAAGCAAAGAAGACACGTAGACCGACAGATTAGACAGAGCAGGTTAGTTATGATATATAAAAAACTAAGCTCTCAGATTCTGTCCATTTTATTACGCAATTCAAACAATATGTTTTTTGGCGCTTGTAGAAGTTAAATGAGAGATCCCTAGCGCACGTGAACCGATCATCTCTACTAACGTTAGCTAATAGTAAAAAAATGCTAATTTAGCAGCATATATCAAGTTTGATTTAATTATCAACACCTCTTCTTCTAGTATTATTATTAGTCCCCTGAAAACATTTGGTCTCATTACGTTTCGTGCGTCCATTTGGGGTTCATTATCACCGAAGACATTTCAAGCTTCTTAGCTAATGTTACATTTTATCATCAGTTTGGTAGAGACGGCTGGAAGATAACAGGTGAAAACCGGATCGGATCTGTGGATAACGTTAGAGCTAACTATCGAACGCTAATAGAAAACAGTTAACGTTACGGTTAAGTTAGCCATCACATTAGCACTTTAATCAAACATCCTTCGATACAATTCTATAACTTCCCTAAAAATTACACAAACATATAAAACAAACTTCTAGTGAAATACTAACAGCATCTTTCTTACCGATCCAAAAGAAATGTTGCAAGTTCAGAGTCGAACTTCATTTCTTTCTTGTCCAGTAAAAGTCTCCAGCGATGGAAAGCAGTGCCTATATTGACTCTGGTTCTGCTCCTTTTTTGTCCGATTTTTTTTTTTTTTTTGAGCATCTGTGCGAGGTTTTTTCCCTGCAGCAGGTGGTTGTGGTGTGGCTAAGGCTCTCTTGCCAAGGGCTTCAGCCATTTTTCCGCTCTCGTCTCTTCCCTGAACTGAAAGTAATGGGCTGTACTTTTCACATGATTGACATCAGGTTCAAGTACGCCCACAAGCCGTGCGAGTTATTCGTGTATTACAGTTTGAATGGTGGTTATGTTCCCCGCATACACCAGTCGGGCCGGCGCTAGTAATTTAGCATGCTAATTTAGGTTTATATCTCGGCAGCACTATAACTTGTCAATTTTTTTAATGACATCATTGCACTTATTTCTTCTCATTCTTTTGATGTGTAGCTCATTTTTTAGATAATTTTACCTCAATTTTTACATAGGGCACCTTTAAGGGTTATTAGTGCAACACACAAAAATCACTCGTCAGCACACAACCTGACTAATAATCACAGTCATTAGCATGCTGCTATGCTAATGAGCATATACACCACTACACTACCACACACTACACACACAAGCGTAAAATATTGGGTAAAATTACAATATGTGTATAAAATTATATTATTACAAAGGGTGATTTTTTCATTAGATATTATATATTAATACATATAGATTTTGTAATCAAATTGGAGCAACTGGGAACTGGAGCAGCCTGAATGAATAAGTATATCGAATCTGAATGTAAACATTTAAACGAGTAGACAGACACACTTCTCCTTAAAGGTCCAGGAGCATTTTGCTTCAATAAAAATATGGGGGAATTGATGTCAGATCTCCATACACATGAGAAGACTAAAGGGCACGCTCCATTTGACATGTGTCGAGAATTAAGAAAAGGGATGGAGAGATGGAGGAAAGCCTCGGCCCACGAGATGAGAGATGAGATGGAAAACGTACCCTCCGTTAGCCTGCAGGCAGAAGGGTGACGCTCGGCCGACTGAGATGCGCATAAGCAACTTTGGATATGAACTATAAAGCAAAGGATGAAAAAAATTGCACAAAAAAAAACTGGTGCAGGTGGTTGTGAGACAGTGACCCCGAGGGGGATGATCTGACTGAATAAATAGACAGATTAATAAATAAATATCTTTTAAAAAATGGGAGACTGAGGAGGGCTGCCATCTATCAAAGATCCTATTACCACAAAACCTGAAGCCATATGTATAAGGCAGCCAGGATCCTAAGCAGATACAAATTCAACTTTTCCTTACAATTTGTTATCTCTGACATTCATCATGCCAACACACACACACTGATACACAAGGAAACTCACACACTGGTTTGAATTATGAATAGATTTGTTTTCTCAAGTCTACTCAATAGATATTGACTGGTTGTATGTAATCTTCTATTTAAAGTAAATCAGTAACAATTATTTGCATACAATCATCTGGACAGTGTGATCAAAAGTAGATTTATCAGAGGAAATAAAGAGTTAAAAAGTGGGAATTGGATGATTTTTATAATTTTTTTCTCAGAGAGAGAAATGTAAACAGATCTAACCACTACCATATTTTTGTAATCTGTTTATTTGGGTATTTATACGAACAATATGTAGTTGTGTATTCAGCTTGTGCAATCAAATGACACGGTCTTCATTCAGGACAACAACAAACATATTATATAAAATGCCAGACAGCTCAGTTTTCAATGTCATGTGTTGTCAATCTTTGCAAGTGTGTGTGTGGTAGAGGGAGGGAGGATGACAACAGATGGATTCAACTTCACTAAAGATCCACTTGTAACACTGGAAAAATTATATGCTGCTGTGTTACGTTGCATGTTGGTATGCAATAACAAATTATAGCATTTCATTAGAGATTGAAATGCAATAATTTGTACATAAACAAACTTTCATTTGCAACACTGAAAATGTAGGAATGCAACAACAATTTACTGGCAAAACCATATGCTGACTAATTGAGATATATACTTATGACTTATATTGAGACTTGTAAACGTTTCATTTCAAGCAAAATGACAATCCCTGTTGCCATTTGGCCTGCAACAACTAACTAAGTTTTTATATTTAAACATTTTCATATGTATTACCATTATATTATATATAAATATAAGAATAGTAGATTCAAATTGATGAACATTTTGACTTCTGCAAAACAATTTCAAAACAGCATGCATTTATAAGAACAGTAATTTTTAAATAAGAAATAAAGAGCATCTCTAATCCTTCATAATAAGAATAAAATTATCTGATTACAGTAACATTATCTTATTAATTGATTAGTTTATTAATTTATCCATTTATTCATTCAAAATCGCAAACTTTCTTGAGTAGGTACTTGTTTTGAATAAGTATTACTTCGCAACCGTTAAATTTGTATAAATGTGTGTAGTATGAATATAATCCGGATGTACTACATTCGCCATGTTGTCAGTTGCTTCGCTTTGCGTGTCGAAATGAACTTTATGCTTTTATCAAGCTTTTTCAAGTTGCCCCTTCAGAACTGCAGCCTTTTGATTGACTTGTATCTCCATTCACCTATTCAAAAGGCGGCAGAGAAAAAGAAGAGGAAGAAAGAAAGCATACAAAATAGTACTGTCCCCCTTGACCTTCAGCTATATTGGTGAATGTACTGAAGATATAACATAAAATGATGAAAGGGACGGTAAAAGAAGAAAACGACTTCAGTTTAAACTTGGTCAAAACTCCTTTGTCGCGTTTCTATTTTTCACAAACACATGTCTTTTCCTAATTCCTTTATGCATATAGCATGTTCTCTTTGTCATAATTGGCAGATTCAAGCAGTCACTCGGCTTCAAGAATTACTTGACCTTGAATGGAAGAGACACAACAATCAGTTGTATACAATCGGGACATTCGGCAGCATTTATTGTGGGTTTGGCCCTATTTGTTACAACAGAAGGCCTTTCACAGTTGGGCTCATATGCGTATGTGTGAGAGTGGCTCTCTCCCTCTTGGTTAGATTATACTTACGTTTCTTCTTAGCACTTAGTCGTGTGGCTGGCTGACTTGTTTAAAAAATTGCACGGCATTAAAAACAAATATTCAATCATGGTCCGCATCGCAAACGATTATGGCAAGAGTTCGGGGCGAGTCTCGTCAAGATAATTAGTTGCATCACTCATATGCACGGGACGGCCCCTTCTGAATTTGCATGTGGTCTGCGCACACACAGCAGGCTAAAACTGCCATTTCATTCTTCTCAGAGCGAATTCACCTTGAGTAATGGGCTGGATAATACCAGCTGCTAATCAATATGAATTAGTGCATATGTGATTCTGCTCTCTGATTGGCCACATCATAATTAGTCAGGTTTTTGTGCAAGAAAAGATAAGCCAGGGGGAAAAAAGGACACATGATAGTAAGTTAAAATCATTTTTAATAGTATTTTTAATTTTAATAGTATTTTTAATTAATTGATTATATTTTTATTTAAATTATTTAATTAAATACAGAGTATCAATATAGTACAGTAAATATGGAGTATACATTCTTAAATTAATAAAAGTATACATTTTTTAACTAAATATAAGTGTCAATATAGTAGTTATATTATAGACTGACCAACCAGAATGAAATATAATAATAATAATACAACTTTATATATTATTTACAAAATTACTCTTTTTCCTTCAATCCCTCCCTTCTCTCTTTATGAAATCTCTCATTTCTGTGAACTCCCTTTGAGATTACTACGATTCAGACCTGAAATGCTGGGGTCAGAGAAGGCGATTGAAGCCCGTCATTTTTCTGGGTCTGGAGAATGTTACAGTCCCAGAACAGGCCTGTCATGTTAAGAGTTCACCCTCTTTGCCAATCGCTACTTTTCCTCTCGCCATAATTTAGGACAGATTTTTAAAGCTCAGCTTTATATAAACACACTGCCATTTGAAAATACACACACATAATATGCACAAACCCAAATATACATGTACATCATCTTAGCTGGCCAATCAGCCCTTACAAAGATACTTCGTTTTTTGGTGTTGGATCAATAAATAATCCGACTCACTGGTTTTGTCGAAACTCTGGGTTACGTTGTCGCTGTGGGTCGAGGAGCTGCTGGAGTGGCTGGTGGTGACCGTGTGCCCATCCAAAACAATTGGCACTGGAGAGCTGCCCGGCCGAGAACTGCCCACTGAACTGGAGGGCCTGGAACTGGCGCAGTTCTGTGAAAAAGGAAGGGAAGACACACAGAGGATCAGTACAGAGATCACCAGTGAAAATGCCTCTATTGTGCATTTTTCTAATTATTATATATTTGTTGATTATAATCATCAGCACTAATTTGAGTGAAAAGTAAAAAATAAACAACTTTTTTTAACTCTCCTGATCAGAGAGAGTTGAAAGCAGTTTTCTTGCTTTCATTATTCATTGTGGATTACATAACACTTAGTAAAAAGACCGATTAAAGAAATTGAGGAATAACAACAGGAACTAATGTTAAATATTGAAAAAAGTAAAAGTTGACAGCCAAGAAGTCATGCCTTACACACCCAAAAAGTACAAGCCGAATTCCGGAAAAGTTGGGACGCTTTTTAAATTTGAATTAAATGAAAACTAAAAGACTTTAAAATCACACAATAGAACATAGATAACATAGCAAATGTTTAAACAGAGAAATGTGACACTTTTATCCACTAAATTAGCTCATTTCAAATTTGATGCCTGCTACAGGTCTCAAAAAATTTGGGACGGGGGCAACAAATGGCTGAAAAAGCAAGACATTTTGAAAAGATTCAGCTGGGAGAACATCTAGCAACTAATTAATTTCATTTATATCAGGTCTGTAACATGATTAGCTATAAAAGGGATGTCTTAGAGAGGCAGAGTCTCTCAGAAGTAAAGATGGGCACATGCTCTCCAATCTGTGAAAGACTGCGTAAAAAGATTTTGGAATATTTTAAAAACAATGTTCCTCATCGTCAAATTGCAAATCTCATCATCTACAGTGCATAACATCATCAAAAGATTCAGAGAAACTGGAAAAAATCTCTCTGCGTAAGGGACAAGGCCGAAGACTTTTATTGGATGCCCATGGTCTTCAGGTCCTCAGACGACACTGCATCACTCATCGGCATGATTGTTTCAATGACATTACTAAATGGGCCAAGGAATACTTCCAGAAATCACTGTCGGTAAACACAATCCACCGTGCCATCTGCAGATGCCAACAAAAGCTCTATCATGCAAAAAGGAAGCCATATGTGAACATGGTCCAGAAGCGCCGTTGTGTCCTGTGGGCCAAGGCTCATTTAAAATGGACTATTTAAAAGTGGAATAGTGTTCTATGATCAGACGAGTCCAAATTTGACATTCTTGTTGGAAATCACGGACGCCGTGTCCTCGGGGCTAAAGAGGAGGGAGACCCTCCAGCGTGTTATCAGTGGTCAGTTCAAAAGCCAGCATCTCTGATGGTATGGGGGTGCATAAGTGCATACGGTATGGGTAGCTTGCATGTTTTGGTAGGCTCTATGAATGCTGAAAGGTATATAAAGGTTTTAGAGCAACATATGCTCCAGACGACATCTATTTCAGGGAAGGCCTTGTGTATTTCAGCAGGACAATGCAAAACCACATACTGCAGCTATTACAACAGCATGGCTTTGTCGTAGAAGAGTCCGGGTGCTGAATTGGCCTGCTTGCAGTCCAGATCTTTCACCTACAGAGAACATTTGGCGCATCATTACACGAAAAATACGTCAAAGACGACCACAAACTCTTCAGCAGCTGGAAATCTATATAAGGCAAGAATGGGACCAAATTCCAACACCAAAACTCCAGCAACTCATAACCTCGATGCCCAGACGTCTTCAAACTGTTTTGAAAAGAAGAGGAAATGCTACACCATGGTAAACATGCCCCCATCCCAACTATTTTGAGACCTGTAACAGGAATCAAATTTGAAATAAGCTTATTTTGTGCATAAAATTGTAAAAATTTCCCAGTTTAAACATTTGACATGTTATCTATGTTCTATTGTGAATAAAATATTGGCTCATGTGATTTAATCTTTTAGTTTTAATTTAATTCAAATTTAAAAAGCGTCCCAACTTTTCCGGAATTCGGGTTGTACACAGACATGTATGGAAGAACCGTAAAATAAATACACATAAAAGTCTCACAGGAATGTAAACTAGAACTGACATAAAAACCCACAGCCTTACCCCTCATATCACACAATAACATATAATGGGCTTTGACATGCAGCCCTGGTTAAGAAGGCTTCTGAAGATGTGTATTTTTTCCTCAGAAAGAAGATAATGCATAACCTAACACTATATCAGCATTTAAAATCATACGTGTAAACGTTTTACAACAGGAAATGCACATATATGTAGTACAGATCTCTCTCTTCTCCATCCTATATCTTGTCAAAACTTGAATTAGGATCAAAAAACTAATCTGCTTCCAATTTATATCTATATTTCAGGGCTGTCAGGGATCCAGACCCTGCTAGTATCGCAGGACGTTCGTTTTTCATTTGGCCGGTGCAACTGACAGCTTTATTTTTCTCAAGCAATCTGCCACAGTATGTACAAGTGTGAGGTCACACGGGTCAGTCGACAGTTGGAATGAAGCGCCCTGGCAACACTGGTCTGGCTCATGAATAAACAAGAACGACAAGTACGGAAACTATAGTGGGAAGAAGAGAGCGAGAGAGGTGTTTAATAAGCCGCTACATAAGTTTAGCAAATGGGGCTTTAATATCATGCTGTATATTCATTATCTGCCATTTAGTAACTATTTCATGCACACTGGAGATGTGAAAGACCTGTATAATTACTAGACTCAATGAATCATCATTTCAAATAATAATTTATTATTAATAACAATAACTGTCTAGAGCAAATTAATCAAGATCTACCATATTCACAGGCCCAATTTAAAGCTGAAGTGTGTGATATTTTCACCATTACCATCAAAATAATTGGATTTCTAAATTGGGATGGATGGATGGATGGACGGATGGACGGACGGAGGGATGGATGGATGGAATGGATGATAGCTAGATAGAGGGAGGGATGGATGGATGGAGGGATGGATGAATGGGTGGAATGGATTGATGGCTGGATTGATGGATGGATGGATGGATGGATGGACGGACGGACGGACGGACGGACGGACGGACGGACGGACGGACGGACAGACAGTTGTCTGACACACTTTTGCTAAGAATTGCTAAAGTGTTCTGGGTTGTTGCTAGGATGTTCTGAGTGGTTGCTATGATAGTGCTAAGGTGCTCTAGTTGGTTTCCAGGGCATTCTGGGTGGTTGCTATGGTGGTCTTGAACAAACTGTTACAGAAATAAACATTAGATTACTCTACGATGAGTTGAAAAAACTTAAGGATTCCCTCAGGGAAAAACAAACAAACAAACAAACATCCATCTACAGTACATCTTGTAGGTTATTACTAATATATTGGAAGTCAGTACATTCCCTGACCACTGCTCTAATCCAATAAAGAAGAGTACATTTTCCTTTCCCATTCTGGACCCCGTCCAGCACCAAAGCTATTCAGCGCGATACAGTATATCACTTCTAGATTTATGACGCAAAACGGCATAAGCTAAAAAACCATCCGCCACACGCAGCCAGCGAATCTCATCGCGTGGACTTTGAAAATTGGAAAATTGCCCAGAGAGCGCTAAAGGGTCCCACTGCTAATACGACCCGCTAAGATTTATCAGCTGCTACCTGGCACTCGCGTTTGGGGCCACAGTCGTTTTTTACAAGTCCCAGTCTTAACGGTGTCGGGCCTGTCAGGGGGGTCAAAGGGAAGAGGGAGGGGGGCCATATTCTAAAATCAATCCGCCTTTAGAAATTGTCTCATTCCCTTCTCAATGACCTGGTGGCACTGCAAGGGCCGAGCGGGACAAACTGCCGTAGGCCATAAACCGTGACAAGCCCGGAGGAGAGTTAATGTGGCCATTCATAGAGGAACCGTTCGTAGTGTCGGTGGAGGTGAGGTGGGGTGGTGCACCGATGGGGGGGGGGGTGTCTATTAACTACTTTTAAACCGCTTTGGTGAAGCTAAGTGATCTCCGTCAACAGCAGCCTCGCGTATAAATACTGTCCCGACAGTTTAATGTGAAGGGGCGAGTTTGCACAGGATTAGAAACATGTAACCCAGGGCTGCTGCTTGACATTGGCTGGATTGAGGTGGCCTGAGTGGGTGTGTGAAACAGTGCCGGGGGGCGAAACATGCTCAAAACGCACTCTACGTTATGACATTTGCACTATATAAAGAAACCCTCTGGTATTCGAGAAAACATGCAAGCTGGGAGAACTTACGGAGAAATTTAAGGCTTTTCTTCTTTCTTTGATTCTGTTGATTGTGTTTCGAACCTGTGGATAACAAGGAGGGGGTGGATGGTTAAAATGTCATGACTCAATACTAAACACTTAATACAAAACACTTTGCGCTCGCATGAGTCTTCTTGGCCCCGGGAAGGTGAAATTCAATCCGAACTGGGAATAGAGAAAGCAAATAGCCGCCATTGCATAAAAGTCAATGAGTGCCGCAGACCAAAATGTTCCAGTTTGTCACATGTAATGGGTTCAGAATGTGACACGTAGAGTGGGCAAAGTAAGGAGAGCGTCTTAACCTCTCATCCGTCACAAACCACAGGGGGCCGTGGAAATGAAGCGATAGAGGAAACGTCCACCCTTGCAGAACAAATTACATTTGGACTGTGTGAGAAAACTGGGATGTTGGGCAATGCATGTAGAATGACACACACAGTACAATAAACTTGCACTGACGCGAGTCGATTACTCGTAAATACACATCAAATTTAAAGCCTTTTTTCTAGCATCACGTTTATGATGTCACAGTATCACTCAATTGCTAAACTTAAAAATGCCTTTTATGGGGGGGGGGCATATATATGTACATATATAGAACATATATTCTATGTGGAACTTTCACTGTTGCAAATTAATTATATTAAAATGTATTAACATAAAGAATGCAATATATACACATACAAACACACACACACACACACACACACACACACACACACACACACATACACACACACATATATATATATATAAAAAATGCAAAATGTATGAATAAAGTAATACAACTACAACATTGATTTTTTAAAGTAAAATATACAATTAATTCAAAAAATGATATATTATATTTATTTTAATACAAAAAGGTTATAAATTTAACATGTTACAAACCTATATTACACATTATGCTATACAGTATGTTATTTTACAAACTAGGAGTCATTGTGTGTGTATATAGTTTAATCTACATTTTCTGTATGACAATATTCCTCACATTTTACAATCCAATCCAGCTGTTTCCTGGCCTGCTAGATATTATTTTCCAGCCTAGCTGTCAGCGACCGGAAAAAAAGCGGCACAAGCGCCAGCTCTATGCTGGTGAATATGCATTAGCTCTTATGACTTCATTAGGCTCTGCTGTTGTCATAAATTATTGCTGCCATGCAGATATACACACACTGGCTTGTTTTGAATGGACATTATCACTGTGACGACAGAGTTAATGAAGAGAACTGAAAAGCTCTGACAGCTCGGAGTCAGTAATATGTCAGATTTGCAAACAGACACAATTTTCTCCCTCTCTCACGCTTTCTTTTCAGCAAATCGAGTGTGCTGTAGCTTTCACGAATAGAACTAAGAAATCAAATCACTTTATTCCAGGTAAAATCATAGAAAGCTGTTTGACGAAAGAGCATTTCCAGCAACTGGAGGAACTGGTTTGAAGATGGTGCTCTTAAAAGCAGTTTAGCTGTTTTCATCTCAAGGTTTTAAAGTGATGTAGCCCTAATTTTCAATACAAAAATACATTAGATAAAATTTCCATATGAAAGCAATGCAAATGGACACATTTGCTAAAGAAAAGAAAAAGCAAAGGTCGTAAAACAGGGATGACTATTATTAAATAAAAACAGAGCAAATTATATAAATATTTTTTTAATGATCAAAGCGGTCAGTTTTAATTTGTTCTTGGGGTGGGATATGCTGAATATAAAAAAAACTCAAAGAGAAATTAGAAAGGGAAATTATCATCACATTGAATTGCAACTCCTGTTATTAAGCAGGAGAACACAAAACAATTTCCTGTTCAACAAATCACTACATAACTGACATGGTATCTAAAGTATTCTCATGTCTTAACTAATGGCTCATGCACATTGGGAATAAATGGCATGTTATGTGAATCTATCTACTGTATCTCTCTCTCTCGCTCTCTCTCGAATGGCTGATTTTACATATTCTCGCTTGTATGTTTCTTTTGAGATAATCAACTGTACAGACGTGTGAAACCGATTTTTTATTTTTTTTGTCTCAGGAGAAGCGGGAATTTCTTTAAATCAGAGCAGACAGGGTTGATCGTTTCACTTTGGCCTCTTCTTCCGCTCTTTAAATATTCTGGGGACTTTTTTAGTCTGTGTATACAAACACTTTGATCATTCTCCTCAATTTTTCAATTATATGAGAATTTCCTTTGTGGTGTCAGATGGTGAAACTTAATCTGCTATTGTTTTTGTCATTTAACTGCACAAAGGGAACAAGGTAAATTCGCAAAAAAAGAAGAAGAAAAGCACAGATTATTACATTCTATATTTACAAAACCCCCTTTGAAAAAAAGTGTAAAGCAGACACGAGCTGCTCACAAATTGTGAAGACCTCTGGGTCAAGGAGAGCCGGGGGTTGGAAAATAGATTCCGACGTACTAAAAAAGCCTGTTAAGCAAGAATGCAGCGATGATTTATTTTACAATGCGGAGAGGGTCACCGGCGAGTCTCTGCTGTGTCAATACGGGGCCCGCTCTCAGGGCCATCTCCTTACACCTCTTTTGTAGGCATTGAAAAGGTAGAAGCAAAGGTAGACAAAAGGCAGGGGAGCTCCATCAGTACTCATGGTGGAGATGAAGAAAGGAGAGGAGGAAAACAGAAGCTGAGGTCTAAGGCCTGCAAACTCCACTTATCCATGTGCTAAGAGTGAGGTAAGACAGTTTGGTCTGCTATTTTTGAAATATTATGTTAACATTTCAAATGACAATTATTAAAATAATATTAATTGATGAAATTAGTATTTTTGTATTATAATAATAAATAAATGAATAATTAATGAAGGAACTTTCCTGCCATCGGAGCAATTCAAACTTGACAAACCACTTTTAATTTTTTGTCCACTATCAGCTCAGCCCACCTGATACTGCAGCAACACACTTCATCAAACTACATTTGATGGGAGCAGAGAGCACAAAACATGGGACGTTTTTTTAGATAGATGACAGACAGACAGACAGACGGACGGACAGACAGACAGACAGACACACAGACAGACAGACGGGACAGACGGACAGACAGACGGACAGACAGACGGACAGATAGACGGACAGACAGACAGACGGACACACAGACGGACAGACAGACAGACGGACAGACAGACAGACGGACAGACAGCGGACGGACAGACAGACGGACGGCCAGACGGACGGACAGATAGACGGACAGACAGACGGACAGACGGACGGACAGACGGACGGACAGACGGACGGACAGACGGACGGACAGACAGACAGACGGACAGACAGACAGACAGACAGACAGACAGACAGACAGACAGACAGACAGACAGACAGACAGACAGACGGACAGACAGACGGACGGACAGACGGACAGATAGATGGACAGACGGACAGACGGAAAGACGGATAGACAGATAGATGGACCAACAGATAGACGGACAGACAGATAAATGGATGCCTTGTTCGCATTTGAATTTGAATTCCAAGACGACAATTTAGAACAAATTCGCCTCATCCTCAATTCATAGAACTTGTGTTTAGTTCTCCACTCTTCAGAAGAGCATCTAAATGGTAATAGCAATTCTGCAGGTAAATTTCCCCCCGATCTTCCTGCCATCCTGCATACATACCCATTTCTCCCTGTGCCTCTGAGTCTGAACCGGCGGAGAGCTCTAATGTCAGAATGTTAAATGGAAGACCATGAGTTTAAAAACTTAAAGAGGCAGTGAAATATTGGCCAATGTGGTTGAGGGATGACTGGCTCTTTACTCCGGGTGTCAGTGTTTAATGGTGGGACTGGATGCATATAAGTTAGCCCAAGCATGAAGGGCAGTGGGACGCTCATGTGGAAAAAAAAGAAAGAGTCTCGCTTTCAATCCGCCACCCCCTAACCTTCCTTTGGTGGGGTGGGGGTCCCATCAGAAACATCATGTAATTTCTCTCACTCACTCAGTCAGCCTTGAGATGCACTGCGGACTTACCTCAGTGTTGTACACTCCATATATCAGGAAGATGAAGAGACCCTGCAAAAGAAAAAAGAAAGAAGTTGTTAGGAATCTTTTCTTTTTTTATTCAAGCTACTGGAATTATTTTAACAACAAAGAACAGTATGAAAAGCATTTCTGAAACCAGTCTGAACGATGGGGACTGATATGCGTAACCCTGCACGCAATTTCAGCCCAAGGTTACCGAAGCCTATTCTTCACTCCAAATCATCCAAACAAAGGGCTTAGTATGGAAGAAAGCAAAAGAAAAGGAAAAAAAAAAACAATACAAGTTAACAAAACAATTTGAAAGAAGCATGAATGGGCTGCCCTTGGATGTACAGAAGGGGACATAAAAATGGCCATTTTTGACTATTCAGTACGAGTTGTGCATCTTTAGGTCTGGAAAGCAAAAGAAAGAGGACGAGTGAACAAACTGAAAGTTTAGATATTCCAAGACCAGAAAATGTAGTGCATGCATGAACTGCCCTTGAGAAAAAAAAGTGGCAGTTTTTCTTTATTTTCTATGGTTGTATGTATTAAATATACAAGTTGAACATCTTAAGGAAGAAAATTAAAAGTTGCATTAACTTTAGGTCAACATTTTCTCTGCTTCATTTTGCTATCATGACTGAAAATGTTCTTTGGAATATACATGCTAAAAGTATGCCAAAGTCTAATGCTTTCTAGCAATACTGTACAATACTGTAACTTCTAAAATGCAGTCTATATTCATTCTGAAGAAATTTAACCCCAAAGTCTTGCAATTACCAGCAGAATTCATGCCTCCTAAAAAAAACGAATTCAAATGTAATTTCAAAATATCTGTAACAGATAATTGCCATATTTTGCTCTGCGAGCTTATTATTATCTGTCGTATCTGACACCTGTGATAGAGTGACATCAATCAAGCAAGAGTTTGGAACGTCCAATTTGCCACAGCTGGATCATAATGCATCATCATTGGAGGTCTGTTCTAGATGTCCACTATGTTGCCTGTGATGCCAGCCCTCTTCATTTCACAGATCTCCCATCGGGCCATGCTACGCCATCAACTACTGTTAAAGTGCAGTGACATCTACCATAAAATAAGAGAAAATGTTTTTTTGTATGCCAGTCTATGAAAATAAAAATGGCAAATATAAATGAAATTCTACAGCTGACATTGTCATATTAAAATCATGTTTGTTTTGACATAAATGTAACTAGTATGATGTTAACTTAAGACAGTATGATGTTGTACAGACTATATATGCCTAACAGAAAAGGTATTATTATTATTATTTGAATAAATCTTTATTATTATTAAAATAAAGATTTATATGGATTTTTCTATTTAAACAAAGTCAATATTATTTAAATAATAATAATAATACATATTTATTTTAATAATAATAAAGATGTATTTAAATGATAACTTAAGACAGTATGTTGTTGAACCGACTATATATGCCTTACAGAAAAGGTATTATTATTTAAATAAATATTTATTATTATTAAAATAATATTTAATTTGTTTAAATAGAAAAATCTATATAAAAAAATCTTTATTTTAATAAAATATATACTTTTCTGTGAGGCATATATAGTCATATACTATATATACTATACTATAATATATAAATAATATATAATATTATGTTGTGTTAAAATAAATAAAGAAAATTTTGTAATTTAACAAAATATAATTTAAATAAATATTCAGGTAAATAAATATGGGTTTTTCCTGCATAGAGAATTACGAGGCGGCCGTGTCCGTCAAATTTCGTGCCGTCTCCGGCTTTCAACAAGAAACTCAGACAAGCAGTCACATGCTCAGATAGCACTTTCCCACCGACACGGTTCCATTGTGGGTTTCCTGCCTGTGTTTATTCTTGAACCGTTCCACCCATTTACACTGCAGAAAAGGCGGTTCCGGGAGAGACCGGTTTAAAGGCCCTTGCACACTGAGTCAGAAATGTTCGTATGCGTCTTTTCGTATTTGTGATTCGGTGGCTCTGAATTGTCAAAACATCATTCAAACACCATTCAAAATGCTTGCTACGGATGCGAAAAACGCAGAAAAGCGAACCCGATCCGATTTTTTTTATGATGGACGAAAGTTTCAGAGGCAGTGTGCAAGCGTAATTGACATAACGTGAGGTCGTATTTATTTTTTAACGTGAGGAAAACTTCGGACACGAATTTCGGACTCAGTGTGCAAGGGCCTCAACTCCGGCCCTAAAACCTGCTGGTCTCGAACAGAGCTGGGGCTCAGGACATTTGCGAGAGCACACGAAAGTAATGCGCAGATCATGGATCATTTCCTCAAAGTTACACTGTGTGGGATTTTCTCCCATCTAGCGGTGCAATTGTATATGACTACCAACTGAATATTACTTTCTAGGTGTGTTAATGTGTTAATTTTAATAAACACACGGAACTCTCATTTCACGGTAAAACGCAATGAACATGCGTCACTCTTTTACTTTAGTTTTCAACAACCTTCAAG
This sequence comes from Meda fulgida, assembly GCA_030578275.1. Lineage (NCBI taxonomy): Eukaryota > Metazoa > Chordata > Actinopteri > Cypriniformes > Leuciscidae > Meda > Meda fulgida. The sequence continues at coordinate 7,142,555 of CM060637.1, forward strand.
GAAAACATCCTTCGAAGCCTCCTAGTGGTCATTATATAAAACACAAAGGAAAAAACATACATGTGTACATTTTCAGTTAAAGCTGTTAAATATTAAGCAATAGCTCAAGCTTAACAGAAATGATACTCATACGAGTATTTTCTAACATGATAAAATGAAACAGGTTGAAGGGAGTAAAGTCTGTGTTTAGGCTATTCAAGAAATGTAATTTTGCCAAAGAAGAACTAAATGTTAATTTAAAGCGGCCTATTTCAGTGTAATATGTTACCATATTATCACGCTTAACACTGTGAATCTGAATAATTGTAATGTGGCGATCAGAAGCATATATCTAAATCAGAGAAAATCAGGTTCGGGTTGTTGGCGGGTGGTTTATTTTTAACAGCGGGTTCAGGTGACATTAGAGCTGCATTTCATGCACATGAGTCCCTTTTAAAGTTCCGGTAAAGTCAATGCACAGACCTTTACTTTGTTCAATTTGCACGCTGAACATGCTCTTAATTTTGAACTCTGGAAGTGTACACGATTAATGAATTTATCTTTAACATGTACTTTTAACATGGGTCACCGTAGAGAGACCAGGGTCCACCCACTGTTCTAAATACAAAAAATAGATAGGTAAAATTGGTACTTTTACTGCTTGTAAAAAGTGTTTTCTTCAGCCATGATAAAGTTTTTTTTTTTTTTACGAAATCCACGTCATTTTGAGCTAAACATTCATTTTAATAATAGTTATTTAATATTCTATCATTTAAAATTGTATATGAATACATTTAGAATATGATTTATTATCAATAAACAGTATACAATATAATAATAATAATAATATGCTAAAATAAATGAATGAATAAATAAATGTGTGGAGCTAAAAATCATTTAAAAAATAAATCTGGTTTTAAACTTTAAACAAACGTCTTCCCTTTATAATCATGTGGAATACTATTATTTATTTTATCATTTAAATAAATATTTATCTTAATAATAAATTATGTTAAAATAAATAAATAAATAGATAGTTAAATATGTATTCATGATTTAACTAAACATTCATTTTTATAATAATTGTTATTCAATATAATATTTTATTACATACAATTATGTTATTATTATTACTATTTGTATTATCTATATAATTTAATAAATGATTATTAATAAATGTTCTAATAAATAAATGTGTGGACCTGGTCAATTATGTTTTAAAGTGAAACATTTTTAACATTGTTTCAAAGTTAAATCCAGTTTTAAACTTTCTAAACCAAAGTATTCCCTTTATAATCCTGTGTAATCTAACTGCACTCCAGTACCCATGACTCCTCTAAGGAATCAATACCCAGTGATAGCGGGGGGTAAAAGACAACGCGGCACACATCCCATTGTTTTGCATTAGACTGTCAATTTTCTATTTAGTATTGCAAATGAATTATCATGTTTTTGATCATGGGCCTTATTTGCGTTTAATCATCCATTGTGTTCTGAACAAAGTGGGAAAAACATCCCTTGCATATTATGAAAAATGATCAATTAGAATATAATTGAGTTAAAAATAAAATGGCACCAAAACAATAACGACGGATTGTTTAAAAAGTTAATTCATTAATGTCGAGCTAAAAACAAACACGAAAAAATGGAGCACATTTAAATGCATTGTATTTTTGGGGGGTTTCGGGTGGGGGGATAAAAAAACGCATTTCTTTTGAACTCAGCTCTAAAATGGTGGAAATGTATGCAAAGGGATTGTATTGCTATACATCAAACAAAAAGCATAAATTATCTAACGAAACTAATTAGGGAACAATTCTGTTGTTTAAAAACAGAACGCAGTCGGAACTAGTGAATGCTGTGTTCCCAAAAACACGCGGCACCCCAGAGGACACATTGCATTGGGAAGTGTGATTTCATCCGAATAATCAGGACATGCTCATTCGGAGATACAGATGGAATCAATAACACAATCTAAAAATGCATTTTCACAAATAAAGGAACTGAAGTATTTTTGTTGAGGTCACTCTTCCCTGTGCCATTCTGTGTCAAACGCAGATAAATCCTTCTCAAAATTGTGAGCGAGAGCGAACGCACTGTACTCCCGAGGAGAAGAAAGGCCCTTGCTCCTCATTACCTGTGACAAGACACAGGAATTCACTTTGCTTTTCATTTAGGGGCTTCACGTCCCCTTTTATGGATGTCTGCCTTCACGCTTTTACTTACTTCGCCTCGCCAGCTGCCACATAATAAATGATTATAAATTTTCACAGATGACCAGCTCGTCTTTTTTATCCGTTCCCCTAATGCACAAAAAGTTAGGGGGCGACCAGGTACAAAAATTTTCTCCGCAAAACCCTTTTTTGTCTTTATTTATGACGTTGTCCTTGGTAAGGGAAATTTCAATGTACTGAAATGAAAACTATGATTAAAGGGACACAGTGTATGGGCAGAGAGAATGGGGCAGCTCTCCATCTCTGAGCTGTTTTATATATATATGATGCTGGGTGACACTACTTGAGGAACAAATGGTGGTGACCGGATGGAAGGATGGAGCGACATCAATGGTTTCTGGGGGGGGCATTGAACAATGTCCATGGCATCTGATTTTAGTAAGCAGTAATGGAAGGAAACAGTATCTATCTAGCCGACTAATTTATCCATGGAAAACACTTTTACGAAATGAGAAGTGTTTGAGCAGGACCAGCCCTTTACTGTTCGGGTTTGGAACCAATTTCTCAATTTAGGGAATTGCGCGGGTGACTTTGATGACGACATGAGGGGTATCATGTGTGTGTGTGTGTGTGTGTGTGTGTGTGTGTGGAGTTGAAGGCTAGGTTGGGGTTACGCTCAGGGCAATCTTAAACAGAGGCTTGCTAGCTTGGTGCGACACATGCACAGCAACCCACAATTACACCAGCAAACCAGATGACTGTCAGCATCTGCTTTGGGTGAAAGGACTCTTATGTGTGTGTGAGCATCCATTACAGCAGAAGCAGAGATTTTAAATAAATTATAATTTATAAGTTTTATATATATTTATATTGAAAATGAAATAAATAACAAATATATAGATCATATACAGATAAGTGTGTATACAGTGAAATCAATTATTTAATCAGAATATACAGTAATAATTATTTGTTAACTATTTGTTATATAAATAAATTATATAAAAAGCACTGTATACAGTATATACACACACATAAATATGCATATATTATATTAATATATATTATGTGAAAAGAAATTTATAAATTATTAAATTAATTCACTGTACACACACTTATATGATGTATGTAATAATATATATCAAATAAAAAAATAACAAAACTACATGAGTACATATCTAATTAAAATATTTGTTTAATATAAATAATTGTGTACATAATAATAATTAGTATAGTATTATAAGAATTATATATAGTAGTTATAATTAGTAATATATCATGTATATATAAAAATCATGAATAATTGATTTCTAGATATAAACACTTACATTGTTTATGTAATAATTATATATAAAATAAAACTGTTGTTTTTATATAATTTTATGTATATACACATTTTTAAAAATTGTAAATAAATTATTTAAAAAATCATTGTACGTACATGTATCTATCTATCTATCCATCCATCTATCTGTCTGTCTGTCTGTCTCTCTATAGGAAAAAAGTCTGTTTACATAAAATGTGTCTATATATATTATAAATATATATATATATATATATATATATATATATATATACACTGTATACACACACACATGTATTTATACATGTATATATTAGGGCTGGGCGATATGGCCTGAAAAAAAAAAATCAGATTTAGGACTTAAATTGATTTTTCCCCTTAAAATCAATCTGCAGATGACAAAGAAAATGTTCAAAACAAGTTTTAACTAAATTTCGTTTTGATTTTTCCCTTCTGAGATTCGATCTGAATTTCCCACTTGGGGTTAAAGTGCAATCAGAAACAACAAGCCAAAAAGACAAGATGGCAGACCCTGCCTTTGTAAACAGTGAAAATGTGACAACATAACATAATATAACGTAACATAACATAAAATGGGTGGATTGGGATTGGGGGGGGGGTGTAAAACAAAACAAAAAAAACAACCTTGCATCACAATAAGTGTATTGTTATTGTCAAAACATTTGATAACTAAACAGAATTGTATTAAGTTTAGTGACAACACAATGTTTACATGGTACAATGACTGGTATGCTACTGTTTTTTTATTATTGCTTGACACAAATTTCACAATTTCAATCCAATTCTTGTGATTTGATTCAGATCTTGATTTAAAATCGTTTCCTTTGGATAAATATTAGGTAGCCTACAGTAGATACGTTAATGTGTTAATTTTTCTCAACAAAAACAAAATCTCACCTAATTCTGTAAACATACAGAGCCCTGTCAGCTGGTATTATTATTAAAGGTTAAAAATAACATCTCAAATTAAATGTGCATTTTTTATAATAACAACGTTGTCATATTTGAATGATATAGGTAAAAATATAATAAATATGTAGGCTAATATAGTTATCATACTTAGCAAAACACTCCGCTCCTCTATGGTTAAATGGCTTTCCTGAGGTAAACGTAACGTTACGTGACATTGTTCTCCAGCTGTTTTATGGACCTCTTTTCGTGGTTAAAAAAAAAACACAGATCGATCGATTTTTTTTACATTTCGGTAAGTTGAACTGTAGTTATCTTTCTAATTGCCTATTGATCATTTGTGTTTATTTACTATTAACTAGTAGTAAAGACGAGTAACAGATGATTGGTTCACGTGCCGCTTGAACACAGATCTGTCACGTCACATTTACAAGCGCCAAAACTGTGTTTACAGCTTCAATTTTTTAATTAAATTGACAGAATCTGAGAGCTGCAAATTTGTTTCATATCAATAGTAACCTCTGTCTTGTCTGTCGGTGTCAGTGTCCTCTTTGCTTTGTGATTTTTCTCTGCGTGAGAGCGTGTAAAAAGTGACGCGTGAGTCTCACGGTGAATTCGTGAGTTGGCAGCCCTGCGGATTCAATTTGTGAGTGTTTTTGGCGCGTCTGCTTGTGCTGCCGCAGTCTCGTTCATATGACATGTTGTTTGTGTATCTCTATGGCAAACGCTGATCCCGTTCGGAACTACGGGAGCCCAGAGGGGAGCGTCGGCGGATGTTAAAGAGAAAACCAATTTTCATTCAAACAAATCGACGTACACTACACATTCGAGTTAACCGATAAAATCGATTTATCGCCCAGCCCTAATATACACTGTATATATATATATATATATATATATATATATATATATATATATATATATATATATACACACACACGAGTCCTTCTCAAAAAATTAGCATATTGTGATAAAGTTCATTATTTTCCATAATGTAATGATAAAAATTAAACTTTCATATGTTTTAGATTCATTGCACACCAACTGAAGTATTTCAGGTGTTTTATTGTTTTAATACTGATGATTTTGGCATACAGCTCATGATAACCCAAAATTCCTGTCTCAAAAAATTAGCATATCATGAAAAGGTTCTCTAAACTAGCTATTAAACTAATCATCTGAATCAACTAATTAACTCTAAACACCTGCAAAAGATTCCTGAGGTTTTTAAAAACTCCCAGCCTGTTTCATTACTCAAAATCGCAATCATGGGTAAGACTGCCGACCTGACTGCTGTCCAGAAGGCCATCATTGACACCCTCGAGCAAGAGGGTAAGACACAGAAAGAAATTTCTGAACAAATAGGCTGTTCCCAGAGTGCTGTATCAAGGCACCTCAGTGGGAAGTCTGTGGGAAGGAAAAAGTGTGGCAAAAAACACTGTCAAAATGAGAAGAGGTGACCGGACCCTGAGGAAGATTGTGGAGAAGGACCGATTCCAGACCTTGGGGGACCTGCGGAAGCAGTGGACTGAGTCTGGAGTAGAAACATCCAGAGCCACCGTGCACAGGCGTGTGCAGGAAATGGGCTACAGGTGCCGCATTCCCCAGGTCAAGCCACTTTTGAACCAGAAACAGCGGCAGAAGCGCCTGACCTGGGCTACAGAGAAGCAGCACTGGACTGTTGCTCAGTGGTTGCATGTCATTCGGAAATCAAGGTGCCAGAGTCTGGAGGAAGACTGGGGAGAAGGAAATGCCAAAATGCCTGAAGTCCAGTGTCAAGTACCCACAGTCAGTGATGGTCTGGGGTGCCATGTCAGCTGCTGGTGTTGCTCCACTGTGTTTTATCAAGGGCAGGGTCAATGCAGCTAGCTATCAGGAGATTTTGGAGCACTTCATGCTTCCATCTGCTGAAAAGCTTTATGGAGATGAAGATTTCATTTTTCAGCACGACCTGGCTCCTGCTCACAGTGCCAAAACCACTGGTAATTGGTTTACTGACCATAGTATTACTGTGCTCAATTGGCCTGCCAACTCTCCTGACCTGAACCCCATAGAGAATCTGTGGGATATTGTGAAGAGAAAGTTGAGAGACGCAAGACCCAGCACTCTGGATGAGCTTAAGGCCGCTCTCGAAGCATCCTGGGCCTCCAGAACACCTCAGCAGTGCCACAGGCTGATTGCCTCCATGCCACGCCGCATTGAAGCAGTCATTTCTGCAAAAGGATTCCCGACCAAGTATTGAGTGCATAACTGAACATAATTATTTGAAGGTTGACTCTTTTTTGTATTAAAAACACTTCTTTTATTGGTCGGATGAAATATGCTAATTTTTTGAGACAGGAATTTTGGGTTTTCATGAGCTGTATGCCAAAATCATCAGTATTAAAACAATAAAAGACCTGAAATATTTCAGTTGGTGAGCAATGAATCTAAAATATATGAAAGTTTAATTTTGATCATTACATTATGGAAAATAATGAACTTTATCACAATATGCTAATTTTTTGAGAAGGACCTGTATATATATATATATACACACACACGTGTGTGTGTGTGTGTGTGTGTGTGTGTGTGTTTATAATCTATCTATCCAATATATATATATATTAAAAGTGCAACCTCATGGTGCACATAATTGTGATGGCAGCTGATAACATTTTAGTGAATTCTTTCCAAGGTCAGCAAAAGTGCATCGCTAATGTCGTGCTTCAACAAATAAAGAATGACTATTCTGTAGCTAATGGAATATCAAATGTTCTGGACACCCATTCTGACTTTAATCTTGGTAGGATTACACACAGCAAACCAAAAGAAATGTCTCTTCTTGTCAAACTAAAGTTGACGTATCAATCTGGGTAGAGTCAAAGGATCCAGGCTTTCTCTGTTTGTGTCAGGCAGAACCTCCTGCATGTGGCAATAATTACAGAAATAGGAGACAGAAAACCTCTGGAAGAAAAGAAATCAGAGCGAGAGAGAAAAAGAAAGTTTTCACGCTTTTTTTTTTAAGAGACCTACTAATGTCTCTGACGCCCCCCAGAAAAACAGTTTAATTAAGTTGTATACACAACGTTTACTTTAAGTGCCAGCGGTCTTTTAAAAAAGGGCCAAATGTCAGCTTTGGGTTTTGACGCTGATGTACTGCAGAACCGGATCAAATTCGAAGACGTGTTCAGCTGTGTGGTGGGAATGTCAGAGAGGGTTCAAAACCAGGCCCAGCTGTGAAACACTGAGCGTGGCAGTTTTTTCCTTCAAGAGAATGTGATCGAAAGATTGAAAATCATGTTGACTTCCAAATGTTAGCCCTTATGAATCAGGGTAAAACATGTATAAAGACCCTCTTAAAGAAAATTACATTTGAGAACTACAGCAGAAGGGAAGATTATCAATGAATAATGAGTTTTTCATTGATAAAAAAGTCTAGTTCAGTCTAGCACTGATGTTGTCGCCTAATGCTTTGGACATTAAATGTGTAGCGATGTATTATGTATGCCTATAATCAGCTTTCCGTGCGTAACGGCCATTAAAGTTACATTGCCAAATAAAAACAATGTGAACTTGTACTTTTCGGATTTGATTTCACCCCTGGACTTTTTGACACATTAATTTGTAAATTTGAATTTGTAAAACTTGCCCCAAAAATTATACCAGTCAATGACAAAATAATTTTATACGATCTATCAACACAGCCAAACTTATTTCACATGCCTGCACAGGGTGGTCTGACTCGCTGTTGAAATAAAGAAAACTAAAGCACTGCCAGTCAGCTCTGAAAGTCCAGAAAGGTCCTGGAACGAGGTAGGACGGGGCAAACGGTTTCTGAAAGAGAGTGAGGAAGTGAGAAAAGGTCAAATAAAATGATATTGTTTGCCAGTGCTTGTCTGTGTGAAAGTCAATGCTATGATGGTAAAGTGTTCCAGGTTAGCAAAAAAGACAATGTTTAAGAATTGTAACGCTACTGGAGTGGAAGTCAATAGAGGATATGCATAAGGTGTCTGTATAATAGAATTTAGAGTATCTCTGGTTGTCAGGGTGTTGCCATGCGGTTCCGTCTTCTGATTTGTTTAAAACGTCTATTGTTGAGAGTGTAGAGATGTATGAAGCGCAGTTCACACAGAAGTCATTTTCAAACCAAGCAGTTTTCTGTTGGTCAACTTGAAAACGTTGTGAAATCTGTGGGAGGAAATTCTTCATCCTTCAGCGAAATTCCAGATCTTGTGGATTTCTATTGAAATTACTTGATTTTACTTGCGAACATTCTACTAAACTCTTGGAAGAAAAGTATAGACTTCAAATACAGTATAGAACCTTTTAGGGATTAATTAAAAAGCTTGTAAACATTCTAACCACTAGAAAACATTTAAATAACCCGGTAAACATGGCGGTTTTATGTAATCATTTATGATATTTCCCCTTATATAGAACCTTTTTGGCATAAAGGGATGTTCAAAATTGAGTCTTTTTTCTTGCCATTTATTTATTCATTTGCCTGTTTTTTCTGGTTATTGCATATGGTTATAAAATCAATTAATTAAAATCTTTAATTTTTATCATAAAAAGGTGGTCTATGAAAAATCCTAAAATTGGGATAATTAAATAAAAATCTACTAACATTTTAATCATAACTTTTACCTTTAAACTTAATCATTTGATAATGATAATTCAGTCACACTTTAGATTAGGGTCCAATTCTCAATATTAACTTAACTACGCCTTAATAAACTCCTACTTGCTGCTTATTAATACTTAGTTGTTAAGTTTAGGTATTAGGTTGGATCAAGGGATGTAGTCATGCTTATATTGTCATGCAGAATAAGGCATTAATATCTGCTTTATAAGTATTAATAAACAGTCACTATCCTTGTCATATGCATCCTATGAGCAACTAGTTAATAATGTGAATTGGACCCTAAACTAAACTGTTAACAATAACTCCATCAGTTAATTCCATTTTTATGATTCCACATTTTCTACATTGCAATGTGGAACTATTCCACCATTCTTGCCAAAGACTTTCCACCCAAATTTTATAAAAGTAAAACATAAAAGTGCATATAAAAGTAAAAGTGATTTGAGGCATCATGTCTACAGCACAAACTAACATTTATCGTTATTCTGTATTATATAAATTATTAAGTAAATATAATTCATGCGTAATTGAAAAAATTAAGTTATGTTGAATTGCCAAGGTTTTTTCAATTACGCATGAAGTTCATTACTCAATTTTTCAGGAAACAGGTTTTTCGTACTTTCTTTCACCACGTTGACCAACAGAAAGCTGCTTGGCCTGAAAGTGACTTCTGTGTGAGCTCTGCTTCATTCATCTACCACTATTGACAATAGACAATGGACTTTTTTTTACCAAGGAATTTCTGCCTGAAATTTTACAAATGTGGTCCAAAATGTAAGTGAAGGGGAGAGAGAAATGAGAAATGTAACGAGGAAGATTCAGTGTATATAAGGCCCTATCGAGGCAGGGAGGAGCTGAAAACGAGAAGGGATACCCACAGGCCACCCAGCAGCGAACAGACGAGGTAGAGAACGGCACAGGCAGTGTGAGGCAGTCAGGGGAGGCGGGGAGAGTTATTAACTTAGCCCTGAAAGCCCTTCTTAATATAGGGTCCGGCGGTGATAGCTAACAGAGCCTGGCAGAGGTGACAGCTCTTGGACCTGCTTGAGGAAATCCAATTGAGAAGCAGCCAAGAGGAACAACAAGCGCAAAACAGATGTTCCCTGCTATCGCAGAGCGCAACCGTGTATACAGCAGAAACACCCTCTCTGCTCTCAAATTGGATGCAGAAAAAAATAACAATTGGGATCATTACAACATCCATATTTCTGCGCCTTCCCAACCGCCTTTTACAAAGTCAAACGACAGGTTTAATATCTCGTTATACACTAAATGGATCTTCAGATGCATCTGAAGGTTAGTCATCACAAGAGCACATATTCAGTCTTGTGCAAGGTAGAAATTTAGGATGAAAATATGGTATTAAGCTATGTCAGAGGATAGTTTTCTAAGCAAATCCTCAAAGGCAAACTATTTTGTGTGCCTTATTCTCTACACCCATATGAAAGAGGAATTTTAAACCTGTAATGGACAAAAGAAATGAAAAATCTCATTGAATTGCATTGACAGCTTTATAAAGCTTTATCGAGTCTTCCTAGAAGTTGTTTGTCGTATTTTAATGTTGACAAGATACGTTCATTTGACTGAACTGATTGACTCAATCATCATGAACCAGTTTAAACAAACAAAATCATTTTGACAGTATTTTAGTTTTTTTAATAGCAAAATAAACACTGCAGTTCATCACAATGTTTTGACAGATATTGAGTTATGCATTTCAGAATATGTTCTTGTTTTACTGGTTGTATTTAGTGCAAATTTATTTGTTCGAGTTTAATGCCGTCACAAAAAGTGAGATCAAGAATCAAGAAATCACTTTTTTAAGATAAATAATAATTCATAATATTTATATAACTTATTATTTTAAATAATAAAATAGTAAATAATATATCTATATATATATAATTATTTCAATTCAATTAAATTGTATATATATATATATATATAATCTTCTTCAAAATGTTCATACAAAAGTTATAATTTAACATAAAATATTGAAATTCTTTATGCGTTTAAAAAAAAGAGTGAGAAAGAACAGGCTGGACACTTAGAAACCAAAGTAACTAAACACCAAAAGCTCATGGCACACATGTGTGAGAGTCGACAGAGAGAGAGTGAATGGTAAACAAATTCGCTTTTAAACAAGACAATTTCACATTGCATGCTTCGAAGGGCCAAGTCAAACATCCTTGCAGAAAATTGATACAAACTCTTAACACATGGGTCAAGCCACACTCTTTGAACTTGAGTAGAAAAGGAGGCACAGTGTGCCAAAAAACTGTTTAATTAAAAATACTTAGGCATCCAACAGACATTTCTGAGTGCCCCCGCTGTCAGAACGCATGAGACCGCCCTGCCAATCTCAGGCAAATTCTAATTACATACTTTCCACTGAAAGCTAGAAAAATGTCAGGCTTCAAACGGCTAAGAAGGAACAGCTGGGACTGAAAATCTGCTCGGACCCAGAACTCTCAGACACAAGCAGAAAATCTACTGTTTAAAAACACTGACGCTCAGTTCTGTGTTCAGTATCACGCACCTGCAATCATGCATTTGGGCATAATTTAATGTACTGTAAATAAGGTTATTTCAAGCTAAATGGTATTGCAGTTTTTTTACATAACAGATTTTATATTGCAACATGGAAATAAAGATTTGATCTATAAGAAAATCAATTCTCTTGCGCAATAAAAACCACATCTAGAGTAGAGACTACTTGGAAAGGGGGTGTCTGGGAGTCGTCTTGTTTTCTTCTTCAGATTTGAGTGGGCTGGGGGTTAATGGCATGTGCCCGAGTCGTGCCACATCCGGTTAAGACACTTTACACCAAGAGCATCAATCCTTATAACTCGGAGCGAACGTCACATGCGTTTAGGGTTGACCACGGCTCACGGCAGTCCTAAGTGAAAACGAATGGTAGTTCATTGACATGAGCACTTCATTCGTCTTCGTTTTCCAGTCTCTTTGTCTATTTCAGAGTCTGTGTTTCTAGACTTTGTCTCTTCGCCGTTGTGTGAAATAGTCTTCACACTGTCTGATCATTTTAGCTAAACATCCTTCCCACAAGAATATTATATCATTACATTTACATGTCAATGGTGTGTTTTTTCTTTTCTGGATCTATTAAATGATTCAAAAATATATTTAAAAAAGAATTAAATGTATAAATTTATTTTTTTTTAAAAGTTTATATGGTAGAACTATTCACACAATGCACAAAAAAATTAAAATAAATAAACATTTAAAAGGCTGGAATTCTTTAAAAAAAAACATAAGGGGCTTTCAAATCTTTTATTATAATTTATTTTCAAACTATGCAATACTGCGGTTTTTATTTTAAGATACTTTTAAAAAGAGTTGAATCAAAGTCAGTGTAGTGTAACCAACATGCAGGAAGCCATTTTAATGTCATGTGAAAATAAAAATCATAAAACAGGAAATTATATTACAGAGACGATCCCTGTAGATCGTCATGACTGTGTCAAGGTCACTTTAATGAAAAACCAAGGTTATTTTGGGTCAAGCTAAATAACCTTTAAGAAAGTTTCACGACATTCATGATTATTCATGATAAAAAAAGGAGGAATAATGTTTGAAAAAGTTTATTAAAAAATTAGGTGTATGAAAAAAAAACATTTTTTTGCTTGATGATAACACTTTAATTTTTTTGTCTCATTAAATCTAAAAATAAGTACATAAAAAAAAAAAAAATTGTAACCGACAAGAAAACAAGATACCATTCCTACAAACTTGGCACTTGCATTTTGATATTGATTTAAAAAACAAACAAACAGATTTCTCTTTTTCATCTCAATCTCCTCTCTTCTTTTGTCATTGACCCCTAAATAAACTACATTGATTCCTTCACTTATCGACACTGACCCGTACATTGAGCAAGAGGTGAAAAGCCTTAAAACTGACTACCATAAAATTCGAAACTGCCAGCGGACCAAACTCAACCACTTGCCTTTTTTCAAGAGCTAATGAGTCCAGTTGAGAGCTGAGAGTTTTGACGCACTTCAAACATTAAGGTGGTTTTCGGCCTGAACTGGGCCCAACTCAAAGGCAGATGATTGGCACATGCTTTGACTTAATGACGATAATTACTTAGAAAAACAAAGCCCAAAGACCACATCTGCACAGTGTAAAAAGCCCAACTCCGTAGCCCAGAGCCAAGCTGTCAGCGGCCCTGTGCTTTTTCCCACCTAGGGTGGGTAACTCTTAACAAAACCCACCGAAACGACAAGAACCAGATTAATACGAATCAACATATCCTCGTAAACAATCGTTAGAGGCCAGACAGCAGGGGAAATGTCACATGACGACAGTCCCGCCACACAGGAAGGGCAAAAGGGCTGAAATGTATCGTGAACTATTTATTTATCTTTGTTTCACACTGGGCAAAATATATTTGGGATTCCTCTTGTCCCAGTGAATAAATCTTAACACAGATATTTGTTTTGTTTGTAATTTATTTGAACAGAATGAGCATCTACAACTTCAGCTATGAAATTTTAAGACAAACCAATGATTAAAAACGCTTCATTCTACTCAACAACAAGCAAGCCTCACAATTAGGATTTCTTTCAGATGAAATAATGATTTAAAAAGAGCGAAGGCATGAATAATACATACCGTGTTTATTTTGGATTTCATTTCCATGCAGAAAACGAATTGCTCACTGGTAAATTGGCATCAGCGTTTGACAGCCTTTATTAGAAAAAAAGAGGAAGAGCTTTTCTCTTGCCCAGACTGACCCAGTTCTTGTTAATTATCTGCAAAGTATACATCAAAGCTCACCAAACAGTCCGCAGATCTCAGATTAAAACAGATTTAAAAGATATTGCCCATCTCATAAAACTATATCAGCTGAAATTATAAATGAAGTGGCCATTCTTTCAGTGTAATTTGGGTGTCGGAGTGGTTTCTGACACCAGAGGTTAAACATGTGAGGGCCGTGTTGTTGTAAGAGGGGTTGCGAGGTCGTTCCCAGCGGGTCATGTGATCCTCAATCTCCTGCCAGGGTACCCGAGTGATTTGCTTTCCTATGACACAAACTATTACTATACAGAGCTGGCAGGTAATTATAAAGCAAATAAATGTGGGTGGGTGCCAAACGCGACAGGCTCTTTTGGTGATACGTGCGAGCCGTGGAATTCCCTTTCCTCTCGACAGGAAGCACGTTATTCACAACGATTATTTGTTGCTTTTTGGCCAGATTCCAGCATCACACTGCCATTTTTCTTTATCCAGTAGGGCCGAATCTCACACTCAATGGCACATATATAGAAACATTTTGTCGGTGATGACTTTCTAATTATTTATGTTTGAACATAGCCCAAACCATATATATATATGATTTAATTGCTTGTGGGTGTTCATTTTTTCCCTAAAAAAAATTATCCTACACTGATAATGATAATAATAAAATGTCTCTTGAGCAGCAAATCAGCATGTTAGAATGATTTCTGATGGATCATGTGACACTGAAGACTGGAATAATGATGCTGAAAATTCAGCTTTACCATCAAAGGAATACATTTTATTTCAAAATATATTAAAATAGACAATTATTTTAAATTGTAATAATATTTAACAATATTACCGTTTATAATTTATTTTGATTGAGTAAATACAGCCTTGATGAGCAAAAGAGACTTCTTTGAAAAACATAAAAAAAATTAATGTTTCCAAACTTTTGACAGTTATTACAGATAGATAGATGGACAGAAGGATAGATGGACAGAAGGATAGAAGGATAGAAGGATAGACAGATATAGACACATCTATTAACACATCTAATGTAGGATATTTGTAATCATCAGTAGCAAGGTTAATCTTTAACAGACATTTTCCCGTGTTTTCTGTCTTAAACAATTCAACTTGAAAAACATTTCCCTGACCGGGGGTTTGGGGACCGGCTGATCATGGAGGGCATGAGGAGTGAGAGACGAGCTGGACACCTATCTTGACTGAGGGATTCCTGTCCTGATTTTGTTTGTTACAGAGAGCTTTTAAAATGAGTCGCTCGTCTCTTTGTGAGGGGTTTGTGGCGCTCGCCCAGGTTGCCCCCCTGTGGACCTCAACTTGCATCCATGTCAAAATAATTTCCCAAAACATTTCGTTAAAGAGTTCCGAAGGTGTTTGTTGCGACTCTGCATGCTAATGCGTTTCATTTCACATTAATGTTTCTATTTTATTCATGTCTTGTGCTGCAAACCTTTAGCAAAAAGTGGAAAATGTCTGTAGTATAATTTTTCATTTATGTTGATATAAAATATTAATATTAAATAGCCTACTTTCAAAAGTACCCACAGAAAAAATAATAATAAATTAAAATAATTAGGATTTTTGCTAAATAATTAAGTTACTTAACTAAGTAAATAATAAAAAGGTATAAGGATTGTAGGATTCACCTTACTGCAACACCCAAAAAACTTGTCCCGAGTTTGTGACCCCAAACCCCCTTTAAACTCTCTATCCTCAAAGTTATTGATAGAGGGAAATTATGAGCGTATAATGCTATGGACAATGCATGCTGGAGGGCCTATTATATACCGGTAATGGATAGCACAGAGTTTTTGAATGACATTGCAGCGAGATTGGATGACAGAGGGTCGTGCGATTTATGACCAAATGAAGCACCTGCACTTCCCCCTCCCCACCCCGTCCTCACCCAAAGCCATTTATTTCCAGCCTGATAGAGAAGCACGTGGTGGTATTTATGGTGCAGGAGTTTGTAAATAATACAAAATTAATAAGTGCGTTTTGGAGTTGTCTGAACAGGATAATGTTGCAATGTTATACATTAAATTATGTGTCGCTCTTTAAAATTCCCAAATTAAACAACATTAAGTTTTAGCTTCATTTATTAATTCTGGCAACTGTAGAAACAATAATATCTAAAGAGTTCACAATATCATATGTTGTAGAAATGTTACACTAATGTTATTTACCATTACTTCAAAAGAAAAACAGCACTTCTCGACGTCATAATACATTCCAACCCACTTAAAAAAAAGATTAAAACAATTTGTACCACTAGAGCATTTTTACTGAAAAACACAAGAAACATATTCTTAATGAAAAGGTCTGCATGTCATTCCTATGGGATGCTTTTTTAAACTTTACTTTATAAAACTATATAAAAATTATATTAAAGCTAGAAGACTGAATAACTGCCACACGAAAAGTAAAACTTCTTTTTACGAAATGTGCAAATTAAGCCATTTCATGCTTAGCACTAAATAAATAAGAATGATTTGTTTGTCATGTTTCCCTCACTCAAAACAACAGGAAGTGCGGCCAATGAAAAGAGCTTGTCAACATTATTACTTTTATTGATTTAACAATAAAGTCCTGTGGCTTAAGTTATGTTGTTATTGCTGCCTATTGAAAATACAATGAAACATGGAAGAAAAACACAGGACTTGTGTTTCACATAGGACTCTCTGGATAAAGTGAGCCTGTTATATTCTTAACATTTTCAAGGGCGTTTCAACCGTGCCAATGAAATTATGAATATATCCTCAATCAAAGCCGCTTCAGATGGTAGAATGTTTCATTCACCGCCCCATGCGGTCTGCATTCATATTAGCCTGTGCCGTCTCTGCTTCCTTTTAAAACCATGGGCCGTACCGAAGTATTTAATAGCTTACAACATCTATTCGAAGCACTTAAACACAAGGTCTGAGGCATCGAACGACTCAGGCACTCTGGATACAGCGGAGGTACGTTCTCAACGCACGTCAAAACAAACAGAAAATATGAGGCGTAAAAGCGTTAATTGTCAATAAGTGAGGGAATCATTGTCAACAACTTCATAAAACTTCATATGAAGTTTGACGTTTTGTTGCTGCTGGAGTGGTTGAGTTTTCTAACAAGGTTGACTTTACAATGCAGCTGGGTAAAAAGCACAGTTTTATTGTCATTGTTCGCAGCTCTAGAGACCTGAGCTGATAAAAAAGAGCTGTGGGTAAAACACAAAGGGTGGAATTTAGAGAGAGAAAACGGTTCAATCAGTTTGGTCTTTAACACATGAGAGTTATATTTTCACCTGCCACATTTGAAAAGGAAGAGTCTGGCAAAATATCCAAGCAGTGAAACGATCACACAAAGGCCTGTGGTGATTTCCTGTGGATTCTACATCCATTTTCTTTTTAAATGGCGGGTTCTGGTGTTTTGCGTGTTCCTATTGTGTTGGTTTAGACCCGACTCCTAAAGTTCCTAGAACTAGAATCCCAGTTCCTGTGGTGCGAACACACCAAAAAGCGGGTTACTTCCACCAAGTTCTAGGAACTATGAAAAAGTATATTTTTATGTATATAAAAGGTATATTTTTATGTGTTAAACAAAAAATAGGAGGACATGGACTTAGGTAAATATATATATTCAAAAATTTGGGATCAGTAAGTTCTTTTTTTTAAAGAAATTAATACTTTTATTCAGCAAGGACGCATTAAATTAATTAAAAGGGACAGTAATGACAGTAAAGTTTCAACATTATTAAAATTTCAACATTATTATTTTCACTATATTTTTGCTTAAATGCAGCTTTTGTGAAATTTACCAACCCCAATACTTTTGAATGTCGTGTTGCAATTTATCCATTTTACAGATGATTTATGTTTTAAAGTAGTTCCCCATAAAATATAATTATAGTACAGAATACCTCTGTTTTAAACATTTAACATTCTAAAACAAGTCTTACTACATTTATGTAAAATCAAACTTATACTATATATCTATGAAGCTATTTAATTATATAGCAGTTTCCACACAGTAATTTTTTTTTTTGTCAAATCAACTTATAAATTTAATGTGATTCAGATAACATAATATTTTGAGTTTCTGTTTATTAAACCAATCTCCTTTGTTGTATTTAATTTCAATGAACTCAAACTCTTACTTTTTTATGTTAAACCAAAAATATATTTTTACAGTGCAGGGATGAAGGACAGTTTCATCACTAGAAACGGACTTAAATACTACATTACAGGCACCTTCTGCATCATGTATGCTTGCTTGTACATAAACAATTACAATGTTTGAATTAGGTAAACAAAGGTTAGAACTTCACTTTTGAAACTTTTAAAACTCATTAGATTAAGAAAACCTTGGGAAAAATCCATAAATACTATGGGAAAGCAGAATGTTTGAGAGGAATCCAAATGGAAAAACTATTTATGCCATTAACTAAAGTATAATTAAAATATAAATACTTCCAAGGAAAACAACATCCACATCTAAAACACATTTTACCGTAGGTCTTTCAAAGACAAAAGTTTAGTATTGTACAGAGCCTCAGCTCTGTAAGATACTAAAATGGGAAAAAATAAACTATTTATAGTGTGGTTTAATGATGCGAGTCAGGCTTAATCTCTATTGATTTTCTTGTGATATATACAGCTCTATTACAGAAACAACTGATTAAGGAGCTCTACAGACCGCAAACACAGGATTCGGGATTCATAGGCTTGTAACGCATAAAGAATGACACACTTTTCTTTCTTTGATCAAAATATCACACTGCGATATTCTGTTCGACGCTCTTAAACAAAGCTGTCGACACAATGTTCCAATGTGGGATCATTTTGATACAATCTTTTAATCATTTTGCAGTACTAAAAAAAATGTTGTCGATTTCAAAAGTGCTAATCAGGTACAGAATGATATTAAAAATATTTAATATAAAAAACAAAAAATCAAATAAAAGTATACTGCTTTGAGCTTTGAAAACCACTCTACAGCTTTTCCTCAAGCAAGCAGAATATTAAAAATAATAGAAAAAGACAAAGACAGACATCTAGATTTAAATTAATGCAATATTCTGTGTATTTTGATTTTGTTGGTACTCAGGTGGCACTCATATTACATATAAAATAAATATAAAATGCAAAACTAATATACATTTCTGAAAATTATTTTTGTTGATTTCAAAAATGTTAACCATGTACAGAATGATGTTAAATATATTTATAAATAAATCTATAAACACACACACACACACACTTAAAAATAAATGAAATAATCAAGAAAATGTCCAAATCAATTTCCCAGAATCAAACACCAAAAGTGCTGTTTGGCTGTAATAAAGCAGCTTTAGGAAGAATTTCATTGGCCATTTATAATGATTTAACGGGAAAAGGAAGTAACAGAGGATCTGTTTGGAATCCTTTGTCTTCCGCCAAAAATAATTTCACCCATATTCTGACAGTTACTAAAAGAGAAACACTGGAACACAGAAAAACCTGGCTGGCAACTACATTACAGATTTTCAGGAACGCACGGACGCAGAAAAGGCGAGAATAAAGTCTCAAAGAAACGGCTGCGCTTAGCAGAAGTCTGAATAAAACTTCATTCTACTCCAGTCACACACACACACACACACACACACACACACACACAGATGCTCTCAGCCTGTGCCGTCTCCATGTTAAACAGCAATTATCTCTTCACTCCCCACTGTTTACCTCAGCTAAAACCACTGTGGGCTTCAGCGCTAACGCAACCCAACGGCGTTCACGTGCCGCAGACTTCAGATGTATTTGCCTGGCGTTGAGGGCAAGAGTGAGAGAAACACACTTACCTGCAGTGAGTTCAGGAGGCTGAAGACGTAAGCGATAACCACGGAGAACGGCACCAGGACTCCACAGAGCCAGGTCAGGCCCAGGATCGGCAACAGAACCAGTACGGATTTCACTGCCGCCCTAAAACACAAAAAAACAAAAAAAATCAGAACAGGAAGATCTGATATGGAAAACACATTGTTTTATTTATAATCATGCATGCATATGATCACACACACACACACACACTCCTCTTTGGTTTTACACTGGAGAAGACAGATTTCAGGGGTCATTCCCAGCACAACAGGAGCTGCTGCTTATTCTCACATTGTGACAATTTCCACGCTAAATCGCTTTTAATTCTGTTTAGTATAAAATTACCTCCCTATTCAGGTAACCGCTAAAGCGAACCAGCTGCTGTCCGAACAGGTCCTGCCAAGCGGAGGAAGCATGTGTTTGATTTTCCTTGGAGAATGCTGTATTTGACCACGGGCTTTCAAGAGTCACATTGATATTTTTTTACACACGGGCCTTCTGAGGGCCCCACCTCAACGACTGATGCCGGAGGTCCAGGCTCGTCCAAACGCTGGGTACAAGTGGCAGCTTAATTTGCGTTGTGGTTATTTATGGTCTCAAGGAGAAGCTGAATCTATAAACCAACATAAGAATCAGTATAAAGGCTGGTTTTAAAAAACATAACGCCGGATTCCAGCAGTAAAGGAGCTGCCTGAAAGTTTACTTTGTGATCCTTGTAAAAAAAAGTCGAATCGTTCCATTAATGGACCAAAAAACAAACAAAACATTGATGTTGAAAGATGCTGCAATGTGCAAATAGATCATTTTAATAGAAAGCCAACACGACTGAGGATCAGTCAGACTCCACAAGCAGACTGGACCACTGTTCACGAGCACGGCTGTGAAAGGGTGCCTCCGTGTGGCGATCCATAAGACAAAAAGCGTATAATGGAGCACTGAAGAATGAGCTAATGAGAATCCTTCCCCTTCCCGTCCCTGAATAGGAGAGGAAGAGAGGTGTCCTACCTTATCTGCTCAGAGACTTGCTCTTCCGGGCTGTTGTTCATCATCAAAGATCTTCTCTTGGCTGTGGCGATGGTGATCAGGACCACACGGGTCAGAATCATGATATTCACCTAATACACACATACACCAAATTAAATGTTAAGTATAAATATATCATAATTATTCAAATAATAAATATAATATTTTTTAAACTTGTGTTATTTTATATATATATAAAAAATACCATACATAACAAAAATGTATTTTTAATATTATTCTTTTATATAAAATATCTAATAATAATAATAGATGCAGAGATACACCATAACAATGAAGATGACTGGGCCGGCAAAGCCCCATATGACGCCGTTCTGAACACTGAGCCAGCAGTGGCCCTCGGCTGAATAGTTCCCAGAGGCAGAGGCCAGTGTGATGGTGACGATCAGCACGGGCAGACCTGTTCAAGAACAGACATTTCTATATTACAGGTGTGGGATAAAAAGCATTTGGACGGCACCTGTGAACAAAACTCTCAACCAAGCTGCATCTTTTTGTAATCATTTTGATAAGTATATCTACTTAACAATTTTTTTTTAATGAAATGTGTTGCTTGAAAATGATGCCTGTGCTCTTAGTATAAAGTATAGACATGGTAGTATATTCCTTTTCTAAGAAAGAAGGAGAAAAAGTACTGTGAAAAGAATATTAAAGAAATACTCAGTGGAACAATAAAGTACAAAACCAGCATTCCTGTACTCTTGAACCCAATCAATAAGTGTGCCTATCCACAATAGATCGAAGAGGAGATCGGAGGGGCGGAGTGCAATTATTACCCCAGCCAATCAGGTAGTAGTATTTCATGTGGCGGTCCTCGCTCAAATTAACGCTCACTACTTTGCTCCAGAGCAGCAGGCCCTCAACCAGCATCCAGCTGAACGCTGCCAAGAAGAACAAATGCATCAGAGCTGCCACAAGCGTGCAGGCCACCTATGGGGGCAGAGGTCAGAGAGCAGGCAGTCAAGGGTCAAAAGGTCAAACATCCACACAAACATGGCCGTACGCCAGTTTACACAATGCCAAATATGGCAACAACACTAAAGTTGTTTTAGGGCACTGTCAGACTGCTGGTACGATTTTGTAATTGATCTACAAATTCTGTATAATGACCCCAACTAACATTTAAAAAAGCAATAAGCCACTTGCGGATGTGATTTTACAGTGTTGTTAGACACTATGCAAAGTTGACCATCTTAAACAAAGTAAAAACACTAACACATGACCTTGTGTGGTAAATACTAAATTTAAACAGATAATTACTTTAATGTTATTAATACATTGATATTACTATTTTAAGAAGAACTAAAATTATTCTGATTCTGCATAGCAGTGTTGTTATTGTAACTAAAACTATTAAAATCATTTTAGGTCATTCAAATAAAGGTTAAAAATTAAATACCTATTAGATTACAACAACAAAATCTAATAAAAAAATACAAAATAAAAAAAATTACTTACTAATTAAGAAATAAATAAGTTAATGAAGTCAAATAATTAAATTATTAAAAATACATTTTTTTAAACTATACAAAAATATTTTAAATAAAACGAATAAAAATGACAAAAGCATACAACATTACTAATACTTAAATGAAAATTGCAAATATAAAAAGGCTAATTCAAAATATTAATAAATACTGTACTATTCTACAAATAATGTTAAAATACCACTGCTCCAAAATAATTTAATTAACGATTTAGCACATTGTTGAGACAGAAATTCTATTTAGTTATTCTATTTAAATCGATTTTAAAAACCAACAGTTTTAAAAGTTGTGCAACCAAATGAAAGTGTGAATTTTTTACCTTTTTATGCACAGCAGAACCACTGCAGAGAAGGACAATTTGAGCACAAGTCAGAGACACAAAAAGATTCTTGTGGACTGATGTGCGATCTGATTTCGGGATGCTGTTAAAAAAAAATAATTTAAGGGCAAATGTTTATTAAATAGAAAAAAATCAGGCAAAAATGTTTTTATTTTGGTAAAACAGATGTTTGTGTGTGTGTGTGTGTGTGTGTGTGTTGATTAGTGGCAAACAGGCCATAAATCTCTTAAGAAATCAGCTTGGCTGATACTGCGCTGATTAACCTCTCTTTGTGTGACCCTTTCCTTTAATTAACTCCCCTGTAATGTCACCATAAAACTTCAGCTTGGAGCTCATTTAGCACAGAGCGCTAATTAGCCGATTAGTGGTTTTCAATACGTATTCAGCCTCACGACTGAGCGCTATTGACAAGCGCGAGGACTGTGAGCTCACAGACTGTGATTTGAGCAAATGTTATGCAATGTCATGACCTTTATGAACTCAAAACTAGAAGTCAGTCGTCATAAAGATAAGATAGTGAATCAAATGATGCCAGAGCAACATCATGGAATGGGAATATGCTGTTGGTGTGGTAGTGCATCCGTGAAAACCACTTACTCTAACACGGTAAACAGCATCAAGGTCACCACCAGTGCGCAGAGAGAGGCTCCAGATCCGATAAATGTCAGCTTCGTCAAAACGCTCTCCTCTTTAGCACTCCACTGCAGGGAAAAGTCCCATCAAAACACAACGATCTTGCACTCCTCACACTCTGTCGATCTCTCAACCTAACTGTCTGGAGATATAAGTTAACTACCATATATATATGAGGGTTTGATGACTCTTTTTGCACTGGATGGTTATATAGTGGCACTAGACATCAATGAGAGACCATATTTGCTCCTATAGCGGAACTTCTCACATAATTGTGAATACAAAATCACAAAGGCTACTATTAAGGCTCGCATGCTTTTGTAAGCTCAGAGTGACCTCTACTGGACAGATTGTGTAACAGGAAATATGATCAGTGAAGACATTATCTTTATAATGATTAATGATAATTTTTAAATGGCTTTTAAAACACTTTCAGACTTTTAAGACTTAAAGGGATATACACTGATAAGGGAAAACTGTCACAGGTGACGTGAATTTTATTGATCATCTTCTAACAAGGCCACATATTAAGGTCTGGGTAGATTAGATGGTAAGCAAACAATCAGTTCTCATAATCAAATATGTACATTTATAATTTAGATCATATATACATATAATACATAATAGAGTGTTTGGTGCAGGATAAATGGGCAGAAATAAAGATCTGAACGAAATTGACAAGGCTCAAATTGTTATGGTAAGACAACTAGGTCAGAGAATCTCTGAAACGGCAAGGCTTGTATGCCGTTGCTCTCGGCCAGCAGTGGTGAGAGAACAGTGATCCGATGAGGGACAAACCACAAACAGGCGAAAAGGTGTATATATATATGTGTGTGTGTGTGTGTGTGTATGTGTGTGTGTTTGTTTCAATTCAAAGCACATACTCTAAACATACCCGTGGCTCCATATAATTCAATAGGACAGCAAAATTGGTGGTGTGGTTGCAAAAGCAGGATATGACATCAGGAGGAGAAGGCAACACTCTGCACCCGTTATTGGACCAAGCACTAGTACGCCCCGCCCTTTGGACATGAGACACTAAATCAGACCCAAACAAGAGACTGTAATACGACAAAACACCAGTTAGTAGTTTTGTAACATGATTTCATTCACTTACATGAATTCGACATTCCAAAAAACACAGACGGGCGTCACTTGCTTGGAGTACTCTGCCTAAAGGAGAAATATAAACTTCTATGTTAGAGCATTATTTTTTTAGTATCATTGATTTACTTGATATACTATATATTATAGTTTTATTTTAATATTTCCTGTTTTATTTTCATTTTAAAGTTTTAGTAATTTTGTTGTGTTTTTGTCTTAAGCCTATGTTAGAGGTTATTCAAAGTTATTAACTTAACTAAAACGACAAATAAGAGTGTTTTTTACCGTAATTCCAGAGGATAGAGAGTACTGGACGGACACAGGAACATTTTCTGCCCTTTGCACATCCCGCACTGTCGCTGAGATTACTGCCGTGTCTAGCTGACCAGTGTGATGCCTAAAAATAAAGGAACAGACTAACCAGGGTTTTTGCTGCATTGAAAATATGTTGTCCCGCGAAAGATTTATTTGATCATTTAATGTGATGATACTGCAATATTGGTACCCGCTGATAGCCGTTTTCAATATCTGCTTTCAAACGCTCCAGTGAGTGTTTGTGTAAGTGCTCTATGAAGAGCATCAAAGGTATAATAATGTGTTTTTGCAGTGTTGAGCAATATAGCCAATCACAAACATATCTGTTGAGCGTGTGAACGCAATGGCCAATCAGAGGTGTTAAGTTTTTTCAGAATCGGCCCAAAACACCACATCTGCTCAATACAACACGTAAACACGATGTCAATAAGAGATTAATTTCAGTTTAACAGGAGTTATCGCAAGAGCGCAGCTTTGTGTTACCTTGCGTTGTAATTGACAGCTTCAGTGATTATAATGGCGATCTTTGCTCAATTTCTGTATATAATATACATTTTTCATGCTGCTGACGACACATCGCAAGTTTCTGGATTGACAACCATATTTAAATGTGTGATTGAATACGACTGACAGTCATAACCATAGCAATGGACAGAACAAAAAAATCTGATTCTATGTGTCAAATGATATAGGCTAAATGCACTTCTATGTAATGTATTACTTTGTTGTTCACTTTTTAAATCGGTCACTGAGTAATTTGTTTTTACATTTAAATGTACAGATTTTCATATATTAAATAGTTCTAAGCACATGATCTTTATGATCTGCCCTGACAGTGATTATTTTTGATAAGTTAATATTACAAACTGTTTCTTTGTATTTATTTTGAATTTATTGTCATTACTGGGCTTGCAGTTCACATGGGTAGGGTACTTTGTACGGTGTGGTTGGATGACTGTGTTCTTCTTCCGCCACCAAAGACCATTTGCGACCCAGGAAAAACCCTGATTGCGTTACAATAGCAATTTATAATTAAAAGATTTAGTGTGGAGAGATTCAGGAGGCTCTTGCTAACCTCTTGCCATTGGTCTGTTGGTCAGCAGGTGTTTTGACCTCCAGTCTGAACGACTTCTCTACCAGGTTACTGTAGTAGGCATAAATAAGCATGACATCCTTGTGGCCTGTCAAATAATATTAGAAGATAAAGATTCTTTAAAACTGGCTTGCATCACAACATTTATCTTTATAAATAAGCATTTTACCCTATTCTCACCCAATGACAAGACTCTCTGCATTTCTGACTCTGATATGAGGATCTCATCATGGCCGCTGAACTGACCGCCGTGGATCGAGGGCTTGAACACACAACCGCAGCTCATCTGCGCCAGCCCTCGCGGCTCCAGATGAATATCTGAGGAAGCAAAAGTCTCTTGACTCTAACAAACACTCATACGTTTTTTATGGTGGGACAACCAAAGTAGCCATGGCTAAATATTAATAACTGCATGAATACAATAACAGACAAGAGGTTTATCTTTATTACTCCACCTCTCAAGAAAACAAATATTGACTTCTATTTGTCAGAGGTTTTAGATTATGCTACCAAGTCATTCTAAATGAGGCAAAAAACACTGTACCCATGTTCTTTGTTGACACTGTGAAGCTTTTGTACTCGCCCCAAAGCTCATCCGCCAATGTCCATAGCAGCTTGTCAATGTTCTCTACCATTGTCAATGGTCCGAGGTAATTCTGAGACAATACAGGAAACATACTCATAAACCTGACATAAGAGTTACCATCCACTTTTCTTTTTTTTAGAGGATTTGGTTCCAGAAGAGCAGGGTAGAACCAACTCCAATCGCACAACATACCCCATGATCTCTCAAATTCTCCCATTGTTCAGCCATTTCAGGGTCGATGAGTCTGCTAACTAGTTCCAAGCAATTGCGGATCATGAATATGAAGACCTCAGTGGAAACAGCTATTTTATTGAGTTGAGCGGCCTTCTCGATGGTTTCGATGAGGTACAGGAGATCAGAACGTGTAATAATGTCTGCATTGCTGTCCATAACTCTCAATATGGCACTCAAGAGGAAAATATGACGAGTCAATGCGTTCTCAGAGAACAAGGTTACATTTGTATTCTGTGGAGAAAGGATAATACAATATCATGTTACATTACAGAGTTTCCCGCAGCACTTTGGAGGCTAAGGCGGCCGCCTAAGCAACACACGCCTGCCGCCTAAACTACGTCGTCAAAAAAATGTTTTCCAGGCGCGCATATGCCTCGGCAAACATAGCTGAACAGGGCAGGTTTGTATTTCTCATCTACATAAATATATCTAGTAGCCTATTAAGGTAATGCAAGGACTAGAAATCCATCAATCTTTGCTAAAACGTCCTCGTTGTCATCATGGAGAGCGCAGTTCATGGTTGCATAGCAATGACAGACGCCACGGGAGTGCAAGCGCTTGTGGAAAGAAGGAGAAAGCGGCGCGGCCGTGCTTTTCCATGCACGTGGAAAAAAAAATGAAGGATAGGTTAAAAATGAGGAGGACATGGATTTACAATGCTAAGAAGCCATTTCTCCATGAAATCTAATAAAAATCAGCCTTGAGATCTAACTCACAGATTTGGAATGAAACTCATTGCTGACTTGTGAGAAGAATGAGGTCCCAGGAAAACCTAAGTCGTCCAGCTGCTCTGAAATAAAGAAGGAAAAAACCTGGATTATCACATGTTGAAAATTGCACAAGAAATTGCATTGCAACAGAGCTCAAAAAAAAACAAAACAAAATACCAAAACGAAGTCACTGACTCCTAAAATACAATATATTGTTAAAATGAATCTTTACTTACAAATTTTCATATGAGCAACCAGTGAATGAATAAACTAAGTCTCACAACACTATGCATCACAAAAATGGTTCATGGGTAGTTTTCAATAGGACAAAACAGAAAAATTATTTGCAGTTCAGTGAGACATTTTTCTGAACGATTCACAGTCCTAACTGTAACTTAGAAGGATCATAATAGTAATTTGTCCATCTATCGGATATATTGTTGCATGCACTGAGATGAATGACATCTGACGAAATCACAAACGATTTTCCAACTGTCTCCAATGGAGATGTAATTTATTATTAAAATATCATTACTCGAAAAGCAGGTGATCACCTTTTGGGAACAGGCAAACACTTCCTCTATGCGCCAAACATGAGTCATTAATCAGTATCCCACTTGCCGGGTCAAAGGTTACACAGGCCTTGTTAGACATGAGGACCGAATAATTGTGATGCAAGCCAGAGATAAGTTGGTCTGGTGGTTGGCTTTTGGAACCTAAAAGAAACAAGATCCAAAAATAGTTTAGCAGAAAATTGATCCTTTTGAGCAAACTCTGAGGCTGCCGAACAGCCAGCAAGCTAAGATTGCTTCTAGTCTGCCAATTTTAAGAAGTCACCATGAGTCATAGTTCTTAAGCTCTCCAAGTCTGTAAGGACCATATGTCCTCTCTTCAGAAAAGAATAGGGAACTCTCGGTCCATGACTCATGTGATGGGAAGTGTATGATCCGAAGGGTGGGTCTCAGCATTACCGCATGGATGAAATATTTACAACCACCTCAGCCTAGGTTTCCAATCACAACTTGGCTGCATTCGCAATTTCGCATTGGTGGAAGAGTGGAAATTATAAGTCAAAGATTTGAGGGCGCAATACCACTTCCACCATCTCTACCTTGACAAGGCGATTTCCTTCTGCGTGTCTGTAGCGATGTCTCTATTTCCAGTGCGGACTCATTCCATTTGAAGAACAAGCCAGAAGGAACGGGTGAACAAAATTTTTCCATGCTTTGGATTTCAGTGTCGACCAACAAACGATCCCACATGTACAGCTGCGTAACGTTCCCACAAAGCGCCTTCCCACTGTTGTAGCCTCCATAGGTCTCCTGGTCTTGTCCAATCATGAAAAGGCCATCTCCTCCGATGTAATTCAATGAGTTGAGGAAATTCCCAGAACCCACCACCGTTCCATCCACCCAGATGCCCCACTCTCCACTATTTGCAACCAAGCTTGCACATACAAAGTGCCAGGAGGCATCATTGGGAAAGCCTGTTACATAGGTGGTGTTTGAACCATGCATCAGCAATGCAAGCTGGACGGGTTCATTCCCTGTGATTCGTGCTTGGAGTTGGAATTCTTTAATGAATGACCTTATGGCATACGAGAAGACTGTGGAAAGTCCGTGGCAAGTTGGATCAAGCTGGAGGTGAGCGCAAAGCGTTAGCGCTTCCATGTTTGGGAACTTATGGCGGAGGCGAGCTGATTTCCGGTGTGGCCGCACTGGAAATTCCAGCATGTATATATCTGGAGGACCTAGAAATGTTTTAGAAAACAACATGCAATATTTATTAAAGAAAGATACAAATGCATTTATAGTAAATGTAGTAAAAAGATGAGCAAGGAAACATAGGATATGGCACGCACCACTTTTTTGGAACATGCCTGCACTTTCTATCCATACAGGTTGGGTGATATTCAGGGACCGTAGAAAAGTGTTCAGCTTTTTGATCTCTTTGGTACTGGACACCCCTGCAAGGGTCCCTGAACGCTGGAGGCAGAGCTTGCGGGCACTGAGCCATGGCTGGCGAACTGGCACGTACTCGGGGTAAAAGTCCTCATGTGTAAGTGGGGTTTTGCTATCCACTGTAAACACAGGGATGAGTTGTTTAGACTCAAACAGCCTTACATCTTAAGCATTTGACACTTTATGTGTAACAAACTGAACAGATTGTAATTCTGTCCATGTGATCTTAAACTATCCTTTGGACTCTGTTAGTAACAGATTGTATCTTTCATACTAACATCGTAGTACTTACGAAGATGTAAGACGATTATAACAGAAATCAGTCATCCGTGATGAGCCTATATCTAAATTCATATTACATTTAACTTTAAACATTGAAGATCATATGAATGCTGTGGTTACCTTTTTCCATGCAGTGATGAATAAGTACCTTGAAAAAAGGTTTGTAATTATATATATTAATAATATTAATTAATTTAAATAAGCATTATATTTGTATTAATTATATGGTTTTATTATAATATATTAACATAAGAACTCATAACAGTATATTGTCAAACGTATATTGTATTAGGATATGCATGTGGACTACTTACAATAATGTTGGAGCAAATCATTTTCAACAGATTCATCCTGCAAACAAAATACTCATTAACAGTGGGCATTTTAACAGCTCATAAACAAAATTAAACGCTTTTATTTTGAATTTTACTTTTTTTTAACTAAAAATGTTACAGGGAAAAATATTAACGTTAGCCTACTTAAGGTCAGCTCTAGCAGAAACGTAATGATGGATGTATATTTAAAAGCCTCAAACAGAATAAAATGGCACATTACCTGATACGAGGTAAAGTTTTAGTCGTAAGTCATATTTTACCTCGAAAAATAAAGTTTAGCAAACGGTTCGCATGCGCTTTCTGTTGAAGGTCTTGTGAGGAACTCTTGTGTGAGATCATGAGGCAGCGCGCGCCTCGCGCTAGAAGAGAAGAGTAATTCCCGCCACTCCCCTCCCGATGGACATGATGTTTCGAGTTTTTGAGGACTGAATATAATTGTTTTTTACTATGAAAATGGATCGCATTTTGTTGTCAGTTATAAAGACATTTATGTTGTAAAGAAACCAACCTCCACATTGGTCCACAACAGTGAGGACCAATTAAAATATATATATATATAAAAAATAACGTAATTTTACGCTTTTTACAAATAGATTTTTAGCATTTTATATAAGTTATACTATTTTGTTAACTTATTTTAAATAAAATAATTGTGTGGCCCCTTGAATACTTCATATGAAAGATTAAGTAAAACATGTGATAGAAACATACATCTGTAAGGAAACAGAAATAAAATATAAATACAGTTTGTTACTTTGTAATGAACAAATTTCCATACCCGCCACACCCCCACACAATATGTTCGTAGATAAAAGTTAGATAAAGGATATAAAGCATGCAGTACGCTGTATGTTTAAATAGGACACAAGCCTTCTTGTCCCAGTGTTTATTAAGTATAAATTAGTGTGAAACAATTACATGATCCAAAGTAAATGCTGCTACAAATTCGAAAAACTCCATACGAATGAAATTGTGAAACACCAGCACTACCAAGCCTGTGCAAAGGTTTCAAGTGCAAAAATATATCCAGAAGTGCACAAGTTATAAAAGACTTATGTGCTTGATCACTTGAAAAATACACAGAAACCCATCTTCTTAATTTATACTATTAAACCCTTCATTAAAATCCTACAATTAAATACAAATTATTGTAGGCCTGAATGAGTGCATACTGTAAATACATCAAAATGAAAAGTGAGCCAATTTTAGCAGTAACCATTACAGCCAATGTGGTTATATACATGACTAGAACCCCTTAAATCCAAATCACACCCAGCGGGCATCTCTGGAACATGTGCCTATACTTGAGGAAAGAGAATACACAACTTTAGGCACGGTCCGATTTGTGTTGCCATTAAGATACCATTGTTGAACAAAGTTTCTATCTGTGCCCAGCCTCTGTATTCCGTCTGTGCATTTATCAAACACCTCTGGCAAAGCCTGCAGCGCTGAGTGCACTTTATCACAGGCAACCATGACGTTCTTCACACACGGAAGCTGAAGACTGCCGGAACGTCCTCCGTCCATTTCGCACTGAAGGCCATTGATGACATCATCAATCGTCTTGGATGAAGACCGTATAGATTGACTAAGGCCAGCATCGCCACTCCCTGTATTACACATTAATCAAATGAAGTCATGTCACATATTTGTCATAACATTTCATATGCATGTTATTGTGGAAAGAATGCCTTACCTCTCAGATAGCGCAACAGAGACGAGTGGAGGTCTTTGATCGCCTTGTTCAGCTTGAGGAGTTTAATGGTGGTGCTATGAACATCACAGAAGTCTGAGCCTTCATCTTCCTCTGAACGATTCTCAGAGGAACCTGACCTCTCCTGTGAAAAAGCAGTTCAAAAAAGTTCACATATGTGAACAAAACAGCGCTTAAACATGAAATCCAAACCAAACAAAACTACACCAAACAAAACAAACCTTCCAAAAACAAAACTAAAACCACACCAAAACTAAACAAAAACCACCCCCCCCCCCAAAAAAAGTTGTACTACAACCAAACAAAAAACAAAACCACACCAAATAAAACCAAACAAACCTCCCAAAAACAAGACCAAAATTAAAAAAATAAAACTAAACCATACCAAAAACTCAAACTAAACAAAACCTCCAAAAAAGAATTACAACCAAACAAAAAAAATAAAACCACACCAAACAATCCTCCCTAAAACAAGACAAAAAACACACACCAATAACCCAAACAAACTAAACAAAAACCAAACCCAAACTACAACCCCCCCCCCCCCCTCCCAAAAAAAATCATTAAAAAATTAAAACCAAAAACTAAATAAATAAAAACAGAAACCAAACAAACCTCCCAAAAATCAAGATAAAAACAATTAAAAACAAAAACTAAATAATAAAACAAAAACCTAATAACAAATAATCACAAGAAACTCAATCAATCGAACAAACTCAAAAACAAACAAATGATTAGAAATACAATATTTGTTTTTTGTACAAACAAGAGACCCAGTAATATATAAAAAAAAAAAAATTTATATATATATATATATATATATATATATATATATATATATATAAATGTTTTTTTATGTATATATTACTGGGTCTCTTGTTTAATTTAGCCCACAGGGTTTAGGTACAGTGGGTGGGTTTAAGGAAATGGGATAGTAGGTGAGATGCATCCATTTTTCCTTATCCCAGCATCCCATTCTCTTGCTGAACAATAACGTCGAGCCTGTAGTTTGTGTATTGAAGATAACAGTTACAGCCTCATTAAGGTGACAAATGACGCTTTACTCAATCCATTTATTTTCTAAACAGCAAAACGACCCAAGACGTGTGATAAGAACGCTCAGGTTCGACGTTTTACAAGCACTGTCCCCCTCATTCATTGTTGGGGTAGTCATCAATCCAAAACATTTAACCTCAATGACAAAAACACCCGTTTGTAAGGCGTACCGACAAACAGCAGTCGAAGTAGCTTTTCAGAGTGTGGGCGACATCATACATTGCAGACTGCTGAATCTGTAAAACATAAAATCAACAACGATTATAAAATTATGCTAAAGTGTATATTTAAATCAGTTAATATAAAACATTAAAATGTATTTACACTATAATTTGGATCCATCAAGATTTCATTTTAAGGTTATTTCTTGAGTTTACAATTATATTCCATGTTATTTGTTAAAGGTGCACTGTGTAAGTTTTAGCGGCATCTAGTGGTGAGGTTGCGAATTGCAACCAACAGAAGTTACTGTGGCTGACAGGAAAAGACGTGCCGTCTGAGACAGCAGAGAGTAGCCAGTTCAGCAATGAGGTTTCTTTACAAAGATAAATGAAGAAATCAGTTTTACTTGATTATTCAAAACGATATGTTATTGCAAATATTATTGTTACTTGTTCATCATTGTGTCAGTGTTTTATTCGGTGACTTTAGCTAGCTTCTTTGCACAAAGAACAACATAGTGACATTTGTCCGTTTAGGGCTACTGTAGAAACATGTCGGCGCAAAATGGCTATTTCAATGAAAGGGGACCCCCGGTTCACATTATGAACCGTTATGTTTGTATTACCTTAGAATGAGCCATTTCTAAGGTCTTTATACACCACTAAAAACATAGTTATGTATATGATATTGCATTTCGGTCAACAAATTCTCTTAAATATTACACAATGCACCTTTAAGTGAAATATTTATTAAGAGAGCTTACCGGTGTTCCAGCGCGACTCATCTGAGTGTCTTGAACCATCTCAGTAGAGATTCTCAGACCCATGAAGAGAAGATCTGTCACACTTTGATGCATCCCATCCTGCAAAGAATCCACAACTGACCTCTAAAAAGAAAGAGCAATTAAAAACAAGAGAACACAGTAGTTAGACTAGTCAAACCTTTACTATGCAAACGTCAGCAAGTGCAAAAGATGTGGGAATCTACCCACATTGTTTATGTCCTCTGAACCAAGTTCAGACAAATGAAGATCAGTCCCATTCATCGCCGCCAGCAAACCGATAGTTTTCAGAGCCACGTTCATACAATCAGCAACCTTCCTCTGGGCCTCTGTTACCATAGAGGAGATCTCAGAGTCACAACCCTAAAGGACGAAGACACAGAAAGTCTCGGTCTTGTAAGGCCAAAAAAATTCCCCAAAATTTCAATGTTGAAACACAAAAACCTACTAGTTAACTACATTAGTTTACATGAACTATCAATCAACAATACTTCTGGTATTTAATAATCTGGTTTTTGCAGCTTTAGGTACATTTACATGTTCCCATTTCGAAGGGAACACAATGCATCAATATTCTCTAAATGTAAATGTCTAAGGAGAAACACAATTGTTGTATTAGCAACACATCAGAGTTTGAAGATAGAACTTCCAACTGAAATCCATTACTTTTTCATTCTTTTTACACACACAAAAAAGCAGATGAAATCACTCTGCTCCCAACCACTAGAAAATGGAAATCAAGATGCATTTACTGGAGATACTGTCTTGTTTTCTGTGAAATCAAAATTAAGTGTTTATGATTAAAATAAGTATACATATCTGCCAAAAGGCTCAGAAAAATCTGCTTAAAGTTTTCATAACTCGTTGACAGATATTTGTTCTTGTTATAAAATCACTTCATTTTGATCAGTTTTCCAAGACTTAGTTTTTATGTTTACACCTCAAGTAAATGTATCTTCTTGATTTAATGTTTAGATATTTGTATTGGATTTAAGTCCTTTTTAAGACCAGAAGAAA
Organism: Meda fulgida; assembly: GCA_030578275.1. Lineage (NCBI taxonomy): Eukaryota > Metazoa > Chordata > Actinopteri > Cypriniformes > Leuciscidae > Meda > Meda fulgida. The sequence goes on from CM060637.1 coordinate 7,177,020, forward strand.
CACTGTTGCTAATTTCAACATTTAGCTTTTTTTTTTTTCAAAAGTTGTATCTGTTAATATATATATATATATATATATACATGCAAATTTAAACCACTCAATAATCAGTACAAATCAAATCAAATAGATTATGAAAATGTCTAAATGTTGGATAAAATTCACAAAGACTTGTTATTATTATTTACATTTTAAATATATATCTAATTTATCTAAATTAAAGAAAATTACTAAATTAAAGAAATAATATTAATACATTTACATTGATTTGATGTCTAAACAAATAAATAGATAATTATTATTACTGTTTTGGTTTTATATTTATATCTTTTTTGTGTGTTTTAATCTAGGAAAACAATACAAGAAACGAAGGTTCTTTTAAACTATTTAAAAAAACTAATTAAAATATTTTTAAAAAGTCGAAAAAAAAACCACTGATGATATTTCTAATGACATGATTGCAGTTTTTATTTTTTCTACGGTCCCTCTACAGATATATATATATAAAAAAATGAACGAACACAAATGCAACATGCGTTTTTTATAAACTGATTTATAACTGATGAGCACCTGAATGAGTAATTGAAGGTAGCCACCGATTTTCTTGACCTCCATCTTGAGCTCCTCGGCTCTCTGAGACACTGTGTTAGAGCTGGGCTTAATGCTGGAGACCCAGTGCATCGTAATGGACACGGCCCTTTCAACAGCAGAGGTGGCCTTCACCAGATGAGTCTGGGCTTCAGCACTGCAGGCAAACACTGTTCACAAACACACAAACAGAACGAAATGAGGCTCTTTGTATAGCGCTGTGATGACAGAGGTGTTGTGCATTCATACTGAGCTGAAAATTGACACTGATGAATGGCTCTGTTGATTTAGGTTTGTTAAAAACGTTTGGTTGCTTACGGTTCTCTTGACTGTCGTCGTCAAGGTGCTCGTAAAGGTCCGCGATGGACCTCACGGCGCTGTGAACCGCCAGCAAGTCTAGGGTCAGTTTGTCAGCCAAGCTTTCGTTCTCTTCGCCAGACTGACAGGAGCGCAGACGTGAGACGGCAGAACCAATCAGATCTTTGCAGATGCCTGGGAGGGCGGAGTCAGACGTGCGAGAGTGCAGGGAGGGCGGCTTGTTCATCAGCCCTGATAAAAAGACACGGAATATCAAAGCCACTAATTTTTTTTTAATTTAAAGGAGATAGTCATATTTCTTAAGCAGGTTATTTTAGTATGATTTATATATTATTTATATACTATCTTAGCATTTAATTGCTTAGCTTCAATGTATTTGTTTAGTTTTCATTTTTAAATCAGTTTTAATTCAGCCTAATCATTTTAGTTACAATAAACAATAATAAAATATGTTCAAAAACCTAAAGAGCTTCCTATCTAGACTGTATTTTAAGGCACTTTGAAGAAGGTTTCCATACAATGAATGACAATGGGGGCCAAAAACAGCATTGTTTGGACCCTATTGACATTGAATGTGTGTGGGGGAAAAACTTAGTCGCCATGAAATAAAAAAAATTAAATTTTAAATTTTTTATAGAATCTGGTGTTTATTATATTTTAAATTGTATAACAAGTATCCAATTCATGACCTTAAGTACCCGATTCCAGAATTGGAATTGATTTTCGATTCCCAACCCTAAATTTAAATGATGCTAAAATCTGTGCTAGGCTAATAAAATCATTTAAACTGCATATAATAAAGCCACTTCATTACACACATATAGATGATATAAAAGGTACTATACCAGTGGACTGTGAGGGACCACAATGTAGGCTTTGAATAGGGTGAACTCGGATCTCATAGAGACGCCCAGATATCCTCCTGCCCTTTAGCAAACTTCTACTCCTGGGTCACAAGAAACAGAATAAAAAGAGATCCAGATACATTTCAACTTGAACCGTTATTTTCAGTCATATAATTTTTCTTCAACAGCCAGTTACATGATGTACACAGGAAATCACATGCAGAAAAGCAAAGGAACATCTACAGTATAAGCTTTGAGAAGAAGGGCTTCAGAAAACCCCTCTGATTAAAAAATACGGAATTTTGCTGTAGTCACATGTTCAGGAAAGCAATGAAAATAGGTAAAACAAAAAAGCTGCAGGAATGTGCTTTTCCTGAAGGCTTGGTTTATAAGTGGAAAAATGACATCATGGTGGAAGACAAGAACCAGTTTTGGGCACAAAGTATACTTCTGCTCTTTCGTTCCTCAAGTACAGAGAGCAGAACAGTACCATTGTGGACAATTAAATTCAAATACCTTCTGCGAGAGAAAGCTGAGGTTGAGGAAGAGGCAGATAGGTCCTGTTCCCACTCATCATTAGGGTCGTAAAACACGTCGTCATCTTTAGAGGCGCTCTCCCCCTACAGCCAATAAACATCAGACTTGATTTAGCCTCCGATTCTTTTATGATAATAAGAGCATATGCCAATACCACATGCTTCCTGCTTTTACTGGGTAATTACAAGGAAATAAACAGGCTTCAAATGGCCTCATGTATTATTGTAAGTTCTAGGTTAAATACGCAGCACTGTTTCCAAGTCAAGTGTAGTGCAAAGTTTCCAATGTCGGGTGAAATGCTACACAAAACAAAACAAAAAACTAAATAAAATAAAACTGTACTAAACCCCAAATAAAAAAAACTGTTAGAAATATAACTAAATAAAATACATTAAAACAACGTCCCAATGTCAAGTGAAATGCTACACACACACACAAAAAAAAACAGAACTAAACACTGAATAAAAATATTTTAAATGACAAAATTAAATAAAATTATAATTATTAATAATAAATAATTATAATAACTATGAATGTCAAGTGAAATGCTTCACAAGACAAAAAACAAACAAAACAAAAAAACAAGATAAAACAAACACTAAATAAAAAACATTTACAAGACAAAAAATAAATAAATAAAACTAAACAAAATTTGATAAAAAAAACACTAAAAATTAAAAAAAAAAAAAATAATTTTATTAAATTAAAACTTCCCAATTTCAAGTGAAATGCTACACAAGACCAAAAAACCCCCCAGAACTAAACACTAAATAAAGATAAAAATAAAACAAAACTTTCCAATGTTAAGTGAGATTCGACACAAAAACAAAACGTTAAACAAAACAAAAACAAGACAACAACAAACGCAAAAAGCCAAACATTTATTATGCAGCTATGTATACTGTGGCTTTGAACCACGTGTCGTGGCATTTACTTCGCTACAGAAACGTCACCATGCACACTAGCTCAAGCTGCACGTTTACGCCTAGAACTGTGTGAACATCTTTTATTACGCCACCTGCTCCAGCTCCCTCATGGCAGCCAAGTTGCTATGGAACTTCTCCAGACTCCAGAAGGTGGAAATTCCCAGTTTGGTGTTCTGAACTTGGACCTGCAGTTGGGCGTCTCCACCCTCGTTCTCTTTATCGGTCGTCTCATGTCTGTTGTGAAAACACAAACCCACATCTTTTTCCATTCAAACACTTTAATGTCCAGAATGAACGAGGGGGGATTTTTTTTAAATGCCCGCTTATTAATAAAAAGACTAAACTAGCACCTTTCCAGTCATTAGCTATTACTGAAAAATATTTTATATTTCTCATAAATGTTGTCCTCACAAAGGTCAATTTGTAGCCAAACTACCTGGACTAACTTTTCCAGAATAATTGTACCTGCTGAAGACTGTGCGTTTCCTGAGTTTGGCACTGATTTTGTTTGCTTCTTCGATCATCAAAGACAGCTTCATTGAGTCCCACTGTGGGTAGGCTGCAAACACTGAAGAAAAATATGGTAAATACCACACTGTTAAGAACATTGTTAATGGAAAACTCCATATCTTTCAAATGAAATGTGTCTATGTACCTGTTTTAGGGGTCTGGGTCACTTTGAGAGCACGTTTCCTCTCAATCTGAGCAAGATCTTCTGCAATCTTCTTCTTCTCTGCCTCGAGGGCCTCCACAATTTTAGCATGCCGGACATCATGATCAGCCATCGCCTATGAAATGTTTTTAAAAAATCGGAATAAGTCACAAATTTAATATAATAACTACATCTAACTAAATTCACTAAATAAATAACTAAAAACAAACTAAATAAATATTATAACAAAGTAAATATATAATAACTACAATTTTTTTTAAAAAGCATGTGAAAGCATGTGAAGAATCAGTGGTTAAAATTCATCTTTACCACGATATCACAGCAGTAAAATCCTAAACGTTTGCTGTGTTCCCTTTATTTTACTGAAGACTGCTTCTCAAATCTCGGAGTTCAATGTAGGATTCACAAACCGCTTAATCTTGAAAGATGATGTTCAAAACACTTAGTTTTGAGTTTTATATTGTGTATGTCTCCTGCTAACTGGTTAACTCACATTATTACTGTCTCACTGAAATACTTCTGCTAATCAGTTGTGGGACACTATTACCTAAAACTGTGTCTATTAATGCAGATTGTCTGTCGTTCTCACTACTTTGAGGAAAGATTAAGCATGGAGCAAGATTTGTTTTACCAACGTTTATGTTTCATCAGTCATTCACGCTAGAGCTTGGCTAATGTATGCACTGTTATTTGTTTCCGACATCATGCGCGCTAGGGGTGGGAATCACAAGAGGCACCACGATACGATATTATCCCGATACTTAGGTCACGATACGATATTATTGCGATTTTAAAAATATTGTGATATTCTGCAATATATTGCAATTTATTACCTTTTTTCAACTTCAATTTTTGCATTTTTTCCAAACAAAATTATTACATTTATATCGCCTAAAGGTTTGCGCTCATTACAAGTTTTACAATAGGGGTAATATTGTTAAGAATTTACACAACACAAGGAAGCTTGATTTAAATTGTTTAATTAAATTGAAAAAAGTAGCACAAATGAATACGATAGAATAAAGATACAAATAATGACAAATAAAGAGAAAAGTTTTTGAATAGGTCGAACACTAGTATTCATAAATACAGAAACTGAATAATGTAATCAAATGGATATACAACACTGTATACTACCCATAGTAACACTGGGTAGTATTTTAGTCCTGACTAAATTAAATACATAGGCTATTAATCCTCATTCATTTTAATTAAAGCTGTCTTTTGTTGTTTTTTTGACAACAAAATTAATGACAGACACATATGGCTGCCGTCACTTTAAGAGCTAGTGCACGGATCCTGTGTTCATTATACTGGCATGCGTTTTATGCTTATTAAAGACAAAACCGACTATGTTTAGAGTATACTCACGAAGACCGAAATTGACACAATTTTGCGTATTAAAGCAATACAATCCGCGAAAAATAACATTTGTAACTGATGGCCAGCTGTTTTTGAGGCGGATTTTCTATGAATGTGCGCTTAGAAAAGAATCTCTCAGAGAGCGCGCGAGCACTAATTAGTTTAAAATCGCTTGAATGTTTAAACTGGTAAGACTTAAAAAGACGTGCAAATGGTAAACTTCAGTCACGATGCACTGCTGGCCCGATTGTGCAAGTGAATATTCCGTCATGTCCCGACTCCTAAACGCGAGTGTGTATTATCGCCGCAGCGCTTGATGCTTGCCTTGCACAACACATTTTGAGAGAAGAGAGATAGAAGACGCGGCACCGCTGAACACTCACGCAGACACGCACTGTACAACCAAAGTTACATTCTCATGTGTAGCTAATTTAAATAATAAAAGATCGATACTTGACGCCTGTGTATCGATACAGTATTGCCACAGAAAATATCGCGATACTGTGCTGTATTGATTTTTTTCCCACCTCTAATGCGCGCGCATGCGGTAAACCAATCACAACAGACTGAGCTGTCTGGCCAATCAGAGCAGAGTAGCTCGCAGAAAGGAGGGATTTAGAGAGATTGATTCATCTGGCGAGTCATTTGAGAATCACTGAAAAAGTGGTGATGTCCAAATGTATATTATGAGAAAATTAAACCTTTTTTGACCTTTGCTTGTAAACCTGTTGTAGGAGAGTCCAAAACAACATTAGGAAACTTTAAAATAGCATAATACGGCACTTTAAAACTGCAGTGTAACAAAGACAGTCTCAAAAACACGGTTTGAAATCACCCCTAATTACCGATATGTGTTGGCTTTTACTCAAATTCACAAAGAGCATCAATTTTGATTTGATCTGGTCTTTCTGTACCTGTCTAGTAGCCTGGGCCTCCATCTGCAGACGTCTTTTATGGCTGTTGACTTCGTGCTCCAGTAGAGTCTTTGCTGTATGCAGTTGCTCTATCTGACTGACGACCCTCTTTTTATCCAGCTCCTGTTCTCTTTTCCTTTCGCTCTCCTCCTCCTGAGGATGCATTAGATTAACTGGAGAACACTAGTCACACAAGCTATCCATTGACATGCATCTGCTTACCAGCTCTCTCTCCAGAGCTCTGATCCTGTTCTCGTACAGACTCTTCTGTTCGCTCAGCTCTTTCTGTGCCATCTCTTTGGCCACCTGAATGCCCTGCATCATCTCCTCCTTGGCCTTCAACCGAGCCTCCTCAATCTCCTCTTCAAGTCTATGAGGAAAAGTGACGATAAAAATCAAGAAAGTCAAATATGAGGTCCTGTAGTGGACAATCTTGGGCTTATACTCACTGAGCTCTCTGGGCCGATAGCAGTTCGTTTTTGGCAAACTCAAAGTCTTTTTGACCATCTCCGCTGCTCCAACAGGACGCGCGCTTCCCGCTCTGAACTTCAGCGGGGTGGTTGAACCGAAAGTAGTGATCTCCTCCAAGAATCACACGGTCTCCCTAAAATAGAGGAAAATAGAATAAACAATTTTATGATTTATGTGGAGGTTCTTAGAATGGACATAATTTCAGAGGTTTCGCTTCAGAACAGCAACAAAAACGTACGTGGTGGAGAACGGTGACCTCAGACACAAGATGTCCGTTCAAAAAGGTCTTGGCGTTCGGCATTGGTTTAATGCTGACGGAACCTTTCACACTGGAGATGACACTGAAAACAAGATGGAATATTGGAAATATATCAATTGATATTAGATATTTAATTGCTCATTTCCTCTATTTTTACATTTAGATTACCTTTGTCATTATCTAATGCCCACTTAAAGTTCAAGTTTAAAACATTTTACAAACACAACTAGAGTATAGTTTATGCACAGCTGATGTTGGCTTGAGAAAGACGGACGGACGGATGAATGGATGGATGGATTTCAGTCATTTGCCAAGGCAACATGTCTAATCAAGTTTAGGTTTTGCATCTAACATCTAACATTTTCTTATATATCAGCTTCTATTACCAAAGAAGAAGTTTTAGATTTGGTTAAATTAATAGTAAATCAATATAAAAAAAATGACAACTGCCATAAAGTAGAAGTAGAAGAAGAAATAAAGTCATACACCTTTGAAAAAAAATGAGGATGAGTAAATAATGACATAATTTACATTTTTGGGTCAACTGTCCCTTTAAATGTGTAATGTGTAAAGGTACAATATGTAACAAAACTGCACGCACTTTGCAGAAGAACATTGTTTTGGTTGTACTTTGCTCTGCGTGACTGTGGATGAATATGGTTATCTTACTGCTCATAAAACATTCACTACTAGGCTTTAAAGTCCTCCTGTAGTCAATAATTGTATCCCTTAAAACTCACCAAAATTACATATTTCTTTGTACCTTAAAATAGCTACACCCTTGCCTCATTTAGTATATACGCGATTCTATGAATATGCAAATTACCCCCGCCTCCACCCACTCGCACCAGTTCAGAGATCCACTTGTTGACGATCACACGTTGACGTGATTGGTTACAAGGGAGTTTGTGACGTCAGAAACACCAGCGATTTCAAACCGTGTTTTTGAGACTGCTTTGGTGATTCCCCGTAGGTTTGAGATTTAGCTGCGCCGTATCAACCTTTCTCGCTCGTTGTGACAACTAATCTCTGCCACTCACACACCATACATAAGTCAAAGTAGCCAGAGCAACTTTTCTCTATTTACAGATATGACAGGACACGTACAGATGACTGATGTATGTACACAATTTTCCCCCAAAAAACCATCCCACCTGGTCTAAAATATAAACACTTATAATAGCCTTACCATAGTGAATCAGGGTAAGACAAAAACAAGTTTCGGAAGAAGGGTTGATGATGTATTGACATTTAAATGTTAATTTTTAACAACAAAAAAAAGTTACTTAGAGTAACTTTAACCTGAGATGTTTCTTTTAAACAAATTAAAACCGAAGTAAGTGGCTGGACCTAGTCTCACCAGTGTTCATCAGCGATGAGAGCTCCAGACAGCTGGATGTCGTGGGCCGACTCAGACTTGAGCTTGCCGACCTTGGTCTCGCCCTCTTTAATCATGTACAGCAGCATCTCCGACAGCTGCGGATCCTCATTCAGGTTCACAAGGTTAGGCAGCCGATTGTCCACTTTAAAGGTGACGCCAGAGCGCTGAAAGAGGAACAGAGTATAAACAGACAAAGAAAGTGAAGAAGAAAGAAAGAAAATGGCCATGAAACATTTGAAAAAGCTCATCGATCCATCAGACATTGAAGTCTGACTGTTATTAGCAAGCGTTTCATTACCTGCAGCTCTTTGGTTTCCTCACGTTTCCTCCTCTCTGCTTCTTCCAGCTTTTCCTTCCATGTTCTGCACATATTAATTAAAAACAATAAAAAAAAACTTGATATAATTCAACTGTACGTCATTTAAAAAACAACATTTTGGTGCAAGTTTGTGAGAAAAATCTTATATTATAAAATATAATAAAATTAAAATATATTTAGATTTATTATATGTATTTTTTTATATATATATATATATATATATATATATATATATATATATATATATATATATATATATATATATATATATATTGTTTTAAATTGTAGCATTTTATTTAATTTAATTTAATATAATTTTAGTAATAAATAAAAAAACAGAAATGCATATAAACATTATAAACAAAATATTCCATGGCATGCATTCATCTATGAATGGAAAAACTGTCTTCGTATTCTTTTATTAAAATATAATTATATTCATTATAACATGACTACTCCGTCTGAAACGGCTTTACTTTTCCACTGATGTCAACATGATGTCATGGGTTGGGAAAACAGCCAAACATGCTTCAACCCTCTAACATCCCGTCAGCACAGAGATGAAGAGGAATGCGTTTTCGGCTTCTTCTATTCTAAAACCGTATTCTGTATCCTCAAACTAACCTGGCTACGGGCAACCAAGATTTCAGTAAACATGTTTATTCACATGTATTGTTATATTGGGTCATATAAAAGGTAAAAGATTAAAATGTATAATTTCACTTACTGAAAAACTAAACACACAACATGCTTTGATTATTTTTAACTACACTACTAGGTTTGGGTCAGTAAGATTATTTAATGTTTATGAAAAGTCTCTTATGCTCATCAAGTTTGTATTATTTATTTGACTAAAAAAATGTATATTGTGAAATATTATTACAATTTTAAAAAACTTTTCTATTGTAATATATTATAACATACTGCTAAAGAAACATTTCCTATTATTACTATCAATGTTGAAAAAAGTTGCTTAAATTTTTTAATGGAATTTTCAGGATTTTTTGATGAATATAAAGTCCACAGCATTTATCTGAAATAAATATTATATTTTGTAACATTATAAATGTCTTTACTGTCACTTTTGATCAGTATAATGCACGCTTGCTGAATAAAGGTTTATATATATATATATATATATATATATATATATAAAATGAATGTATTGTTATTTTATAATCAAACTATTACATTAATGTAATTTATAATATAAAGTATTATTATTGTTATATTTAAATAATATTAAATTAATTAATTAATAATAATAATAATAATAATAATAGTAGTAATACGCCATGTAAAATCAAGTAAACAAAAATGTATTGTCAATGAGCTGAAAACAAAAATAAAAAGGGACAAAAAAAAAGAAAGGAATTTATTCTTTAAATATTTCTGCTCCATTCTGGTAACTTTCATCATTACAATCAGTTCATGTCTCTCAAAAACGGTTAAATTCAGAAATAAAATAGGTTGTGAACGGCACTTAAATGTTCATAGCCATACACTGAGTTTTGTATATCCACGCACCTGTGAGCCTCAGCCATTTCGTGCTCCTGTTGACAGAGTTTAGTCTTAAGAGTGGCAATCTCTTGCTGAAACAGTCTCATTTTCTCAGGCTGGATGCCCTGAGCGCTCATCTGAGCCGCACGGAGCTTCTCCACCTCTGCTTTCAGCTCTGGACACACAGGTGATGTCATACACATTCAAACTATCCATGCAAAGAAAACAAAATTACGTTTGAATTCCTGTGGCTGTACAGAACACAAATCACTGAGGGTGTCACATTAGTGAATGTGCTGCCCTCTAGAGGAGAGCTGTGCTGGTGCCCTTCTTGATGGTTATGACAGCTGATGGAGCAGCATAAACAAACAGACGGGTGACTGACCTCGGATCAGTGTGGCGTTGGTGTCCTCGTTGACTTTGGCTATGTTAATGATCATGCGGGCCTGCTGGGCGTAACGCAGCGTGCTCAGGCTCTCCTCCATGTTACTGGCCGCAGGGCTCAGGGTGGCGATCATGGCCGTCTTGGAGTTCCCACCGAGGCTTTCCTTGAGTAACCTGAACACAAGAGGGAGCTGAAGCACTTCTGCTGCTTTTGACAGCAACATCTCGCATGTTATGCCATATTTTACATTCAATGGAAACTAAGCCCCATGTTTAAATTTGATAAGTCGCTGGTCTTATTGCACACAATTCATCAGCGCCCTTTTTTTCATAATCTTCTGCAAATAATTTAGAATTTATTTTCCAATTTATAAATTCGAATATTATTCAATTTTTTTTTAAGTGGATTTTCTGCACTTTTGAAATTATTTTCCACTTTTGCTGAGTAAACATAGAAACCAGACTGGTCTGGTATGATAAAATATATGTGAAATATCTCAAATTTATAGAAGATATATATAATAACATTTTTTATTATTACATTTATGAAATTATAACATACATTTATTACATTTATAATTATTATTATATAAATTATAATTCTATTTTATCACTATTATTATTATTATTATACACTTCTTGTAATAATAATAATACAAATAATTTTAAAAAGAAAAAAAATACCCTGACATTATGGCAGATACAATGTATTATGTCGCAGAGGCTGCGAATGATGTTTTGTGTTGTTGTTGTTTTTTTTGTCGAACTAACAAAACTGTAGCGAAACATTATATAATTCAAAACTAACTGGAAAGCGAACGTTTCTCACCATGTGAGCACTGACTCTCTGTATGGGGTGAAGACTTTCTTTCTGCTCTGAGCCTGTTCTGAGAGCGATGAGATCACCTTTCCCAGCGTGAGCAGCGACTTGTTGATACTTGCTCCCTCCTAGGAAAAATAAATAAATCCACATTACAAACATGCCAGAAAATGTCATAATCCAATCATTGTCAGAGCAAATATATATGCCCCTATTTAACATGTAGAGAACAGTCAGCAGCAGAATGCATTATGGGTAATCATGACACAGAATAAACAGAGCTATTGGATGCTGGATTACCCTGAGCCGGTCTCCACTGGTCTGGGCTGAATTACAGCGCTCACTTCCTGCCAAATCCACCAGGTTTATTCGGCTGGTGATGTAGTGATCGTGCTCCTCTTCCTCCACAAACTCAGTCTGAGCGCATACAAACAACATCATACGGATATACCATTACAAATGCAAACTATTCATTTATTGGTTGGTTGATGTAAAAGTAGCATCTCACTTCAATAAGGCAAATGTAACCAAATAAATCTAATGGTCTTACTTTAGTTTGCGTCATGACCAGAGTGAAAACAGAGTGCGATCTGGAGCTTTTATCGTTCATGCCGGTGGCGGCCGTGGCTCTCTGTTTGTTACCGAGTTCAAGCCAAGTCTGTGAAGATGACGGAGGGAAAAATTAAGTTGTATTAAGAGTGAAACACATAAAAAACAGGCTTTTGAATGTAGAAAGTTAACAGACATGCAAATTACACAATTACCTGAATATCAGCATAGGACGTGACTACATTCCTGAAAGAGAGCAGAGAGATTAGTCACAGTGGCACAAAACAACCGAATCCCAACCAAAAATAAATAAACAAATCTAAACCAAACTACAACACAAGAAAAGAACAAAAAAAAACAAATCTAAATCAAAACAATAGCTCACCAAAACTATAACAGGAAAAAAACAACCACAATTACAACACAACAAAAGAACAAAATAAACCAGAACCAAAACAATGCAACAAATATCAAAACAAAAACATGTAAACTAAAGAAAACCACAACACAACAAAATAAAACAAAATCAACCAAAACCAATTATTTAACCAAACCTACCAAATCCAAACAATAACACAACAAATGAACAAAACAAAAACAAAATAATAACACAACAAAATAACCAAATAAAAACAATAAAACAATTCTTAGGTTCCCTATGAGCATAGTAACCGTGGCGTTTGGATTAAAAGTTTGCTTACGTGGATAGGTCTGCAACATAAGGCCCGTAAACAGGATGTTCTCTGACACGCAACTGGAAAAGACATGAAAAGAACGGAATTGCTGATCAGTTAGAAAAAAACAAAAACAAAATGACACTTGTAGCATTTAATGTGTTTTATTGAGTAGTTGTACTTACAGGCATTTTCTTCTGGTTTTGTCCATCCTTTGCCACCAGCAAATCATGGATTTTCTCATTGTACACCTCAAAATAGCTCATCTCCAGATGGCAAGAGATCTTTAATATAAGCAAACTTGCATTTAGAAAGTTAAACACACTATTTTTAATTTAGAATTCATCATTCAATTCTAAATAAATAATCCTTCTGTGGGACAGTAACCTCTTTGGTTTCATTTCTGGATAATCTTGAGAAAAGTTCCTCGCAGAATCTGGGAATAACTCCAGCCTCTTCACCAAAACCCATCATACTGTAAAACATCCAAAATCACACTTATATATGATTGATGTTTTTCCTATAAGTAGTTTTAAATATTTATTTAAAAAGCAGTGTCAAAGAGAAACATCACTTACGTGTAGGACTTTCCAGACCCTGTTTGTCCGTAGGCAAAAAGACACGTGTTAAATCCCTCAAATGCTCTTTCAAGCAAGGGCCGAGCCAGTTTTTCATAAACCATCTGCTGACTTGCAAAACTTGCATCCGATTCATTGATAGAGCAAAAAGAGAAGTCAAAGCTAAACGTGTGGTTTTGTTTAGTATCTGGATGTTGCACTACAGTTTCTTGGCTGTTCATGAAGATCACCTGACGGGCTTTCTCATTCATTTCCCTGCGGACACAAAAAAATGTGTCAATTTAAGGACAAATAAGCGGCATTGTCCAATAAAATAATATATAATAATATTAATATATAATTAAATAAATAAATAAACTCATTTATAATTAATTAGTTTCCCAAATATTATTTCCCCCCCCAAAAAAGGTTTGCCTGAATATTTTTTTTCTTATAACAAATTGAATTGAAGATTAAATGGTCGAGGTTGACGAACCATATGAAAATGACAAATGTGTAAAAATCATAAAGGGGAGATGTGATCACATATGCTTGTCTTTCCAATTTGTTTTAGCATGGGTTAAAATAATATAAATTCCAGGGTGCCACAATTTTATGAAATGTCATATTTTTTTTAAAAGGGTCAAATCATGTTGTAACAGGGTTGCATTAAAATCAGATATTTCTGATTCCATGACTTTAATTACTTTATTTAGTCAGATAGACATGCCAAAATCACCTTTGTGTTTTTTAAATAACAAATTCGCATACTGAAAATTGTCTCAAAACAACATGCCGCCAAAATAACCTTTTAAAAACACACCATTTCTTACCTTGAACTGAAAGGTCTTACACGAACTGCCACAGTGACCGTACTGTTCTCCATCTTCAGCTCTTGAGCTCTTGTTCTGGTCACAGCTTCAAGAGGAACATTTCCTTCAGCAGCAGTGGCTTTAGAAACTCTTGTTCCACCATGAGCTGTGGAGATCATTAGTGTCGTGGGTCTCCTCACCTGTGCTGAATGTGATGCTGGAGTCATGTGCCTATTTAAACCACCAATCAGAACCTTCTCATTGGTTCCTCCACCGGTTTCAGTGCTCATCTGCAGTGGCTTCTGTCTTCCAGCAGTTGTGTTCTTTGAAGATGTGGGTCTAGATGCATCTTTACCAGCTAACTTCTCAAAGACGTCTCTCTTGACACTTAATTTCTCAAACTGGGTTCTTCTTGTAGGTGTCGAAACGGTTTTATCCTCATCATGGGTGGCACTGACCTTCTCAGAACTTGTTTTCTGAGCACGCCATGAGGTTGTCCCAGGTGTTTTAATGGTTTCATGGGACTTTTTTGCTGGAGATGGTGCTGGATTGGGTTCGGTCAGGACTTTGGTTCTGTTCAAGGACCCTGTTCTAGTCCTGCGCTGAAGGGTCAGGCGTTTCTCTTCTCTTTGGTTCTCTTGTGTGGTTTCTTCATGGTGGTTTACATGGGGTTTGCTGGGTTTTCTCTGAAGAGTGAGTCTGGCACTAGAAGATGGTGTTTTAAATGGGTTTTCTCCACATGTTGTGAGTGCTGAGATCACATAAGTCCTGTTTACTTCTTTTGTTTTATTAAAAGATGTGTTTTCTCCTCCTTTTGATCCATCCATAATTATACGGGTCCAAAGGCAACACTTTTAACTAAAAATTTAAGATTGTCCCACATATAACTTCAGTCCACAAATATCTCCATTGTTTTATAATAACGAGTGCACGGAGGTGAACAACATGTCATATGATTTAAAAATACATGTTTAAGTAAACAAATAACGTTAGCCTAACTAAAACTGACCTGGAAGTGTTGATATCCTGTCATTGAACAGTCGTTTTATAAATTTAAAAGTATTTTTAAAACTCGCGGTCCTTTCTTCTTATCGTTAACTTCCGTTTTAATGTTGAGAAAGTAACAGACTGTACTCCGCCTCGAAACGTCAATAATAACAACAGCTCACTGTTCCTAAGCTCCGCCATACTGCCAATATAATTCAAAAAAGTAGGCGTGCTATGATTGGTCAGCTCAGACTGACGCAATGGTACGCAGTAACACGCACCGACCAACAGATGGCAGTGTCTCTCCAAGCCTGAGAACTGGGTGGTTTTTACACGAAAATAAGGCCCGGTTGTATTAATATTAATACATTTCTCATTGTGATACTTTAGTGTCTGTCTAATAAATAAATTTGACCATGGTGTTTATAGTAAAACTGTGGTAATACAAATGCTAATCAATCCACCAAAAAAATGGTTACTACACTTTTACTATAATACAATCATGGTTTATTTTCGTAAGAAGCTGTGAGGGATAGACTTAGTTTGGCACGCACTGTATAAAGGTCCTAGACACAACTTTTAAAACTTTTTACAATATACTATCTTGTTAAA
Source organism: Meda fulgida (assembly GCA_030578275.1). Classification (NCBI taxonomy): domain Eukaryota; kingdom Metazoa; phylum Chordata; class Actinopteri; order Cypriniformes; family Leuciscidae; genus Meda; species Meda fulgida. Next base: position 7,192,505 of record CM060637.1, read on the forward strand.
TTTGAAAATGTCTCTGTAATTTATAGTTTCATTTAAAATCTAAAATCTTTTTTTTAATTATACAGTAGAATAACGTAGTATTATCCTATGAAATATAGTATAATTTACTGTATATGATACAGTAACCAATTAACAGGTTTTCACCATAGTATTTATTCTTTTACGTTACTAACACTTTCAAAATGGGTGATGTGTGTTTTTTTCATGTTATAATACAGGATACAATTAGAAAGGACACTTGATGCATTCACTTGTAGCATTTATTGAAAACACAAATTACAAAAGCAACAACAAAACCTTTAATTATAAATCCATTTGCTAGTTATTTCCTGGCAGATCTTTTGTCGTGCTTCCTGATGATGTCGATGAGGTTGCTCTTGGTTCCGATGACGTCCTCCTCTCCACGGTGACTCCTCTGTTTGGCTCTCCTCTGCTGTTCGAACAGATGGGGGGAGTTGAGAAGTTGTGGCGGCAGTAAGGAGCCCGTGGGCTTCACTCGGTTCACAATGTCCAGAAACAGCCGTTTGCTGTTGTTATTCATGAAGGTGATGGCGGTGCCTCTGTGCCCCAGTCTACCAGCTCGACCAATCTGAAAGGGTCAAATATAGTGTATCATTAAAGACATGAACCTTCAATGTGTAAGTGTTTTTTATAAAACACTTCATACCTGATGAACATATTCATCCATGTTAGCTGGCATGTCAAAGTTCACTACCAGCTTAACATTGACCAAGTCAAGTCCTCTTCCAAGAATCCCAGTGCTGACCACCACTTCAAACTGGCCCTCGAGTAGACCCTAAAAAACACCAACAAATATTATATAATCGTTATGGACATTTGTGGGCTGCTTTTAAAAAAGGATATTTTTTGCATTACCTTCACAATTTTGTTGCGTTCCCACTGCGTTTTGTCCGAGTGGATGGCGACCACGTTTAATCCCATGACCTTTTGCACAGCTTCACACAGCAGATCGGCCCCAAGTTTGCAGTCTACGAACACAACTACCGGCGGCTGGTAGAGCTTTGTGTCCTGTGAACACACACAAAAAAACAGCATTTAGATAATATTATACTAAAACAAACCCAATAATATAATATAAATCAAAATGATAGATGTAGTATGGTGAATAAAATGAATGGTGAATTAAAAAAAAAAAGAAAAAAAAAAGATTGCTTTCACTTTTTGTGTGTGTGTGTGTGTGTGTGTGTGTGTGTGTGTGTGTGTGTGTGTGTGTGTGTGTGTGTGTGTGTGTGTGTGTGTGTGTGTGTGTGTGTGTGTGTGTGTGTGTTGTAACATTTTTTTAGCTGAATTCATGGTTAAAAATAAAAATTGTAATTCCAAAACTTCTAATTATACAATTTCATATTTTTATGGACAATTATTCTAAAATATTCAATCTAAAACTAACAAATAATTGCATTTATTTATGATGTATTTATTTAGTTTACTTAATTTCACATTTATAAATTCACACTCATCACTAGTGTAGTTTCATATTTTTGATGGAAATATTACATATAAAATGAATAAAGAATTGCATTTATGATAGACAATTCTAAAATAATAAATATAAAATTAATAAATAATTATTTGTTTCTATAATTTATTTATTCATATATTTCATTTCATATTGATCATTTATGTAATGTAATATTTTGATGGACAATTATTCTTAAATATTAAATAATATGAATAAAGACTTGTATTTATTTATTTATTTCATACTTTTTGATACAAAATTATTCTAAAATATTACATATTCATAAATAATTGCATTTGTTTATTAATTTAATTTCATGTTTATGAATTCATATTTATTAGTTGTTATATCATTTCTGATGGACTTTTATTCTAACATGCATTTATATGTATTTGGCTAGCTGGGGGCAGTAATTTTATGTCCACAGGTTGTGATTTTAAAAAATGCTCTCCTGCTTTCTGTCCCTGGTAAGCCGTTGCTACTTTTCCTGGAGCAAAGCCATTTGAGGATCCACCCATTTCCTCTGGAGAGGGTAAGACACAACAGACTAACCCACAGACGTCCAGTGTAAGTGCTTTTCTGCCAACAAGTCAGTCGACAGCAGGCTACAAATGCTGTCAATCAAGCTTGTTTTGTTTTTAAATCTGAATATTCTTTTTGATCAATATTGTGCTGCATTTCCACAGATGAATTGTGCACAAAACCATGCATCAAGAAAGCAAATGGGGTCAATTTTGAGTGTAGTTTCTGCAGTACACTTACATTTAAAATCTCAAAAAGCTTCTTTTTCTTTGACGGCTCCTCCACCCAGAGGACTATCTGCCGGACGTTGGCGCAGGGTTGGTTCTTCTGTCCGATGGTTATGCTCACAGGGTCGCGGGTAAGACGAGCCGCTAGCTGTTCCGTTCCTGTGGGAATGGTGGCTGACGTCAACAACGTCTGATGCTCTTCGGGGACGTGCTCCAAAATTTCCAGAACCTGCTGCTGGAATCCCATCTTCAGCATGGTATCAGCCTTTGAATGTTTATGAGAATGATAATAATAATGACACTGATTAGAATATAAATAAAATAACTATAAATTAAAAATAGAATAAGCTATAGATATATAGATAGATACATAGATGCTTACCTCATCAACCACAAGAGCCCTGACATCATCCAGCCGTACAGCCTTCTGTTTCACAATCTCAATGATGCGTCCTGGAGTGGCTATTACAATCTGGACAAAGGAATTAAACAGATAAAGTGGATTATGATCAAGCTCTAAACTAACAAACATTACGCTAAACGTACTACCTTGATCTTCTGCTTGAGTCGATGCAGCTGAGGAGGTAAAGGCATCCCCCCCACCAGCAGGGCAGTTCTCATGTTGGGCAGACCCATCACCAGCTCTTTGGTCTGCTGCTCTATCTGGATGGCCAGCTCTCTGGTCGGGGTCAGGATGAGACACGTGGGACAAGACGGAGAAGCAGTTTGGCTCTGGGAAATGATCGAAATACATACATTTTTTTATGGGATATTTAAACATCATGGACAAAAACATTGGCAACAACACTGTAAAAATAAGTTGAAGATAAATTTAAGTATAATCAACTTGGATGTTTAAGTCATTTAAACTTTAATCACAATAAACTGACTTTAAAAATGAGTAGAATCTTGTATAGCTTATAAAAAAGTTGAAAATGGCTTAACTTTATTTTGAGGATTTAAAGCAATGTAAAAACATATGTTGTCATAACTTATTGATCATTTATTTTTTTACAATGAAGTAAATTAAAAAAACAAAGGAACAAGGACACTCTAAAAAACTATTTTTTATATATATATAATATATTTATTTTAAAAAAACAGTATCTTTCAGTATGTTTTTTTAAACAAAAAAGCACAAATTTGACTTGTTTTTATTAATTTTGATTATTTTATCATTTGTCACTTATTTTATCATCATCAAATCTCACATTATAGTAATAGAAAAGTGAAACAAATAAAAAAATAAACTTGCCAAAATAGAAAGACTTAAGGCAAATATGTGTACCTTTTTACAGTCTATGTTTTTGAACCTAAAAATGGGACACTGATATGAAACGTTAATGTGACATTATAGCTATCAGGTGAATGTGAGTTTTATATAACAATTGCCCTTATCTGAACTACACATTCTGCTTGTGAACTTTTCAGAGGAAGCGCACTGGAATTACAGACCAGTCAAAAATAGATCTGCTCTTATGAATTACTCATACTGGCGATGTACAGGAGAGCACTCACTATCTAGGTTAACAGCTGTTACCTCAAAAGAGTTTTCTATTTAAACACCATGACCTGAGTGCCAATACTGAGCCACAAAATTTACATTTTCTTATCTATCCATCCATCCATCCATCCTCTAATGTTATTTTCATAATTGATGAACTTCTTTAACACAGTTATTGCACTGAAATGAAACAACACTGAGCTAAATTGAGCTGAAAAATGACACTATTATCTTCTGTAGAACTGAAAACTAATTTTTTTAATCATAATTGATTTTTTTACTAAATTAATACTGTTATTTTCCTGCTTATCAATGTGATTGTACAGTCTTTACCTGGAGTGCATGCATTACCACTGGAAGAAGGAAGGCAACTGTCTTCCCAGAGCCCGTGTCTGCAGTGGCGATCACATCTCTGCCGGTTAATCCCACAGGAACCATCTGCATCTGGATGGGAGTGGGTGCCTCATAACCAGCCTTCTTCAGGTTGAGCCTGAGTGCTGTGGGAAAGTTACAGTGTTCGAACTCTATAATGGGTCTGCAGACCTCACTGCCAGCTGTCACTATTGCCAGCTCTGTTTGAATTCTCTTAACCTGCTCCTCAGTCAGTTCAGATATGAAACCATCCTCTTTGTAAGAGTAACTCTCAGTGTCAGTGTTTGACGCATTAGGGGTCTTTGAACCCTCCTGTGGGTCTTTTGAAAAGACCTTCTCGCCAAAACCCAAACACATTTGAGCCAGATGACGGGCTTTACACTCCAGGCTACAGACATCATTGTCTGTTTTATCGCAGATGTATTCTCCATATCGACCGCACATGACGCACACAGGTTCTCCTGGCTCTGGCCATCTCTGGTTCTTCTTGAAGGACTTCACTGGTTCCTCCTCTTCATCAGACTCTATCTGATCGGGTTCCTTCTCTGTTTTAATATTCACAGTCTCGTCTGGAGGAGAGAGGTCGATTGGAGATGTAGAAACAGTGTCTAGGACAGATGGAGATGTAGAAACAGTGTCTTCAGGTGTCGTTTTGCTTCTTTTGGGGTTCTGCTGATGAGACTCAGGTTCTCTCTTGAGCTTTAGCGATCTCGGCATAAACATTTTCTGCCCACATTCACCACGCAGACACTAACTAAAACAAAATGAAAGAAAAACGGTGGTTATATATCTTCTTGAAACGCTTTATTTCAGAGAACCCGATATCAGTGTACGGTACGGAACCGCTTCCAAAAAGTCGCGTAGATGTGACGTAACGTAAACACTACTGTAAACCTGGGCATTGTAGTTTTTAAAGATTCAAGAACTCTGTAGCAATACATCAGTTCATGATATATAATTTAACTACTGAGATTATAAAGCATATATTTATGTAAATATTCGCACGATTTAAAGGTCAGTCAGATTATTTTCCTTTATTAAGACAAACACGAATTTTAGATTTATGAAATTCACCTGGGCAAAGTATTGTACTCAAGTTTAATTAATGAAATACGATTAATAAAACAACAACAACAATAATAATGCTTTTATATAATAATTTATTTTTTGTGTTTATTTACTGCAAACGACAATATTGTACTAATTGCAATAATAACAGTTATTATTATTTGTATTATTTCACAATAAAAAGCCATATATTTGAATATGTATATATTTACAGAACATTGAAGAACCCAGGGTCACAAAAATATTTTTTTATTATTATGAATTATATTTTTAATATTTTATATTTTGGCGAACCGCGCATGTGCAGATGGGTTAGGCTAGTGGGTGATGTTGTATTTTCAATTATTATTAATATTTATTCTTTTTTTTTTACCGTTTTACCGGCAGACCACACATTGTGAATTTGTACATTGTGAATAAATAAAGTTGATTTAATCTTAAGTTAATGATTTACGACAACACACGCTTTTACTAATAATAAAATACAAAAGAAATTGCATCATTTTATCATTATTTTATCATTTGATTTTATTTTGAATTTTATCATTATTTTATTTGTGTTTATGAGTATATAGAGCATATAAATAATATATATTAAATGTCACTGGATCCATTTTCTAGTAAAATTTCTGGCAGCTTTGGGTTGTTGGCGTGTTGGGCGGAGCGCGCATGCGCAGATGACTGAGTCTCACTCACTGCTGCAGGGAGCCCGACCGCAGGACGCTGGATGAATAGAGGGAGAATAATCGTAAATATCCAGATGGCAATATGTAGGCAGAGCATGGCGAGGTGAAGACAAAGACTTTTTAGATAGCGACACCTCGCCCGCTTCTTCTAAATCGGAACATGCAGGATTATTAAGAAGAAAAACAGGCGAATTCAAATGGGGTACCAGAATGGATGAAGCTCTATGGACAGAACCCCACTTTTATTGCCGAATTTGATGTGAAAATAAGCCCACCAGAGTGTTTAAACAGCGCTATGACACATGTATGTTACAAAATCTGATGTGTATGTGAGAGATAAAAAGCAAAAAGTCCGATTTGAGGCATTGAATTCCTTCGGAGAGATGTCATCGTTGTGAGTACTGGATGTGACACTGCCGCTGTGAATATGGGAGATCTGACCGACTCCAGGGACCCGAAAAAGACTTTCATTGTTCCTGCCATCAAGTCTTTTGATCATTATGATTTTAATAGAGCAAAAATCAGAGCAAGCCTCACTTGGTTGGTGGCCAAAGCCTTTGGTACAGGTAGGTGGCGTGCTTCTCTTTCTCCACCATCATCTTTGTCTTGATTTCATTGCCAATGTGTTGCTTTGAATGCATTTGATATCAAATTTTATATATATAAATAGCTGCTGTTTATTAATTGTATCCAGTACTGAATGGTGTAATGTAAAATGTTATCCAACATAACTAAACACGTTCTGCCATGCTTTTTTCTTTTCTTTTTTTTGTTTGGAAATGTAACATAGTAGTACCTTGGAGTACCTTCAAATATCATAGTATATGAATATGCCAACAGTTGAGTATTAACATGTTGGTAGAATGATTATTTGAATCATTATTAAACATGATATACAACATACACACTATATATAAAACATGGTCTTGTGATGACCTTTCTTGGCTGGAAACTCAAACAAACCCTTGTGACTAAGAAATATACTTAAAGCATTCTTTTAAAAAGAGAAATAACTTACATAAAAGAATAAACTTAAGTTCAAACTGAATGTAATGTTTCCGGACACTAATTTGAATGTTATTTGTATTTAAATGAAAATGTATTATGTATCATAGTTTATTATTGATTTATATTACATTTATGCAATTAGTTGAACTTAAGAGTATTTTTTGCCCAATTAACCCTTGAGTGACCTTATGGACATTTGTGTCTTTTTCAGTTTTTTTCTTTTTTTTTGCCTGTGGTAATGCCAACTGCATGCATTTTGGCACAAGTGTGTGTTTTTTATTGGAATTTTACTATTTCACGCCCATTACTTTTAATAAATCTATTTTACACTAACACAAAATAGTTCCAGTTAGGACCTTAAGGACAAACATTTCCCCATTGAATTCCCAGGGCCATTTAACTATAAAATGATGCAGTCTTTTTTAATAGGCTTTCATTCTGTTGGCAAGGCTTCAAAATTTTAATTTGTACAATTTATTTTATGGTGCCATTTTCTCAGGTTTGGCATATCAAGCAAATACTGACTTTATTCCTGTTTTCTGCTTCTGCGGAGCCAATTTGATAAATTATAAAGGTATAATTATGTGGGTGTGTTGGTATGGATGTCAGAGTGTGCTTTGTATGTGTGTAATAATAAAATTGTGTGTGTGCAAGTAATATTTGAAAGTAAAGCTTTGCTGGCATCTAAGTGGAAAAATTTGGTACTGCACCCAAACAAAATCTTACTGAAAGCTCATTTTTTTTAGATATCAACCTTAAATTTGGACCACAACTTGTTTATATTAATGACTTTGATTTTCTAGAAGTTTTTGAGTTTAACCTGTTTTATTAAATATATATTTTATATAAAATAATGTTCATAAATCATCTTCACAAACTTCTATAACCTCTATAACTTTTTGTTTCACTATTTTAAATGTAGTTTTTTAGTTCAACAAAAATCGTCTGTGCTCCAAAGCTTCACATTTTTATGACAGTTTTTTGGCCTTAGAGTAACTTTTCTAAATAGATGCACAAGGGTTAGGACTTAAGTACATCTTTATAATTTCATAAATACCTCTTTGTCTTTTGAAATATGGCCGACACAAATTTAAGTAAACTAAAATATACTTAAATGTCATTTTCTAATGAGTATGTATTTAACCCTCTGGTTCTGCTCGCATGGCAGTCAAAAATTACAGATTATTTTTTTAATTTCATTTAAATGAATGTACTATATTTTACGAAACATGTTTTGCTCTAAAACTGTGAGAAAATCAAAGCCATAAATCTAAATAAGTTGTGTTCCAAATATGAAGTTGATATCTAAAAAAAAAAAGTAACATTTTGAACAATGTGACAGAATGTCAGCTCATATTTGGTCACTTTGTGTGCTGAATTTGACCAAATGATGCTCATAAATGTAGTTAATGAAGTTTCATGTTCATATTCAATCAAAACAGTACAAGCTTGACATCTAGATTGACAGATTGACGTCTGTGTTTATTCGCGAGCTAGTCACTGAGCTGTATGTAGTTTGACATTGTGCAAACCCATTGTGATTGGCTAACTGATGTATCCACCAGCCATCTGGTCTCCTTTAGGTCCTCTCATTAAAATGCGCAGTCAAGTCTTCAGGCCCATGTGACGCAAGTGACAACTCTTCCTGTCAGAGTGGTGATTGATTGTTTAGCATCTCTGTTTTAAAGTGACCTTAAACTCGAAGAACAAGACACTGAACTCCAGGGTGAGGATATTATGGCAATGTTCAGTAGTTTGATTGACAGGCCTTAAAGGGTGTTATTGACCCATTTGTTGACTTGTCTTGAGGTGTAACCTTAGAACAGATGATTGTAACTGATAAAAGGCTAGCCTACATTTCCACACAAAGAATGATTTAATCAACACATTTCAGACCACAAGTAATATTTTAAACACAATGTAAGCAGGGCTTTAAATTAATTTATGTATTATTTATGATGCCGCCAGACTAGTTCAAATGAAAAAAAGTCCATAAAAGCTTTTCCATTGATCCAGTTTGGTCAGTGGGGACAGAGAGAGATAATGAATTGGTCATTTAATGGCATGCACTCGGTTCTCTGTCCATCTCCTGAATGCATTCTTTCTAAGAATAAAATATTATTCTTATTAATAAAAATGGATATTTTGTCAGATCCTCTAGTAATTTACATGTTATTTTATTTATTCAGATTCCTGAGAGGATCTGTTTGAAACCCCCAAAAATCGTGATTCTCAATGTATCTATAAATCGTGCAGGTCTATGGCTATTACTCACTTTGTCCCCCTAATAAAACAAAACATTTCTAAAAGTCTAAACTCTATTTAATAGTTTCATCAGTATTAGTATCAGTGACCTTTATTCATATCACTTAGTAAAAAGATGCCCTATAAAAAAAAACATTTTATGTCTTTGTTGTTTCAACATTAATTTACAGATTCAATGTGAAAATATGTGTGATAACAAAGTGTAATATAGTATTAAATGGGAATAATTATGATTAATTACAAAAATCTGTATAATTATTTACATACTTTTTTTTATTGATTGACAATCCTATGGAATATTTACAATATTGCTTAATTATATTGCCAGCTAAATCATTGTGAATATATCATGATCATCAGACGTATTGTTCAGAAAATAAACACCTGTGCAGTTCCTCTCTGTCCTCCTCTCTGTGTTTCTCCATCTGTCTTTGATGAAGCTTTGTGAGGAGCTCCTGGCTACATACTTATGGCAGGGGAATCGATCGTTATTGTTGCTATGGCAACCGCGGTCCGGCTCCACACACTCATATTTTTGACTTACATTGTCAGCGCCTTGTGGCTCTGATACCATCAGTGAAATGTTTGATCTATTGGTTTAATGATGAAGAGCCACTTTAAAACCTTTCGGGATAGCAATTAAGTAACATTTAAGGTAGTTTCCATTCCATTTTCTTTCATGTCTCAAATGAAGGCATTCATTTGTACAGACTGAGTGGTTCAAATCTTTTTTATTATTACCATAATCAGGTTCAATCGTAAAATTTAAACCATGTACAGGTAATAAGGATGTGTGTGTGGACTCATGCGTTCTCTCAAACTCTCACCCTTCTCCATAAATAGCCAAACATCTCGGTTCTCCATGGATACTGTGACCTCATTCAGATCTGTGAACCCATTTATTCTGTCAGCGTGTTAACTCATGATAATGATATTTTTGATATTGTAGCTGTGTGGCAGACACCGCCAGACCTCGCTTCCTTAAAGGGCTCTCTCCTTTTGCACTGAGGATCGGAAAACACCAAGCCGAGTTGGTGTTCTGGAGATGAAAAGTGCTTAGATCTTTGAAATTCAGAAAAAAATCTCGCCGACTCAGCTGTCTGCTATGATATGAGTGCAAAAAGTAATATTAATCAATTTCACCACATTCTTTTGTGAATTTGACAATCAAAATATCAAATTTTGTGGCAGTAATTTCCAGAATTAGGAAAATTTGCATATACGAATAGAGGAAGAAAAAAAATGTGTCGAAAAAAAATGGCATTATTCGCCATTTAAAAAAAAGTTAAATGGCGAATAATGCTGGATTGCAAAAAAGTGACATGTAGTTGATTTTGCGTTTTCCACATTCATGGAATTGCGAAAAACTGGTGGGACTGATTCGTTTGATGAATATTATGTATTTGTTTAAATACCAATGCTGATAAGCTGATAATTATTTTTGTTATGGCCAATAACCAAAAAAAAAGCCGAAAATACAATTCTGTACTATTTTGTCTGATTAAATATAAAAAATAAACCACTAAAAACCTAAATCAATCTTTTAAATGTTGCATGTGAATTTTGTTCCTTATTTTCTCATTCATACATGTTACTTTATACAAATTTGTCAATAACTTCTAGTAGTACTGTGCTGTTTGCAATTATTTTGCAGTAAAAAGTGGTAAATATTGGTTGGTTTTTGTTTCGCTATCGCGGAACCGTGAAAAACTGGAGGGACTGGTTAATATGATGAATATTATGTACTATTTAGGTTTAAATACCAATGCTGATAAGCCGATAATAATGTATTATTTAAGTTATGGACGAAAAAACAATAAATAGCTGCTATTACAATTCTATACTATTGTCTTAATAAATAATAAACTAAAATCAATTTCTAAATGCTACAAGTCAATTTAGGCATCACAGCATTGTAATATACAGTATGAAAAAAAACTGGTGTGACATCATTTTGAACAAAATCAGGCAAAAAACAAAGTTCGTTTGGAGTTCTTCAGGAAACAGCTCTCCGGAAAAGTTTGCTCCGGCTAGTAAACACCTTTGTACTTTCATTGGTCAATGGTGATTTTGTAATAGGTAGGTGTGGCTCTGAAGCTCCGCATTCCTTGACAAGGAATATATACATTATTTACATATTCATCTAAACGGCACTCTCATCAGTGTCGGGATATTTGCTAATAGTATACCGCTGGTCATGTATTTCAAACGTATTTTTACACCTAAGTGAAGAAGGAAAAAGAACTTCGCTGTGAGAATATCAGGACCGTTTAGATGGCAGCTATAACTGTTGTTCTGTCATCTTGCAGACAGTGTTCCAGAAGACCTGAAAGAGCCCTTCTACAGGGACCAGTATGAGCAGGAGCACCTGAAGCCTCCAGTGGCCGATCTGCTGCTGTCGGCTGAGCTGTACTGTCGAGCAGGGAGTCTGATTCTGAAGAGCGACGCCGTCAAACCCCTGCTGGGTCATGACGCCGTCATCCAGGCTCTGGCTCAGAAGGGCCTGTACGTCACCGACCAGGAGAGACTGGTGACCGAGAGAGACCTGCAAAAGAAACCCATTCAGATGGTGAGAGAACCCTTTTACTCATGTTCCTTTGGGTTATTATTGCCAGTATTAGACTCAGAGGTCTCGGTAAAGGACCAAATCTCAGTTTTTTTAAGTTAAACCCTGGATTATGTTGGAGCTTTGGCGCGGCAATTGGTGCTAATGTAGGTTCAGTGGGTTTGAGTCTGGCTTAATAAATAAAATGGCCACACAAAAACCTGCATCACTGGAAATGATGGATTGTATTGGCCTATATTAGTGTTTTTAAATTATCAGTCTGCCAGATTTTAGATCTATCAGATTTTTTGACTTTCGAATGTGGTTCTCAATTTGTTGCATATAGTTGTTACATGTCTATTTTAGATAAATCCCACCTTTAAAAGCCATATTAAAACAAACTGCGGTTGGTCAATTTACTTGTTTGTCGACACCTTTTCTTTCACACTTTTTTCTCACCCCATCCTAAATTATATTTGTTATTCTGTCTTAAGCAGAAATACTACTAGAGATGCGCTGGTATTAAAATTATGCCCGATACAATAAACCAAGTGATTATTTACTGATAAATAACCGATATTAAAATGAATTATATGCAATTATATAACATTTGTCTATATAAATAAAAAGTAAAACAGTAAAAAAAAATGCAATCAACCATTTTAAATGCAACAAATGAATTTTGTCATCACAACATTATTATTTACAGTATGAAAATGAATATTAATTTTGGATTTACAAAATATTTTAGTGTTTTGAAAAATACTGTTTCAAAAACAATCCTAAACTTTTAAGCCAGTGTTTTTTTTATTGTTATTTATATACTATTATAATATTTATTAATATTTTGAGTTAGCTTTTATTTTTATATTTTCAGTTTTCATTTTAGTTCATTTTGTTATGTGCCATCTTTATTTGTTTTTCTGAATGTTTCTATTTAGCTTTCATTTATTTGTAATTCAGTTTTAGTATTTTTAGTAGTTCAACAAATTTTTTGTTCAGTTACTTGCCAAGGGGACATTTCTAGTTTTTGTTTATTTAAAAAAAAATAGTACAGTACTTTTTTTCATCTAGTATTTAATATTTATTTTATTTCAGTGTTATTTATAAAAAATGAAATGTTTAAGTTAACGACAAAATTTAAGTGAGCGATAGATGACAACAAAGGTGTTCTAAATTTCGCCCCCTATTCAATATGGTACAGATATATCTTGCCTCCCTAGGAAGTGCGTCACGTTACTGAAGTAAAATGTGTTGTTTCGTACTTTCGTGTTGTCTTTAAACAAAAAGCAGCTTCTGAAAGGCCCAGAATATGAATTGGATAGACAACTTATAATTCTCTCTCTATTTATGTTTTTTATCTTGTCAATGTGTTTAATTTAAAGACATATTTCGGGCTCATAGCATCTGCTTTAAAGATATAAAGAGTGCTGTTGTTATATGAGTGACTTCCTGTTGATATTTAATTACCGCGCCGCTGTTTGCTGTGCCTCTGGCTTCCTCAGCCTCAACGGAGCACATATCATCGCAAACAATCTCTTCGCTGCGTGAATAACGATTTTGCATAGTGCCAATAATGATACTTGTTAAAATATTCTGTGCTCCCCATGACAAATTGATTATTTTTATTATATTAAATGATCACATTGCTTGGCTGGTAGTTATTTCTCTACAATTTAGAGTCCCAGAGCTTTTGTTTCTACATGTAGAAACACCACGCATTGCTGCGCTCATTGATTCAGGCCTGTATGGCTTGATCTCTTCTACAGACCAATGAACGTTTCAGCACCTTGAACTCAGAGGCCACAAATCCTCATTAGCGTCAGAAAGCCAGCCATCTGTCTGCTGTTCTACACCAGCTCTGCTACAGTAAGCTGCCTGACTACAAGATCTGTCAGTCTTCCCTTGCTCAACTTTAACCTGTTTAGCCTCGCGCTCTGGGTTGTTTGGCTATGGCTTTGTGGCGGCCTCATTTTGAGAAAATGCTGCTGTCATTACATCATGGAAATGTTTTATGCTTCCGTTGGGTTATTATAGCCAGAATTAGACTCACTGAGGTGTCGTATAGGACCCACGTCTCAGTTTTCTCAGCTGTATTTTGGCTTTTCAACTAATATCCCTGAAGATAAACCCTAGATTATGTTGGAGCTTTGGCGCGGCAATTGGTGCTAATGTAGGTAATGGGGGTTTGAGTCTTGCTTGAGAATTTTATAAAATAGCCACACAAAACCTGCATCACTGAAATTATGGATTGTATTGGCCTGTTAGCGTTTATTAGTCAGTCTGCCAGCATTTAGGGCTCTATGATTTCCACAATGTAGAAAATGCGGACGGAATCTCGGAATCCAGTCCTAAAAACTGAATTTACTGTATAACAATAAATTTGTCAATTGTTTTTATAAATAAATCAAAAGCAGTTCAGTACACTTAAAAAAAAATATCGATATAGCTTAGTGTCTGTGAATATTAAACCTCAAAAAGACTATTTGAATATGAACCCTGCATGTTCTGCGTGTCTCTGAATGGAACAGATGCTACAGATGTGTTGATTTACTACACATATACTGAAGCTTGCAGTGTTTTCAGCCTCTGCCCTCTCACTATATGAGGACAGGAATGCATGAACTTTATCTCCAGAGCTGCTCTGAGTCACTTCATGAGCATTTTACAGTTTTATTTGAGAAAAACTATCGTCATATCATTAACGAACAGAAATCCAAAGGTCTACATGGCAACATGGCAAAATAAAAATCCGGTTTAACTAAGAAATTGTGACAGAAACAGGGCTCCATACTGTGACTAAAATGGTCCAAAACATTTTTTTGCTGAGATCGCGACTGTTAATAAAATAAGACGACGCGCAGCAAAGTTGCAGTGGAAAAAACCTCACTGAGTTCGAGTGAGCGCCTAAATAAACACGGGAACAGCCAGGATCTGCATTCGGCGTCAGAAACGCATGTCAAACCAAAAAATATCAGGCTTTTTCAAAGCCTTCATCTCATGGAGACGTGTCAATGAATGAACATGCAAGTACTGTAAAAGTGCAGGAAGGAAGTGGATAAACTACAACAGATATCAGCTGGGTGGACACTAACTAATCGTTAACAATTCTCGTTTTTAATTGATACTGAATGGATTTGTATTCTCAATATCTTTTCAATATTACTGGTTATCAACAAGACTTTTATTTACTGATATATTTATTCACTAAAAATGGTACATTTAGAGCCAGTTTACTTGGCTTATCTCCTCTATTCTTTGGGATGAAGGTGATAGGATACTGCTTTGGTTTTGATGACAGAGTCCTGCTGTTTTGCAGAAACCACACACATTAATAAGGTTTGACTGCACCAACTGAACGACTGCGGCGGTTTACCATCAATAATTCAGCGAGGCTTCTATTTTGGATGTGAGAGGCAAATCCTGTCAGAGTTTTGTGAGGTGATCAGAGTTTCATCTGCTTGTGCATTGAAATGTTCTTGAAAGTAAAAGTGCTTTGGCATAAACTTTATTTTATTTAAATCCACTTGTAAGGATTTGAAGTTTTAGTTCACCCAAAAATGTAAATTCTGTCATTGCTCACCCTTATGTCGTTCCAAACCCGTAAGGCTTTCGTTCATCTTCGTTACACAAATGAAAATATTTTTAAATAAATCGGAGTGATTTCTGTCCCTCCATAGATAGCTACTCAACTACCACTTTAACGCTTCAAAAAGATCATAAAGAGATTGTAAAACTAATCCATATGAATTGAATGGTTTAGTCCAAATTTTCTAAAGAGACTCAATTGCTTTATATGATGAACAGATTGGATTTAGGCTTTTAATAAGATATGTTCATCATATAAAGCGATTGATCAATTCATTTGGATTAGGTTTACGATCTCTTTAAGAACTTTTTGAAGTGCCAAAGTGGTAGTTGTATAGACTGTCAATGGAGGGACAAACATCTTTCAGAAGTAAAAAGATGTTCATTTGTTTTCCGAAGATGAACGAAAGTCTTACGGGTGAGTAATTAATGACAGAATTTTTTTGTGTGTGGTGAACTAACCCTGTAAAAAAGTCATGATTTAGTTTTACATGAACATTTTTCATCTTCTCTCTGACCTTTCTAATTGAACAGCATTTTTGCTACTGTACCTTTAAGACTTTTTAAGACATTTAATATATGTTAATGACCTCTGTCGTCATTGGACGGTGATAGGTGTGTTTATAACGCTGACATTATAATTGTGACATTATTAGTTTGCACATGAGCTGGATGGACTGTGTAGGAAGTTTTGGAAATCTAACTCTTACTTTAGTTAAAAAATGTATGGAAAATCTTGTATGGGAAAATGTCTTTACTGCTTTCTCTCTCTGTCTCTCTCTCTCTCTCTAGTCTCTACTGAAGAATCGTATTTGCTACTGCAGCTGCCGCCCACCCACACACAACCCCACATTCATTCTACATTATAGACGCGCTCAAAAATACATGCATACGCACACATATGCAGCTCACACTCTCACCCACATAGTCACGCCACAGTGAGAAAAAAATGTCATAATAGTCATTGTGTTCAGGGTTTCATGTAATTTAACAGCGTGCAAAGATCTGATACGACATGTAGATTTTTATTATAATATATCATTAAAATATTTTTTAAGCATTTTTAATTGTATATTTAACTTATGTACAATATTATAAGTTATATTAAAGATACAATAAAGTGCATATATTTACTCTTTAATATATACAATTATTTAAATTATATTAATTATATACAAATTATATATGTCTGACATTGTGAAACATGAAAAAGCATGGTTTTGTTTAATTATATTTTTTATTTATATTTTATGAATAAATAAAAGATATGTATTTTATTCTTATATTTATATATACAGTATATATATGTTCTGTAGTGTAAATAGCATATGTATGCATTTTAAAAAATATGTAAATTTTATATTTAATTACAATTTTTACTATATAATGAATATTTAATATATATTGTAAAACAATGTAATCACACTTCCTCTGTTAACGAACCCATATCCTCATATATGATGTTGTTGTGTAACGGGACTGTATTTTCATGTTGGTACAAACTGCTCACCTGCACCGTTACCGAGAATGAATTGTGCTTAATTAAGACTAATGAATGTTTTGACAAGTGTAAATTATAACACCCGAGATGCAAGAATCCAGCCTCTTAATGGCATGATGCTATATCTGTCCCTGGCAGACAATGAGAGTCACATTTAGTGCTGTGGGCTTCTCAGCGATGGATGTTATTTACTTACATGCACAGTAGGCAGCTGATGATGTGACAGCACTGAGAATTTTTTTCATTTTCTGAGGAAATATGCTCGGCCGTTATACAAAAAATGAACAGTGATGCGATGCAGCTACTACCTTTTGAGTCCTTTAGTTACCGTACTCTTAGCTGAAGTCCAGCCATCTGAATTTAAGCTGTCCAATAACGTATTTAATGTGTAGTTTATATACATATGCATGCATGAACCGAAACTAAAGGTATATTTCATTCGAGACGTAGACTTCTGCATAATTCACAAACTAGCGCAGTATGCACACTTGACCTACTTCATGTCTCTCCGCATCAGTGCTTGTTGATCATGAATGGAGGCAGTACTTTTTGTTATTAGGTTCTTGTAGGTATTTACATTTGATTCGAGTATTTTGTGTGATAATTGCTACTTTACTGTCGCAGGCTCCCAGGGTGCACATGGTGATTGGGTATTTCCTGGTTTTCCTTTTTTTTTTCTTTTTTTTCTTTTTTCCTATAATTAAGTGAATTTCTTCAAAAAATTATTCTGATTTACTGGGGAAATGTACATTTAATTCTTCTGTCATTTTAAATATTACATGTGGATGCTTGATGGTGAGTAAATAATAGGGATGTTACGATAAGGATTTGTACAGTCGATACGACTACCGATTTCTTTGTCATCATGATCCGCTGATACAGATCCCGATCATTCAAGCTTTATATGTTGTGTGTGGGCTTGTTTGAATTGAGACAACCTGTTCTAAATAAAGACGTGAAATATACTATGGTTTATAAATGTTTTTGCAAAGTTACAAAGAAGAATGAGGCACAATTGCCTCATCGGTATACTGTTTGCATGCACATCGGTGGCGACTTTTTACGTTTTACGTCAATAAATTGCGACTGCACATTCAACAACCAGACAAAGTTGACAATAAAATCCTAGCGGCGCTGCATCGTCACAAACAGTCACGGTCAGTTTGAATGCTTTAGCTCTGCACGCCGACCTGACGATTTCCTGTGTCCGCTGTTCACACATGCTCTGTTGCCATAGCAATTCCATGTAAAGGCGGTAGGCAAGGTGGATCCATCAGTGCAAAGTGCAATTGAAATCCAAAAAGCCAAGGTAAAAGTAATCTTCAAATTGAGGATTAAAAGGCAAGGTTGCACAAAGCTATATCAGCATTATTCAGGCCTTTTGCTTAGCTCTTGTCTTTCTTGGCTGGCTACTATGATGTATTGCTATAAAATAATAATAATTAGGATTATTAGCGATGCACGATATATCGGCCACTATATTGGTATCGGACAATATATGATCAGTTTTAATGTTATCGTTATCGTTAAGTCTGCAATATAGGCTACATAAAATTGTAATAATTTTTTTTATACAAATTTGGATTAAGATTTATCGGCCAGTATATCGGTTATTGGCTTTCTAATATAAAGAATTATAGTTATCAGCCAAAAATTTCATATCCTAGCACCCCTAAGAATTTTTTTATAGTCATATTGATATAATAAGAACATTTGTGGTCAAATATGCATATATATATATATGCATATTTGACCACAAATGTTCTTATTATATCAATATGACTATAAAAAAATTATATATATATATATATATATATATATATATATATATATAGATATAGATATATGAAGAGTTCAGATGCAAAAGCCTCTAAGTGCCATTTGAAATTTTCTTCTAGAATGATAATTTTTATCAAGCTTGTATATTTAAGTTCAGTAATTTCACTTAAATGACAATAAATTACTGAACTTAAATATACAAGCTTGATCAAAATTATCATTCTATAAGAAAATTTCAAATGGCACTTAGAGACTTTTGCATGTGAACTCTTCATATATATATTAGTGTGTGTGTGTGTTTTCCAATTAAATATTTGCCTTGAGTTTCGTTAGTTGCATCACAATGTTGGTTTCATTTCCATCAATGATGCAGCCCTATCCAGATGTTGGTATTTTTGTGTGCAGTGCATTCGTGATGCTGTGCAGGGCAGTGACTGCTGGGAGTAGAAACAAGGGGCAGTGCTTTATGAGAGATTCATTACAGGACAGCATCTCCTTTCTACAAGGACAGATAAATATGAAAAAGTTGCTTTTGTGGACACATGGGTTTTGCATTATATAACAGCCTATTTGTGGGCTGTTTGTTTGAGACATGCCAACTGAATTCCTCATCAGACAAACTAAAGCAGGATTTGGAGAAAGAGCTGAAATTGAGCAGCAGTAACTTATCAAGTCATGGCTGGTACCATGGTCGTATACCTTGGTACCAGAGATTAGAAGAGATTGTAAAACTAACCCATATTAATTGAACGGTTTATTAAAAATGTTCTGAAGAGACAAGATTGCTCTGAATGATCAACAGTTTCAACTTATTTTGACTTTTATACACTTATAAACCTTCATCAGCGCACACATCAGATCTAGTAAATATAATGCTCAAGCATGTTCGCTTGACGTGCGGGAACCAATGAGGTTCATTTTTGTGTTACACAGCATGTTTGAGCTTCAGAACCAATGAGGTTCTCGCGCGTCAAGCAGGTTCGCTTGAGCTTCTGTTTATGTTCGCTGATCAATGTTTATATGTGAATAAAAAGCCTAAATTCAATCTGCTCTCCATATAAAGTCGGGAACATGATTATAAATGCATGATTTGAAAATACTTTTTGTAGGAAGTTATTCCCCAAAATTAATAAACCATTGAGCTATTGATCTCTGTTTTGAAGCTATTATGAACAGACTTTTTCTCAAGCCAGAAGATCAAATCATTACACACAATCTGACCATTAACACCCATTCAAACTGCAAAATGTTTAATCAGTAAAAGGATTTACAAGTGTAATCCGCTTAAACGAGAAGCCCAGCTCTTATGCAACAAGACAGTCTTCTGTTTTTTCCTGCGATGAGACGTGGGAGTGTCACAGCTCATGCGGAGAGGAAATCAGACCCACTCAAGTGAGAAAAATCGCTGACTGAACAGCATAACTCAGTGTCACTGGGGTCCATCAGAGTGAATCTTTCCATCTAACCGCATTCATACTCATCTGATGTGACAGAAAAGCTGCGCTGTGGCATTCTGAACTACCTGTTCAGCTGAACGAGCGCTCTGATTTACAGAGAAAGGCCAGAGCGTTTCCCAGGCAGCAAAAAGAGCAGTGCTTAGAAATGTATAACATCTACATTAAAAGTATTCTGCATATACAATGATAATTATGCTGTAAATGAAATAATGATAAATGTGCTGTGAATTTTGTCTTACTATATATGTATATCCCCGCAAATATTAATTAAATAAAAAACAACCTTGCATTAGGCATTAAGGAATGCTTTGCAAGCTAACAAATGAACAATGATGGTTTATTGCTTTAAAAACAGCAGTCAGTCAGTCAGCTGGAACTACAGTCACGTGAACACTGTTTATTAGATGTGCTCAACTCTTCTTGCGATGTTTTCTGATTCACTGTTTCCCCATCAGTCCTTTCACTGAAACAAAATCAATATCCTCCTAGAGTGTCTTGTCTCTCTGTGAACACAAGGCTTTTAATAAGACAGCCACATTTTAATTTGTGGTCGAGATGGGGGGTTCATTTTTCATTTGCTTGTACCCAGAGGATATGGTGACCGTGATGGAGATGATCCGTTGTTTTGCTGGTTTATTTTAATTGAGGGCAATGTCGATAGTGTTATTAGACACTGTGAGTAAGCACACTTACCATCTTCACATCTTTGTTACCGGTTCTCGCAAGTGCATTCTTCTGCTGATGAGGACTAAATCTACAGCACTAAACAGAGAGTATGTCAAAGTACCAAGAAAATTATTTTTATGAACCAGTTCATTTTAGTGCATCAAAAACATACTGTGCAACCAGTGTAGCCCAATTCCTGAATGAATGACTCATAAGGTGTGGTCACTCACATTAACCATTGTTTCCAAAAAGAAAAAAACCCCTGTAATTTCTATAGGAATCCACGCGATCTGGAATTTCCCGTGACAGCGAAAGATTTCTCCATGCAGATTTCTAGTTGTGTTGAAGTTGCTTCACATGGATTTGCTGCGCTGACCGACAGGAAGCTGCTTGGTCTGAAAGTGACTTCTGTGTGAGCTGTGCTTCTTACATCACTATCAATAGACAATGGACCTTTTTTGTAACAAAATGGTGCTGAGATGTTGTTAATGTGACGCACCTCTGTGAGCTGGTGTCTTAAAGTGAATCTCAAACCTACAGCACAACAAGTTTAGTTTCAATCAAGATCGAATGACTCTTATGTGTTGGTTCATTTAAGCGAATTAAAAACATACAACTCAGTGTAAGTCCGCTTCCCAAACCGATCTTTCTAATGTGAATCCAACCATGCAGATTACTCATTAAATACCACTAAGGAATCATTCAATTCTTTAGAATCTACATCCCTATTTTTATTTTATTTTTTTCAGTGGAGGTCACACCTGTCATTTTCATTCGTCATGTACAGGATATTATATTAATAATGTTGAGAGAGGATGGGCCCTCAAGAAAGAACAGGAGCGACTGTCCTATCTCAGGGAAGATTATCTCTAATTGGGTCGAGCAACAGGGGATGGATGCTGCCGTTTCCAGGGCAACAAACTCCAGAGAGGAAAGACTAGCAGAGAGGAAAGACTAGCTGCCAACTGAGAGAGGGACAATTATCAGTATGTATATTCGGGAGAATGGGCCTGTGTCAGCAATTTAACACTTTTTAACAAGCTTTTATTGATTTTCGTTCACAGAGCGCCCACTTGGCCATGATTGACACGCTGATGATGGCATACACAGTGGAGACGGTGAGCGTGGAGAAGGTGATGGCGTGCATGCAGCAATACTCCACCGACTACCCAGACGAAGATGTGCCCTATGACACAGAGGATGCGGTCACCAGCTGGATGAATAAGGTCTTAATGTCCCTAAACTTATATATAAGATCATCATCTTAAACAAACCTTTAACACAGTCAGAGTATTGTTGCATTTGAATACTGGCACACTGAATATTTCTTCATTGGCACGTATCATTTCTGAGGTCATCTTTGAGTGTCGGTGACGGGACGACTTATGTTTACGTTCCCTTGCAGGCCAGCTGTACAGGCAGCCTAAAGACACAAGACATTACCTCAAATATACACACACATCATACTAAACAGACCATGAGAAAACCATGAGAGACTGCAAGGAAATTTCTCTTCCTTTTGTTGTTCTTATTGTTAACTTATGTTGCCATAAATAATACAACATTTGAATATATACAACAAATCTACAAAAATATCTCCATTTAATAATGCAATTATTAAAAAATTACCCCAGTTTACACCAAATTATTGTTTACATTTTAATGATATCATTAATAATATAATAAATATAATATAGGGATTCCTAAACTTTTTTGTCAGCTGAACACCTTTATAATGCACATACATATTTACTTGAAGTACCCTGACATTTTAAGTTAATATTTAAATAATTTAACAATAATTTATTTTCCGTTGTGTTTGTTTTGAAAAAAAAATATAGTTACTTGTATATAGACTAATATATAGAAGCTCAAAAACTTTATTTGACAAATTTTCAAGGTGAACGAATACTTGAAGGAAATCGTAAATCAGGAGCAAAGGAGGATGGAGGCGCAGAACGCAGAGCCTGTTGAGAATCCAAAGGTAAGTGTGCACTTCCTGTTCTAGCTGAAAACCAGCGATGATTCATGTCACTTTCATCTGTAGGAGGAAGATACAAAAAGTACTAGAGATGAGATGGATTTTTGTCATAATGAGCACTTTTACATCTCCGAAATCTGATTCTGTTTAGAACAACATTTTGCCAACATGCCAGTGAAATCTTTTTTTATGCCTCAAAACTCAAATGCTTGTACAGATTATTCTAAAATTCATGTATTCTGATACACTTAAATACGGTACTGTACAATACAAGGTTGAATTTCTAAAATACAATGTTGCTTCGCAATATTGAACATAAAAAGAATGCAAATGATTTGTGAATACTCATTACCTAAATATTTGTTTTCATTAATGTTATCATACCAACATTTAGAGCTAAAACAAAATTAGTATTTTTTCAGCCTTTAAATGATACTTCGCTATTAATGTCTTGTTTTATGGGGAATGTTATTTGGACTGGATGTTTTTCGCTAAATGAATTATATATATATATATTATATATTAATATTATTTGTTTATTTATATTTTTATATATATTTATATATATATATATATATACAAAAACATTATAAAGCAGCAAATATATGTCAGCACTTCAGACTTTTTTGAGAGTAATTATGTAATGAATCTGTTGAATCAGTGTTTTGACTGTAAACTGATTCATTGAAATAGACCGTTTAAAAGATTGTTTAAAATGTGTGCAAATTAATCAAAAAAGAACATTTTTACAACCCATCATTAAAATATTAAAACACTAAATATATATCATAAATATTCAAATATATTGTCAGACCAACTAACATTATACAGTCAATCAATCAAATTACTATACGTAGGTATTTTAAACCACATGGATATGTTAGTCTGTTCAGATTCTATATAAAAGCTGCCTCAGGTTCTTCTGTGTAAGTGTTCGCAAAGTTGACCTGAGTTCACAGGACGTGACGGGTATCATCAGCCGTGTTTTGTAACATGTTGCTGCGTGAGGGTAATTCTGACTTTGCTGAATCACTGTCCTGCGGCGTGCAGCATCCCGATGTGGACGTTCTGCCAGGCTGATGTAAGAGCAAAATCTTTGCTGATTCATGTTTTAATGCTTTGCATTTCATCATCCTGTCCCGGTTTGACAGTATATTTGGTGCTCGTGGTGGGATGACGTCAGTCTCACCTGGTTCTACCTTCTCTCTGAGGGAAAGGAGTTTGCTACCGTGCTACATTTATGTACACTGTGTCCTTGCTTAAACCCCTAGACACTGCAAGCCTCCACTAACTTCCCAGTGCTACTTTTGCAGCATTTGTTTTTTGTCCCCCATAATTCCATCTTTAATGTCATAATCTGAGTCTTCTTAGAATGTATGAAGTGCAGAGTCATCACACACATTACTGTGTCGGGCGTCTGACAGAGTTTGACCCACCCTGTCCTCAGGTCGTCTCTGGGCTAGGCATCTGACGCTAATGAGAGTAGCCAGTTCTCTGAGGCGCTGCGCACTAGCATGTGTGTGTTTGAGAGGACACAATCAGTGCCGAGGAGGAATGTCAGGCGGTTACACAACACTATAAACATCCTAAACAGCCAGCATGGCATGAAGCGCCCAGCCTGACATACAAACACACCAGAGGATTGCAGCTCTGCATACACCATAGTATAATATAATATAATATAGTATAGTATAGTATATACTATATACTTGTAGACCTGTTTTTCTTTCTTTAAGGTCTCAAACTACACACTTGTTTCTAGACATAATCCCCTGGCAAAAGACTAATCCTGTAACTTTGCAGTCTTTTTAGGGCATCTTGGGTAAAAATGCATTCATATTGTGATTCACAGGGTTTAATGTCACTTAGATCAGAGAGTATCAGTTTTTCTCTTCTTCAGTTTGAACCCCTAAAGATATTTTGGCATGCTTTTGATGATACTGTTTTTACTTTTAAGCCTTAATAAATTTGAGAGAAGCTTAAAACTGAAAACTAAGAACATGGCGAGAACACAGGGACAAGCAAACCTTTTTTGGTCGTTTGATCTTTATTTCTGTCTGTCTATCTGTCTGTCTGTCTGTCTAACTGTCTGTCTGTCTATTTATCTGTCTGTCTATCTGTCTGTCTGTCTGTCTAACTGTCTGTCTGTCTATTTATCTGTCTGTCTATCTGTCTGTCTGTCTGTCTAACTGTCTGTCTGTCTATTTATCTGTCTGTCTGTCTATCTGTCTGTCTGTCTGTCTGTCTGTCTGTCTAACTGTCTGTCTGTCTATTTATCTGTCTGTCTGTCTGTCTGTCTGTCTAACTGTCTGTCTGCCTATTTATCTGTCTGTCTGTCTGTCTGTCTAACTGTCTGTCTGTCTATTTATCTGTCTGTCTGTCTGTCTAACTGTCTGTCTGTCTATTTATCTGTCTGTCTGTCTGTCTGTCTAACTGTCTGTCTGTCTATTTATCTGTCTGTCTGTCTATCTGTCTGTCTGTCTAACTGTCTGTCTGTCTATCTGTCTGTCTATCTGTCTGTCTGTCTGTCTAACTGTCTGTCTGTCTATTTATCTGTCTATCTGTCTGTCTGTCCGTCTGTCTGTCCGTCTGTCTATTTGTCTGTCTGTCTGTCTAACTGTCTGTCTGTCTATCTGTCTGTCTATCTGTCTGTCTATCTGTCTGTCTGTCTGTCTGTCTGTCTGTCTAACTGTCTGTCTGTCTATTTATCTGTCTATCTGTCTGTCTGTCTGTCTAACTGTCTGTCTGTCTATTTGTCTATCTGTCTGTCTATCTGTCTGTCTATTTATCTGTCTATCTGTCTGTCTGTCTGTCTAACTGTCTGTCTGTCTATTTGTCTGTCTGTCTGTCTGTCTAACTGTCTGTCTGTCTATTTATCTGTCTATCTGTCTGTCTGTCTGTCTATTTATCTGTCTATCTGTCTGTCTGTCTGTCTGTCTAACTGTCTGTCTGTCTATTTATCTGTCTGTCTGTCTGTCTATCTATCTAACTGTCTGTCTGTCTATTTGTCTGTCTGTCTGTCTAACTGTCTGTCTGTCTATTTATCTGTCTATCTGTCTGTCTGTCTATTTATCTGTCTGTCTGTCTGTCTGTCTATCTGTCTGTCTGTCTATTTATCTGTCTGTCTGTCTGTCTGTCTATCTGTCTGTCTGTTTATCTATCTATCTATCTGTCTGTCTGTTTGTCTATTTATTTGTCTGTCTGTCTATCTATCTATCTATCTATCTATCTGTCTATTTGTCTATTTATTTGTCTGTATATCTATCTGTCTATCTATCTGTCTGTGTCTGTCTGTCTGTCTATTTATTTATTTTTCTATGTCTATCTATCTATCTATCTATCTATCTATCTATCTATCTATCTATCTATCTGCATATCTATCTGCATATCTATCTGTCTGTCTGTCTGTCTGTCCATCTTATTATTTGTGTTGTGAAAAGTTTGTTATTAAGTGTGTTGTGAAACCCCTCAAGTTTCAAGGGTTGCATTATTTGTCTGCTAAGGGATTTCTGGTGATCTTGTTTGTAGTAATGAAGGGATCGTCACGCTTAATCTGATATGGGACGTAAACAGCTGATTGCGTTAAATAACCTCTGCTTGCTGATGTGACTGCTCTGTCTTTCTCTCTCATTCATTCTTTGACTGGCTGAAGTCTCCAACCAAGTGGTATATGAAGCTGGTTCCCGTAAGTGTAATTGTGAAATGCATTATTTCATCCAGGCTTTTTCCATCTCGTGGCTCCATCACGCTTTTGTTGCCATGACAACTCTTTCACATTGTCTGCAGCTTCATTAACCACGCAATAAACTGTCGGCATAAAAATATTTATATTAGGCTGGCTGCGTATAAAATAAATGTCATGTTGCCATCCAGGTATTTATTTTATTTAAATGTCACTTCTGTTAGTCAAAGTTCCCATCGCATGTTGTATTTTTTTTAGTACTTTTCCATACATTAGTTAATTGTTGATTAGGCCATCATGAACTTTCTAATTAAATGTTCAATGTCTATGGTTTATCCAATGTGTTTTACCCTACTGAGTCATTTGTGTATGTCTATTTGCTCCAGGCACGGTATAGGAAGGAGCAGGCTCTGCCCAGGACGGTTCCCTGGATCCCCCCGGTGGACAACCTCCTGAAGGACAGCACAGATGGCTGTGCCCTCGCCGCCCTGCTTCACTTCTACTGCCCCGCCATCATCAGCCTTGGAGGTACGTCCACCTGCCAAAACACGCCACATTACTGTGCACTAAATAATATGCAAGGTTCAGAGGGAATAGTGTCTGGAGGCTGTTGAAGACCATGGGTAATTCACATGTTCAATTCAAATCCTTTTTTATTTAAATAAAATCAAATAATCAAAATCAAATTTATTTGTATAGACTTTTTCACAATACATAACGTTTCAAAGCAGCTTTACAGAAAATGCATGTCTACATTACAATTTAGGGTGATCTGTTATCAGAGGTAACTGTGTCCAAGTTATATATTTCAGAATTGTACATATACAAATCACGCAGTTAGCTAACAATGTATTTATTTAACTGTGTATTAATTTAAGGCAGAAACAATGAGCTCATTGAAGTAATGAATACTTGTTGTTAACAAATTACTAGGATATATAGAAAAATAATAATTATAATTATTAATATATAAAATTAACATATGCATATGTACATAGTCTATTATACACAGTAAGGATGCACCAGATATGCACAATTCAGGTTTAATTGCATATCATAAAAATGTAAATAGGGATGGATTATATATTTGTGGGAAACGTTTTTTCACAATATTTTTTAAATATTATACGATAGACAAATATTGTTCCTACCATTGCATCAAAAAAATACAATAATATTGTTTATTATTTTAATGTTTTATATTATAAAATAAAAATCATAGCATTAATGTAAGTATAATATTATATTCATTTTTTCTACAATATTATAATTGAAATATCATGCATTATGTAATAGTCAAATGTATTATTTTTATATTATGAAATACAATATTACAGTATTACTAGAAATATATTATTATCATTATATAATTTTTTCCTCAATGTTAAAAGTATTATATATTTTCAGTTGTTGGAGCCCAGACAAATGCTTTTTTAAACAATTCATAACAAAACCATACAAACATTTAAATCTAGAAAAATACTGTGAAAAATGTAAATGTAATAATACTACATGTGTTAATATATTGTTGTTGTTGTTGTTTATATAAAATATTACTTATAGTATACGATTATATTATGTTTATATTTTTCACAATATTTTATTTGGATTACAATTTTCTATTTGGCATTTATTATATTTATATTCTGTTTATTCTTTATGTAAGCATTATTTACCACTAAATATTTCAGTTTCATTTTAAAATGTCACATTACAAAAGTTACGTTTTTTGAATGTTGTTTTTAACATGCTGTAAATCGATTTCAGCCACTTTGCATGTTTCACTGGACTTTGAATTAGTGAATACAATAGTCTACAACTACTCAAGTTGAACTTTTTTGTGACTTTAATCATCTTGAATTTACTGTTAATCTAATCACAGTCATGAAGAGGACTAGAACCTTTTCTCCACCAAGCTGTGAAATCAAATGATAGATGCAATTAGATTGATCTCCAAAGGCTGAATCACATGACTGTCATTTAGACTCTGATTAATGATTAATGGGCTTCTCTGCGATTGGTTGAGCCCTTTGAGAAACTGACAAATAGGCCAGATAATCTGTCTCATTGAGTAGTGCCTGGTTAGTGTAGCACTTTGAATCGTCTTTGATTTACAGACATTTTCCTGAAGGAAACCATGTCATTGGCAGACAGTCTGTACAACCTTCAGCTCATCCAGGACTTCTGCAGGGAGCATTTGAACCACTGCTGCCACTTCAATCTGGAGGACATGCTCTACGCTCATTCTTCCATCAAAGTAAGTCTTCAGAGACAACTTACATCCAGATTTGGTTTCAGTTAGGGAGCGTTTTACATCCTGATGCCATAGTAGAACCTTAAGTTTCCCAAGTTCATTGCCTTCAAATTTCACTGGTTGATATGTTACAACTGCAGGTCCAGGTTTGTCAGATTTCTTATATGTGATTGGTGGGATGCTGTTATTTTGAGCCGTTTTAGCAATTGCGCAAGTGCCGCCCGTGGGAGTTGGCTTTATTCCTGTTAAAAAGCCAAAAGCATAAGGTGTGCCTTTAAACGCTGGTGCTTAAACCAGCCTCCCAATGGAGGCAGATTCTCTAAAGACTAGTGCTATTGACTGAAAGAGCAACAAAATCACATTAAAAAATAACCAGCAGATATTTAAATATAGGAAGTAGAGATATGTACCAATACATGTTTTTAAACAACTCAGTTGCACATAAGGTAGTTATAAACACTTGTCTTCATGACAAATTTATTCAAGCATACATATCATTAGCAGTAAATAAGCTCTTCTCTAGTGTTTTTATATAGCTAGCCAAAGAACTGGGAACATTGGATAACTTTTCTGAGGTAAATGCAACATTAAGTGACACATTGTTTACAAGCGGTTAAGACACTGATTATGCGATTACATGAGACATGATTTATTTCGGTAAGTTGTACTGTGTCTTTCAACATATATGATGTTCATGCATGTTTTTTCGAGCTATATTAAAGTAGAAGAAATCACTCCCCGATCTGTCATGTTCCATTTAATAAAGTCAAAACACCATTTATTATTTGAATAACGTGATAAAAATGGACAGATTTTGAAAGCTAGAGGCTTTGTTTATTATCAGAAGTAAGAAAGAACAAAGCTCTTTGTGATTATTGGATGGGAGGCATGTTACAAATAATGTTTAGTGTAGGGAAAACTGCAGACCTGGTAACCCTGGCTTTTTTATTTATTTTTTACTGTAAATGCGTTATTGTCGTGTTATCTTGCCCTAAATTCAACACAAGAGATTTTCTTCACACACAGTATGAGTTGCAGTCTGAACACATTTTTCTGCCCCCTTTTGATTGACAGGATATAATTGGCCCTGCTCATTGGCTGTTTTTAAACAGCTGATTATTGAAAATAAATTGCTTTAACCGATACCGATTATTGGGCGATACATTGGTGGATCTCTAATAGGTTTGTTTGATAAGCCATTGTGGCATCTTTGCTAAGCCAAAGAAGCCTAGAACATTTTTTTTTGTTTTTATAATGTACTTTTCTATGAGATTTTCATCCTGTAAGATCTTAAAATATTATTTAAAAAATAGAAAAAACTTATGTTGAGCAAGCTATATACATCAAACTGGAGATTTTTACCTCCAGACTACTCTGTCAGTTATAAAACAGACTTTCTCGATGTGATCAGATGGAAGGGAAGACCAGTTTTTTCTTTCCAAATGTTATGTTGTCATGTCTTTGATCTTGGTCCTCTCTGGTCTGGACTCTATACTGGATAGAAAGAACATCTGCAGCCAAGATTTTCAGTCGTGGATAGGATACTGAGAAGCCTTTGGTTCTTTTTGCATTAAAAATGTATTATTTTTCTGCCGGTAGTATTGAAATCCAAAGGATGAAACGGTTGGTTTCAGTGGGTATTGAAAGAGAATGATGACATGTAATTTGCCAATTTATGGTAAGGCAGTCATTTGGATTTGTAAACCTCTCCACACTTACTAAACCAAAAAGAGGTTAGAAACTCCTAAACAGAGAACAATGCTACTGGAGTCAACGTCCCACCTGGTTTTTGTTTAAACTGTAGTTCCACAAATGGTAGCAAAATCTCACACTGTGTTGGGTTTTATTTGCACCTAACAGCCTCTGTTTAGAGGACAAGATCAGCGTCTGATACAGTGCCAGACTTCAGAGCTGAATCTCAGAGATGTGAGTGGAATTGAGAGCAGGTCACTGAGCTGTAACCTTGACCCAGTTTCTGTCAGTACTCTAATCCCAGCTGCTTCCTTTTATTTAAATGCTCAGTGTGGTTCGCACGTGTGCTTCATGTAGTGCTCCTGCAGAAGATGCTGGTTTGTATCTGGAATGTATTGTGACCTGATTGCATTCATTTCTTTATCCACTCAACTGTAGAGTAAAAAGTTGTTATATATATATATATATAAATATATATATATATATATATATATATATATATATATATATATATATATATATATATATATATATATATATTTGTAATGAAATATTTTAATTACATCAAAAAAATTATATTATTAGTATTAGTATTTTTAATTGATTGACCACACTAAAGATTCTGTGCCATTCTTTTGCCATTGCGTTATTAAGAAATTCAGCATTATTTCAGGTTTTTACATATAATTTTTTAACAATTAATTGTACTAAATTAACACTTTAATTGAAAGCAACATTTACGTCCCCTAAAACAATAGATAAGCCTTCTAATAATATGTTCACACTTTATGTGTGAATAAGTAGGTAGACGGGCAGATTGGGGAGAGGACGCGTGTGCCAAATACCATCTGGGTATGGACACACGCCTGCTCCGGCTCTTTCAACCTCTCCATACAAATGTTACCAGTGGACCCCTTTATTTATTTCTTTAGTTATTGCCAATAGTGCTGGTGGATGATGTTTCATGGCAATGCATAAAATCAATGAGGTTGTGTATGAGAGAATATATAAATTTCACTATAGAGGATATTTGAATAATTTGACAATAGGTTGTGTTGTTTTTGTTAATTTGCTAGCAAGTGACATTAAGTTTATTATACTATTAAAGGCAGTTAACAAATGATGCCTTGGATTATATGATGAATAAATGCTTTAATCATTTGGTTATATGGAATAGATGTGGTTTAGTGCTACTCGAGCCTATAAAGAGAGCAAGGACTCTTTGTTGAAAGTCAATTAAAATGCTGAGGTAATGTCTTCTGGGAGTGGCCTCAGATAATTGCTGCTGTTACCCTGTGCCTTTTAACTGCTTGGTACAATTTCTGCTGAGTGGGAATAGTGTATCAGAGGCATTTTTCATCATGTCAGGTACCCTCGATGAATTCAAGGTCATGAATTATGTAGTCTTGGCGTAAAGATGTTGGTTATAACACAAAAAGATTGTGTTATTAGACCAAGCAAAAATAAAGCTATATATACCATACATTATGTAATTCCTTAACATTCCTCATATATAAGCTATACAATTAAATTTGAAGGAAAAGGACATTCTTGTCTCCAGGTGGTGTCTGTTCATGAACTAACAGGATTTAGAGAAATGCAGAGACATCTTGTGGGAGAGGAGGAATATTGCATGTACTAGTTTTATACAAGCGTATTATTTTAGGAGTCACCTTGCAAAGTTCTCCTTGTTATTATATATATGAAATAATAAAGCTATTGTTGTTTATTTTTTACCAGAATAACTATCTTGTGTTCATGGCTGAGCTCTTCTGGTGGTTTGAGGTTGTTAAGCCACCATTTGTTGAACCTCAGGTGTTGGACACTGAAGGTAAGCTAATCTTATAACAATGTTTTTCACAGAAATATTAATTAATTGTCATATTACATTTGTATACTGACACATTTGTCGTGTGATTTATAGCACCAGCCCCTTCACTGAAAAATCTGCCATCTGTGCCCATCTCAAAAGTCACAAAGCGAAGTTTCATGGAAAGACCTCCTAGTACAGACAGACCAAGGTATATAAAAATTATCTTTAATGGAAAAATTCCCCCTCCTGCTTTTTACATTGTTTGTAGATATTGAAAATCAAATGTAAATTTTTTGTTTTGTTTGTTTTTTGTTTTGTTTTTTTGTTTAAGTCTCCCCCTCCGACCTCAACCACAGACTTCAGGCTCAGGTAAAGTTCAGAAGTCAAAAAAAAGGGTTTTATGACAAAATATAAGTACTAAATGCACCCAGTGCTTTATAAGTTATACATGTGTGTTATACAGGTGAGATCAGGCGATCAACATCAATGTCATTTGTGGACAGCTTCATGGGTACTTGGCCCAAGGAGAAAAAGTAAGTGCAATTTCATCTCATTATTAAGACTTTAAGCCATAGAGTGTAAAACTACATGCCATTGGATACTATCCTGTCTTCTTTCTGCAGGTCTGCTGCTCAGGGTGTGTCATTTGAAATCCCATTTGATAAAGAGTACACCAATCAAACACCTACTGGCCGAGGAATGACTCGGTCTGCCAGCACTGAAGGTTTTGGTTTCAAGATGCCCCACGGAACAAGGGGCATCAAGAGAAACCTGTCCTTTCAGCCTATCAATGGCAAGAACTTGGGCATTGAGGAGGAAGGCTGTCCTGACAGCCAGTCAGGAAATCATAGCAGCCGTCTAAATGGCTCAGGGCCACCTAGCATCGAAGAGGCCCTTGAGATCATCCATAACTCAGAGAAGCAATCACAGAGCCCCAGGGCCCATGCGGCCGGTGAGGGCTTCTTTCTTCACCTGCAGAGTAAAAGTGAACCAAACCCCAAAGCAAAGGATGGTGAGCTGGACTCAGTTTCAGAATCATTCAAAGGGGTTGCTAGCTCATCCACCACTGAAGTAGACACCGGCATCCATGTGCGGACGGAGGACATCCAAGAGACATTAGATGAGGACTCATCGCTTAGGGATTGTACTGTCAGCATGGAGCTTGACACAGATCAAGACTTTGAGGCAAAAGCTTGCCATAGTCAAGGCTCTACTAGCCCATGTCCCAGCAGCCTTAGCGCCAAATCCCCTGCCGGAAGTATCCCAACCCCTGCTTTTACACCTGGGATTAAGATGACCAGCTTTGCTGAGCAGAAATTCCGTAAACTAAATCCAAATGGGGAGGCCAAAGGTGGTGCTTCCCAGGGCACAACACCAGATGGTTCAGATCTCGGGATTCCTCACTCTGTCTCCTGGGCCCCTTCACCTGATACCAGCCCTGCACATCAGCCGTCCAAGGACCCAGCCCAGACGATGGCTGCAGAGATGGTGCAACTGCGCATGAGACTTGAGGAGAAGCGTCGGGCCATTGAAGCCCAGAAGAAGAAAGTGGAGGCAGCCTTTACCCGACACCGGCAAAAGATGGGACGCAGTGCTTTCCTCACTGTTGTCAAGAGGAAAGGAGTAGATGGCACCTCACCATCTCAGGAGAACACTCCCAGCTCAGAGGAAAGAAAGAAGCCAGGGGAGACACCCCAACCTGACAAGTCTCCACTGAAGTCTGCGGCTGAGGATGGCACATGCGAGGCGGACCTGATGGAATATACGCGCTCCATTGATAAGCTCAATTCGTCCCTGAGCTTCTTGCAGACTGAGATGCAACGACTGGCCCAGCAGCAGGAGGTAATTATGCAGATGCGAGAACAACAGGCATGGGTTGTGTTACCACCTCAACCTTCGCCACAAAAGCAGGTACAGGAGCTCAGAGGGAGTGGGGCACGCTCTTCTGGGTCTCCCTCCCCCGCAGATTCCCCTAGAGCTACACACCATTCCCCTACAAACCTTAAGAGGAAGTCAGCTTCTTTCCATTCCAAGACGCCAAGGACACCCAGACCCAATGAGCTAAAGATCACTCCCTTCAACCGAGTCTTAAACGTTCCACAGTCAGTGGACAGCATCCCACGCCTCAGAAGGTTCTCACCTTCTCAGTCCGTGTCCTGCTCATTTACTTATTTGGGAAGTGCGAAGAAACCACCATCAGGAGCTGAAACCACAGACAAGGACATTGAACAAGGCCTTGACTCATTGTCTATTGAATGTTCGTATGGTACTAACACCTCCCCAACCAAAGAAACCCAAAAGGCAGTAACCGAAGACACTGACTTGAGTGCTAAAGTGCCAGAAGAGAAGGGAGGGGAGAACAAACCAACAGAAGAAAGGAAACATCTGAAGAAGTCAGTAGATGAGTTTAAACCAGCAATGGAATCTAGTGTGTCAGAAGTCTTGTCGCAGATTGTAATGGAGACTGTTATTGTCACTCCCACTGAGCCATTTGACATTGCCCATCAGACCAACAAAAATTTGATTGAAGTTCCACTGTCTGTTCTCAAGCCCCTGGATGGACAGGTATTAGAAGAGGAAGGTGAAAAGGAGACTTCAGGGGGGAATCAGGACGATGAGCAGAAAATGTGCCGTGGATTCTTCTTCAAGGTAGATTTAAATGTCAAAGGATCCTGTAGATAAAGAAAGCTTGGAATATAAATCCTCAAGTACCACATGTTGTGAATACTTAGTGGTGAACGTCACTATTACTATTGCTTACTGTTAGTGATTAGAACGGGAGTTAAAGTTTTAAACTGAAGTGCGTATCTTGTCCAACACCATTTGGGCTAAAAACATGAGTTAAAGTTTTAAACTGAAGTGTGTATCTTGTGCAACACCATTTGGGCTAAAAAAAAACATGAACGATACTTCAAATTATGTTTGTTGAGGATATCGCATTTCTAGACTTTGTGGTAGGAAATGTCCTGGACCATTAAGCAACCACCTAACAATGGGCTAAAACAATACAGAACACCTTATCAACCAGCTAACAATGCATTAACAACTATCCAGAAAACTTTAGCATTGTGGTGGCAAGCAACAGTCACATTTTATAAAGAAACTTAAAACAATCGTGTTGTTTTAGCTGTTAAAGGCCATAGTTAGTACCCGAAATGCTGTATTACCATAGCTTTAGTTTGGGAAAATGCTGTGGTGTGACTGATATCTGAAATGTTCTTAGTGTGTACAGTCTCAGGAGGAGGTTAGCTTGGGACAGATCACTGGAAAACGCAGCTGTTGGATCTAGGTCAAGAAACGGAGGGAAATAAATCATTTATTTTATGATGTTAGCATTCTGCTGGGAGTCTGAGCAGTGTAGCGTATATATCTGGTTTATTCAGACTGGTCATATCAGCATTAGTATATTGCCTGCAGATACCTGAACATAAAAAGATGTTAACAGAGATTCTTGATATTGTGTTTATTTTTTCAGGATGACATGAAAGGAGAGGACAGCATGGCCGTGAAACGAGCTGCACTTCTGGAGAAAAGGCTGAGAAGAGAACGAGAGAGCCAGCAGAGGAAACAACAGCTGGAGGTAGAGCTTGAGCAAAAGAAAGAGGAGGCCAGGTAACAGCCAGCCCATCTGTCAATCACCAAGACTAAACTTCTCCCCCTGATTCTTAAATCAAATATCGGTCTCTTTCCATAGGCTGAAAGCAGAGGAAGACCGCACGAAGAAGGAAGAAGACAAAGCCCGGCGGGAATTTATCAAACAGGAGTACTTGAGGAGAAAACAGCTGAAACTTATGGAGGACATGGACACGCTTGTCAAACCACGGCCTGCGGGGGCCAAGCAGAGGAAACCAAGGCCCAAGTCCATCCACAGAGATGTGATGGAGTCCCCCAGGAGTCCTGTCAGGGCCACGGCAGGTAAAGGGCGAGCGCCCCCTACTGGCGAAGCCCGGCACTGTATGCTTTGTGCTACTCTCAGCCTTTCCCTGTCCAGCTCACTGCATCCCTCTTCTAACAAGTACTATAACACTTGCTCTAAATATCTATTCTAACCAATTTAATCATTTTCTAACTAATGTAACTAAAGCCTGGTTCACACGGCAGGATAATTAGGCCGATTTTAGCCCCGATTTACCCCTTCCGACAATCTTAGGATGCTCCGATTACGGTAAAATAATCTGATCAGATATTCCTGTCGTGTGTGGTGTGTTAAGACTGCTCTCGTCTGCTCGGAAGGACGTCAGGACCGCTCCGATCTCAAATCGGGGATATCCAACATGTTGGATTTTTTTGGCCAGATTTCTCCTCGTTTGTGGTGTCCCCCGGGGACAAACGAGCACGCAGCCTGTGGACTGTGGCGTGTAGCCAATCAGAAAGCGAGGTGACGAGGCACAGAGGAGCCACAGAGGAAGCACCGGGAAACAAAATCAAAACAGCCGGCGGCAAGGCACCAGAAAGTCCGGTGGACGTCAGAGATGGAGGACCAACATCGCCTTTTCTTTTGATAACGTTTTTTTTTTTTTTCAGTTAAAAACAAACTACAAACTATCGGCACTGCATCCTCTTCGTCCGCCATGATTGCTTACTCTGAAGTCACGTTTGATCTCGAGGGATTTTGCGAGATTTTCCGTCTGACCTGGGAATGCTCAGGAGTCAAATCGGTTCGTGTGTGATGTGTTGATTTTGCCGTGTGGCTGCGCACCACACACTGTACGACCAAAACTGTTAGACCCGTGATTTTTTTTTATCACCGTGTGTGGGGTCTCTCGGGTTTGGAAAATCGGCCGACAATTTTAAAATCGTGCCGTGTGAACCAGGCTTTAGTGGTTGAACTGAAGTGGTTGAGTGATTTAAGCATTCTTTCAAAGTATTTTGTACCAATTATTTGGACACATCCTACTGTACAAGTAGGATGTTTAAAGTAAATGCTACTGCTCCTTCATGAATACAATATATATATATATATATATATATATATATATATATATATATATATATATAACTCTTTTTGTTTAGACAGTTTGAAGCTGTTGGAGAGGCTATTTAGCGACATCATTACAGAGAGCTGTACTGTTATGAGGGTAACACAAAGTTTGGCGGGCTTGCTATTGTCTTCTGTAACTGTGGGATCTGTCCCGTTTTCTGTTGCATCCAGGTTCACGACCTCGTGTTTTTTCAGTGTCCAGCCTGTCTCTGGCGTCTCTTGGAGATAATGACAGTGTCAGCTCGGATAAGAAAACACCCAGGTAAGAGGTGCTTTAAGCAACAGAATGAGAAAATGTTTATTTCCTTGTTTTCTTTATTGCACAATACTAACCCAGTATCCTTTGAATTCTCTGTATTTTTCCTTCGTATTCTTGAATGTTCTTGCTTCTTAGAAGCTATAGCTTAGCATCTGGCAGTCTTTTCTTCTTTTTGAGCTCTCCTCGTGTGAGAAATAGAAGGTCAGTTTTTGTTGGATAAGACACTTTATGCATTCATCTTCTGTTCAAGAAGATCATCCTGTTTTGCTATGAGCTTGGCAGAAATACGAGGAATGATTCCCAGTCTTTGAACAATAAAAATGGCTATTATAGTTCACCCATCACAGCTTTTTTGTTTTATTTTGTCATTATTAAACAAGCATTGGTTTAAGGTCACTAAGCCTCACACTGGCATTGAATGGCACTGAAACCGATCAATAAAGATCTGCACTTCACACTTTTGCAAGAGACTTATTTAGAGGTTTCAGTAATGTTATTTAAAAATAATACATGTTAATGGTCTTAATGTACATTTAATATTCGGTTGCTTTCTGAAATAAGTCACCTTAAAAGTATTTTATGCTTGTTGTTTCATTTGATGCTTATAACAATGAAATATAAATAAATACATAAGATAAAAACACAGTGTTATGATTAAGAGCTATAATTCAGTCACTAAGACCTCACTGCCTGATTTTGCATGAGAGCAGGAGTTGTTAGAAGGTGTATCAGCATTGTTCCTATCAGAGTTGCAATTTGCAGGACTCAGTTTATCATGTCATCCCAGTAGGCCTGATTCAACAGACGGTTGCCTGTCACCCACTCGCTCCAGCAGTCGTAACGGAGAGAAAGACTGGGAGAATGGTTCCACCACATCCTCACTGACATCCAACACGGAGTATACAGGTTAAAATACTAAAGCTGCAGCTCTACCTCCAGTCCACTAGTATAATAGTTCGGCTTTTGGGCTGCATCTGAAATCGCATACTCTTTTGAGGAGGTACTTATTTTTAATAAGTAATTACTTCACAACCACTAAAAAAAGTATGTTCTGTATAGTATGAATGTGTGTCGTATAGATGGACGTACCACATTTGCTATGTTGACATTATCATGTGACCTACCAGCGTCAGTTGCGTCACTTCACTGCCATTCACATATCCTCTCCCGTGTCCTCATGGGATAGTAGTGTCCATCGTACACACACTTCAAAATCTAGCCGGAAGTAGTAGGTCATCCGGGTACTTTTTCCCAACTCTTATGCGTACTGTAAATTCTGACATACTTTGTCACATACTGTTTTTGCCAGCTATATAGTAGGGAAGTATGCGATTTCAGATGCAGCCACTTCAAATTCTGTATAAAACGTGCTCAGAACTTCGGGTGATGGCTCCATCTAGAGGACTGGAGGGTCAACAGCAGACTCAGATGGTACAATACATTGTATATGACATAATGCACCCTCTATATTTTTGTTGCAGGTCCTAAATTATATAAAGAGCCCAGCGCAAAGTCAAATAAGCATATAATTCAGAATGCTTTGGCACATTGCTGTTTGGCTGGCAAAGTCAATGAGGGACAGAAAAACAAGATTTTGGAGGTAAGCATGTCTGTTAATTTTCATTACATTTATATTATATTTTATGTTTTATTAATTTTATTTGTTTGTTTTCTCAAGGAAATGGAGAAGTCAGGGGCCAACAACTTCCTGATCCTGTTCCGGGATTCTGGCTGCCAGTTTCGCTCTCTTTACACGTACTGCCCCGAGATGGAGGAAATCAACAAGTTGGCCGGCATCGGTCCTAAAACCATCTCACGCAAGATGATCGACGGCCTCTACAAGTACAACTCGGACAGGAAGCAGTTCAGCCAAATTCCAGCCAAGACCATGTCTGCAAGTGTCGACGCCATCACGATCCACAGCCACCTGTGGCAGACCAAAAAACCAGGAACACCGAAGAAAGTAGCGGCCGTAAAGTCCTAGTGTATCTCCACGTCGGATGGACACAATCTCAATGCACTTGTTTATACATATTCGAATCCTACAACACTTTTTAAACTGTTCCGTCAGTTCGGACACACAAGTTTGCGAAAATTATGCACAACTGGAATGTAAAACTCTATGGGGTGGCAAATGGATCAAACTCATGTGTCTAACACCCAAGACTTTCTGATTCAAGCTGTTTTACTGCACCGTGTACGTGTCGTTTTTATTTAAATGTGCCAAAATAATGAAAAGTTGTCAAGGATGACCTGTTATTTTAATTTGGTACACTAAAGCACTGAATGTTCTTAGTTTGTACAGAAATCTCGCACATATGTTGACGTGTGGCCTTTTTTGTCTATATTTTAATCTTGTTTTTATTTTATTTATTTTTTACGACTGTACTGATATGATTGTACGGCTTCTTATGGAAAGGTTCTCACATTTATAGGTTGTGATTTATTACAGTTCAGTACTTCAGCAAGGGAATCCTGTCATATCTAGTATTCATTAACCAGTGTGCTAATGTGCAGTGAGTGGTATTGTTTGCAGGCCCAACCCACTTTTTATGGGTTTTTCAACATAATCTTATTGCATTGATTCACAGCAGGATTGTGAATTAATTTCTTTTGGTTCCTGTAGGTGTATTTGGGGGGTGGGGTGGTAGACCGACTGAAGGAAATGTTCAGCATAATGATCAATTTAATCAATATTTATATTTCATAAAAGGTCTTAAATAAGACTAGGGGTTAAAATCCAAACCTTTCTGTTGTATACATTTATTTTATTGTTGGTGCGATTAAAAAATCAGGTGGGTTTATGGTGGATTGAATTGTTTCAACGATATTTCCATGGATTAAGATATGCTGGAGTAATAACCATTTTAAAAATACTTTTGTACTGTTATGTATGCTTGTGGTGACTGATCTGAAAATTTCCCCTGTCCTGGGTCACGCTGAACCATTAAAAGTAGTTAACCAAATGATATTTTACCGGATTGTTGGAGACATTTCCATGGTTTGTGACTGAGGGCTAAATCATTTGAATGGTAAATTTAAAATAATAAAAATGCATTTTTTGACTTTTGTAGAGGTCAAAACATGCCACATTTTGTACGCCTGGAGTCTGTGTGGCATTTTAAAATGTTATGAATCTCAGTCTGTTAGGATTCCCCCGTAAGGTGCGATCATATTAGCGAAATTTTGGTAAAAATTGCTAATGTGAAATTCTGTTAAAATTCTCGGGCAAAAAATGTCCATTGTCAATAGTGTAGTGATGCATGAAGCACAGCTCACAAAGGTGTCGCATTCAAACCAAGCAGCTTTCTGTTGGTCAAAACGGCGAATTTGCGTGAGCATCTCTGCATGCGGGCATCTTTGCGAAATTACTAATCGCGCAAATACCTATTGTAATGACACGATTTCAACAAAGAAAATTTGTCGAACAATAATAGCTAAATGTGACCGCATCTTCAATCGTCTTAAGGCAAAATGTGGCTGTATACGGGTAGAGGCTTTTGTTGCCTGACTGAAAAACAACAGCCTGTCATTTGTTTGAGTAAAAAATTTAAAAATTGTCATTATTTTTGGTGCTTGACTCTTGAAACATAACCATGCACACTTGTTCTCATA
Organism: Meda fulgida; assembly: GCA_030578275.1. Taxonomy (NCBI): domain Eukaryota; kingdom Metazoa; phylum Chordata; class Actinopteri; order Cypriniformes; family Leuciscidae; genus Meda; species Meda fulgida. The sequence continues at coordinate 7,233,450 of CM060637.1, forward strand.
TACAAACATCTACTGAGTAGTTTGAGTGACGTGTCTGTGTTTGCAATCAACATAATGCGCACAGCCTTGAATTCAAAGTAGCCTGTTAGGACGCCATCTTTAATCCGTTAGAAGGGTACTACTGGAAATGGAATTATTATTTGGCCATTTCGGGCCACAAACGGGGGTTATTTAACTATAAATGACCACGATAGAAAACTGTACAGTGTGTGTTCTCTGATCTCTCCAGCACGTCTCTCTCTTTTATTTTCTTTCAGGTCGCTGTGCTGTCATATTGTTCAAATAACTTCTTTGCATTCAATAAATTTCGCATGGCCTCATTTGCAGCTTGCTGATTATTCTTTAACATTGTATATTCACATGCATACTAAAATTGTTGTAATAACTTGGAAAAAGTGCACATTTAAGGTATTATATAGAAGTTCCAGAATAATGATAACAATAAATTATTTTAATAAGGTTTCTTGTAGTAAATAATCACTCTTGAATATGCATGACCATATGTCCTGTCAAGCAAAAATATATAGAAAAAAATAAAAAAAATCTGCAAGTCCCTTCAAAAAGTGTTGACAATTAAACAAAGGTTAATTGTTTGTTGTTTTTGGAGGCAACATTGTATATATTTTTTGAACGTTTTCTTGAACATTTAACACTTTATACATTAATGTTGATGTAACAAGTATAACATTACAAGTAACATAACATGCATTACGTAGTCAGATTACTTTTTTGAGTAGCTGCAAATTACATTCTAATAACACAAATACCGTATTTACAACCAAAAAAGTTACAGTATTTTCAAGTACAACAGTCAAATTAATAGTATGATTTGTAGCTAAAATATAGTTAGTGATGCATGATGATTAATCAGAATTTCCTCCCAATCTAAAATAAAAGATGCAATAATCATGCAACTTGATGTTACAGCATTTTTTAATTTATTATTATTTTGCGTATGGATGGTAGATGGATGGGCAATTGGCACTTTTGGCAGTGTACCCTACAGGAATAATGTGTACCCTACTGTGTAATCAAAACCCATGCATACATAAAATGGCTTTTTGAATAGGTGTCCACAGTAGTGACCTCTATGCGTAAAAGGGTTCATTCAGCGTCCCATTCGTTGACAACCAAAAACATTCGACAGTCTCAGTCAGCTTGCTGACGAATCTGGAATTTCGGTCAAATGCAGGCTATATTTGCTGTGTATGTAGGCTATAGGACTCAAATGGTTATTAGTGTATGTAAATATGCACTAGGCTACTTTAACGAAAATAATGAGTTGTAGCTGTTGAGGAATAAACTAATAAAGTATAGTACCAGTTTGACCCTCAAAGTTTATGACATGCCCAACTCGGAAACTCGGGTATCAACATTTCCTCCGAGTTTCCCGAGATTAACTTGACAAGTTCATGTCCTATTTTCTTACAAGGAAATTTGTAGTTCTGCTCATTCCGATTGCACGCGAAGGCAGCATTAGTCCATACTAGAATATTTGATAATTTCACAATCATGAAGCAGCTGACAGACTGGTGCATGCGCAGGATGTGACGCTCTCTCTCTCTCTCTCTCTCTCTCTCTCTCTCTCTCTCTCTCTCAGGTGTTGGGTCACGCACACACTCAATCAGACTCACTCGGAGTGAACTCACACGAGCGACAATTATTCAGCCATTCAAGAGCATGTCTGACATCTCTGGTGAGTTGATTTATGTTGTAATAATATTTGTTTAGGCCAATTTAGTAGAATGAAAGACTTAAATGCTTAATTAGGCGCTAGTCTTTATGTAAAGGTGCTTCTTCATAGGGTTTAGTGAATCCACGATACGTTAACCTTGACATCAGTTTACTTAGACTATGTATGATCAAGAAAAGGAGGGAAAACAGGGACACGATTTAGATTAGGGTCCAATTCTCACTATTAACGAACTATTAACTGACTTTTGTCACAATAAACTCCTTATTACTCTACTGCTTATTAATAGTTAGTAAGGTAGTTGTTAAATAGGTATTGGGTGGATTAAGGGATGTCGAATATAGTCATACAGAATAAGGCATTATGTGCTTTATCTACTAATAAACAGCCAGTATCCTAATATGCATGCCAAGAAGTGAGAGTTGGACTCATATAATACTAATAGAAAAATGACAACATGGCTCCTTATTTATATATAGATATATAGATATTATTAAATAACTATAACACAAGCGTTTTAAATGATAAAACATAATATGTTATTAATAATGAGGATGAAAGTGTGGTTGTAAAACGCATAGTCAATGTGATGAAATTCACCTCTGCTTAATCTGATAGTGAGAACTTTAGAAGAACTGACTTAATATATGAACAAAAATCACTAGTTGATTAATGTCATTTAAAATGTTCTTCCTATTTTGTGATCGAATGCGATGAAATACACATTTTCAGTGTGACTCTTAAAAAAGACCCCCCCCCCCCACACACACACACACACACACACACAGTTCTAAAAAAGAACTCTTTTCAGAAAACCTTTTCCACTAGAAAGAACCTTTACTGGAATGGAAAGGTTCCATGGATGTTAAAGGTTCTTCATGGAAACATAATTGCAAATAAAGAACCTTTATTTTTGAGTGCACATCACACATAAAACACTGAGGTAAACTCAACGGCGTCTCAAGGCCTGCTCTGACTTGCCTGAACGCTAGAAGGGAATGTTCCTTTTTTTTATTTATTTTTTTACGCCCATGTTTTCCCAGGTTTTCATATGATGCACCTACTCACCTGCCTTTTTAGTTTAAGTACAATTTGTTTCAGTGTCTTTGTGAATATATTCTGTAGACGTGCCACAATAGCATTTTGTTGTTGTTGTTCTACAAAGAGCTTTAACCTTTAGCTGATGATGAATGCCACCTCCAGCATTCACAATTATTAAGCATATTTGTTTTAGTGAATTATGCGAACAAAGGCCAGACTGGGGTGTGTTTTCCAACGTAAAAGTGTTTCGCAATGTGAGTGACACATGAAGTGTCATTGGAAGGCTGCAGGTTAATAAATCACAAAGCTTTTCAGTTCAACCTAAACCATTTGAATACTCAGGAACTTTGATTCTATACAGTTTCATTAAAAATGCCTCTATTTATACCTGAAGCTGAAATGACCAGTTGCTAAATGTGCAAAATGACAGTATGATAAAAGAGATATTAAAAAGATTTTCTAGCTCTATAATCTTTGTAATTTCCTTGACAAGTCATCTGGGTCTTTTCTGTTTTTATTTTTTCCATGGACTAGGTTTCTTTGTTTGTTTTACATTAATTGGTTAAAGAATAAATCAAATATTTCTGATAAAGTAAAAATAATAAAATTTCTGATATTTATAACATTTTAAGTATACTCATTTTATACATCTTTTTTAAAGGTTGTTTTATATATACAGGTCCTTCTCAATAAATTAGCATATTGTGATAAAGTTCATTATTTTCCATAATGTAATGATAAAAATTAAACTTTCATATATTTTAGATTCATTGCACACCAACTGAAATATTTCAGGTCTTTTATTGTTTTAATACTGATGATTTTGGCATACAGCTCATGAAAACCCAAAATTCCTGTCTCAAAAAATTAGCATATTCCATCCGACCAATAAAAGAAGTGTTTTTAATACAAAAAAAAAAAAGTCAACCTTCAAATAATTATGTTCAGTTATGCACTCAATACTTGGTCGGGAATCCTTTTGCAGAAATGACTGCTTCAGTGCGGCGTGGCATGGAGGCAATCAGCCTGTGGCACTGCTGAGGTGTTCTGGAGGCCCAGGATGCTTCGAGAGCGGCCTTAAGCTCATCCAGAGTTTTGAGTCTTGCGTCTCTCAACTTTCTCTTCACAATATCCCACAGATTCTCTATGGGGTTCAGGTCAGGAGAGTTGGCAGGCCAATTAAGCACAGTAATACCATGGTCAGTAAACCAATTACCAGTGGTTTTGGCACTGTGAGCAGGTGCCAGGTCGTGCTGAAAAATGAAATCGTCATCTCCATAAAGCTTTTCAGCAGGTGGAAGCATGAAGTGCTCCAAAATCTCCTGATAGCTAGCTGCATTGACCCTGCCCTTGATAAAACACAGTGGACCAACACCAGCAGCTGACATGGCACCCCAGACCATCACTGACTGTGGGTACTTGACACTGGACTTCAGGCATTTTGGCATTTCCTTCTCCCCAGTCTTCCTCCAGACTCTGGCACCTTGATTTCCGAATGACATGCAACCACTGAGCAACAGTCCAGTGCTGCTTCTCAGCAGCCCAGGTCAGTCGCTTCTGCCGCTGTTTCTGGTTCAAAAGTGGCTTGACCTGGGGAATGCGGCACCTGTAGCCCATTTCCTGCACACGCCTGTGCACGGTGGCTCTGGATGTTTCTACTCCAGACTCAGTCCACTGCTTCCGCAGGTCCCCCAAGGTCTGGAATCGGTCCTTCTCCACAATCTTCCTCAGGGTCCGGTCACCTCTTCTCGTTGTGCAGCGTTTTTTCCACACTTTTTACTTCCCACAGACTTCCCACTGAGGTGCCTTGATACAGCACTCTGGGAACAGCCTATGTGTTCAGAAATTTCTTTCGGTGTCTTACCCTCTTGCTTGAGGGTGTCAATGATGTCCTTCTGGACAGCAGTCTTACCCATGATTGCGGTTTTGAGTAATGAAACAGGCTGGGAGTTTTTAAAAGCCTCATGAATCTTTTGCAGGTGTTTAGAGTTAATTAGTTGATTCAGATGATTAGGTTAATAGCTCGTTTAGAGAACCTTTTCATGATATGCTAATTTTTTGAGACAGGAATTTGGGGTTTTCATGAGCTTTATGCCAAATTGTTGGTATCTATTTTAGTTGGTGTGCAATGAATCTAAAACATATGAAAGTTTAATTTTTATCATTACATTATGGAAAATAATAAACTTTATCACAATATGCTAATTTTTTGAGAAGGACCTGTATGTGTATATATATATATATATATATATGAAGTTAGGAAGGCATTCATGCACGTCCAAATCCAATGTTAGCTTCACTTCCTGTGTCCTGAGATCCCTTCATTTGATGGATTTTTGAAGGCAGCATAGATGTATCCCTCACTGCCTTGGACATCCCACAATCCTGTGCGTTCCATTCCATGACAGTTGAGCTAAAAAATATAAATACGGCGTCTGAAAGTTGCGGTGTCTGGTCAGTTTGTGTGTAAATGTACATTTTTGACCAACGTATTCCATTTCTGATGTAATTTCTTACGAAAAATGGCTATTATAGTAATTAAATATTTATTCAATGTATTTTGCTTTATATCATTAAACCATTATGCTGCCTCAGAGTTTTATGAGGTGCCTTCATGCACAAACACTGCCTACAAAGACATTGCCTGATAAGGGAGCGAGGCAACAAATCAGCCAAATCTTTTAGCAAGTCACCCTGTGAGCATGTGGACAGGTGGGAGAGGCTCGTCCGATAAGTTCTTACTCGGCAATAATTGGATTTGATGAACACTCTTTAAAGGCATGAGTAATAGCAAGCCTGTCTGCAGTGAACTGAATCATTCATTTGATTAATCCTCTAGGCCTGTGCTTGCCTAACCAGAATAACTGTTTTTAATTAGGCCAAGTAGAAAAATCATGCTCGCTTATTTTTTGCAAAAGCAAGCACTCATATTCTCTTCAGAAAACTAGCTCTTATCATGCTGACTTCCAAAAATGAGCTATTTTAACATTATCTCTTGATCTTGAACTTTTGGATGTTGCTCAATCGAACATAAGAGCACAAGATAAGAGCATGTTGTTTTGAATGCAAACATTTCAAACATGATGACAGTTGTGAATTGTCCCACACAGCGTCACGCGAACATGCAACAGTGTTTAAGCGAGTTTTGAGCCTCAGGCATCAACAATTTTAGGTATCCTCCTCGTACCCTAATCCGCATGTCTCAGCCTGCCTCCTTGCTCACATCCAGCCCGAACTGAGCGGGAAAGCGACCCGTGTTTCTAGTTTTCAACCACAAATGATTGCTGTGATCTGTCAGCGCGCTGTTTTGGTGCAACAACAATGAGTCACCGTTGAATTCCTGTGTTGCGAGGAATGTTTAGGTAAAGCAGCTTTTAAGTCGAGGTGTTTACTAAGGGATGAGTTCAAGTGGAGGATTTTTTTTCTATTGTCACCCTCCAGTTGAAATCTGATGGTTCAGTGCACTTCTTGCAGGAACAGGCCTTCAAGTGAATCTTCGTGTTTGGGAAGTGGGATCAAATGAATGTGTGTGTTTTGAAATAGATCTCAGTGTAACGTGTGTTTTGTTCTACAGATGTAGACGGGACAGTGGACAAGGTTTATTTCCGCTCCTTCAGCATCCAGCATCATGGACTACCACTTTTGGCCACAAAAACTCTCAAATGATAAACTTATATATTGGATACGGACGCCTACATATAGCCCAATCTATATGGAAAAACATGAGTTAAAAGCTGATTGTTTAATATGCTAAATATTGAAGGAATAATTTTGTAGTTTTTTCATTTTGTTTAAGTGAAGAACAAAGCCATGTATTATCCTCTGTTAGTCTTCATCGTTCTGCATCGCATCTTCCTGACATGTGCTTATGGATGGAGCAATCTGAATAGCACCCCCAGAAAAACCATTCAATATGAAGGTAAGAGTCTTCTTTATTAAGTTTACAATTGAGTACAACTGTGAGCTAAATATCAGCATTAGCATATGTAGCAAATACAGCACACAAATCTCATGTTTTTCTATAAGATATGTTATAGAAACTATTATCTAACATTTAAGTACACAACCGATGTCTGTACATCAACTTATTAGGTTGATTTTGACATGCGACACCTCTTGAAGTCTTGAACTTTTTGTCTGTATTTTTTAATTAAAATATATGTCAATGTAAATGACAATATTGACTTAATCTATCAAAATTAAATTTAAATCATTGATAGATGATTGATAGATACTTTGAGATACGAGGTTGTTACTCGATAGTATTTGCTTGTGTTGAAGCCATTAGCCCGCATCATTTCAACTTAGTTTATAAGTTTATATATGCATATTTTGCAATAAACGTAAAATATATATTTTTTATAATTATGATCAACATTTTGAAACGAGTAGTTTATATATCTCTATTGTTTTTAATTGGATTATGCAGTTTGCAATGCTTCATGGGATTGTAGTTCTTTCCCTCTCTAAAGCTGTTAAGTACACAGTCTTGTAGTACCTTTGTATTTTTATCCAATTTTCAAATACTATTCTGCTTAAAATCAAAGTTTGTAATGTTATGATTCACCTCGTGGCTGGTTGGCTTAGTGCATGGCTGATAATGCTTTAATGAAAACTCTTTTTCAAATCCCTATGGAAAAATTGGTAACACTTTAGTTAAGGGTCCAATTCTCACTGTTAACTAGTTGCTTATTAGCATGCATATTACTAGGATACTGGCTGTTTATTTGTACTTATAAAGCAGATATTAATGCCTTATTCTGCATGACCATATTCTACATCCAACCAATAGCTAAACTACCTTACTAACTATTAATAAGCAGTAATTAGGAGTATATTAAGGAAAAAGTTGTAGTTGATAGTAAGAATGGGACCTTAATCTAAAAAGCGTGACCGGAAAAATACTTCCGGAGCCAGTGCTGCTGGAAAAGAGGGCGAGCACTGTTGCACTCTATAGCAAATGGATGAAAAATAAAACCTCCTGCATATTCATATATATATTTAATATTTACTTTGACCTCCTGTGGTTGCTGATCAAACATCTTCCGAAGGTTAAGCACCTCCTTTAGAGTTGAGCTCTAATTGGACCATGTTCATGTTTGGCTATAATACTTCAATGACAAATAGAAAACTCATTGTTATTCTACTACATGCATTTTTGTTTTTGTCCTTAGATAACCATGTGATCATGTTTAAAGAGGAAGGTATCTGGAACTACTCCACAATGCTGATTAGGGAGGATCTGGGTTTGCTGGTGTTGGGGGCGAGAGAGGCCATTTACGCCCTTGACATAAACGATATCTCCGTTCCCAAGTCTAAGGTGCCGGGTGGATTTCCTTTCCTTTATCTCTTGGCTACAATAAGACAGAATTCTTCCACCCTGTTTCAAAACAGCACATCTGTATAGTCTGTATTGATTTCTCTCCACCCATCAGGTGCTTTGGAAGGTTACAGAAGAGAAACAAAAGGAGTGCACCTCCAAAGGAAAACATCCTGACGTGAGTAAAGATCTCTGTAACTGCCACACATTCTCACAAAGACACTTAAACACATCAGCTTAAATACTTTGAACAAGGGAGGTTGTTTTTCTATATGATATCAAAAATCGGATTACCTTTTCAGATCGACTGTCATAATTATGTACGGATGCTGCATCAAATGAACAACAGCATGATGTACGTGTGTGGAACAAATGCCTTTAGCCCAACCTGCGATTACATAGTAAGTGACATAACCTGAAAAACTATATATTTTCATGTTTTTACAAATATTTTAGCAATCCATCACTTTCTTCCTGGTATGAGATTAGGAACGTCAGGTGTCATGTGATCCATCAAGCGCTAGTGTAATAGTGCTAAAAAATAAGATAATAAAACCTTGTGTTTATTGCATTTGTTTGAACAGACGTACAGTGACGGGCAGCTGAAGCTGGAGGGAAAGCTGGAAGACGGGAGGGGGAAAATTCCTTTCGATCCGTTCCAGAGATCCTCTTCTGTTATGGTTGGTATGTATGTCGTCCATGCAGGTTTGTTAGCAGTTTAAAGTGTCCTTTTATGCTTTTTCGAATATTACCTTTCATGCATTATGTAATATAGCTGTTTGTGAAGAAAGTTTAGCAAAGTTTTAAAGATCAAAGTGCACGACAAATGAAGTTATTGTCTCTTAAAAGAAAGAATCGATTTTAACTGCCGAAAAGAGTCGTCAGCAATTCAAGTCTCACTTCCTTTTACAAACCTATGTAACAATGTAAGAAATCTGTATAGTGTCAGCCTACGGTCTTCATTGGATGCCCGTGAACAATGTCTACTTTGACTTGCCCTCAAACATTGTAGTTGTAACTGAGACTGGAAGAGTTTGATTTGTGTTGTCGACATTTTGGCAACACAGTTATCTTTGCTGCTTAAGCAAATCCACTTTGCATGCACTTCCGAAGGATGAGGACTCATGCTGGAACTGATACAGAAAAAACTACGCTGTCTGGTAAGTATTATTGTGTATCGAGTGCTGAGGATGCTGCTAGAGCTGAAATTCAGATATGGTAATGGACTTTTCGTTTCCGACACGCACTGTAAGTGGTAGACAATCACAACAGACTGGACCATCTGACCAATCAGAGCAGAGTAGACCGATCACAACAGACTGGACCATCTGACCAATCAGAGCAGACCAATCACAACAGTCTGAGCCCAAAACAGACTGAGCCATCTGACCAATCAGAGCAGAGTAGACCAATCACAACAGACTGAGCCGACAACAGACTGAGCCATCTGACCAATCAGAGCAGAGTAGACCAATCACATCAGACTGAGCCCACAACAGACTGAGCCATCTGAACAATCAGAGCAGAGTAGACCAATCACAACAGACTGAGCCCACAACAGACTGAGCCATCTGACCAATCAGAGAAGAGTAGACCAATCACAACAGACTGAGCCCACAACAGACTGAGCCATCTGACCAATCAGAGAAGAGTAGACCAATCACAACAGACTGAGCCCATAACAGACTGAGCCATCTGACCAATCAGAGCAGAGTAGACCAATCACAACAGACTGAGCCATCTGACCAATCAGAGCAGAGTAGACCAATCACAACAGTCTGAGCCCACAACAGACTGAGCCATCTGACCAATCAGAGCAGAGTAGACCAATCACAACAGACTGAGCCATCTGACCAATCAGAGCAGAGTAGACCAATCACAACAGACTGAGCCATCTGACCAATCAGAGCAGAGTAGACCAATCACAACAGACTGAGTCCACAACAGACTGAGCCATCTGACCAATCAGAGCAGAGTAGACCAATCACAACAGACTGAGCCCACAACAGACTGAGCCATCTGACCAATCAGAGCAGAGTAGACCAATCACAACAGACTGAGCCCACAACAGACTGAGCCATCTGACCAATCAGAGCAGAGTAGACCAATCATAACAGACTGAGCCATCTGACCAATCAGAGCAGAGTAGACCAATCACAACAGACTGAGCCATCTGACCAATCAGAGCAGAGTAGACAAATCACAACAGACTGAGCCCACAACAGACTGAGCCATCTGACCAATCAAAGCAGAGTAGACCAATCACAACAGACTGAGCCATCTGACCAATCAAAGCAGAGTAGACCAATCACAACAGACTGAGCCATCTGACCAATCAGAGCAGAGTAGACCAATCACTACAGACTGAGCCATCTGACCAATCAGAGCAGAGTAGACCAATCACAACAGACTGAGCCCACAACAGACTGAGCCATCTGACCAATCAGAGCAGAGTAGACCAATCACAACAGTCTGAGCCCACAACAGACTGAGCCATCTGACCAATCAGAGCAGAGTAGACAAATCACAACAGTCTGAGCCCACAACAGACAGAGCAATCTGACCAATCAGAGGAGAGTAGACCAATCACAACAGACTGAGCCATCTGACCAATCAGAGGAGAGTAGACCAATCACAACAGACTGAGCCATCTGACCAATCAGAGGAGAGTAGACCAATCACAACAGTCTGAGTGGAAGGTTTTAGAGAGACTGAATCTTCAAACTAACCGTTTTCAGACTCTTTGAGAAAAGAGGTGGTTTGCAATGTTTCTTATGGGAAAATTGTAAACCTTTTGTAGGAGACTTCCAAAACAAAGTTAGGAACCTTTAAAATAGCATAATGTGGGCACTTTAAATGCATTGTGGAGGGAAATATATGTATATGTTATTTATTTATTTATTTTTCCATAGATGAAGACCTGTATTCTGCCACGTCCTTTAACTTTATGGGTTCGGAGCCGGTCCTACTGCGCACCTCTCCCATTACACTGCGCACAGTGTTAAGGAGCTTCAATGGTATGTCAGACGTAATGACAAGACTTCCTCCAGGAAACAAAGATTAATTACAGACTTTTATTATTTCTAATTCTAGATTAATAAAAGGCTTTGTGTAAATAATATTATAGTATTTATTAATATTTTGAATTAGCTTTTTTGAATGAATATTTTCAGTTCTCATTTTAAGTTTTAGTAATTTTGTTATGTGCTTTTGTCGTTTTTTAGTTTTAAAAATATTTCTATATAGCTTTTATTAATTTATATTTCAGTTTTAGTAATTTTACATCAACTTATAGTTAGTGGTTTTTAGTAATTTACTTTTAAGTTTGTAATTGTTAGTAATTTATTTCAACTTATTTTAGTTTATTGCCAAGGAAACATTTCCTATTTTAAGTCTTTTTTTTTTTAATGTACGATTTATATAAAAATTTTTAGCTATTTTTAGTCATAGAAAACGACTTTTAATAGTTTTATTTTTAGTTCACAATAACAACTGCTCCGAACATAGTGAAAAATCACATTTCTTTACCCACTCAAGAGCCAAGCTTCGTCTACATGGACGTGGTCCCAGAAAGTGAGGACAGTCCTGAGGGCGACGATGACAAAGTCTACATGTTCTTCAGTGAGAACGCCGTGGAGTACGACTTCTACAATAAGCTTGTGGTGTCGCGTGTCGCCAGAGTCTGCAAGGTAACACTTCACTGGTCCCTTTAACCGGTGCAAATGGAAGAATCTCGCATTTTTAGCCCTGATCTTGTAAAGACTTTTGTCATTTTCCTGTTTTACAGGGTGATATGGGTGGTCTAAGGACCCTCCAAAGGAAATGGACCTCCTTCTTGAAGGCTCGTCTGGACTGCTCTGTCCCTGACCCCAGTCTGCCCTACGTCATACAGGACGTCTTCCATGTTCGCCACAAGAAGTGGAGGAAAAGTGTCTTTTACGCTGTCTTCACTTCTCAATCGTAAGTTTTGTCCTGTGTGGTCTTTTTTTTGCTTCTGAATTCACTCATTCTTTCAGTTGACAGTTGTGTTTGTATATGCAGGAGCTCAACAGATCAGTCTTCAGCGGTATGTGCATTTAATGTAACCGACATCAGCGAGGTGTTCTCTCGTGGCAAATTTAAGACGGAGGTGACCGTGGAAACGTCTGATGTGAAATGGGTCACGTACAACGGAGAGCTTCCTGTCCCCCGACCAGGAGCTGTGAGTGGTCATTAATAGTCTTATATAGTCTTTAAGGCGAGACACCGCAGGCAAAAACATCGTTTTTTTTTCACTGGTCAATTTTGAGATTTTGGGCTTGACCATGTGCAGACTTGTGCTGAAAAAAAGTCCAAAATACAGATTTAGGTCTTTATTTTACTACACTTTGTCTGTTTGTGTGTGTCTTTCGCGTGTGAGATTTCGCCTAAATTCATCAAAAGTTGGCGTTCTAAATCACCCCGCTGCTCCGCGATTGCTGTCTGCACCCTGTCATCACATATACCGTTAGAAAGCTCTCTCTCTTCTCTTCAATGCTGTAGGATCCAAATATGGTCATTTCCTGTTTATCAGCAACCAATCATGAAAGTAAAATGGGCCATTTAACTCGAAATGCGCAATTTCATTGGCTGATGCCAATTTCTGACGTGATTCGTTCAGAATCGTCACGTGACGCGCTCTGACATTTCCGCAGCAGTTCAAAATGTTGAAAGATATGAGTTAATTTAGCCTACTTTTTTGTATTTATTAGAGTGATTCTTTCTAATACGACAGGTTTAAAGTTTGTTGTCATACCTTGACAGTTTCGACTGCTGACTCTGCAGTCATCATCAGAAGCGTAACGTGATGTTTCTGTGACGTCTACTATAGGTGTGATCTATTTCGTTTTTGTCATTCCACCTGTGTGATGGACTGTTGATATGTTGTTTTGGATGTTATGATCAGTGATGGATGAAGGAGTAATGAGTCTTGGATGTTAAACAGTGTGATACATGGATTTTACTTGGACCTAAAGCATATTTTTTCTGTAATTCATGGCTTTCAATAGAAATTATTGGAATTTTGCCATTAAAATCTTTAAAGGCCGTTTTCTCAAAATGAGTTTTTTCTCACACTCCTAGTGACGATTTTCCACCTCTGAATCACCTACATACACCAAACTTCATAGTCGTATTCATACTTTATTGTGAAGGTTTGTTCTGAGGGATTTGTTGATATATCATTCTTGGCCTGATTTATATGACATTTTGTGCCTAAAAATAGGGCCGAAATCAATTTTTTAAGGCTATTGCCAGTATTTTCTGATTTACAGGGTAACAAAAGGAGATATTCATAATCCCCTCTGAAAATGTCTTTTCATTTAATATATAAATAAAATGCAAAAATAATTTTGAACCTTGTTTTTTTCAATGGTCAGATTCGTCACTTCAAAATATATGCAAAATAGCGCATATTTAATTTGATATAGCCTGATTAGCATATTTAAACATAAAAATACAGAAAACTCGCAATACATTTTTTTCTCCTATTCATGTGAGTAATCAACTGGTAAAGTTTCATGATGATATCTGTAAGTTAAAATTTTTACCCTATTCACCTGCAGTGTCTCGCCTTAAGGGGATGCATGTAATATTTAAGATGTTAAAATAGTTAAAAACTACCATGTACCAGATTTTTTTTTAGATATACTATGGTTAACTTTAAGAACCCTATCTATATAACATGGTATTTAAATTCTACTGTAATGAATGTCAAAAAATATAATGATATTATCCAAAAAAACATGAATGGAGCATATTTATTAGTAACGGTTACGTTTGTGAGAAGACAACGCCTTCCTCCCCCCAAAAAAAACATCTTATTTTCATGTGCAATATTCACAGTGCATCAACAACGCAGCGAGGAGTTTGGGAATAAAAGGGTCGCTGGACCTCCCTGATAAAACCCTACAGTTCATCCGAGACCGGCCTCTCATGGACGACGCTGTCCGGCCAATCACAGGCAAGCCCCTGCTGCTCAAGAAAGGCGCGTTGTTGACCCGCCTTGTGGTAGACGTCGTAACTGCATTGGACAGACAGTCTTATCCTGTGATGTTTGTCGGCACAGGTGAGATTCCCTTTAGCCTCTAGGGCGGAGCAGCTCTTAAAGTCAGTTAGAGGGTGTGTGTAAACTGTCATTCAGAGGAATGTTAATTGTGCCTTGGACTGAGCTATTGTATTTATTTATTTTTTTGTTGAGTAGTGTTAAAAAGCTGGATATAGAATTTTGTTTTTGTAGTGAAAGTCAATTGTTTTGTGTTTTCCATCAGAAAACGGTTTTGTGCAGAAAGCAGTGAACTATGATGGAGAAATACATGTCATTGAAGAAGTTAAATTGTTTCAGAACACTGAGCCGATTGACATTCTACGACTTTACCAGAATCAGGTACGCAATACTGGGGATGGGTATATATAAGAGTTGCTAATTCAATTATATTCAGATTCTATTTAATTCTGATTCGTTTGCTTATAATTCACTTTAATGTTCATTTTGCTTCCATATGAAACAGTATTATCTAAGTAAGGAGTCATTTACACATAATTACATTATTTTTGCAATGACTCTTAATTGCTAATGATTCGAAAGCGAAAGTGGTGGATTATATTTAGTTCCATCGTTCATCATGAAAAAAAGCATGAATCAGCATGAGTTGTCTGGTTGTCTGGTCCAGTTGTACGCAGGCTCTGTGTCTGGGGTTGTACAAATGCCCGTCTGCAACTGCAGTCGTTATTCTTCCTGTCTGGACTGTGTGCTGGCCAGAGACCCTTACTGTGCCTGGGACGTCACCGCTCTGCGGTGCTCTAGATTACCCACATCACCTGAGGACGCAAAAGGGTTAGACACTCACACACAAGGACAATCCCATATCAAGGAAGAATTGAGAAAAAAATCCTGTCACTTACTCACCCTTATGTTCCAAAACAAAGACTTTCCTTTTCCGAAGAAACCCCAGAAAAGATTGTGTTGTTTTTCAGCAAATAACTTCGTTTTTTTTTTTTTTTAAGTAATAATGATAACATTTAATTAAAGGTGCAGTAAGCGATTTCTGAGAAACACTGTTAAAATCAACCCAAACAAGCGCACCTTCTATTTTGCTCCGCCCTCAAAGAGCAGGTGTCTACGGTGGTCGAGAGAGCTCAACGTGCTGCAACCTAAAGAAGACGCATGCAAACAGAAAAAAAAGCATGCAAATAGAAAAAACACCCGCAAATTAAGAAAACTTCAGTTTCACAACACACGTGTGCTCCAAATACTCACAACACAACCAAATACAGAAACGCGCTGCAAAAGCTCATAAAACAACCAAATACAGAAACGCGCTGCAAATAACACAGACCACAACGGAAATGTTTCCAGGGGAACCAAACAAGTGACGAACCCGGCTTTTAATAATTAATATTTTAATAATTTAATAATTCCCTGCCAAAGTCATGAATATTTACATTGCTATACAGTAATATTTGATAAATTCATAAAAATGTGAAATCAAATTGTTTTCTGCAAATTCCAACAGATTAATGTTCTTTATCTTACTGAATATCAATGTGGTGATTTTCATGTTGATTTACTGTTTTAATTTTTAATAATTGGTGGAGTTTGCAGAACACAATTTGATTTTATTTTTTGATGAATTTATGAAATAGGCCTATATAGCCAGGTATACAGTATAGGACTTTGGCAGTTAATTATTAAATAATAAAACAGTAGATCAACATGAAAATCACCACAGTGGAAGTCAATGAGATGTAGAACAATAATCTGGTGGAATTTGCAGAAAACAATTTGATTAGAATTTTTTATGAATTTATTAAATATTACTGTATAGCAATGGTAAAATTTTAATGACTCTGGCAGGGACTTATTAAATAATAAAACAGTAAATCAATATGAAAATCCCCACAGTGGTAGACAGTGAGATGAAGAACAATAATCTGGTGGAATTTTTAGAAAACAATTTGATTTCACATTTTTATGAGTTTATCAAATATTACTTTATTGCAATGTAAATGTTCATGACTTTGGCAGGGAATTATTAAATAATAAAACAGTAGAACAACATGAAAATCCCAACATTGGTAGTCAGTGAGATGTAGAACAAGAATCTGGTGGAGTTTGCAGAAAACAATTTGATATTATTTATTTTTTAAAGGTCTGCCGACACCAAGCGCATAAACCTTTCGTCTACCACGCAACCTTGTGTAGACGCGCAATTATTTTTAAGCGTAGATGGCGCGACCGCACTTTTCCGAAGCACAGATGGCGTGACCGCAGTAACACACTGCAAACAGATGGTGCGTGTATTTGTGACAATTTTCATATATGTTATAAACAAAACACAAAATACAGTAAGTAAAAACACTAACCTTGAAGTTTGTGTTGCATCCACATCCTGTATCCGCAGTGTTCGTTAAAAGTTGAAAACGCACAGGATAACATAACCTAAGTGAATATTGTGATTTGGTTTGCCGATTCTTTAGGTCTTATCTTGTTACTTTAACTAGCCTACTGTTAAAAAAAAGTGGGCTGGTGCCCCGTCTATAATTCTCTCTCATTCAGTGTCTCGCCCATTCAGTTAGTTGTGCACAAACGGAGCACAAACGAACGAGACTATTTTGGGTGAATTTGGAGCATGTGGGGGGCTGGTGACGTCATCAACAATAATTGAATGTCTAATATTTAAAAACCCGACACAGCACAAACGAAAATTTTACCGGCACAAACCAGCACAAACGGAGCACAAACGAACGAGACTATTTTGGGTGAATTTGGATCATGTGGGGGGGGCTAAGTGACCTCAGAATGACCTAAAAATATTCTTTTAATATCTAAAAAACCGAAACAGCACAAACAAAACTTTTTACAGCACAAACCAGCACAAACCGAGCACAAATGATTGAGCATAGTTTGACGACGTTTTGCGTTGGGTGGGGGGCCAACTTCACGCAGGTTCCTCGCGCCGTTCTCACGTCCCTCGGCTGTCCTGTTCGCCACAGTTGTGTTGTGAGCTTTTGCAGCGCGTTTCTGTATTTGGTTGTTTTATGAGCTTTTGCAGAGCGTTTCTGTATTTGGTTGTTTTATGAGCTTTTGCAGCGCGTTTCTGTATTTGGTTGTTTTATGAGCTTTTGCAGAGCGTTTCTGTATTTGGTTGTGTTGTGAGTATTTGGAGCACACGTGTGTTGTGAAACTGATGAAGAAGTTTTCTTAATTTGCAGATGTTTTTTTCTATTTGCATGCTTTTTTTTCTATTTGCATGCGTCTTCTTTAGGTTGCAGCACGTTGAGCTCTCTCGACCACCGTAGGTGTCTCTTTATCAAGCGAAGCAAAATAATGACGAACAAACGACAAGAAAGAAAAAAAAATGAACATTCAGTACACAAGAGTATATACAAGCAAGAGTTCATTGTCAGTCGCCTGCAGCACAGCAGCTTCAGACAAACAATGACACTCAAAACTGTTGTTGACACTCCTGTTACTTTAGCTTACATCACAACAACTGATTGGCTCACTCTCTCTCCTCCCCATCATAAGTGGACACGCCCTCTACTGCTGATTGGCTCACTCTCTTTCCTTCCCATCATGAGTGGACACGCCTCCTACTGCTGATTGGCTCACTCTCTTTCCTTCCCATCATGAGTGGACACGCCCCCTTACTGCTGATTGGCTCACTCTCTTTCCTCCCCATCATGAGTGGACAGGCAGGGTGCTTCTCAATTCTTATTTGTGCATCCTCGTTTCCTTTCCTCGCGTCTCAGCTCCACCCCCTGTAGGATGCGAGGGAAGGCTGCAAGGAAAGAAAATGAGGACGGAGGAATAGAATGAAAGCTTTTTTATACATTGGAATACTTGATCACTCGAGCGTCACTTCACAGCGTCATCAGCTGCGCTCAAAGGATCTGCCCTTATGTTGTATTAGTTTGGTTATTTAAGAAATTAATAATTAATAATAATAAAGCAAGATACCCTGTTGAAATACATGAGATGTGAGGTTTATATAAACTGCAAGGGTAAAGTATAAATTAAAATGATTGTGACCGATGTGAGGGGGGGGGGGGATTTATATGGGCCTCACATTTAGTCAATAAAACACTCCTGCATAGGATACACCTGTGTATCCGCGCTCATAACTCCTCAGGAAGCCTACTCGATCCTCGACTCCTCGCGGAACAATTTGAGAACTGAGATGTCCTTCAAGATGGCTGAGCTCGATCGGTTTCCGGGTCATAGGATGGAGGAGCGAGGAGGGATATTGAGAAGCACCCCTAATCACTTAATGCACCTTTAAACAATAAAACTAAATTTCATTAACTTCAGTTAGCTTTTTTGTAGCTGAGGCTGAGTAAATCATTCCTTTAACCACCACTTTGCATATCCAATATCTACAGGACTATATTTAGGTGTGTATAAACAACCCATACTGACAGTTAACGTCAACCTTTTTGTATTTTAGTAATCTGATACAAAGCCTGAAAGACGGGGATGCCACTCGATGCCCAACAACAGGTATGTAGTAACTTTTTTGTTCTGAATCCACATTAAAATCAGGGCTTTTTTTTACGTTTTCCCCTTCATCAGCTACCGTGGAACCAAAGATCCGCACCCTGGTGCTGGGAAACAACATCAGGTTGCTGTGTCGAACAGACTCTAACCTGGCCCAGGTCAACTGGAACTTTACTGGAAAGCCACTCCCCTACTCAAACAGGAAGTACACTATTTATAGTGATGGCATCCTCATCTACAACGCTTCAGCCAATGACGCCGGACTCTATACCTGCACGTCAGTCGAGCAGGCGAAAGGGAGACAGTACACCCAAACACTTGCAATTTATGACTTACGTGACCGCTTACCAGTAGATGTGACAGATAAGATTAAGACTACATTGGGAATACTAACTGAAAGCCACACAACATCATCAGGTTTGCATAAAATCAAAGAGCCTCCATCATATGCTACAAATCAGAGCAGTGAGAGGAAATGGGTAGTAATGCAAGTGGCACTGGCCGTGATATCCGTTATGATGGCCTGTCTGCTGTTCTGGAACTTGTACATGGGCCACATCTCTACATTTATGTGCTGTGGGAGAGAACCAATCAAAAGCCTCAGGAATATTCCAGAAAGGGAATACATGGACACAGAAAATGATGCCGTGGACAGTAAACAGCCAATGGTCAGGTTGTGTGTCACAAACAGTAATTTTGAAGCAACCAGCTTCCAAAGGAATAACAGCAATGGGGATCCATCAACAGACAATCATATTTTTCATACGTACATTACGGAAGAGTCTGAGATATAAGATTTTATTTTTTATATATAATTTTATACTTATTTATTTTTTGTTACTAATAAAAAAAAAGAATTCATACATTTAAACTATATAAGTTTAAAGTTGGTCAAAGCCTCATTTAAGAATTTAGATAAATGTGAAAAAACAAAATTTTTCTTAAGAAATATGAAGGTAAAACATCCTACCAATCAAGTAGCTGAACTTCGAAATGAACTTCACAATCTTTGTGACATTCACTCTCTCAGTACCTCAGCCATGTCGCTTCTGTATGAATGTCAATACAAGTCAGTATTATTTGGTGCCGTGACCCGGTGTACTCAAGCACACATTTCTTTACAACATTGTCTGTTCTCTCTCCTGTTTCACCTCAATTAATACTATGAATTTGGACACTCTACTCATTTCACATACTGCTTTTCGTCTATTATTTAGTAGGGAAATATGCATATTTAGACCCAGAGAGTGATAAAAGCGACTACAGTCTGAAAAGGATTGTTTTTAATGAACTTGAAGAAGGAGAGTCATCCACTCACATGTCATATGCAGGATTGTTAAATACATTGGCTACACAAAGTCAGTCATGAAACGCTGCAAAATCAACCTCCTGTAGCTCTGTGGAGGGAGATATTGAGCAAAAAGGACCAAAGATCAAGTCGCATATTAAAAATGAGTGTTTCAGACTCCAGCCAACCACAACTGTAAACTCAACGAGATGAAACCAGGCATAAATGCGCAATGCATATTTATACGCCAGTAGTAAAAATAGCACAGAATATAGCCACATCCACCAATAAATTGTAGCACTTGAGGGAAACTTGAAAGCTATTGGTTCACACATGCTTAATAGGCATGAAGAATTAAGGCGGTTTTCATTTCAAAGACGTGAAAAGCTTTAAACAGAAAGACAGCAGGGCACAAGATGTGTTTGTAAGGAAGCATTCCCGGTCATAGAATTTTAAAAAAATCTGAAACACTTTGCTGCAGTGTAAAAAATAGGCGTGTCATATGCAAATCATATCATTTAAAAAGACATTCAATTCATGCTTGTGAATCTTAAAAGTATAAGTGAATAATTATTTGAAGTAAAAAATATATATATATTAACTGCAAAAGCGCTGATGTGGAAGATGCAAGACGGAATTTCTTGAGGTAAATACAAAAGCTGCCATGATTTAGAAAAGAACACTCAGACATGCTTTTTCCCCTCTCAAAAATCACTTTCCCTAAAACAGTAAAGCGATTGTGTGGTATTTCCATCCATTTGTTTTAACATGATCTTTGAATTCAATTTGAAATGCAACTATTCTTTTCATTTTCAAACAAGGCAATGGAATGACAAGAAAAATCAAGGCTCAGATGAACTGAAATCAATTCATGTCCTTTTTTTCTATGTTTGAACTAATGTTCCGCCATTTTTATGTTAGTGTGAGGGTACTATGTGTTTAGATGTCTTTAAAGGAGCAGTTTGCTTATTTTGATTGGTCATTAAACCTTCTGGTTAGCGTTTCTGTCAGAATTTGCACCCAGAACAGGGTTTTGACACATTTTCGATCGTCATACACTTCTATTTAAATCAGTGTTCAAGAGATCTACTCTTTACAGCTAAAAAAAAAAACTTGTTTATTCATATACTTTTAAGGAGTGATTAACACTCAATCTTTTCGCAAAAAAAAGAATTATATAAAACCAAAATAACCATTCACCAGTCAGTTGAAGTGTTTTCTTACATTCTCTGCACAAAAATATTGGGTAATGTCCCTCTGCAAACTGCCCCTTTGACGTTAAGACAAACAGTGGTGCTCTTGCTCCATCTGTAGTTCAGAAAAGGTATCACCAGGGTCCGCTCTCTGGGTAGTTGGGCACAGCGGCTGGATACTGGGGCAAGCTGGGACCGGTTTCAGAGATGGCGTTGAATCCGGCTTCTCTCACAGGGGCATTCTTCCACACACCTGTGCTCCACTCTTCCTGCGCCCGCTGTAAACTGCCTCCTCCACCACGATATAGTCGATGGACCTTTGAGGGGACAGCACTAATGTGACACTTTTCTCTTTTGTTTTAACTTAAGGATTTGCTCTTTAAAGTAAAAAAAACATTTAGTACTAATGATGAGTTAAGGTTTGTGTGTGTTCAAATCATACCTTGATGAGAACAAGTCCCATGAGAACCGTAACTACGGTAAAGAGCAGAGTACAGATGAGCATGAATATAGCCGAGGTTACATTCGTGCTGAAAAACATCACTGTGGCAATCCAACCACTGTGAAGAGAGGAAAATATGGCGAGTTAACATCATTGGAAGTATTAAAATGGCCACACAAAGATTGGATTTACTGATACAACAAGTTAAGCTCAATCCACAACATTAACATTACATTATGTTAAATAATAATAATGTTGATTACCACAAAAAATATCCCTTTTAAAAACTAATAAATAACTACAATCATTTATAATTGGCTTGATTATTATAAATATTATGGGAAAAGTGTTACAGTTGGGGTAAAGCAGAATACAAACTACCGTTTGGGGTTGGTAACATTTTTTAAATGTTTTTAAAAGAAGTCTATCTAACCCCAATTAAACACCCGTGAACCATCTAATCTTACTAGGCATACTAGAAACTTCCAGGCAGGTCTGTAGAGGACAGTGGTCCACCAGGACTGAGTTTGCACACCCCTGTACTGTGATCACAGCTAAATTTTCAGCAACTCCAGTCTTCAGTGTCACATGATCATTCAGAAATCATTCTAATTTGCTGCTCAAGAAACATTTCTTATTATTATCAATGTTGAAACCAGTTGTGCTGCAATTTGTGGAAACCGTGATACATTTTTTTTACATTATAAAAGTCTATTTAAAGGCACAGTATGTAAACACTAGAGGTCACTTATTCAAAAAAATAACAAAGGCGTAGTGTGATGACGCCATGAATCATGGGAGTTGTCGCCTTACCCTCCACAGCCGATGGTCACATCCGATGGGACTCGTGAAATCATGTTCATCTGTGAGCTAATGTTTTAAAGTTTTGTTAACGTTACTGTGGTATAGAGCAGGACGGGAGAGCTGTTTTTATTATGCTTATATGCCACAGTCGCCACTGCCGCTCCTTTCGCTTTGTGCACATTTTATGATTAAAGTTACGTTTAAAGTAACATCCACCCTTTTTTTCTCTGAACTTTAACATTGTTACAGTTATGTTTGATCTCTTAAATTCATATTATTTTATTTAATTCTAATAAAACCGATGCAAGTCCTGAATCACAACTCATGACACTTTATCTGATGAATTAAAATTGGAGGGTAACGCAGCGCTGTTTTACTTGGTCAAAACAATCACACTAAAATATGTTTAAGTGTGTTGAAAGTTATGTTAACGTTACTCTGTACGTTCGCTCGGTGGCTGTTATGAGACCCTTGTTGCACACTGCTGTAAGCTATCGATATTAGAATATTATATTAATAAAAGATGAATGACTTGTGTTGCTAAATGGCATGCAGGTAATTTAAAATATATTGTATGGTGGAGAAAATGCTGTATTACAGTTACAACAAATAAAGCTCTTTCTAATTTTGCCATGTTAGCCATTTGACAAAATAATGTCTCTGAGGCATGGTACAAACATGGTACTCATGGTAAATCAAGAAAACAAGAGATTCAAACAATAAGATTAACCATGTAACTTTACCATTAAACTACATAACAATTATTCGTTTTCTGACGATAAAAGCATCAAAACAGTTGCTCACCTGTCTAATAAAACACATATCATATAAAGCATCTTTAGTGTTTTCATGGTTTCGACGGAAGTAAAACCGATGACACGAGCCATTACACTGGTTAAAATAGCTGATTTCTCTAGATTTAAACATTGTTGGGAACATTTGGGATAATGCTAGTACACAAGTCAACAAATTTACATTGTTCTAGTGGTTTTTGGATATTTTAATCTTATATATTGTGTCTTTAATGAATCTTTGCTGATTAAAGCTGTGGTCTAATTTAAAAATAAGGAATTTTTAATGACCTACCATTCATTTTTCTTGCAGGATTAACATTTATATGCTTTTGAAACCTAATGTCCCGAACACTTGAGCCAAAGTTAGTGTGTGTTGAAATAACGGATGCAGATGGAAAAGACTAGATGGCTGTCTAAAAATATAAACTCATGACTTGAGTAATAAGCTGAAGTAATCAAGAAATCCAGATTTGGTCTGAGATCCTCCGGCCATGATTAAAACATATTCAAAGGCATGGTCTGGAGTCTGTCTGATTACTGCTGCGCGGCAGGATACACACTAGAAATCTTATTTCCATTCTCAAGTGATAGTGTTGAAAAGGGGCGAGATGTCATCCGACTCGAAGCCTAGAATAGTATAAATTTGTATGTCTCGATTTGGTGATGCCTCCTGTTAACTTAAGTCAGGTGAGTAGGAGAAATCTACCATCTATTTTTTTTAATCTATTAATAGATTAATATTGTGGTAATTGATGTGTTTGTTTTCATTGTTAGTTAAGCCCCAAATGATCTTAACTCAATTCATATTAAATATCGAATATACTAACATTTCAATGTTACTCACCATGCACCCCAACCTGATATTCCAAGACTCTGGATGAAAGTGAGAACACATTGCAGGAAGAAAATGAAGAAGAAGGCCATGAAGTTGAAGGAACTATCAGCCCTGAAAAGACAAAAAAAAAAAAAAAACAGTTCAATCAAAGTGAAAAACCAACCTCAGCAAATTAGTCGTTCGCCAAAAAGAGTTTCCTTGCCTGAATGCTTTATAGAGCGGCCTGAACCAGCAGGTATAGCTACATGGGCTGAAAACCAGCAGCCAGAGGAGCGAAAAGCCAAAGTTGATCGCTCCACCCCCTCCAGCCCACCAGGCAATGCAGGCCACCACATTAACACAAAGTGTGATAGAGTATACTGGAAAAACAGGATAGCAGTCGTCAGATAAAGGAATCAGATCTTAAAGTGATAGTTCACAAAAAAAATCATGTTGTTCCAAACCTGTAAGACTTTCGTTAATCTTTGGAACACAAATGAAGATTTTTTTTAATGAAATATGAGCCAGTTTTGTACTCTCCATTGACAGCTACTCCATTAACATATTCATCATATAACACGATCGTGTCTGCAGAAAATTTGGACTAAACCGCTCAATTTGTATGGATTAGTTTTACAATCTCTTTATGAACTTTTTGAAGCGTCAAAGTGGTAGTTGCAATGTCTGTCAAGGGAGGGACAGAAATCTCTCAGATTTCATTGAAAAGATCTTCATTTGTGTTCCAAAGATGAACGACGAACTTCATCTTCATCTTCTTCGATGAACTTCATCTTCAAAGATGAAGTCTTTCGAGTTTGAAAAAACATGAGGGTGAGTAAATGATGATGAAATGTTTTGGGTGAACTATCCCTTTAACTGCTTTTGTCAAACTTAGGAACTTCTGAAACCAAACTATTCCCAGTAAAGTTTGCATTTCTTTACTCACAGATCCAAAGATTGTAAACACGACGCACAAGCTGGCAGTGGGGTTGCGGTATTTCCTCGTCCACATTCTGGTAAAAACATGGCTTAATGCGAAGAAACTTCGGCAGAGGGGGGAAGTTGTTTGCTCGATCTATCAGGCAAAAGGGGAAATTATTCATTTTTTAACCACAGCAATAACAAGGGACCAAAAAGCAGATTAAAACAGAGACATTTATAGTTTTTATGCCAACCAAACCTGACCTACCTGTCATTTCTCAATTTTGAGAAAAGGTGGATAATGTTGATGTTTCTGGTGCTAATTAACTTTTCCCTCTCTGAACTGATATAAGGATGTTTTCAGTGTTAAAAGACACACAGGTATCCTAAAAACATGCAAAACATTATTTATAGTAGTTTAGGATATAATAATCAGCCTTTAAGCTCTGACCACACAACTTAAGTACATTGAGTAAATGATAAATAACAGTTGATAATGCCACATAAGGTCATAACAAATTTAGGGCTTTGTTTTGTTTTAAATATGAGTTGTTGTTTAAAATAATTCTACATTAACGATATTTTACAGCATATTTGAAAACATAGCACAGGCCAACAGCTAACCATGCACTGTCAAACACAACTGCAGTAGAAAATCAACAGTCAAACTATACCACATCTACGATAATTAGAAATACTATTTCATGTGTTTAAAAGAAAAACACATTACTTTGATAATATAATCAAATCTTATTTTACAATAAAAATACAATAAAACTTATATTCCAGACGAAACGATACCTGTGCAACGCTAAATAGTTTGCGTCCATATGATGCGTCTGCAGTCTGCATTGAATCCTGGCGATCATGTGGCAGACTGGAAGCGTGCTGGTGCATTGTGGGAAATGTAGTTCTAAACGAAGCCTGTGTTGTACGTGGCAGACGGACTTTTTAACTGTTGAACACTACAAGCCCCATCACAAGATGATCAAAGGTGTGGTCTAAGCGCTTGTGACTAGAATATTTACCAGTTTCCCTGCCCTGTGGCAATGAATAAATATGACACATTTCTGTTATTTTTGACAGAAACTTGTGAATATTTTCGTACTGTAGAGTTTAATTTTATCTCAAGATATATTACGGAATTACTGACGTTTGTACTTAGCTGTTCAAATATCAATCTTTAAATGTGTCAAGCCTCTTCAAAAACTCGGAATCATTTAATCTCAACGGTTTTATTAAGGAAAAACTTTTCAATTCATAAAGTGTTTTCCGTTAAACAGAAACCCTCAAAACACCTATCCAAAAAAATTAGTTAGTTGCACGGAATAATTTTGTGACTTGTTATTTTCATTTGACCAATCCTACTCGAGAATCACACTTACTGTTAAATCACAGCTCTTTGTACGTGTTGCGAGGCGGGACCGACCGTGACAGCCAATAACGTGACTCTTCGTTGATCTGACGTATGACGCCACTGTCCAATCACAGCTTGTGATCCATCCTTGCAACAGGCTCCCGCCAATTCTGAGCGGGGAGCGCGAGGGAGTGTAGCCGGGGATGATACGGGAACGACGGGACTAGGATTGCACGCGAAAAAACATAATCTATAACTGTAAAAGTTATAGGAACTCGTCAAAGTTGCAGTTGACACGTTAATGCTACAATTGGAAAAGACGTGGAGTCGATGACTAGCCTTAAGAAGTTTTGCACGGAGTCGAAAAAAGCGCTCCTCGTTTCCGTTTAACGTTTTCAGTGAGAGGACCGCGCGAGCGCACGGAGCTGAAAGGCGCGCGGATGGTGGTCGTGATGCTCGCGGCTGAAGAGCCTTTGGCCTCCACTCCACGCAGAGGTTTGATGTTTGTTGTGAAATAAAACTGGGTTAAACCATGGATAGAGTCTGTACACCGGGGATAGTGTGGTAACGTAAATAAAGGCATAGACGGCTACTACTAGCAGAAAAGTATAAAAACACCACTTATTACCTGAAATTACTTCTGAAAAAAAGTAAGTCTAACTCAGTTTCTCTGACAAACGATAAGAATATAATTGTAATGATTTTCCAGGTTGTATTTGGGGTTGTCGAGGGTTTTATAACCTTAATTAGCATGTTAGCAGGTTAGCAGGTGAGCTATTGGCTTAGATTTGTTACTTGACATTCTAGCTTTCTACACACAAAATGTGACTTTCCTCACGTATGGTGTTTATTTTTTCCAGTATTCGTGGTGGTGTGTCGAAGCACGTCATATTTCTGTTGTTTAGAGCTCAATCCAGCAATTTGTTCCTCAGTCTTGCGCTAATGGATGAACTTTTCACGCATTCACAGGTTCAGTCGCCAAACTGGCCTACAAACCATCATTCACTGAAAGGCGGGAGATCAAAAATAAACATTTTACGTGTTGTAAATTACGTGCCTGTCGTTACCTCGAAAGTCTGTTAGCGTTCTGCGTTTTATGTGAGGACGTTTTGACATGGAAAAGATTAAAGTTACCATTTATCCTCTAAAATAAATTCGGATGTAACTGTCACCTGGTAACGTTAGTTAGCATGCAGTCGTAACGTTAGCTATCAGCTTTGTTATGACGAGACGTGCTTTGACAACAAGTTTTGTTTTTGCCTCAAGTATTGATATTAACAATATGTCAAAGTTTACGTCAGAGTGATGTTATTTTATTTTGTTATGGCTTGGAGTATTTATGATGAAGGATTTGACCATAACACACTCTTTATATTTCAGGCATGGATTGTGTGGGCAAAGCTAATACCAGCAAGAAGCTTGTTCAAGGTAAACGACTCAAGTGTTGATGTTTCTGGTCAATAATGTAAAACCATCTCCACCCAGCAAAATACAATATGGTTTAGTTAGTAATACTTTGAGGACCCAATCTATTAGATTATTTATTTTGGGGAACTTGACATGAAATGATACTGTATCAGCTGAATTTAACTCATTTATAATATATCAGGACATCCAACAATTTAGAGGGTGTCAAGTGACAGTAACATATGTTTTTGTTTTATAGTGTTACTGTCTTTGGACTCAATTTCTGAAAGGTTTAAGTGAAAATGCAAGAGCTTTTCCTTAAAGTTTTTCTAACTTTTAAAAACACATCAAGACTTATTCTGTGTTCCCTTTACCTCCGAAGAGGGATGTCATATCTGGGACTGATGTCACACCGGAGTGAACCGTTTTTCAGAACACAGGTCGGAAAACTAACAGACTCGTCCAGGCAAACCTTTGTTCTGCTTGCTATTTTGAAATTGAAATGCAAAAAGAAAAAGAAAGTGACGTGAAGGCCAAGTATGCTAACCCACGCTCTGAATTTGTCTTCTGCATTTAACCCGTCTAGGGTAGTGCGCGCACACATTGGGAGTAGTGAACACACACTGCATATCTTGCAGTGTCCCACACCCCTGGAGTAGTGGGCACCCCCTGATAAGCGATTGGGGGTTAGGTGCCTTTCTCAAGGGCACCTCAATCATTTCCTGCTGGTATTGAGGATCGAATCCGCAACCTGGTTACCAATCTGACACTCTAACCATTAGGCCACAACTGCCCCCCTGTGTTTGAGACAGATAAAAAGCTGAGCAGCCATATTGGATTCTAAAGTCGGGGTTGTTCTGCTTCCCCGAGTTTCTCAATCGCAACTCTGACTTGAGGGGATATTCCAGTTAAAACTTCCTACTAGGGACTAGGACTTTGCCACTTCCGATGACAAATGAATGTACCATAAAAGATGAGGAATTTAAGAGTTTTCTCTTCTTTTTAAAAAAAAGTTTAAGTTATTTTATTTATTTTTTTTTCTTCTTTTCTAATGGTGGATTTACTTTACTGTAGGATAATAAAAAGGTAGAGCAAATAGTTATCCATAATGTAAAATAGAATAAGTTATGAAAATAAAGTCTTTAAACCCAATATAAATGAATAGCATTTAACAAATTGCATAAAAAATAATCTGATCGTAATATGGACAATCCATTCTTTTGTTTCTGAATCTCATAAATGCTGGAATACTTACAGTCTTAAGAAGTAGATGGAAGTTGATAAAAGTCAAAGTCAGTCTGCAGATTTTGGGCTGTTTATGGAAAGTCTGTTTTTATTATAAATGAGAATTTAATACTATGATTGTATTATGTATGATTTTTTTTTTAGCTGATTTTTAGAACAAATTGTTTTCATTTGTCATGCATCTACTAGCAACGAGGCATGTTTTTGACTTGTGTTGGAACAACTTAAGTCTGGTAGTATGTGATCCTCAGTCATTCACATTGTACGACACCCAGTTGTTCTCTGACATAGCCGGCAAATGTATAATGCTAAGTGTTTTTAAATCTGTTTAGATTTTTAAAGTTTAGTGTATTCCAGCCTTAACTAACAATGTTACCTCTCTACAGCACGTCTACCTTTTAAAAGGCTCAACCCAGAACCCAAGGAATGCAGTGAACCCAAAAGAACCAAAGGTCCTGTTGCTCCAAAGTGTTCTGAGCGAAGCGCATCTGATGGAGAAAATGAGATAGACAGCTCCTCCTCCGCCATGCACCGTGGCCCGGCTCTGGTAAACGGCCGCGGTCCACTTGATTGCTTCATGAGCCGACGAAAGCGTTCCCCAGCCCGCTCTATCCCTGAAGCCACCATCGACCTCACCGAAGACTCAAATGAGGCCGTCAAAAACCAGCCTGCAGCTCCGGTTGCTGCCACCTACCCCCTTAGTGAAAAGCAAACAAAAACTGCAGAAGATACCTCAAAATCTACAGAACCAACCACGCCACTGACAGATAAAGAGACGGAAAATGATGAGGAAGAGGATGAAGACACCCTCCCACTGCTGGACATAACTCAGGAGTCTGAGACGGACGAAGAGGAGCAGCAGGAGACTGAAGTCAGTCCCGGGAATGAGTCTGTGTTGTCGACTGGATCTACCAGCTCCCTCTCAGTGATAGAGAGCTCACCAGAGCCCAGCAAGAGTGCTCCTACCACCCCTGCCTCCGTGAGTAGACATGAAGCAATTTTTATTGTCCTTTTTTGCTAAAAGTTTAACCTATTGATCAGTCTCTCTTCTTTATGCAGACATCACAAATAAATGCTGCCAGTACAACGAAGCGGCGTTCCCTTAAGGTAAAATTCTGCATATTACAACATTTAGAAACCCACAATTTTAATGTAACGTTATTCTGGTCCTATATAAACAGCATGTGCCATGGAATTGAATCATTGAAACATCTTTAAATGCAAAGAAACAAAAGAGCTTAAAACTATTTTATATAAAAATCTGTACATTTAGACTTGTACATGTAAAAAGTCAATGAGTGACTGATTGAAAAGTTACTAATAAAATGAACAACAAAGTTACATAGAAAAAGTGGCAGGTCTATCATTTTGCATTTACACTCCAATACTAATGCACAGATCATTTGACATATAGTATCAGATTGTTTTGATCTGTCCATTGTTATGGTTATCACTGTCAATTGGATTCAATCATGCATTTAAATATGGTTGTCATTCCAGAAACTTTGTCATGTCAGGGCTTGACGCCTTATTTATATATATATATAAATAAAACACTGTAAACAAATATCGCCATACTAGTGTTATTTTGGATCACTCAGATGCTATATACACTCACTTTAAGGATTATTAGGAACACCTGTTCAATTTCTCATTAATGCAATTATCTAAACAGCCAATCACATGGCAGTTGCTTCAATGCATTTAGGGGTGTGGTCCTGGGCAAGACAATCTGAACTCCAAACTGAATGTCAGAATGGGAAAGAAAGGTGCATGGTTGTTGGTGCCAGACGGGCCGGTCTGAGTATTTCACAATCTGCTCAGTTACTGGAATTTTCACGCACAACCATTTCTAGGGTTTACAAAGAATGGTGTGAAAAGGGAAAAACATCCAGTATGCGGCAGTCCTGTGGGCGAAAATGCCTTGTTGATGCTTGAGTTCAGAGGAGAACGGGCTGACTGATTCAAGTTGATAGAAGAGCAACTTTGACTGAAATAACCACTCGTTAAAACCGAGGTATGCAGCAAAGCATTTGTGAAGCCACAACACAAACAAACAATAAGGCGGATGGGCTACAACAGCAGAAGACCCCACCGGGTACCACTCATCTCCACTACAAATAGGAAAAAGAGGCTACAATTTGCAAGAGCTCACCAAAATTGGACAGTTGAAGACTGGAAAAATGTTGCCTGGTCTGATGAGTCTCGATTTCTGTTGAGACATTCAGATGGTAGAGTCAGAATTTGGCGTAAACCGAATGAGAACATGGATCCATCATGCCTTGTTACCACTGTGCAGGCTGGTGGTGGTGGTGTAATGGTGTGGGGGATGTTTTCTTGGCACACTTTAGGCCCCTTAGTGCCAATTGGGCATCGTTTAAATGCCACGGCCTACCTGAGCATTGTTTCTGACCATGTCTATCCCTTTATGGCCACCATGTACCCATCCTCTGATGGCTACTTCCAGCAGGATAATGCACCATGTCACAAAGCTCGAATAATTTCAAATTGGTTTCTTGAACATGACAATGAGTTCACTGTACTAAAATGGCCCCCTCAATCACCAGATCTCAACCCAATAGAGCATCTTTGGGATGTGGTGGAACGGGAGCTTCGTGCCCTGGATGTGCATCCCACAAATCTCCATCAACTGCAAGATGCTATCCTATCAATATGGGCCAACATTTCTAAAGAATGCTTTCAGCACCTTGTTGAATCAATGCCACGTAGAATTAAGGCAGTTCTGAAGGCGAAAGGGGGTCAAACACAGTATTAGTATGGTGTTCCTAATAATCCTTTAGGTGAGTGTAGTTTGTTAATATTTTGAATTCAATTTAATTCTGTTTTCATTTCAATTTAGTTAAGTTTTAGTAATTCTTTAAGTCTTTTTTATTTTATTTTTTTAATGTCTATAGTTTTTTTTTATTAAATTTGATCTCCGTTTTAGTTTGGTACATCAGGTTAGACCTAAAAAACTATTTTTTTAATATTTTATTTTATGTCAGTTAAAGGTATAGCGGAGGATCTTTCCTAATTTTAGAGAAGACCCCCCTCTCCATTTAAAAAAAAAAAAAGCGAAAGCGCAGAAAGCGAAAACTACCTAGGGACGGGCACATACAACGGCCTTACGTAAACATCACCAGAATGATTGACAACTAGGAGGACCAATAGTCTTGATGATCCACCCGGAAAAAGAAAATCATCCGCTATACCTGTAACATTTATTTAAAGTAAAGAGATTTTTTTTTTTTTTTTTAAATATCTTTTGTTAACCTATGTTAAAGTGCCGTATTATGCTATTTTAAAGTTTCCTAATGTTGTTTTGGAGTCTCCTACAACAGGTTTACATGCATCAGAGGTAAAAAAAATAAATAAAAAAACGTTCATTTTATCATAATATACATTTGCACATCACCACATTTTCAATGATCCTCAAACTCGTCAGATGAATCAATCTCTAAATCCCTCCTTTTTCGAGAGCTACTCCTCTGATTGGCCAGACAGCTCAGTGTGTTGTGATTGGTTTACCAAAAACGCCCATTGCCATAACGTCAGCTGTCCTGAGGCTTTCTACACCGTAAACTAAACACAGTAACGAACAATGACGTTGATTTTACCATATCAATCTGAGCGAGTCCGATGATGAAACATTGAAAGAACCAGTGATTCAACCCGAACCTCCATCGCAAGGACAACTCGAGCAGGACGTTTCTCAGTGATGACAATGAGATGTTGCAACTGTAACTCCTCACCATCAGCATTAACAAGTGTATGTCCATCGACAAACCGATTATTTTACTTGTACTTATTTATTTACAGAGTAGTTTCCTAATTTATTGCGTGAACATGTTTAAACTATATCAGTAACAGTGATATAAATAACAGTTATTAAATAAATAAAATTAGCCAAGCTCTAGCGTGAATGACTGATGAAACATAAACGTTGGTAAAAACAAATCTTGCTCCATGCTTAATCTTTCCTCAAAGTAGTGAGAACGACAGACAATCTGCATTAATAGACACAGTTTTAGGTAATAGTGTCCCACAACTGATTAGCAGAAGTATTTCAGTGAGACAGTAATAATGTGAGTTAACCAGTTAGCAGGAGACATACACAATATAAAACTCAAAACTAAGTGTTTTGAACATCATCTTTCAAGATTAAGCGGTTTGTGAATCCTACATTGAACTCCGAGATTTGAGAAGCAGTCGTCAGTAAAATAAAGGGAACACAGCAAACGTTTAGGATTTTACTGCTGTGATATCGTGGTAAAGATGAATTTTAACCACTGATTCTTCACATGCTCCTCCAAAAAACTGGCTTTACCTTCACATTGTAGAGCACAGCGTCTTCTCGACATGCTGCGATCCAGTATCCACAGGAATCAGCTGCAGTTTTTGAGGTTCAAGTTTTCCCCGGTCTCTGCGCGCGCAATAAGTAGACGGACAATATGCTAATGTTTGGTCTTGGCGTCACTACGAAACGGCTTATGACTCGTTTGAAAAAGGATTAATTTCACTGACTCTGAGTCAACTCTTTCTTTTGAAAGACAATAACTTTATATACTGTGCACTTTTAGATTTAAAACTTTGCAGGATGTTTTCATTCACTTAGAGCTGTTACACACTGCATGAACGGTTATTTTCAAAAATCCATAATAAGGGCACTTTAATACTAGTAAAATCTGTATATTTAATAATATGCCTCAAATAAGTATGTTCTTCCTGTGACAGGGCATCACAGACAGAAGCTAAAATAGTTTACTTTAAACTATGTCTTAATCACAGTAAGATGTTTACATGACATGAACAGAACTCTGCTAATAAGTATGATTATATCACACTCCGATAGGCATACAGTGTGTATGTTACTGACCATTGTTTTAATCTACTCGCATCAAATAAAAAATGTTATGGACGTACTGGATATTAATCGGTGCGGTGATGAACATCGCAACAGCCTACCAGGTTTGCATATGCTTCTGTCACATTCTTCACACCGTCTGGATGAAGATACGGAGCAGAGACTGCAGCTAGTTGTTGACCGAGTTTAGTGATTTGAAGAGAAAACTTCAGAATAATGTTACGGAGTTCATTCATGAAGTTGTGTGAACATCTATTTTTAGTCACTATGGCGCTTTTTTGTTTTTTGCCAGCAATGTCAACAGCTTGACGTCTGTCTGGAATGCAGGTCATGGGTACATAAGCCCAAATCTGATATCTTGGTGTTTTTCTACCCCAAAAGCAAATAAATAAAATGTACCTCAATGTGAATGTTTGCTCTAAGGATTCAAGAAGGATTGATTGTTTCCTTTTAAAATTTTGCACTGTTTGAAAAGCCCTTTATTGTCTTTTTGTCCCTCAGAGTGTCCAAGAGCAGGAGGAGAAGCAGCGACAGAGGGATGAGAAAGAACGCCAGAAACAAGAGGCCAAAGCTGCCAAGGAGAGGAAGAAAGAGGAGGCCCGCAAGCTAAAGGAAGAGAAGGAGAGAGAGAAGAAAGAGAAGAAGGAGAAAGATGAAAAAGAGCGGCGGGAGAAAAAGGAGAGGGAGGAGAAAGAAAAGGCAGAGAAACTAAGAGCTAAAGAAGAGCAACGGCAAATGAAGATTGAGTGAGTGACCCAGTACAGCAGCACGATAATAGTTGTGTTGGTGTTTTCTGTGAGTATTAAACTCTGGTGTTAATCCATTTAGGGCCAGACTGGAAGAGAAAAGGAAGAAAGAGGAGGAAAAACGGTTGAAGGAAGAGAAAGAAGTAAGTGTTTTATCTATTTAAGTTTTTCTTTATTGCTGATTGTTTCATATTGTCCTCATTGTGTTTGTGCATCTCTTCAGCGAATCAAAGCTGGGAAGGCTGAGATTACACGGTTTCTACAGAAGTCCAAGACCCAGTTGGCACCAAAGGTAAGAGTCATATTATTCAGTGTACAGGGCTCGAATTTCGGCGCGGATATTGCGCATAATTTTAATAATTTCCGCAAGTCTCCCAGTTATAATGCTAGAAATTCCCGCAAACATTGATTCACTTTAGCATGTAGGTTGTATTAGTACATTAATCCACACAGATTATAAAAATCAAATCAGTCATTTTAAACCTTTCTGTGAGACGCAATTTCTCAAACAGCGTGAGTGTTCAGCGGTCTCTAAAAATGGGTTGCTCAAGGCAAGCGTCAAGCGCGCTGCAGAGATACTAGACTCGATAACAAAACTAGATGTCCGTTTATACCAAAACGGACATTTAGACATAATGTTGTGTATTTGTCCATTCATAATTAAATAATTAAAGTGTGATATTTAAATTACGCAAGTGAAGTGCGCAGCTCTGAATGCACAAGCTCTGCGTAGCGCACACAAAAGTTGCCTGACAGCTTTACCACTTGTTTCGCTATTGGTTGCGCTTAGCAAGTTATTGGTACATTTCTGAGATATCAAGTAGCTATATAAAGTTCCATTAAACATTCCACACACATCACAATGACGAGGATAAATGTTATTTTTTATTAATTGATCCACGGATTATCCAAAGCGTCCGACTCCGCGGTATTAAACATATTGGCTACATATAAATCACACTGTCTAATATTCACACAACTTTTGAGCTAAAAATAAAATAAAAAGTGCATTCATCTTTTGCATGACGCGGGCCATAAAATTAATGCCGAGCGCCTGTTGAGTACCTCTGCTCTAAACAGTCTTAAATAAGCATAAAACGCATGTGACCGTATAATGAAAACAGGATCTGTGCACTAGCTCTTAAAGTGACAGCAGCCATGGCGGTCATTAATTGTTTTCAAAGCAACAAAAGAGCTTTAATTTTAAGGAATTAAGGAATTTTAAGGATTAATAGCCTATGTTTTTAATTTAGTTAGAACTAAAATACTACCCTGTGTTATTTTACATTTGATTACTTTATTCAGTGTCTGTAGTATTTCTGAATAGTGTTAGACCTATCCAAAATATTTTCTCTTTATTTCTCTTTATTGGTATCTTAATATATTGTATTTATTTGTGCTACTTTTTTCAATTTAATTCAAAGATTGAAATCAAGCTTTCTTTTGTTGTGTAAATGTTTAACAACAAAATTACCCCATTGTAAAAATGCAATGAGTGAGCAAACATTTAGGTGAGATAAATATAATAAAAAAATTGTCTAACCCCCCACACATACAACTCCCCCTCAAATTAAAAAATCCCCCCATTAAAATCACTTTTTTCAAAAACAATTTTTTAGTATTTAGGTATTTTCAAAAACAAAATTCAGGCCCTGGTGTAGAATGAAGACCTACAACTAAACTACTTGAGTAAAACATTTACAATTGCAATATAAGATATTTTGAGAATGAGGCCTTGTTGGGCATGTAAAGGACGTGTACACACAAACGAGCAAAAACAAATCTAAAAATCTTTCCCAGTGTTTTAATCTCCAAACACATTGTGTGTTTCAGACTCTGGCATCTGCCTGTGGGAAGTTTGCTCCTTTTGAGATTAAAGCGCACATGTCTCTGGCACCACTGACCCGAGTACAATGTGAAGACGCAGTCCTGGAGGAGCTGGACCGTTATCTTGGCCAACCTGACTGCACTCTAGATGGACTAAAGGACTGGACAAGGCACAAACCTCGCAGATCAGGTCCAACCAGGCCCAGTCACACTGCAGTAAGGTAAAGCCACATTGAGCCGCTGCCGAGATACTTCTGTACTCATCAATTATACATGCAGAACACCAACTGGTGTTGATGTGAAAGGCTCATTCTTTGTTTGTTCCTTCATGTTCTCTGTTATTAGAGATTGTGTGGTCATAA
Source organism: Meda fulgida (assembly GCA_030578275.1). Lineage (NCBI taxonomy): Eukaryota > Metazoa > Chordata > Actinopteri > Cypriniformes > Leuciscidae > Meda > Meda fulgida. Next base: position 7,270,084 of record CM060637.1, read on the forward strand.
CTGAAAGCCAAAAGGCAGATGGCGTCCCTGACCGCCACCGTTACGGCCGCATGAAACTCTTGTACTTCCATGATAACTATCGTCCAGCTTACTGGGGGACCTGGTGCAAAAAAAGCACTCACATCTCACCACGCTGCCCGCTGAGACTGGACAAGGTAAAAACGCAAGAATGTGTCGATGAAATGCTGCATTTAAGCCACCTTAAATTCACTGTGCTATTTTAAAGAGATCATATCTCAAAAATATTGAGGGAAATTTGGTTTGTTCATGGAATTTCTCTATGGATATACAATCTGTGGCTATATTTGGCTACTTGTTTGCTTAGAAGTTTGGATGAGATCTTAGCAGGACAATGGCTTGGCAGTTTTTCAGCATGCAAAGAAGCCCATTGGTCAATGTCAAGGGTCTGAGGTTTCACCTTTCTGCTTCCGCTGATTTTAGGCAATTCAGAAATAAACTTTGAGTTGGTAGAACCATTAAATATGGAGGAAGTTTAGTCGTTGCACCGTTGAGAGATGTGGCTGCATGGCATGCCCCAACTCCCTCTTATGTACTTGTTTAAGAATGGGCTAGTTGACAGCTTAAGATAGGAAATATTGTATATCCATAACCTATGGTAGCCCCTTTCCACCACATATGGGGAAAGATTATATTTTGGTAAATCATAAACTGAAATAAGAAATCTAAATTTTATCTCACAAATATGCCCTTTTGTCATAATTGTGACTTGTGCCATAATTATATTATATATTTGCATTTCTTTACTTTTTTTAGATAATTAATTTTCAGATCATTAATTATGTTGTATGTTAATTTTAAATTTGTATCAATTATATGACATGGTATAACTATTTACCAAAGTATTATATTTTTTTCTTATGTGGAGGAAATGGGCTTCCATTGTAACCTGAAGTGGTGTTAATCTTTTTTTTTTGTTGCTCATCAGGAGCTGCTGGATTATGAGGTGGACAGTGATGAAGAGTGGGAGGAGGAGGAGCCGGGAGAGTCTCTGTCACACAGTGAGGGGGTGAGTGATACAACATCACTATTGTTATATTTCTATAGTGACAAGTTAGCCACAGCAGAAGCCATGCAGATCACCAGTGAAAATTCACACCAAAATTGGCCAGTTTGAATATGGTGGTGACTTTATTCTTGCTTTTACCTCCAGGATGACGACGATGAAGGAGGAGATGATGACGATGATGATGATGGGTTCTTTGTGCCCCACGGTTATCTGTCAGAAGGGGAAGGAGCACTTGAAGACGAGGTACATGGAACGTCACCCTCCTTCCATCTCCTCATTCAGTTACGGCATGACACTTAACAGTCTGCTCTTGCAGGAGGGTAGAGATCCGGAGAAGCAGAAGGTGCGTCAGAGGATGAAGGCTCGTGAATGGGAGACTGAGCTGATGTCTAAAGGGAGGGTGAAGGTGTTGGAGGCGGTGGTGCACGGCTGCCTGTGGGAGGGGGAACAGCCTTCACTGGACCTCCTGCAACCGTACGCTGTCTGTATGCTGAAGCCTTTACCTAAAGATGATCCCTGCACCCCTGAACAGGACATCTCACGCCAACAGAGGAACGAGAAACGTGAGTACAATCTGTGCTTTACTTTTGAATACTTGGGATATATTTATATTATATTATATTAAAGTTTTCTCATCTGTCCATGTTGCTTTACTAAACATTACAGTGTCTTAATTTGTTGGCCCGTTTTTTTTTTGTGTGTTTTTTGTGTTGTTTTTTTTTTTTTTTTCAAATCGAATCATCTATATATTGTTAAACTGAGTTTCTACAAGCATTGTTTGTGCGAGAGATCATCACAAAGCAAATGCAATCCTTGCATAAAGTGCGCACACTGCATTAAAAGCCACTTACAGCTCAGTTTATACACAAAGCCAAGCCTAAAGGCCTATTCATTCTATGAGAGGTGCAGCAAAGTCATGCAAAACACCAGTGAAAATTCACACCAAAAAATGGGTGCATCCTGAATTTTCATGATCCCCTTACAAGAGATGCATACCTGGACAAACACTGCCTTCATTACTTTAATACAGTGGCACATTGCTGGTTCTCCTGAGATTTGAATTATCCAGTGGTTGTTAATGTGTTTTTTACTTTTCTTCAGTGCTGTCACGGCTACTGCCTTTGCTTCATGGGAATGTGAACAGCAGTAAGGTCATAATCAATGAGTTCCTAGAGATCTGTCGCCAGCAAACATCCTCACCCACAGAAAGCTCTTTGAATTGTATTGACAGCGTCCCACCCAGGTAACCCAGCTAACTGTATCTTTAATATCAGTCATTATGCAAAAAAAATTCCATAGAGTACCCACAGGGTTGGTGTCATTTTGTTGGCCAACCAGGAAATTAGCATTATCCTAGTTCCTTTGACAAAAAGCCAATAGGATTTTAGGAATATAATTGGCTCTGTGACCAACAAGGTTATGGTTCTTGCACGTTTTGTTCATCATGAAACTCCTTTTCAAATTAACTTAACTTTTATGATTTTTTTTGGCCTAAATACAGAAAAAGCTTTGAAAGAGTGATTTATAAACACCACAAGGCAAGTAGTTTTTTGGCATGATGAAGATTAATGTCCCTGACAGCCTGTAGTCCCATTTAGCCACTTTTTAACAACCGCCTTTTTCAAGTCATGAACAGGCTTACAGAAATCACGAGTGATGTAGTAATGAATAATATGTGAAAATATCTTTAGCTTTTGTGAACCACAGACCTTATTTCAGGCATTTATCCAAAAGCCCATTCAAAACACATTAGCTGCTTTCCCACCGTCTGGCAACCAATGAGAATGGTCTGGCTTGTTGGTGGAAAAGTGACTATTGACTTATAGAATCACAAGTGCTAAAATGTTACCTTGTTTTGGGGTTTTACAACTCATTTGACTCATACAGCACTCTATTGTTATTCCTTTAGAATAAAATATATATTTAAGGATATTGACTTTTTTTGGCAATAGGATCCACATCAGGCGTATCATAAAAGAGAACGCCGTGTACGAAAAGCGCTCCACTTACAGACGATGCTGCTGGTACGTGCATGCGGAAGTTCTGACCCGTCATTCTCTGGAGTCCTTGCGCGTTCCCTGCCAGTGGACCTACCTCACCTCCGGAGCTCAGGTCACCCGCGACGATCCCACAGGATCACAGGGCAACTCGCCCACCATGTCCACTTCCACCACACCCTCCAACAAGAGGAAAAGTGCCAGCAGCCACTCCATCACAAAGTATATGAAGAAATGTGGCGACTCTGAACAGGTACAGACCAATTATATATACTACTGTGCAAAAGTCTTAGGCACGTTAGTATTTACTCACACAAAAGTATGTCAGTAGGAAATATCATTTCACATTTCCTTAATATTAATATTAAAACAGCTTTTGTCCGGGTACACTTGCACATAGTTTTTCAGGTAGCTTTGCAGGAAGGTTTCTTCAAGCGTCTTGGAGACGTTGCCACAGTTCTTATGGATTTAGTCTGTCTCAGTTTTTTCTATTTTTTTATGTAATCACAGACAGATTCGATGGTGAGATCGGATCATACCGTCTGTTGTCAGACTCCTTGTGCATACAAAAATCTCACTGGATTATTACAATTAATGGCAAAAGCAATGTTTGGAAATGCGAACTGATATTTCCTACTGACACTAGAGCAAAAGATAGAAATAACTGGCTTAACAGTTTTTTGGGTGAAAAAATCAATGTGCCTAAGATTTGCATAGTACTGTATATATCCTATTTATACCCATTTGTAATTAAGGCTGGGCGATATATAGAATATTAGCAATAAAATTGCAATCATTTCCACGACGATGTAAAATGTGAAAATATCGTGAATGTTTAAAAATCAAGCATACTTTCCCAAAGAACGCGCAGAATGTCCCAATATTACGTCCCCCTTTCGTCTTGTCACGTATTACCGCACAAGAGACATGAAGTCGGGGAGGGTCTTTTTTTCTTCTTGTTTTTCACATTAGCAAAATAGAGACGACAAACAACACGGGTGTGGAAAGAGTCACGGGAGGGAATGATGAATTAGTCTCCAAAGGAACGCATAATCTGTAATACGGAGGTGGTTTGGTTTTCAGATAACCGATACCAATAAAAATACCGCCATTTGCAAGGTGTGCAAGAAGATGATAGCTACAAAGGGTGGTAGCACCACTAATCTCTTTCATCACCTCAAGCAGAATCCTGTGCAGTACGAGCAATGCATGAAACTCCTTGAGCCATCATCACTAGCATTGGTCTCTTCATCTGCCAAAAAATCTGGTTGGCCTGTCGTCCCTAAACAAATAAAGCTGGTCTATTCATTCTCTTGCGGTGTGCCATATGCGAGAAATAGTAAAAAGTGGGAAGAAATGACATTCGGTGGTCACGTTTCACATAGCTAAAGATACCTGTCAGTACCGTGGAAAAACCTGGCTTCAAACGTCTGCTAAAGACAATCGACCCTCGATACAATTTGCTTTGCCTTGCCCAGGATGTGCTCCCGAAATTGTATTTTAAAGTTCGCAAACAGATGTCACAGAAGCTTTCTCAGATAACGCACTTCGCGACCACTTCCGAACCCGCAAACCCTACATCAGTCTTACCTTTCATTTTATCGATGGCTGGGAGCTGAAATCTGCTTGTCTGCAAACCAGTTACTTTCCAAATGAACACAACGGGGAGATCATCGCAGAATGCACTCTCTGTACTTGTTTTGCGTACATTTAATAAAAAGCAGTAAGTGATCACTTGGTCACTTTATTATATATATCAAATATCGTAAAAATTTGACAATATTGAGACCTCCATATTTTTTTTTTTATATATCGCCCAGCCGTATTTGTAGTACCTATTTAGACCTGTCTAACTTTGGTTTATTCTTTAGACTGAGGCTATGGAGACCGATGGCTTCCAGGCGGACACTGAGGATGATGAAGACGATGATTGCGTCATCATTGGGGAGCAATCTGGTTAGTATGGTTCTCTACTAAAGCCTGACAACAAAGATAAATCTCCCAGACCAAGCTTGAAAAATGTTTTCTTCTTAATAGGATCCTCGGAACAGGACGCCAACACATCCTTACCACAAACAGAGAGAAACACAGAGCCCATGGACACGAATTCAACCGAAACTGCTGCTCTTGCCTTGCCCTGCATCACACCAGCCACCGCCTGAGATCTGACTCCTTCCTGTTGGGTTTGCATGCACGTGAACCAGGCGCTCAAAATCTGATCTACGATTCGAAGGATCACACAGTATTGAAGGTCCCCAGAATGAATCATTTTCCCCCTCCTCTTTAAGTGGAGGTCTGTTAGATGGTGTACTGCTGTTCTTCATAGGTGAAGTCCCACTTTTTGAAAGGCTGATACATTCATCAGCTCTGACACCAATCAGGAGGTTGATGCTATCTGCTGGGCTCAGTGCTCAGCCACATTGTTTTAAATAGTTTATTTTTTTTCCTCTCTGAATACTTGAACTGGTGTATGTCTTTCAAGAATAATGACAATTGAAATATATTGCACTTTTATATTCCATTTCTGTTTATTTCATTCTTCTACCCCCACCAGAAGACTTTCACTTGTTTTCTTTTCCGAGAGGCTTTGTATAAAAACAGCATGTGCCATTTGTTGCTCAGGCTGCTATTCGCGGTGTAAATACTATTTTTTGTTTTTTGAAAAAATGGTGTTGAAGCTAAAATAGTAGGAGGGCGTCCAACACGGAGAAAATAGCAGCAGCATTGGCATTTCTTTTGGAAAAGTATTTTCTTAATTGTTTTGAATAAACTGCACCATAGTTTGCAGTTGTAATGGGTTTCCAACAAAGCTTGTTTAAATAAAGCATAATTTAAAAACGAACAACTTTTAAAATGCTGTTAACCAACATTTTCCTTCCACACATTTTCACAGTCAAGCCATTTGATTTCTTTCATATACACTCATCTCTGACAGTGCATTTTATTTCATACATCACATCAAAAGCATCAGAACACATTTAAACTACATTTGTGAGTGCAAAATACAAGCAGTTTTTACAATATAGCATGGTTTAATCAGTGAGTAGGGATGCACCGAAAATGGCATTTGTGGTTTTTGGCCGAAAGAGGAAAAAGACCAAAAATATGCTGCCCAGCCCCTCCGTGTTCAGCGACCAGGTTTCAATCTTGCGCTCTGTTCCGTGTGTGTGTGTGTGCGTGTGCATTTCTCTGTAGTAGACTTGTTCTGTTTGCAATAGCCCTATACTGTGCTGCAACATTGTGTGGTATAGCCGTGTTGGACAACGCTGGTAAAATGATGCTACCCTCTTGTTCACTGATCTGATCCCTGCTATCTGCTCACAATAGTTTTGTAGGACTGTATTATTTTGATAATTGGTCAAAAAATAAATTGTTAAATCTGATTCTGTTGCATATAACAATATTTAATATACAATTGTCACTTTTAATAAAACTGGTTATTTTATTGGCTTGTAGTTTTTAAATTCAGATTCAGTAAAATTAATGTATTTATTTGAAAAGTATAATACAATTATACAAAAAAATTAAAATAAATCTTTTTTAAAAGCGTTTTTTTTTTTTTTTTTTTGGCCAAGTGCATCCAGAATTTTCAGCCTAGAATTTATTTCAGTGCATCCCTATCAGTGAGCATTATAATCTACTACACCAACACCCAAAGTATCCACTTCATTTATGGGGGGGTTAGGACAATTGCAGGGGGGGGGGACTGTCAAGCATGTGTAAAAACAAGTATACTTTGGACTTAATTATTAAAGTCAATTACTTGACATGGTGACAACTGAATTGAACAGACATTTATCTCTATTAGGAGGTAGATCATTGTTGCAGACAACAGCTTTTTGTCTAATTTAAGTTGCGTTGTTACATTCAGGCGTAGTCTCATTTTTGTTAAGCAGGAAATGACTTCAATTAAACACAAAAGACAATCTGAACTTGGTAGTGCTCATGTTGGATCAATGTCAAACCGTTGTCACAATGAGATTTTATGGTACGTTAATCAATTTCTCTTAAGCAATAGCTAAACTTAAGATAGAAGATCCACTCAGACCATTTCCAGTCTGACAGGATCAGTGTGCAAACTGAGCTTCTTCTGTTATCATATAATGACTGGTCATGTTACTTCAAGCAACAATGCATTATAATAGGACAAACTGTTTAGAAATTGGCCCTTTAAGGTGCTAACACTTCCCATAACACATCACTGACAGGAAACAACTCCTGTTGTTAGCGTCATATAAATCCACCTAGCACGTTGTGGACTTAACCAATCCTGTGGGGTTGTGGACGATGGGAGAGAAAATCACTAAGAGTGGCAAGAGAACGCAGGCGGGACAGCAGTGACCAGGGAGAGAGCAAGACTAAATGTTCAGCTCATGCTCTTGATGTTCTCCAATAATGCTGCTTTAAGCAGAACAGCAGTCTTTCCTCCCGCGGCGGCAATGTCTGAAAGCACTGCGGCGTCCCACGAGAAAATCAACAGAGCTGCTGGGGCCTGGAAGATGAAAACAAATGTGCGACTCAAATATTGTTTAGTAAATTCAACTTTGCAGACAATGTTCTTTGATGTTGACCTACCAGGTTGCACTCATTCAGAGCAAACTCCTCATCGTCCTTGAGTTTTTGTCCTCCAGGAGCCACCAGCTCAAAGGGCTGCCAGCCATTCTCCAGCGAATCACGCACAAACTGGTACAACGCTGTCACTTTCTCCCATGCCAGGAACGTGCCTGCAGGGCGTTTAAATGCAAGTTACGCTGTACAACAAGAGCCTTCAGTTGGCCAAAAGAAGCTAAATCATTGAAAATAGACTACCAACCCTGGAGTATATTTCCATCTGGTAACCGCACTCTCAGAAGGGCGTAGTTGTACTTTCTTCTCTCTCTCTGCTCATCTTTTTCACGCATGGCTTTCGTTCGCAGCATTGCGTTTCTCTCCACGATTTCATTCCTGTGATGAAAGATCATAAAAACATGGTACGAGTCTTTCTTTATCAGCTTAGCACGAACACTACTGTTGTTGATTTCTTTACTTGAGTTGCATTTCTTTCTTCAGTTCCTCTGCAGTCAGATTGTAGAAGTCTGGGGGCAACTCGAAGTTTGTGGCGTTCTGCGAGGGTCTGAAAACCTGCGGTTGGCGATCCAGCTTCGCTCTGATTGGCTCGCCCTTCTGCAGCAGCTCCAAATGCACCTTTATCTGCTCCAGTGCGGACGGTTCCTGCGGCGGCAACACCAGGTACTCCTCAGTCCTATCTGAGATATGTTATTCAGGGATAGATATGTGTGAGGACTTGGCTTTAAAGAAATGACACGCTTGTCATTGAAATATAATGGCATTACCTTCGCCGTCTACCGGCAATGCGGTGCTTTCAAATCCCAGGGCCTGAAGATACTCACGAGATCCTTCAATCACACTGACCTTCTCCTTCACGAGTAAAACAACAAGATGTGAGTGAATTCGCTTTATAAATTCAGTTTTCTCTATCCGGACTGAAAACGATCATACCTGAAACACCTTGTTGCTAAGTTTGATCTTCCGATACTTTTCCTCAGTCGGATTCTTACAGATGTTTTCGATGTACCTGTCATTGAATTTCAGTTGTACATTTTACAAACACACTGAGATATCGTTGTAGAAAGTTAATGTAGTCCTACTAAACAGTCCTCACTTGCTAATGATGTCAATGGCAGCCTTTACTTTCTCTTTGTCTTTATTAAAGGTGTGAATCATCATAACGGAGGCCTCCATTACATCCTCTGAGAACCTCTGTGAAAAAAGAAGCACCTTTAGTCAAATCCACATGTAATTTCTTGAAGTCTTGCAGATTGTCTAATAATCTCACCATAAGAATGGCTTCCTTGATGTGCATCTCTCTTTCAGTCTTTGTTAAGGTTTTTCCAGTAAGAGGGCAGATGAAGAAAACTCCCGCCACTGAGAAACAAGACGGATCCTTCTGTGGAACCCCGGAGCCCTGGAAAAGGTATTAATGATCACAGTCAGGAAAAGAGTATTGAATCTTAAAGGGACAGGTCACCTAAAAATCATCATTTATACTACACAAAAAGATACATTTTCACTGAACTATAACTAACAACTCTTCTGAAATCATATAATTATGTATTATAGAGAATTGAGCATTTTGTAGGATGCTTTATGCTGCATTTTGGAGCTTGACAATTTCGGTCACCATTCATTTTAATTATACAATATTAAAATTTCAGCAAAATAATATTTACATGTAAACATTTATATTCCACAAATGAGTTGGGAACCACGAGAAAATGTAAATTAATTTTAATGGGGTTTTATTTTGTGCAACAATTTTAAAAATGATCATTTTAAATGAATTTACATGAGATTTAAATGTACACATACAGGGAAAAAAAAAAGTATTTTGACCAATGTGTTGAAAATGATGTGTACACACAAAAAGTTTAGATCACATGACCAAATACTTTTAAAATAGAGAGTAGTAGATCATCCGAATATTTTTCGCCTACTGTTTTATGAATACTGTGCATTCGAACATACTACTGTTCACACTGTTTTCATCAACTATATAGTTGGATTTTTGTATGCAGCCATTATCTTGGTTATTACCCCTATATTTTATACCCCTAACACTTTCAGTAAATATGTCTGAAAATTCACTTTTATGTGATGCCGCATCCCTGCCAACAGGTGTCAGCATAAAGTTATATTGTCCAGCTAAATACAAACAAAACTCAATAAAACCAACTTGCCTCAACATCTGTGTTCTTCTGACTGGCCGCAACGGCAGCCGCCTCTGCTTCAAGTTCTCGCTTCACTGAAATGCAATAACAAAAGGAGTGGCTGTTCACGCTTTGAGATTTATTCATGTTTTTAAGATTTCTATGGAAGCTTGTTTCCACCATGGAATACAATATAAAAAAGTAATTGCAACTTTTTAGCTTACAATTCAGACTTATAACTCGAAACTAACTTCAGCTGTTTAGATCTCACAATTCTGAGAAAAAGATATAGAAGATTTGTAAGATATAGCCTATGTTGCGTCCGAAATCATATACTGAGTAGGTGCTACATATGAACTTCAATTTACTTTGCGACTGTTAAAAAAGTATGTTCTATGTAGTATAAATGTGTAGCCTGGGAAAACCCAGACAACTTCCGGCAAATTTGAATTTGAATTTAAATGTTCAATTTACTACTGAGAATGGTCTGGTTTTAACCAGGCTAATAAATGTGTGTAGTATGAATGAAATTTGGAAGTACTACATACGCCATGTTGTTATTGTCACATGACCTACCAGCATCAGTTGTAGCTTTCACTGCCATTCATAAATCCTCTCCCGTGGCCTCATGGGATAGTAAATTGTCCATCGCATGCACAATTCAGAATCCCGCCGGATGTAGTAGGTCATCCTGGTACTTCTTCCCTACCGTTTTTTTTTTTTCTTCGAATACTAAAAATTCTGACTTAAGGTGCATCCCAATTTGCGTACTTATGCACTATTCTATGACGTTTTATAGTATAAATATTGTGGGGCTTTCAGACTTCGATATCGAATGACAAATAAATAACTGTATAAAGTTCATACACTACACAAATGAGTACATAGTGCACAAGTACATAGAGATATAAGTGTATAGTGCGCAATTTGGGGCGCAACTATACTACACTTTTAGTGTACTGTTTTTCGCAGCCTATATAGTATTTCAGTAAGTATTGGATTTTGGATGCAGCGATAAACAATTCTGACTTTCTCGCAATTTTAAGTTTGTCAACATGCAAATCTGACTTTTTTCTCACAATTGTGAGAAACTCGTAATAAATAAAAAATGAGCTGTATCATACAAATAAATAGTTAAAAAATCATACATTGTGATTTCTGGAATTTTTTTTTGTAGATCATGTCCCTCACAGTGGACATGCACCTACTATGACAATTTCAGACCCCTCCATGATTTCTAAGTGGGAGAACTTGCAAAATTGCAGGGTGTTCAAATACTTATTTTCCTCACTGTAAAGGCTGAATTGTGATATATACAGAGTACGAGAGAAAACTCGCAATTGCGAGTTTATACAGTTTATCGCAATTCTGACTCATAATTGGGAAATATAAACTGGGAATTTAGGAGTCTGCTCATGGCTGGAGTGTGAAATCCAGCTCACCCTCTCTAGGGCTGTGTCTGAAACCGCCCCTTATAACCAGCCATTTGTAGTGGTGTCTGAAACCAAAGTGGACGTTGAGTGCAGTCATTCAATCCCACAATGCACCACAATAACGAGTGTACAACCGATGTACGCTCAATGGCTAGAGAATACCCATAATGCACTGTGAGTCTCGAACTGAATGAATTCCCGCGTCTGAAAGTGGGAGCTGGACGTCATTTGGCTGTGCAATAAGCACCACTTGGAATTTAGAGGAAAAAAGACGCAATTTCCCTTTATTCCGTGGCGGACAAAAAGCTTCCATAGACTTCTAAGTGGAAAAGCTGTAGTAATACACTTGATGTACCCTGATTCCTTATGGCGTCCTGTGAGGTTTGCACTTTCGGCCGGTGCTGCTGATCGATGCGGGCGAGGGCCGCGGCCCCTGCCATCTGTGCGCCTTTAGTGGGAGCTTTCCTGGACGCTCCTTTACTGTGAGCAGCCTGAGAGGCTTCAGGTCTAGAGCTGCATGAAACACCAGGCGTCACCCACTCATTTCTGTTGTTAAAACAGTTGTTGTAACCAAAAACATCACTAAAGCAGCAGTAAGTCACTCCCACGTGACCTTTACTAAGTCTGTTACCCTACGAGTAATTATAGAGATAAGGTTAAACTCATAGGTCGGATCCTAAACTGTGCTGAATTTCGACCCCCGCCAAATTATTACCCCCCTAGCATTGGTAGGTTTAGGATTAGTTGTGGGGGAGGGGCTAGGATTAGGCAATCAGGTACTGATTTCAACGAGGGGGTAATAATTTGGTAGGGGGTTGAAATTCGGCACAACGCTTGATCCAAAACTATTCAAACGTTGATGCATTTAGCACATGCTGTTTCATAACCCACCATCTCCAGATATGATCATGTTAGAAATGCAGTCAGACAGGTACAAATCCATACATATTTCTGTTATACATTACTATAGATTTTATGTGTAAAAAAATAGCTTGCTCTTTACAGAATTATGTAAAACAATTTTATCAAATTTAACAAAATTATCTATAATAAGAAACCTTGTTATTCGATGCATCATCGTAGTCTGATTATATAAACTCACGATAAGTGTGCTTCAGAGCTGTTGTGATGACAGATATCCTAGCGTTACTATATCTGATCTTTTACCTCGAGTCTTCTGTAAGTTTCTTTCCTGGCCCAGCTGACTTGAACTTTATATCCTTCTTGATGTCCTCGAAAAACTTCTTCATTCTTAGCGATTAACTATATCCAAAAATACTGAAATGAAAAATGTGTTGTTTTTAATTATTTATACCTGTCAGGCACGCCACCACCCAGAGCGATGTGTTTACAGCGGGAATAGGACCTTTTCTGAACCGGAAATGAGGTCATGAAGCTATCGGGACATAAACATTGAGTTTTACTGACATCAAGCGGAGGGGAGTGAAGTTACATTGAAGTGGATCAGTGATGGTTTGTTTGTTTGTTTATTTATTTAAAACACATTTTGTTTGTTTTCTTTTTTTTATTTCAGATATAGACCAGTTTTGGAGTGCAGCCCTGAAATGTGAAATATAATAATAAAGTCTTTGAAACAAATATTTTGCAAGAATTAAATTATATTTTCTGTTGAGTAATATTCCATCATATTTTCTATATTTGACAACCAACTGCAAGGGTGAGCGATAAGATTTTAAAAAAATTGTCCAAATACTTCTTCCTCAAAACTCCTCAAATTGTTTTACATTCGTTACAATTATCATTCTTATTTTTAGTAGATGAAATATATATTTTTAGATACAAATACATTAATAAAAGTGCCATATAAATTGAATACATTTTATATAGAAGTTGTAATCAAAAAAGTATAACATTATTTTGATTAGCACCCAATTTAATTTTCAACAGTCGTTTTATAATCAGCAGTGCGAATGTTAATGTAATACTATTACATTGAAGTCTCCAGCGGTGTACACATTGTACATTCTTATTTGTGGACGTAAAGAGTGCCAGTCCGTTCCTCCAATCAGCGATCGCAAGAGGGCGGAACTTCCGCTGGGAAAAATGGAATGAGCGGAAACCGCTGCAGAAACCAACCGCCTTTCCTCACCTACTGTATCTGAACCAGGACTGTCTGTCGGCCTGAAAAACGGACCGCGGGCGAACACAAACAAGCAGAACGAAGAGCGGTGCATAGAGGGCCGACAAGATGCCGCACAACTTCCGTCCCGGGGATCTTGTCTTTGCTAAAATGAAGGGATATCCTCACTGGCCGGCCCGGGTAAGAGGAGCGGGGGAGCTCGCGCAAGGCTCGCGCTGCATCCAGTGCACACACCCCCACCAGCTTTACCTCAGTGCTTGGTCGTTTACGAAATATATGTTTGCTGACAAACGCCTGCTATCTATTACTCTAAAGTCTAGGCATCTTAATTTATGTATTTGTTTCATATTTATTACCTTATTCATGAATGTATGAGGCTAGCTGGCTGGCTAACTTGTTTGCTGGAGAGGCAGCTAGGGTCGCGTGCACCAAGTCCTGTTTATTTTTTGCATATTATTAATTGGGAATCGTCTTTAGATGCATAATTGGGTAATATGAATAATTACTTCATTTAGACTTGAGACTTTTACATTGTATTTACATTGCCCGATCACATGTAAAATGTAGTTGGGGGGGGGGGGGGGGGGTGAGTGTCATGTTTACACATGGACATTCTTTCCTGTCCATGTTTAAAGTGACCCACTCGGTGCAAAATAGAAAATCCTTTTTTAAATTAGTGTTTAATTCTGTAGAACTTCATTTTTCAATGTAGATCTATTGCTGGGAGAAAAAACACGTGATCACTTTATTGTAATATTTGGACTGTATTTTTCTTCCAGATTGAAGATGTTGCGGAAGGAGCTGTCAAACCACCACCTAATAAGATCCCCATTTTTTTCTTTGGGACTCACGAAACGTAGGTATCCCTGGATTTTAATAAGTACCTTGTTGTTAATGATGGTAAATAGATGCATGTTACTTTAGATCAAGTGTGCCCAATCCTTTTCCTGGAGATCTGCAAAGCTCAGCTCCAACCCTGAGCAAACACAACTGAACCAGCTGATTAAGATATTCAGGATCTTCTAATGGGTGTGTTGGATCAGTTTTGAATCTGATCTCCAGGAACAGGATTGGGCACCCCTGGTTTAGATCTTATGAGCTGTGTGCATTACCTCATTGTTTTCTCTTTATTCTGTTTATTAATGTTGATTGATAATTGCAGTGCTTTTAAAAAGTATGGTGGGACCTTGCCTGTCAAAACTCCTTTAAAGTAACACATTTAAATTCATCTGACCCCAAAATTCAACAGGTGGCACTAGAAGAACTGTGATCCCTGTCACTCCAGGGATCAGACCTCATCTGGTTTCCTTATATATTAAAATTGGCAAGAAATGAAAATACTAACGATTGTATAAATGAACATTTATAGTCTTATTGTAAACTTAGTGTAGTCTTATTTTTTTATGTTTTGACCTTGTACCATTTAATCAAAATGCCATAACTCAATTATCCAGTAAAATTTAAGTCTTCTCTCTGGTGACAAATTCAGGATTCTTCAATCCTTTACCTCTGCATGCTTACAAATTCATCTGTGTCCCACCCAACATATTTGTTTTTCCCGAAAATCTGTTACACTTGGATGTACATCACAATACAAAAGAAGAGATCTGTCTCTACTTCCATTTCATTGTGACTTTAAATGTATTTATAATTCTGATTTTAACTGCTTCTTATTTTCTTTCAGAGCATTCCTTGCACCTAAGGACCTTTTTGCGTATGAAAAGAACCAAGACCGATATGGGAAGCCCAACAAAAGGAAAGGGTTCAATGAAGGCTTGTGGGAAATCCAAAACAACCCTCATGCCTCCTATACCACACCTGCAGTAAGACTTAATTTCTACAACCAAAATCTGTTGTTTCATGAAACCAAATGCTGATTTGTCACATTTTCCTTGTGTTTGTTTAGGCTGCATCATCATCGGAAAGCGAGGACAACCAACCTGCTGCGGGAAGTGATGCAGAAGATGAAGAGGAAGCAGTGGTACCAAGGAAAGCTGAAACGGGAAGTGATGATTCTGACTCGGGGAGTGAGGATCAAAGGAAGGCGGCAGTGAAGCGGAAAGCCCCTGCTGCAAAGGTATTCAAACATGAAACAAGCCAACATGATTGCTTATTGTGTAAATCAGCAGTTTATCCTCATTGCCATCTATTCTGTAATTTTTTTTTTCTCCTGCAGTGTTATGCGCTATACCTTCAGGTGCTTTGAATTTCTCCTTAAAGTCATAGTTTTAGTTAGTCGCAATGTTTATAGTGTTAAATAGAAGAGTGTTAGTATTTGTAGAGGAATCAGTGTTTTGCTCTTAGTTTTTATTTAAGCATCAGGGTCCTTCTATGTTATGAATTTAGTCACGGCTAAAGCCCAAAGTATACATATTTTACATTTACACTAAGGTTTGTGTACAGTGCTTGTGGCGTAATTTCGTCATCAGTACGCACATACTGTACTCGTTAGTTTGTCCACAAAGTGCAACACTGCCGTTGTTTCACAGTTGTAAACTAGATGGATGAAATGGAACAACAACAAAAAACTGCTGGAGAAGCGCACATTGTGTGAAGGGGTTAATAAATACATGCAACTCTAGTTTAAGAGCTTGTTTACATCTAGTCACTTCATACATTTTCTTCATCGGATAGCTGCCGGATTGTGAAAAGACCAGGGCTGTTTTTCCCAAGTTGATCATAGAACAATTGCCACTAATGGTCTCTACGATCAACTTAGTCTAACAATGCTTTTGGGAAATGCAGGCCAGGTGTAAATGCCCTCCGAAAGGCATTTTTAGATCTGATCACTCACACCACTTCAGGAGGAGCATTCCTGACGAAACTGCACAATTGTAAATGCATCTGGTTGTTGGAGCCACATATGTAAATTTTACTCCCCTCAAAGTGGTAAAAAAAATATATGTTAGTAGTCAGATATGACAGCGCTACTGCAACACGCTTTCACCACAGAGGAGTAGATGAGAGTCTCTTAAGCAAGCCGACGGTCAAACAAAATACTGCAAATGAAACTGAAAGTTTGGCGTTGCATCCTGAAGCTCAACACACAATCATCTTAATTTCTCTCCTATTGCGGTCTTTGATCTTGTATATGAACTCCGTTGAATTTGCATGTAGCGCTGGAATTGAAGATTGGGTTTATATTCATTTTGCGGAGACACATTTATGTGGCCAGTGTAAATTGAACAGTTTTAACATATTGTATATCTATCCGATCAGTAAAAACGCATGAATGATCTGGTGTAAACAAGAGCGCAAAGACATTTATCACTGATACCTTTTGGAGAAAAATAGCAGCACAGACACTGAACAAGGTTGAAAACTTTAAATGTGTACATTTCAAGCGTCTGTGCTTATGCACGCTAACAAACGGAGTATTCTTTGAAAGGCCGTCCATTTGGCTGTGTTCACGTCAAAACTGAAGTGTACTTTGGGCCTAAAGGATGTAGTTGGGCAAAACATCCAATGGAGTACCTGCTTTATACTTAGAGTAAAACTCAAATGAACTACTTTTATGGTGCTTTTGTGTCTGTTTTGTGTCTCAATACTTTGTAATTGCATGGACAAGATGTATAAAAAAAAAAAAGTTACAAAATTTTTTTTTTGACTTTGCAGCGGCCACCAGTGAAGAGAACACGGGCATCATCCAGTGATCGAGATGGAGAGGAGAGTGGATCTCCCTCAGAACCGGAACCATCACCTAGTTCTGACTCTGAATCTGGCAAAAACAGCGACCAGGTATTCTTGTTTGGAATTGTACTGGGTCGATAATTTGCTCAAACACCTCATGGCTTCTTTATTGCCAAAAATGCTATTAAAATTGTATTAATAAGTTACTAATGTATTCTCCAGGACTTCACACCGCAGAAGGATTCGGGCGGTCGAGGTGGCAAAAAGCCAGCTGGCAGAGGCAGGAGGAAGGTGAGAAGACCTCAGTGACATTGGCAGTCTATAATTACATACTTGCTTGATGTAATACTGTTTTTGTATCATCTTAGAAGGCATCATCAGGCTCTGATTCAGACTCTGGCTCCCAGTCAGATCAGAAAGCTGCTAAGAGCGAATCAGAAGACGATAAGCCACGGCCGGCCATCTCTGGATCCGAATCGCAGTCTGGATCCAAATCCGATTCTGATTCAGAACCTCCTCCTGCAAGGAAAGGCCCTCAAGGGCGCAAGAAAGGTGAGAACGCTTTGCAACGTGAACCCAGCATATATTATAATTCGTTTTAATGGTTGAATAATTGCGTTGAATTGCAAGTGGATGGAAACATTACCTGAGACGGTTATCCTCAGCACTCAGATATCAGGAATCCTAGACAAGTACATCAGGATACTAAAGGACACTTTTCTTTTTGCATTATTTTCCAAGCGGAGAAACCTCCACCAAAACCACGTGGAAGGAAAGCCAAACCAGCTCCAGAAAGGCCTCCTTCCTCTTCATCAGATAGTGATAGGTGGGTTTGGTTTCTTTTCCTTTCTTGCATTTCATGTACATTTACACTAATAATGTTAATACTTTTGTTTTCCTTTAAAATTTGTTCAATATGATAATTTTCCAGCCTTGTTCGGCTCATTAATGCCTGTTCGCGTTAACATGAAAGTTCAATGTAAAAATGGTAGATAGGCTACCTAGATATGCAAACTAGATTTAGATCAAAATCACTTTCTGACAGTTGGTGGCACTTGATACAAGTTAACGGAGACAAAAGCCGGTTTCTGATTCTTCCTCTGCTATTCACTGTTGCTTATCAAAATGGAGACACACTCATGGTGTTCATGAGTGCCACCTAGTCATAGTTTAATGTTACAGCAGGGGCATGTGATCAAAAGCGTAAATCTAATTGGTTGGCCAATTTTTTTTCACAATGCGTGGAAAAGAGATGGGGGAAAAAACGACTACATAATAAGTAGTGTAACAAATTTCCCATAAGACTAGATAATGTCATGTGACATCAAAAAGTTTCAAAACTACAAAAGCTGTTTTTGCAAATTGCAATAAATTGTTCATTTTAAATATGAAAAGTTAGTAGAAACATCATCAGACTAATATGTAATAATTTTAATATATTGTTAAATACAATTCCCATGATATACAAAGAACATCAAAATATTCTATGAAATTGAGCAAAGCATGGATGGTTATTTGAGTTTTTCTTTGTTTTTTAATGCGAAGCGATAGCGGGACGGACCGCGTCAGTGAGTGGAAAAAGAGAGACGAGGAGCGGCGGAAGGAACTGGATGAGCGAAGGAAGAAGGAGGAGGCAGAAGAGCTCCGTCGGCTCCGGGAGCGAGAAAAAGAGGAGGAAGAAAAAAGGAAAAAAGAGAAAGAGACCAAGGCCAGGAGAGGAAGCAGCAGTAGTAGCAGCAACAGCAGTTCGGATGAGGACGTGGATGATCACCCTCTCAAAAAATCCAAGAAACCTCCCCCTGCCCCCATCCCTGCTCCATCAGACTCCGACTCTCCACCTCCCTCAGAGGTCAGTCACCAGAACTTTCTCAACTCTTTCTACTAGTGTCGTTTCTCAAAATGTTAACTGCGTTTGGGTTGTTGCATTTCTTCTCTAGGTAAAAAAATCGGCCAAGCGTCAAGATAGGCAGAAAGGGCGGCAAAAGAAAGAGAAGGAGGTGAAAGAGAAAAAGGAGAGACATATCAAAGAAAAGAAGCCACAGAGATCAGAGGAGAAACCCAAAGCGAGGTATGTGTTTGGATTGTAACATGCTAACAAAACTATTGGAATCAATTGAGTCGAATCAACTGTGTGCCTCGCAGTGCTATTTGCAGTATTTCCCACCACTGTTATTTTAGTATTATTTGTATTCTATTATTTTTCTATTTAGTTTTCATTTTAATTTGTTGTGCGTTTGTCATTTGTATTCGTTTTTTTTTTTTTTTTAGCTTTAATTGATTTTTAGGGGTTCAAGGCATAGGTGTATCAAGTTTCTTTTATCTTTGGAATCCTTGGCTCCGAGGTTTTTTGCCCGATCGGAACCAAACCAGTGCAGCAAGATTCTATGGAGTCTGGTTGTCAATCATCACAAAAAAGTTGAAATTTCGATTCACTCTCTCAGGGCCGTCAAAATGTTCAAAGTGGGAGGAGCCACTTTTACTAAAATGGCTATAACTCGTGGGCGGAATGAGATATTTTCACCAAACTTGGCACACCTATGTAAGAGCTCATTCTGTGGTTGTGTGAAAAAGCTTGTGAAGACTGAACGAGGCCTGTGAGAAATGCGAAAGAAATCGGTACCTTGATGTTTTTCACGTGCTTAAAGGATTGTATACCACGCGATTTTTGGTACACGCCCATGTCATTCATACCGCATGGTAGAACTCCTCATTCTGAGCAACTTTGCCTCTTGGACCGCCACAGTCAATTGAATAGTTCGTTAAATATTGGAGATTATTTCAAAAAACAACTTTTGTGAACTAGTCCTAGGTTTTTTGCTCAAACTTGATAAAACCACTGTGGCACAATTCTTGGGACTCTCTAGGTCAATAATTATTACTGTTTCCCACTAGGTCTAAGCCCGAGAAGCCAAAACGGAAGTCGGTGCGTCAACCTGAAAAGAAAGTTGAGAAGAAAAAAGGTCACATGAAACGTTCTCATGGCAGTTCAGTCCTTTTTTTAGATAATTTTTATGGTCAATCAGACTTTAAGTATCGTTTCTATCGCCCTGTATAAATTCAGAGCCCTCACCTGAAGAGAAACTACAGAAGCTCCACACAGACATCAAGTTTGCACTGAAGGTTGACAACCCAGTAAGTAGTGATGTCATCAAAATGACCTTTTGAATTTCATCGGGATCAGTAGTCACTTTCACACATGAAAGCCATTAAAATTACTGGAAACATTACACTGGCAATTTTACAGCAAATGTACCATGGCTAGTATTCACACAAGCAATATTTCTGGTTGAGCACGCTCTTTTAGGATGTCCAATCAGTTGATTCAAATGCTTCTTTTACTTCATTCTGTTCTTTTAAATCACTCCACAGAAGTCCCTACACTCTTAATTTTTATTT
This sequence comes from Meda fulgida, assembly GCA_030578275.1. NCBI lineage: Eukaryota > Metazoa > Chordata > Actinopteri > Cypriniformes > Leuciscidae > Meda > Meda fulgida. The sequence continues at coordinate 7,290,375 of CM060637.1, forward strand.
GTAGTGAAACAAATAGTTTGATTACTGTTATTTTTGTACGGGAATTTATTTTTTTAATGTTTGTTTTTTAAAGATATTACACTTTCAAATAGTTTCAATCTGTTTGAGTTTATTAGATTTAGGTTTTATTTATTTTTGTTTTAGTTTTTATTAATTGACAGTTAGTCAAATTATTTCAGTTAGTTTCCAATGCAACATTTCTTTTTTTTCTTTTTTTAGTATGATATTTATATTTTATTTCAGTTGTATTTCAGTTAATTAGTTCAGTAACGTTTTAGTTAACGATAATAACCCTGGTTCAGCCACTCATCATACTCTGCCAGACGCTATATTTCAATTGTACTTGTGAAAGCGCCCTGATGTGAGTCCCCTGGTATCATTCTGCTTTCTTTCAATCTGTAGGACATTGAGAAGTGTCTACAGGCCTTGGATGAGCTTGGCTCGGTACAAGTGACCACTCACATCTTGCAGAAGAACGCAGATGTTATTGCCACTCTCAAAAAGGTACAAGAACTTACCGAAAACCGGAAAACAACACCCTGATATCTAAAATTCGATGTGAATTTCCATTTGCAATCCGTTTTACTATTTAAAGGTGCAGTATGTAATATTGACAGTTAGCGGTTGACATAGGATAGCATTCCCATCATAAAACTTGCACACATCTGACTGTCTTTTTGTCTTTTAGATTCGCCGGTACAAAGCAAGTAGTGCAGTGATGGAGAAGGCCACCGCAGTCTACAATAAACTAAAGCTCCAGTTTATTGGCAAGATTGAGACCGGTAAACCAAAACCGGATGAAAAGAACCAAGAAAGCAATGAACAAGACACACAAAACACAGGTAAACTGTGAATCTGAAATGTTTCCACATCATTTCAAGCATTTAAACCAATTTTAAAATGTTTTCTGCTTGCGCTTTCTTTCCTTCCAGACGACTCTAAACCAGTGAACGGAGAATCAGAAAGCGAGATAAAAGACGTTTCTGATTCCGAAAGCAAGCCAGATCCCACAGACCATGAGAAACAGGATGAGAACAAATCTCCAAACGGCATCAGGTGAAGAGCGGCCATCTTGTGTCTTGTTATAATTATTAGTTTCATAGTCCTACATTTTCCTAGTTCTTTTTACATTTTCGGTTTTCTTTAGTGTGTAATGTTGCTGTTGTTACAAAGCACAAAGTCACTCCAAAGGGAGTTATTCAGTGTGCACTGTTTCTGAACTCCCTTAAGAGCCTCGATTGTAGTCTTGAGTTTTCTTCCTGGAACAAACATGCCACAATATTCCTAATTTAAAAGGGACCTAATATGCAAAATTTATTTTTATAAGGTGTTTGAACACAGATGTGTCTCTACAGTGCGTGTAAAAATCCACCCAATACTTTTTTTTTATAATCCCCGTATATCATCAATCTCTCACAACATGCTGTTTCAAATTTCTCCCTAAGATGATGGTAATGGCTAGTCGATGAGATGAATAAATGTAACTCCACAACTAAGTTACAGAAATGTATCCACTAACCATTCAGAAATGGAAAAACCAGTCCATGTACAGTCTAACAGTTGCAGCATCTTCCTCAGTCTCTCCTTTCGTGTCTGACTCCGGTTCAAACATGTAAGGCTGCACTCCGCTATTGGGTATTATTGACATTTTTAAAGGGACACACAAACAAAAGGGGCAACTTTTACAAGCTGGTATTTTGAGCTGAAACACATCCTGAGGACATCAGAGATTTATATTACATCATGTGAAAATAGGCATTATAGGTCACTTTTAAATGGTTAGTTCAACCAAAAATTAAATGATCCCATAAATTACTCCCCCCCCCCCCCCCCCCCCCTCAAGCCATCCTAGGTGTATATGACTTTCTTCTTTCAGCCAAACAGAGTTCTATAAAAAAAAATCCTGGCTCTTCCCACCTTTATAATGGCTGTGAATGGTATCTTTTTTTTTTTTTAAGACCAAAATAGTGCATCCATCCATCCATCATGAAAGTAATCCATACGACTCAAGGGGGTTAATAAAGGCCTTCTGAAGCAAAGTGATGCGTTTTTGTAAGAAAACAATCCATATTTATAACTTAATAAACTCTAATCACTGGCTTCTGGTAACGGCCTTACGCAAGTCGAGTTCTGGTGAAAAAGTGACCTGACCCGATCATTTTCTTTTTTGGGTGAACTAATCTCTTTAATGGATTCCTGCCCAAGGCATATGCCAAAAATGAGACGAGGCCTGGTTGAGTTTCATTAGTGGTCTGTTAAAACTCATGGTTATGGAAAGGTCCGTGGCTTTTCTGAAATGCATTTAAAGCGGTTGACCAATCACAACACACTGGTCCTGCTGAACAATCATGGCACATTGCACTTTTTCATTTTCACTTTTCAAGGAGGGGCTTCATAGAGACAAGAACTAAACGGAGTGCGTTCCCCGTACAACAACATAACTCACTGCTTAACTACCATAGTACGACGCAGCATTGAAGATCAACTAGCTAGTCACGACTGTTTCCTGAAACCGTACTGTCGCAAATTGGTCCTTCAACCACATTGGTTGATGTCACGCAGATGCTGGAGTAATAACTTCTATTAAAGAATCTGATTGAGATCGAATGAATGCTAGATGTTTTGCTTTAAATTACAGACATGGCATCTGAGGACTTTCTCATTTTTCTCAGTTATTTTGCTTTATTTACAGATTCAATCATAGGCTCATTCTTGCGTACTAAAGCACATTCACACATGCACACTTTTCAAAAACGGTGCTTTCAACCTCTTGACAAACTAAAAGACGGAAATGACATTTGTATGTATTCTAAATAAAAGATATAGATTGTACTGAATTGCTGCTTGCTTATTTGGCTCTAGATTAGGATTTATTGAGTCCACATGTCATGCAAACAAGAAACTATGCTTCTAACCACAGGTCGAGAGCTGTCGTTCTGACGACACAACTTTGAGATGCTGTTTGCGAATGTTTATTTAGAACTATGCCTTCGGGAAACAGACTCGTTGAACTATGCTGATAATGACGGAACTTGCGAACGTAGTCGGCTAACGATGCTTTCTGGAAACGCACCCCAAAGCGTTACTGACCGACTGAGAAGAAAGGTGCTGCAACAATGTAAAATGTGTGGAAAAGTAAAAAAAAAAATTTTTTAAGCATGAAGGCCTATTCTAATTGAGAAAATCAAGCCTTTTTAAAAGGATATATATGGCCTATTCAATCTAAATACATGCAGCCTAATGTTTTATTTGTCTTTCAGGCCTAATCCAGATGACCCTATAGAGCAGCAAACACTCACAACTGACTCTCCAGAGCCCAATCCGACAGCAGACACAGACGTAAAAGAGGACAGCAGAGCACAGGACGACCAGATGTCTTCTGAGAGCTGAACTGCGTTTGTCTCTTTTATGCTCACAAACACACTTTGGCTTCCTTCATTCATTTGTGTTATTTTTTGTCTGCCCACCTTTGTGACCTACATGAGTTTTTCGTGTTGTACATAAAACGTGATATGAACATTATTAGCACTTTTGAATCGAGACGTCATGAGGCAAACAAGCGCCTTAATCTAAATGTTGGATGTGTATGATTCTGCACTAACCTCATTTGGAAAGCCGAAGGGGAACGTTTCATTTCAGAACCACACTGACGTCTGGGGGGGGAAACACCGAAGCCCAAATGTATTTGAAGACTGTGCTTGTACTATGTAGCTGCTTTTTATGAGTAACTTTTTTCCTTTTGTTTTTTTATGAAAAAGGAAAATGTAACAAAAAAAAAAAAAGAAAAGTAAAGCAGGCTGGTTTTGTTGGTTGACATCCACTACAAGAGATCATGAAGTTTCATAATTTTTAGTGCACAAATCTACATCTGATCTGTCTGGTATGGATTTCAATAACTCTATGGACTTTTACTAAATTCTGTAGACATACCCTTTGTTGTCTGTTGTTTGATCCTCTAATATTCACAACTCACATCTGCATAGGTTGACTCCCATAATGCTATTCTTTTTTTTTGGATGTCATAAAACATGCTTATCATGCTTATTATAAACATGTTTCTAGTGCTATGTAACTTGGTCCAAGCTTTTTTTAGTATCCGTGAAGGATTAAATAAAAAATTCCGCATGATGGCCGACAATGTTGTTATAAGGATATTCTCTGGACATGTTAGGAATAGAATACTAACATACTGCCTAGTGTATACTACACAGTAAAGACTGTATGTTTCAGTCCTTGTAGGAATATGGAACAATGCGGTTACAAACATACACATTATGGTATTGACTGGTATTACTTTAAAAAATGTGTAAAATAAGATTTATTGTAATTTAAATGCCATATGTTATGTAAATCACTGGCTCAGTAACATTTTAATTATTTATTTTATTCTGTACGACGTTTTTAATATTCTTATAATGAAACTCGTTCAGTCGCTTGTTTAAACAAAGGCTTTGATTGGTCTACTGAGCGCTGACGTCATTCGACAGCTTTATTTGTAATACATTTATTTATTTAATTAAAAGTGTAACTAGGAAATAGGAGAATACAAATGAGCCCAAATGAATGAGTTATTTGGTGATTAATCATTCAGGTTTTTTTTTAAACTGCTTGATTCAACTTAGTCTAGAAAGTAAGGTTTTCTATTAACGTTAGCTGATTAGAATTATTTATGCAATATGAAACTTGGCTAAGATTATCATAAAAAAAGAATTATAATGAATCCGTGTCTGCAAAAAAACATTCTTCACAACATCAGGAAGGAAATGTGAAAATCCCATTAAACGACACGCAGGGAAGCGTCTAGTGCGTCGCGTCGCGCGCTAGCAGTGTGGATGGGTTTGTCAGTCAGGTGACCTGTCCGCCATTTTGTCAGCCATTTCCTAGACGGGTCCGCTGCAGATCAGCACTTATCGTTACAGAAAGAGCAAAACCCCTCCTGCACAGGCCGCTGTTCGGGACTGAATGAGAGACTAGCGCTCCTGCGGGCCGGTCAGTACTCAGATAAAGCCCGTGTTTGTGGTTCGGTCCGGTCGGACAGGAGGGAAATCATCATGGCTCTGAAGATCGTAAAGGGGAGCATCGATCGGATGTTCGATAAAAACCTGCAGGATTTAGTACGTGGCATTAGGAACCATAAGGAAGACGAGGTGAGACACTTCTTTCAGTTCATTTCCCTTTATATTAAAATCAGAATGGGTTGTTTTTGTAAATATGCCTTAAACGCAGCTGGTAGAAATGAATCAAGTTGATCTCGTGTCAGTGATCTCAAATCACCTGATTTCAGGTGAGCTAACCGGCTATAACCTGTCAATGTGCTTAGATAACGAACTGTAATAATATATTAAACACGAAATATTATTATTTCAGTGATTTAATAATCCGGTTGTGTTAGGTGACAGCTGTTAATGTTAGAACAGTCTGTCATCGTTTTGTTTATCATGGATGAGGCCAGTTAGCATTGCTAACGGTTATGACACCTATATAAATAATTCCGCAAAAGAAATACAAATTTGATTCCATCTTGTTCTTTGTGTAATTATGCATGTGATAAACCGATTTTGTACGCTAAAAGAAAGATGTTAATTCAATAGGCTATAGCTTGCCTCACTTATGTGTGTCATGAGATTGGCCGTGTCACAAAACCTATCTAGAAGCCTATCTAGGAGACAGGGAGGGGGGACATCATAGGCGCGTTCTACGGTGTTCGATTCAAAGATTCGAACCAAAGATATGATGCCCACAAATGTTCAATTCGAGTGTTCGAACACCATTTAATGGAAATGTTCAGATTTTTCTATGATTCCCAAAAGGTTAATCAAACGCGTATATAATTCCCAAAAACATTTAATTAGAATATTTGAATAAAAGCCATGTGATTCAATTTGAATGTTCAAATGCACATATTCGACTGGTTAAATGCGAATGAATGTGATGCGTCGAATGCTCAATTTAAATGGAGAGGGAGTAAAATCTTTCCGTGGCAGGGGCAGCTGCCACCGGCGCCTGTCACTCGACCTGTCACCGCTATATGCGCCTGTCACTCGACCTGTCACCGCTATATGCGCCTGTCACTCGACCTGTCACCGCTATATGCGCCTGTCACTCGACCTGTCACCGCTATATGCGCCTGTCACTCGACCTGTCACCGCTATATGCGCCTGTCACTCGACCTGTCACCGCTATATGCGCCTTTCTCGCGACACGTCACGGCTATATGCGCCTGTCACTCGACCTGTCACCGCTATATGCGCCTTTCTCGCGACACGTCACGGCTATATGCGCCTTTCTCGCGACACGTCACGGCTATATGCGCCTGTCCCGCGACCCGTAACGGCTATATGCGCCTGTCACTCGACTCGTCACGGCCTGTCACTCGACCCGTAACGGCTATATGCGCCTGTCCCGCTTACCGTCACCGCTATACGCGCCTGTCCCGCGACCCGTCACGGCTATACGCGCCACTCCCGCGACCCGTAACGGCTATATGCACCTGTCACTCGACTCGTCACGGCTATATGCGCCTGTCCCGCGACCCGTCACGGCCTGTCACTCGACCCGTCATGGCTATACGCGCCAGTCCCGCGACCCGTCACGGCTATATGCGCCTGTCCCGCGACCCGTCACGGCTATATGCGCCTGTCACTCGACCCGTCACGGCTAACGTTATATGCGCCTGTCACTCGACCCGTCACGGCTAACGTTATATGCGCCTGTCACTCGACCCGTCACGGCTATATGCGCCTGTCACTCGACCCGTAACGGCTATACGGCTGTCCCGCGACCCGTCACGGCTTGCGCCTGTCACTCGACCTGCCACGGGTATATGCGCCTGTCCCGCGACCCGTCACTGCAGTGACATGTCAATGACTAAAGTTTTTTCGCTAGTCGACTAGTAGTTGTTCATTTTAGCCACTGTGGACACATCGCCCCTTTATATTGATTTAATTACTTAAATAGGCTATACAGGATGAGCGTTACGTAGCCTAATATTGCCGCGCTCATAAAGCTTGCCACAAAGAACCGGCGAAAGTAATGATTATTAATGTGTCAGAAATAGCAAGAAAACATTTAATTGTTTATTAATAAACAGGTGTTTTCTGTGTCGCTGCAAAGATGAAGTTATGCGGACTCGCCATGAACGCCAGAGAGAAATGCACATTTGATTAGGCCTACATAATCAGAGAGTAGCCTATTTCTTTTCGTTTTGAATAGTTTTGTTTAAAAGTAGACATTTCAAGCTAATAGATACCCTATATTTCTCAAATCTGTGAGGCACAAGCTGAGTTTCGGCGCCCTCCAGTTCACATGCAATGCAAGTGATCGCCGGCGCCTTACATTGTCTGCTATATATTTGCTTCTTATTTATTAAATACAGGCAATTGGTTGATAAAACATTGATCAAAATTAAGATACAATTTATACTACACAAAAATCTTTTAAAAAGAGTCTTTCTACAAACCAAAAAAAAGACTTAGTGAAGGTAAAAATTATGTATTACCCACTGCATGTGACATGTCTCCAGACATTTTGGGTATCTCATGATCTCATGTAGGCTATCATATCTTTCTCACGCTGCATGCTCACTTTCATAATCAACATTGATTAAATAAAAAAATAACATTAGCCTATAATATTTAAACATACATAAACTAAATGTTTTCTTTAATGCTACAACACAGTACAGAGAAATGTCATGTGTTGTCGTCAGCCATAACATAATGACGTCACATATTTTCCAACCCTCAGCCCCCCTCGCATGAAACAGCTTCCAGCGCGCCTGCCTATATGCGCCGCACCATGGGGGCGCCAAAGCGATGGTAAAGATAACATCGAATTTATATAGCCTAAGTTATATAAATGCTATAAAAGTTAGGTTAAATATAAAAAAAGTTATATACATTTTAGAGGACTACCAGGCTAGAGTAGGCGCCGGCGCCCTCATAACATTCCATCATAGAATTTATTTTGACATATGGGTAATCGCACGCGGGCGGGGGAATAAATCCGTGACAGGCGAGTAAAGCCGTGACAGGTCGCGGGACAGCCGCACACACCCGTGACAGGTCGCGGGACAGCCGCACACACCCGTGACAGGTCGAGGGACAGTCGCATATAGCCGTGACGGGGCGTGGGACAGTCGCATTTAGCCGTGACGGGGCGCGGGACAGAAGCATAAAGCAGTATCAGATCGAGTGACAGGCGCTTATAGCCGTTACGGGTCACGGGACAGGCGCATATAGCCGTGACGTGTCGCGAGAAAGGCGCATATAGCCGTTACGGGTCGCGGGACAGGCGCATATAGCCGTTACGGGTCGCGGGACAGGCGCATATAGCCGTGACGTGTCGCGAGAAAGGCGCATATAGCCGTGACAGGTCGAGTGACAGGCGCATATAGCGGTGACAGGTCGAGTGACAGGCGCATATAGCGGTGACAGGTCGAGTGACAGGCGCATATAGCGGTGACAGGTCGAGTGACAGGCGCATATAGCGGTGACAGGTCGAGTGACAGGCGCATATAGCGGTGACAGGTCGAGTGACAGGCGCATATAGCGGTGACAGGTCGAGTGACAGGCGCATATAGCGGTGACAGGTCGAGTGACAGGCGCATATAGCGGTGACAGGTCGAGTGACAGGCGCCGGTGGCAGCTGCCCCTGCCACGGAAAGATTTTACCCTTACTGTTTAAATGTTCAAAATGCACTTAAATCATGCAAAATGTTCAGGTCAAAAATCGTAACTTTCATATGTGGTCGATTTGAATGCTCTGATGTGCTTATGATGCCCACAAATGTCCAATTTGAGAGTTCAAACACATTTGAATGGAAATGTTCAGTTGAGTTTGCGATACCCTGCTATCAAAAACTATGGTTCTACAATTTATTAGTTCCAGAACTTTAAGAATGACAGCATTCTATTAAGAGCAGTATTTCATAATTTGAGTTGATGTTTGACAGCCGCACATGTGTGTGTGTGTGTGTGTGTGCAAAGCAAAGCTCTGGACGTGTTTGACTAGCCTCGAAAAAGAACTCAAAGCTGGCCTTCAGATAGAATGCGATCCTGAATTCAGTTCTCTTTCACGGATTATTGCGCTTGAATGGTCAAAAATATGTTAAAATGCCTGGCAAGTGTCCATGTGAACTTAATTGGTTAAGAAAGAAATCAAGGGTGTTCCAATGTATTGATCCGTGCATCAAAATCACCCACTGCTTGACTGAATAACTGAAATATAGTTAATAGGTGTATAGTTAATTTATAGATTAAAGACTATTCAGTGTTGTTGTTTTTTTAACATTTTATTATAATTTCTTACTTGAATGCTACTGATGTTAAATGGACCTACTGTAGCCTATACCTGAAAATATTAAAGCACTGTTTATTTCATTTGTATGTTATATTTTATTTGTCTTATTGATTGTAATTTGCATCTTTGCTTATTATTAACATGATTTGAAATATATTTTAAGATGGCAGTATTGTGATATAAAATTACATTAAAAAAAAAAAATTTATTCATATCGTGAAATAAGATTCTGATCCTGTCACCCATGCCTATCCCAAACTGTTCAGAATTCTTAAAGGTTAGCGAATGTGATTGATTGATTAATGTTTTTTATTTTTATTTTAATAAAACAATGATTTTTAAGTTCCGTCGTATTATTCCATTACTTTTACTGTTGTTTTAGTTTTTTGCAATGACATCGACTCGTTATTGGTATTTTAGTCAGGTGTCGTATTTTGGTATCGTGACAGCACTAGTTCATGAGGCCAAAAATGTTCAAACATGCATATGATGCCCAAAAAACGTTTTATTTTTAAATGTTCGAACAGGCTTATAATCCCCTAATATGTTTTATTATACATTTGTCTGAGATGCCCAAAAATGTTGTCTAGGTAGGCAGCTGACTATGTATTGAGATGCAACTGTAGTCTTGGATATGAAATCACATCTGTCAGTTTGACCACAGCATCAGGGATGAAAATCGCTGGTTTCTTGTCGTTCATTTTGTGATCTGTGGTTGAAATAAAGATGAAATGATGAAGTAGGCCTCGGGCTTCTTGGTCATCTATAATGACAAAGCTGAATTCTCTTTTGCAATATACTCCATCCTCGTCCCTCCCCTTGGGGAAAAAGAAAACAAGATGTTGTAAAACTGAGCATTTATAATCAAATAGGGCTTTCCCTCTTTAACTTCACTATTCTGTTCCCTTTTTTGAAGATTCATGATGATTTTACTCACCGGTTTGACCTTCCAGCAGACATCAGATTAGTGATTTACGAGTTATGAAATGTAATAAACCTAGAACACACTGGACACTGATCTGTCATGCGTTTCTAATATTTCTAAAGACGGTTTGAACCTTCTTGAACAACCAGCCTTGAGTCTGTTGCAAAAAATTTTGCATCATGATCTATAAATCTATAAAGATAGCAAGCTGTCTGAGTTATCGCTCTCTAAAACTTTTATATTGGATATTTAATTATTCTTGTTCAAGTAGTTAGTTGGCACCTCATTACATTGACTTCATAGTACAATCTTGATTCTGGTCTGACTGGTTATGGTCACCTACTTTCATTTCAATTGAATATCAAACCATGTTTTAATCACACCTTACATGCATTCAAATACAAACATCCTTAAAACGTGCTTTGTTCATTGCTTTAACATTCCAGTTCTAGTCTCCTGGCCCTGTTTAATCTGCAAACATCTGGAGTCGGGTATCAGCAAGGCTTCGTCAATGTAACCTGTACCGGCGTACCTAGATGCCGTGTCTGTTACCTGGCCAACAGCAGACAGTGCTGAAATATTCATAGCCTCCTGAATGAACTGTCAGACTGTGCGTGTGTGTGTTCACTGGTCTGTTTGTTCTGCCTGTGGTTTCATACAAGACCTCTATATTTGTTTTCCACAAGAGGTGTGTGTGTACTTAGCCAAAGCACTCGCTGGGTCTCAGAACTAGTGAGCTGCCCTCCTAAATGTTTTTTTGGACACCATAGCTGCGCTTGAGCCAAATAGTTTTGATATAGGTGTGTTTGAATATTTGTTTTGGGGCATCATAGGCATATTTGAACATGCTGGTATATTAGGCTAGTGCTTGAAAAGACTTCAGGTTTTCCTCAGACTGTGCTCTCTTGTTTGCCTGAGAAGGACATTGAGCTTGTCTTCATACTTGACTGATGGTTTGCTGAGCTGTTCAAATCCAACTCCTGGCTAACTCACAAATATTTCAGTCATGGCAATGGGCTGAAATTATCCATAATGCATGATTCACTAGAACTGAATGAGGATGGGACAAGGAACATCTTCTGGAGAACATTCTATTTTTTTCTATAATTCTCTTATGGTTTTGTTGTTACAGGGATGAATTTACCCATAATGCATCATTAATGATGATTTGATAACTAGTTTACCTCTAGAGTTTCATTTTTGCTGAGTCGAAGTTACCCTTAACTCTTTACCCACCAAAAGTATTTTTTTAATAAAATTTCATTGCCCCCAGAATATTTTGTTTCTATTTTATTCTAGCTTCATGCATTCTTTTTTATCAACACTTGAATGTGGGTATTCTCTACTCTTTGAGAAGATGCGTAATGACGCTCCGTACCGTAGAACACTTAAAAACTGAAAGCTAAAAAATGTCAATGGCGGGGAAAGAAGGAATAAGATTAATTTCTAAGAACATGAAGAATCTTCTTTTACTCCATATATTTTGTCTCAGTTGTTGACAATTACCCACAATGCATCATTCATAGAACTGCATGAAGATCTGACAAGAGAACCGTCTTTTACCTCATTTTTATTTGTTCTAGATGCACCATAATGCACCATTCACAAAAATTTTCAGGAAAACCTTCTGGCGAATCTTTGTTTATCCCTTTTTTTCAGTCTCAGTGGTTGGAAATTATGAGTGCATTATTGATAACGAGTGAATAATGAAGCATTATTATCTGTAATGCGTCATTCACAAGAATGCTGTAAAGACGTGACAAAAACCTTCTGGAGAACCTTTTGTTTATCTTGTTTTTTCAGTCTCTGGGCTTAAATTATCCGTTCTCAAGGGGTTGTAAAGATGTGACTGGAAATTCGTGTGGGGAACTTTCATTACCTCGTTAAAATTTGTACTAGGTGGAAATCAACCATAATGAACCATTCACAAAAATTTTAAGATGTGACAGAAATACCTTTTACCTCATATTTTCATTCTCAGTGGGAGGAATCACTCGTTATGTACCATTCACAAGAATTTCTTGCAAAGATGTGAAAAGAACCTTCTGGAGAACCTTTGTTTACCTTGTATTTTCTCTCTGCGCTTAAATGACCCATAATGCATCATTCACAAGGGTTTTGATAAGATCAAAATCTTAAGGAGAACTTTCATTTACCACATTTGCACTCTTTACCCCAGTGAAGACGTCTTGCTATCCTTCACTGTGGTAAACGAGAGGTTATGCCCATGTAATGGTTCTCTAAGCCCTTCAGTTCTTCCCCTCTTGTCACTGCTCTGGCTGTCTCATGACTAAAGACACATGACCACCACACTCGCCCCATACAACAGCACTTTGTGTGTGACCCTGAGATGCAGAGAGCGTGTGCGCTGTGTGTCTGAGTGCTGGTTGAAGGTTCTATCCCCCCTTTTTTTGTTTGTCTCTTTTTAATCAATTAACTATTTAATTTCACTGGCCATGGGATATTTTGGTTTGTCAGTTCTTTTAGTCAGTCATTGATTCTTCACGCATACACGCACAAACATACTGACCTAGTTTTTAAGCATGTTTTTTATCATTATTTTTAGCTTCTGGGTTTCAACAATGAGTCTTTGGTTGTGGCTTATATAGCCTAATGTGAGAACATGTCATGAACATCATGAAGCTTTCAATTCATGTCCAGTTGCCTGAATTTAAAAAAAGATTTATGTCCCAATCCACTTTCATAATATGTAAAAGAGCAGCTTTGACATTTTACTAAATATGTCTTTTTGTGTTTATTAGGGGAACAAATTAGGATTGGAATGTGATATCATTTAGGTTACTATACCTTTGAAAAAATGTGAATTACGGCAGATATATAGTTTTGATAAATGTCTATCTAGGTATGTTTTCAGGGAAAGACAAGGCAAAAGGTTTAATGGTTTTAATTTGAACACGTTTCTTCTGCGCTAAGGTCAGGCAGTGATTTGACAGATGCTGTTGATAACAGGAAGCTAAACGATGCCAAGGGCTGTTATGGAGAGAATTGTTTTTTCTAACAATACTTCCTGTTCCTTCTCCAGGCCAAATACATCTCTACATGCATCGATGAGATCAAACAAGAACTCAAACAGGACAACATCGCGGTTAAAGCCAATGCAGTCTGCAAGCTCACCTACGTAAGACCGCCCATCATTGATATCCTTTCCCTTCTGCTTCAAAATAAGCTCAATCCATCATTTATTCTTTTGATTTCTCTTTCGAACAGTTGCAGATGCTTGGCTATGATGTCAGTTGGGCTGCGTTCAACATCGTGGAGGTGATGAGCTCCTCCAAATTCACATACAAGGTGAGAGGCAACGTCGAAAAATAATATTTGCGTTCAGTCGCAACACTGTTATTTTAGTATTATTTATATACTAGGACTATTTATTAATGTTTAATTAGCTTTTATTTTAATATTTCTGTTTTAGTATTTTTAGTTACTTCTGTCTTTTTTTTTGTCTTTTGGTAACACTTTACAATAAGGTTCCATTAGTTAACTTGAACTAACAACGGAAAATACTTTCTTACTAAAGCATTTATCAATTCTTTTAAGGATTTGTTGTTCTTAGTTCATGTTAATTTCAACATTTAATGAATGCATAATAAAAATGAAGTTGTAACTGTTAATACTTTATGGACCTGAGCTGACATGAAGTAACAGTTGTATTTTTAACTAATGTTAACAAAGATGAATAAATACTGTAAATGTGTTGCTTATTGTTAGTTAATTTTAGTTAATGCATTAACCAATATGACCTTATACTAAAGTGTTCGGGTTTTTTTTCATATTTATATTTAGCTTTCATTTATTTTTATTTCAGTTTTTTGTTATTTTAGTACTTTACATTTTATCTCATTCAGTTGCCAAGGCAATTTCGAATAGGCTCTATGCACGATCGCTTCCGTGTTTTGTCTCAGCCCGCCCGCCCAGTTACATCCGGTGCTGCGTCGGAAGCCGTTTTTGCATTAGATTTTGCATTGGAGATAATGGCAAATTACACTCGCTGTTTACAAGAACTTCCTGCGGTTAGCGTGAATGATGTTAACAATATTGTGAGGCAGTTAGCTGTTACACATAGGAGTAAGAAAGAGAAGGGCTTTAAATGATATATTTCGAGCTACATCGAAAACTTTTAAGGTGAGTATTCTCTCATATCATGTGAAATCCGACTAGCAAATCAGTTTCTAAAATTTTCTCCGTTTTGGAGAAAATGAATTTTATTAAAGATTTGCCGCTAGTACACTTCGCTATAGAACTCGCTATGCTTAAGTAAAGAAGCTGGCTGAGATTCTACCGGAAATAAGTCAGCAGCGTTCATGCATAGAGCGTATTATGTTTTTTTTTTTTGTTTTTTTTTTTTTTCATCCAGTATTTATATTTTATTTAATCTTTTATTTCTAAAACAATTAAATAGTTTGTTAGCAACATTGGTTCACAAATGTCTTTTTTCTTCTCGTTTTCAGCGAATCGGCTACCTTGCAGCATCGCAATGCTTTCATGAGGGCACTGATGTCATCATGCTGACGACCAATCAGATCCGCAAGGTGCGTTTTGAACTTCCTGTTCACCTGTATTTGTTTTGATTATGCTTGTTGCTATAGGATGCTTCATCTCTCACCAGGATCTCAGTAGTCCCAACCAGTACGACACCGGCGTGGCTCTGACTGGCCTTTCCTGCTTTGTGACCCCCGACCTGGCTCGTGACCTGGCCAATGACATCATGACTTTGGTAAAGCCATTCAGTGTGTTTATGCAAGGCAAATATTGGCATTCAGCACATATTCATTCATTCCTTCTCACTCTTCCTCCATCTCAGATGTCCCACACTAAGCCATACATTCGCAAGAAGGCGGTGCTGATCATGTACAAAGTGTTCCTGAAGTACCCTGAGTCCCTGCGTCCTGCCTTCCCACGACTCAAAGAGAAGCTGGAGGACCCAGATCCCGGTACGGACGCCAAATCATCATTTTAATGTGGCTAAATGCTATTATTTCAGGCGCATATACCACCTGAACGTTTCACTGTGTATGTCCCAGGTGTCCAGTCAGCAGCTGTGAACGTCATCTGTGAACTGGCCAGAAGAAATCCCAAGAACTACCTTTCCCTGGCGCCCCTGTTTTTCAAACTCATGACCTCCTCCACCAACAACTGGGTCCTTATTAAGATCATTAAGCTGGTAAGAAACTATATATGTCGGGTTTTAACCCTGTAAAGTCTGATGTAGTCAGATTATTATTTTTTTTTTTTTTAAAGGAACACTCCACTTTTTTTGGAAATAGGCTCACTTTCCAACTCGTTAACAGTTACCGTAAACAGTTGAGTTTTACCGTTTTTGAAACCATTCAGCCAATCTCCGGGTCTGGTGGTAGCACTTTTAGCATAGCATAGCATAGATCATTGAATCTGATTAGACCGTTAGCATCTCTCTCAAAAAACTGGCCAAGAAGTTTTGATATTTTCTTCTGTAGTTACATCGTGAACTAAGACCGAGGGAAAATGCAAAGTTGCAATTTTCTAGGCCGTTATGGCTAGGAACTATACTCTCATTCCTGCGTAATAATCAAGGAACTTTTCTGCAGTACCATGGGTGCAGCAGGCGCAATGATATTGTGCAGCCAGTTCCGCCTTTGTGTTCCGTCAATATTATGATATTAGAGAGAGAGAAAAAAACATTTAGAAAATCGCTTTTTTGACATTTGTGAATCGATTCAGAATCGTCCGCATCGCAATGCATCTAAAAATCGATTTTTGTTTTTTTCCCCCACACCTATTTTTTGTAATGAGCTTTTCTTTTTCTTTTTGTTTTAGTTTGGTGCTCTCACTCCTTTGGAGCCTCGTTTGGGAAAGAAGCTGATTGAGCCCCTAACAAACCTCATCCACAGGTAACAATGATACTAAATCACACCAAAGCTCTAAAGATGGCTCAAAATATTATACTTTAAATATTAGGCTAAATATAATATCTCTTTTTTTTCTCTTGTCCTTCCTCTCATTGCCTCTCTCAGTACCTCAGCCATGTCGCTTCTGTATGAGTGTGTCAACACTGTTATAGCAGGTCAGTATTATCTGGTGCTGTGACCCGGTGTTGTACTCAAGCACATATTTCTTAACAACACCATTGATGTCTTTTCTCTCTCCTGTTTTACCTCAGTGCTGATCTCACTGTCCTCTGGGATGCCCAATCACAGTGCTAGCATACAGGTGGGCCATTGTCACATTACTCAGTATGACCAGCAGTTTTTATATATTCACGGAAATATCTGGTCTGATTTAAGGCCCTGTTCACACCAAGAATAATAACTATAAAGATGGCCATATTAGCGTCCACACCAGCGGACAATATCGTTCTGTTTATTCTAAGCACATGCTTGTCTGTCACTTTAAATGCTTGAGCTCTTTGAAGCAGGGTGGATTCTTATTGGCTGTCAGTGTTATCATTCATCAGCTGGATAAAATCGTTCTGAAAGTGATTCCAACAATATTGTTTCTCTGTGTCCTATCATTATAGCTGTGGTATTATAGCCTTAATATTGAGAACAGTTTTTAGAACTACTTTATCGTTTTCTTTATAGTTATTGTTCTTGGTGTGAACAGGCCTTTATACTTGACATTGGATTTGTAGTGTGTTAATTCGTCAAAGCCCAAAAAGGAGATGCCATAAATAAGAATGCGTAGATAAAATCATATAGCGCTATATCACAATTAAGATATTACATTGATACTTCATGTCCTAGGATGAATATTTTTTATGTCCCTATTCATATAATTTCCTACTATTCAATTAATGAAAAAAACGAAGAAGAACATTATCTAAAGCACAGACATATTACATTATTATTATTATTATAATTTGTGAATTGGATAAATAATGAATGTGTTAGATCCAATTTCTCAAATTTTATTCAATTAATAAAATATTTAAAATGCATATAAATGTATACAATTTGATAAATATTTAATAGTATATGTGCTTTCATATATTTTCCAATTAATGATGAAGCAGATCATCTAACGCATGAATTAATATTATTGTTATCATTTTATTTTTTAATAGAGCAGATATTGGACATTTTGGGCCAATGTCTTAAATGTTATAATATTAAACAATATAAATAAAACATTTTGGTATTTGCTGAATGAATGAATGAATAATTGTCAATTATATTATTTATTGGCCACCTCAGTCTCTAGATTTCAGCATTCAGCCATTGCAAAACCTGGTCAACCACTACTGATTTTTATAGAGTATAAGTGGATTTCAAACAAGCACTTAACCCATCTGAAGTTGGCTTTCTCTTTGGCGTTGATGTAAGATGGTGCGGAAAGGTTCTTAACATGGTAGTAATGCCTTTTGTCTCTCCTTCTGTTTTCCCTTTCTCTCTCCGCTCCACAGCTTTGTGTGCAGAAACTGCGAATCCTGATTGAAGACTCGGACCAGAACTGTGAGCCTTCTGTCAATGCCTGCAGTGTGTCATTCTCTCATTGTCTGTGTGTTTCTGAGTCCCCCCCCCTGGCCCTGTAGATGGAGTACATGTAGATCTCCATCATTAGGATAACTCGAAGACACCTCAGTGCTACAATAGGGAATTGGCAAGAGTCATTTGAAACTTTTTAGCTTGAGGAACTTAAAGAAAAAGTTCCTCCAAAAAGCAATAATATTTCAAGACATGTGCATTAAGTAATCTGAATTATCTTGCAGGAGTTCGAGTTATCGGTGTCCCAGTGATGCCGGCCGTAGAGTAGCTCTGTGAATCCTGGACTACCATGTTTTGTTTCTCAAAAACCGCAGTTTCCTCACAGGGCCATTTGATATTTACTTCCAGCTGAATGTTTTGGCATTCTGTCAATCCTGAAGCCCCTTGTGTTCCTTAAATAGATCAGTGTATTTGTACATTTTGTTTTGGCATCAACAAGGCAAAACAGTAGAGGACATGCCCACTGTCCAAATGGCCCAAGACTACAGAACTGTCTAACTGTCTTGCATCTATATTTAGTGGATTTGATTTTATTGGCATTTACATTAGTTGCTTAATATCAAATATGTATTTAATCTGTTACACATAATGCACTTAGCTTTTAAAAATCTGGCAGAGTAAAACAAAACTGAAGTCCGTTTGTTTTCTTGTGGGGGTGAGTGTTCCTGGGTGTGTGCGTGTGTTTGTTGTCCGTGTTTGTGTTTTCTTTTCCCATTGTCTTGTTTGTTTGTTTTCTCCATGTAGATTTACATATTCAGATTTTAAAGTAGTAAATGTTTAGGATGGTATCAGTTCTGAAATACTGTACATTTTAGCAGAAGGCTTCAGACTTCAGTCGTCATGAAATGGTAGTTCACCTTATCTATTGAGCACTGTTGACTTCACTTTATTGTGAACAATTCTTCCATGCATGTTTCTCAATCTTCCGGTGAAACCATACATCGGAGGTGATGTATGTCGAATTTCTCCAATCAATTAGTCTGCTCAAACTCCGCCCCATTCTTACAATCGACCGAAAGCTTGCATTTAGGGTACATTTACACAGCAACGATATGCTTAAAACGGAGAAGTTTTACTTTGAGTTTTCCACGAACAGACGACGATACCATTGTCAAAAGGATCCCCATTCACAAGGATCTGCGAAAACGACTAAAAACGCTGTATTCTGCTGCCAGGCCATTAGATGCAGATGACACGCTGTAGATTGAACACGTAATACGCATGTGCATGACGTCATCATTTTTTTTAGAGATTCATGTTTTTGTGGTTTACACTTTAAAAAACGTGCACTTTGAAACCTGTTTTCAAAAGTTTGCGTTTTCAAAACGCATAAAGTTTTTAGTTGAAAAGAGTGTCGTGTAAAGACTGATTTATACTTCTGCGTCGGACCTACGCCGGTGCCTCAACGCTATAGACTACGCGTTGGTTTTCATTTATACTCCTGCGTTGTTGTGCGCGTTTACGCGCAATTACACATGCAGAGGGAGGGTGTGAAACCCGAGGGAGGGGTTCTAGCAGACCAGCCACAGCGCTTGCGTCTGCGTAGAATTGACACGTTGTTACATTTTTGGAGAGGTGCACGTCAGGGTACGCGCGCTACACAGCCTACGGCGTGAGTTCGACGCAGAAGTATAAATTGGGCTTAAACAGCCCATCTGCCTCCATTCAGTCAACAACCGATGGATAGAACCAAGTCCCATCCTGCGTTTTTTTTTTTTAATCTTTTCAATAATCTGTTTTACTCGGATGTCTCTTAATATGGAAGAAAATATGTTGCTACTTCCATTACATGGCGACTTTAAAAGTCTAAATAGAAGAACTGATCTAAACAACAATTAGCATAAATGCAATACAGCTGTAGTTGGAGAACAGAGAGACTACGCTTCATTGCAAGAGTCACTTAGGCACTGTGGTGTTTTGCAGTGAAGTACTTGGGTCTTCTGGCCATGTCTAAGATCCTGAAGACACACCCTAAGTCCGTTCAGTCGCACAAGGACTTGATCCTTCAGTGTTTGGACGACAAAGATGAGTCTATCCGCCTGAGAGCCCTGGATCTGCTCTACGGCATGGTGTGTATGACATTTGTTTGCTTACGTTCTTCTTACTCAGGGGTGCCCAATCATCTTACTGGAGATGTACCTACCTGCAGAGTTCAGATCCAACCCCCGATCCAGCACACCTGTCTCTAATGATCAAGTGCTCCTGAAGATATTTATTAGCTGGTCCATTTGCGTTTGATCAGGGTTGGATATGAACTTTGCAGGAAGGTAGATCTTCAGGAACAGGATTGGGCACCCCTGCTCTAAGGGTGCTTTCACACTGGCAGTTTAGTTTGGAACGGGTCACGGTTCGCTGAAAAATCGCTAATGTGAACGCTATCATGCGAACCCGGGTGCGCACTGGGGTACCGAACCCGAGACTACCGGGAGGAGGTGGTCTGAGTTCGGGTGCACTCAAACCGTGCCACGGTTCGTGTGAATGTGAAAGCAACACTGACTCGGGTGCGCACTTGTTCAGGAAGTAAAGTAACCTGCGCATGCGTTTTAGCTGATTATGATGTATTTAGTTAAAACATGTAAGTGATGATATTGTTGATGGTTTACCTTGGATACCTTGGATTTCGTGAGTGAGCCTGCAGTGTATTAACGCATAGTGCATGGAATCAGGGCAACAAATATGGAAATCCACTGTCTCCTCAAAAGAGTCCGTTTGCAAGCTGCAGAAAGCCACCTTATGCGACTCACAAACTGTAATCCTGTGTTGTTCACTCAACTGCCTATAATAGCACAAAATGAATAAAGAAAAACACAATATATTGACCCCGTTCTGTTTTCTATAATGCGCTGTGCACGTTTGGGATGACGTAAGACGCATGCAAACGCACCAGGGTTCGATAGAATCAAGTTGAGTGTGAAACCAGACCAAAGCTGCGGTTGTGTGAAGTGTGCGGGGGGCGCCGGGAACAATCGCACTCGGACCGCAGCAAATGAGCCCAGTGTCAAAGCACCCCAAGTCATGTTTTGAAGACCTGAAATATAACAGGTTTGATAAAATGTGGCTAGGTCTCGAAGAAGAACCTGATGGAGATTGTGAAGAAGCTCATGCTGCATGTGGACAAAGCAGAAGGCACCACTTACAGAGATGAGTTACTCACCAAGATCATCGACATCTGCAGCCAGAGCAACTACCAGTATATCACAAACTTTGAATGGTAAGACTAAACAGCCAAGGACACACCAAGGCCGCATTTACATTGCATGGTTCAAGTAACCCAATTTCGGACAAAGTGGACATGTTGAATCAATGCCTCAAATCTTATTTCACTTATAAAAAACATAATACATGTAAATGTATACAATTTTATTAATTCCGGACCTTTTTCCCCCTTTTCAGTGCCATGTGGCTCACATTTTTAAACAAAATACGTATTCTTTGTGAACCATTCCCAAAACCTTGCTTTATTTTTTTCAATACTGTTCTGTGTTAACCAGCCCTTATATACTGCAATATTCCATAAAAAGTAACAACTGTCAATTTTGAGGTAAACTAGTCCAGAAACCATACCCCCCATTCCACTACCTGATGTCTCGCGTTTTTAAACAAAATACACATTCTATATGAACCAGTAGTCCCAAGATCTTGCGTTCCAAGTCCCCCCATTCTACTGCCCTCTGTCTCGTGTTGTACAAATATGTTGTTAGTAGTAATGTAGATACAAAGTCACAACCTATCTGTCTTCCAGGTACATCAGTATCCTGGTAGAACTGACTCGTCTGGAAGGCACAAGGCACGGCCACCTAATCGCCTCTCAGATGCTGGACGTAGCCATCCGCGTCAAAGCCATCCGGGGCTTCGCCGTGGCTCAGATGGCCACTCTGCTGGACAACGCACACCTGCTGACTGGCAACACACAGCGCAACGGCATCTGCGAGGTTCTCTACGCCGCTGCGTGGATCTGTGGGGAGTTCTCAGAGTACGTGGTGACAATCTGGAAAGGTTCAAGATTCAAACTTATTTACAAAATGCTAATGTTTAACCTTTCCTCACAGGCATCTAGAGGACCCCATGCAGACCTTGGAGGCCATGCTCAGACCCAAAGTGGCCACCCTGCCCGGTCACATCCAGGCGGTGTACGTACAAAATGCTGCCAAGCTGTTCGCGACCGTGCTGCAGAAGCACGAAGGGGAGACCGACAGCCAGGCAGCGCAGGAGACCAGCCAGCTGCTTATAGAAAGACTGCCGCTGTTCGTCCAGAGTGCCAACCTGGAAGTGCAGGAGAGGGTGAGGAATTCAGCATGAAATGAAAATTAAACACCCAAATCTCAAAATCCAATCAAGAACCGATGGAGAGAACCAAGGCCCCTCCATTCATTTTTGTTTAATAATAAAAATGATAATCTGTTCCATTCAGATGTATGTCACAATATGAGAGAAAAGAGCTGTTAAGTCAGCATGAAACTGAAATTGCGATAGTCTTTTCCTCCCTATTGTGACATATATCAGAGTGAAACGGCGTTGCAAGCCGAAAAGAATGCTGGGCGGGGCTTGATTTTGTCTTTCGGGAATTGATTGGTTGGTTGTGATTTGCTATTGGACGATTTCATGTGAGTGACAGGCTGTCCCGCATCATCAGAGAAGAGATGTCACTGCAATAGGGAGGGGAAGTTATTTTGATGAATGATTACAAGGGCACATTAATTATAAAATAATGATGTGCATGAATAAATCATTTATAATAAAATGCATTGTTCCATAAAAATAAGGATTGTCAGTTTTGATTTCATGGTGACTTTAAAAGATGCCCAGCTTTGGCCAAAATGTAAGAGGCTTTCAAATGCATCCTGCTTGTGTAGTGACAAGATCTAAGAAGGCTAAGGTGTGTTAAAACATGCTAGCATTGTGTTAAAACATGCTAGCAACCTATTAGCAACATTCTAAAATGTTGGAAATGTGCCAAAAGGCTAGAAATATTAACGCATTTCTAAAATGACATAATATTGCTCAAGCATGCAAGCAATATGTTAAAACATCAAAAATAAGCACAACATGTTAGCAATGTGGTAAACATGACAGCAATCTGTTAAATATGTTAGAAACAAGCTAGCAATGCTGATGTGGATTATTGGGCATCTGAAGAATGTTTAAAGTGGTCTGATTCTGTGTAATGTGGTTTCGGGGGGGGGGGGGGTTAATGGGGTCTGAAAAGTTCTGAAATGGTCTATTTGAGTCTTTATTGCTCTGTCTTATGTTTAAACCAACATTAAACTTTATCTAGTTTGAGTATTGAGCTTTTAGCTTAGCAAC
Source organism: Meda fulgida (assembly GCA_030578275.1). Classification (NCBI taxonomy): domain Eukaryota; kingdom Metazoa; phylum Chordata; class Actinopteri; order Cypriniformes; family Leuciscidae; genus Meda; species Meda fulgida. Next base: position 7,313,385 of record CM060637.1, read on the forward strand.
GTGCTTATGTCAACCTCCACTGGAGTCAATTATGAATGTGAGCAAAATGCTGTACATGGGTAGCAATTCCAGTACTACGACTTTGAAACTGAGTTGCGTGTACAAACTGTGATATTGTTTATTTGCAATCCTTAGTAGCCTTATGTCAATATGATGTCATTGCATGAGTCATTTCACACAGATACTGCAACATTAACCGTGATGTTCCTCCACAGGCGTCCTGCATCCTCCAGCTGGTGAAGTACATCCAGAAGCTGCAGCAGAAGAATGTTGAGGTGGCCGACGAAGTGACGGCTCTCTTTGCCGGAGAACTCAACCCCGTGGCCCCCAAGGCCCAGAAGAAAGTGCCTATACCAGAAGGGTAAGCCTTTCTTGAGTGTATCGCAAGGGAATCGACATGAAAAGATCTTACAACTGTTGTTTTTCCATCTTCAGTCTGGATTTGGACGCCTGGATCAATGAGCCTCCGTCAGAGAGCGAGTCTGAGGACGAGAAGCCCAAAGCGGTGTTTGCTAAAGAGGAAACCAAACATTCCAGATCAAGACACACTGAGGTGGACGAGAAAGAATTGGCCAGGGTAAGTGCATGCAGTCCGTCAGACCTTCAGGAAATATTCAAATATAGTTGTCCTAACTTTACCTAAATAAACTTGCCTGATTTTAAACAGAGGAGGGAAGTCAGGAAGCAGGAACAGGCCAACAACCCGTTCTACATCAAGGCCTCGCCATCATCTCAGAAGGTACGCAGTCGTGATTTCAGCAAACGAGACTTTGGTTACATCATGCTGTTTCGAACCTTGAAACTTCAAAAATCAAAGGGTTCGCCACTAGATGCTTTGATCTAGTTAAATTGATTCAGAACTCCAAAAAGCTTTGTTTCTCCCATCACTACTTCCTTACACTTTTTCCGCAATTGCAGGTGTTCGACGCGCCAGGTGTAGAACACATTCCGGTGGTGCAGATCGACCTTAGTGTGCCTCTTAAAGTCCCAGGTGAGCAAATCTACAACGCTTAACATTTAATTCGCTGCAGCAGACCAAATAATGTCAAACATCTCATTGTCCTTCGTTTGGTCCAGGGATGCCCATGTCCGACCAGTACGTGAAGCTTGAGGAGGAGCGCCGGCAGAAGGACAAGGCGGATAAGAAGAAGAAGGATAAAAAGAAAAAGCGGGAGAAGCGAGGGAAAGGGAGGAAGGGGGATTCGGGTCCTGAGAGCGAGGAAGACATCACGCCCGCTCAGCAAGTGGACATAGTCACAGAGGAGATGCCAGAGGTGGGAAGCTGTCACTTTGGAGTGCTTAAAACTGTTATCCCAAAACTATCCGCAGTAATGTTAGTGTGTCTCTGTTCCCAGAATGCCTTACCGAGTGACGATGACGATAAAGATCCCAATGATCCTCATAAAGCTCTGGACATCGATCTGGACAAGTATGTACCACGTCGTCACCTTTTACAGTTCATATATGCGCTACAAGTAGTGATGCACCAAAATATTTTTTTTTTTACTGAATCCAAAATTAAAGTTTTCATTTAGCCGAAACCGTTCAAAGTCATAGTAAATTTATATTTCTGATATTTCAGCCAAACAATTTTTTTTTAAATGGCCACTCTAGCATAATATCTGGTTATGGTGAAGTGCATCCACACTGCTGACATGCTTACCTGTTGTAGTTGTGAACGTGATCTTGCGTTTGGATGCCTGGTGTTTGGGAACGCAATCATGTGAGACACTGAGTGGTCATTATACCAAATCATTCTGACGAGACATTGGCTCAGGCATTTCAGAATGACCAAACTGACATTTGTGATGCTGTGTAATGAAACTGATTCGCTGATTCACTGTTGAGGCAAAGTCATTTGAGTTGTATCCAATCACATCTACATTTTTTTTTTTTTTTTGGGCGCATCGAGGTCAAGGAATTTATTTGGTAACTGTGTTTCCATCACTGTTTCATATTATGTCTCAATTGAGAATTCAGTGCATATTTTTTTTGTATGGCCATTTTTAGAATTTATGTGTCTTGGCATTTCCATCCAGTGATTTTTATTTAATTTTTTTTATAAATGCGATATCACAAAATTCGCTTAAAAATATGTGGATGGGAAAATGGCTGCGGTTTTGGTAAATGATTTTGGCCTCCCCAAACTACTACTTTTTTTTTTTTTTTTTTTTTTTTTTTTTTTTTTTGGTGCATCGCTAGCTACACATTTTAAATTTTATTTCCTTATCCAATTCAGGAATTCTCATTGATTTGTCTCCATTGTTTGGTACAAGACACTTTTAGTCTGAGGACATTAATTCCCACTTAATTTTCAGTATCAATTTCCTTCTAGTTATTTTCAGTTTTTTGCTCCTCTCCGACAGTCATTCATTTAAACCACCTTTAGCAGATACTGATTGATGAGTCAAGAATCTCTGTTTATACAGATGTGAAACAACTCTAGTTGTCTTTTGCATCTGTTGGGTTTTCCGTGTTCTGGTATCAAAGAACTTTCTCCACTTCTCCTGTTTCTTCTCCACACTCTCACACACGCTGCTCTCTCTCTCTCTCTCTCTCCCCCTCATGCACGCACGCATCTGCCCTCCTGAAAGTCTGCTATCTAGTGCTAGCCCAAGGTGAGTTCTTCCTGTGGTCACATGACCCAATGGAATCCACTGCCCGACTACCAACACCCGTTGCTCCTTTTTTCCTGGCAATTGCAGTATGTCACTGCTGGAGTGTTAATATTTATTAAGAATGCGTCATGCATGACTGATCAGCTCACCTTCTTGTTGGGTTTTGGCTGTGGTCAAAATGCTGTAACTTGTACACTTCCATTTGGAGTTTGGGGTCAGTGAGATTTTTTTATTATTATTGTGGTTCTTCTGCTCACCAAGGCTGCATTTATTTGATTTAAAAAAGAACAGTAATATTGTTCAATATTTTTGCAATTTAAAATAACTGTTTTCTATTTGATTACAATTTATTCCTGTGATGCAAAGCTGATTTTTTTTTAAGCAGCCATTACTGCAGTTTGCAGGGTCACATGACATTTCAGAAATCCTTTTAATTTGCTGCTCAAAAAAAAAATCTTATTTTTATCAATGTTGAAAACCATTGTGCTTCATATTTTTTCAGTATTTGATGAATAGAAAGTTCAAAAGAACAACATCTTTCCTGACACATATGATGAATTGTATGCATCCTTGTTGAAAAAGTATTCTGAAAAAAAAAAATTTACCTCAACCTTTTGAACGGTAGTGTAAGTACATGTCAGCGTTGACAGCCTTGCCTGGCTTCAATTTTTCTCTTGAAACATGAGCGCAGGTTTTAAACCTCTCCTGTTTTTAGCTTTATTGTATAGGAAAATGAATCCTGCTTTAAAGGCCTCTTTACACTAAATCTGAAAATCTGACTCAAAACAAACGCACCACATGATTTTAAATGAAGCAAAGCTTCAGTCAAAAATATTACAAGTCAATTATTGTCTTTTGTTTGGAGGCTAGGTCAGTTTTCGTCTTGTTTTTGCTTTGTTTAGATTTGTTTGTTTTTGTTTTTAGTATTTTTATTTTATTTGTTTGAGCAGTTCAATGAACTAACGAGTTTGAATGTGGGAGTGTTTTGACCGACTGCAAACACGCAACCTATTTTATTTTGCCTCTACACTCTAAAACCATATTTTTTTCATATTTTGTTCATATTTGTGTAGAAATGCAGAAGTTAAACAAAGTAAAATCATTCAGTTCCAGTAGTAGTTTTTTTTTTTTTTTTTTTTTTTAACATTAGACCAATTCTCAGCACTGGTTGTAAGAAAAATGGTGTGGATTGTTTTGGTGTAGCCTAAGTTTTTAGTTGAAGAAATACTTTTTTTTGGCATCAGACTTGTTGCAAACAGGCCTTTAGACTTTTGACCCGTATATTGAATAAGCTGAAGTCTCTCCTAGCTTCCATGTGACTGTCCCTCTTATCTCTCTCGATCAGTCTCCTTTTCTTTCTGTCCATCTAATCTCTTTTTCTCTTATTCTATCCAGGCCGCTTGCAGACAGCGAGAAGCTTCCCGTGAGGACCCACCGTCCAGAGGTGCTGAAGAGCCCTGCAGAGCACCGAGAGAACGAGAGCATCCCACAGGAGTCCAAGAAGAAGAGCAGCAAGGAGAAGAAAGAGAAGAAGAAAGACAAGGAGAAGGACAGGAAGGTGAGATGGTCTGAGAACTTAAACGCAGATAGTGCATTTCAGCAATACGAGTGCTTTTGTATAACATTAGTTTCATAAAGATTCATTTAATGATGATTTTGATGTTGTAGAGGAGCAAAGAGGAAAAGAAGAAAAAGAAGAAACACAAAGAAGTGGAGGAGGAGCTGATGGAGTCCCAGCCAGAGGAGGCCGTCCAATCAGAGGACACTAAAGAGATGGCACCCACATCTGCTGAGGTTTGTTTTTGATTGTTTTTTAGATAGTTGAGTATTATGATACAAAAGCTTGTCTTATACCCTCCTCATCACTAACTTTCTGTATTTGCTTTATTTAAACCGCTTTGAAATATTCCATTACTTGGTTGAAACTTAAATTGGGCTGCCACAAGAGTCATCATTTCTATATAAAGACAAAATGTATGAAAAAGCATTTGTTTTAGTGGCCACCTGCTGTCTATACTGCCCTTTAGGGCTGTTAATGATTGCTGGACAATTCATTTTTATTGTTAATTCAATCAAGCAAGCTTATTTATATCAACTACATTTATTTTAGCACAAACGCATAAGAGCATGCAGGTATCCTCACCTTAAATGTAGTGATATGTTATTCAGGTAACATATCAAACAGGTAATCTGTTTGTATAAATTGTATATTAGCTTTTACATTTTAGTTTTGTTTGGATCTTGTTTGCGCTTTGGTTTATTTTTATGTTTTTAATATGCATTTATTTATTTATTTATTTATTTATTTTGTTTGACTGATTCAAATCAGATACTCATGAGATTAATATTGTAAGTGTTTTGACCGATTAAAAAAAACATTTCCTTTGTTTGTAACACGCATTGCAGGCAACAAAATTCATACAGTGCAACCAAATATAAACACACCATGTCATTTATTGAATTAAAATATTCACTTATTTAAATTAAGGATACAAGATATATCGGTCACCATATCGGTATCGGCTGATATATGTTCATTTTTAATGTTATCGGTCTGATAAAAAATATTTGGCCGATAAATAATCTATTATTTCCTTCAGCTGAGACACTTCAGATGCACTGTTCCCCATGATGGTTTTGAACTGCTTAAAATATGACTGGAATCAGATTTAGATTTATCGGTTGTCTGCTTTCAAATATAAAGAATTATCAGTATTGGTCAATTTTTATATCGGTTAGTACCTAATGTAAATTGTAGTATAAAGAAACTATTATTAATATTATTAGGTTCCTTTCATGTATATTTTGCAGTTTTGACCTTAATGAATTGATTGTTCACTTTAGTTATAATCATGACTATGAATCACTATGAAAATTGCTATCAAAAGGGAGGGCAGTGTAAATCAAAATATTTTTGCCTAAATGAAAACAAATTATGTCTACATTTTGCTTAATAAAATTCTAAATTCATACATTAATTGAATAGTAATAGTAGTAATTTGATATGTAAAGTGAACATAAATATTGAAGTGTCCATAACAAACATGGCGATGGAATATATGCTTACTTTGTTTTCCGAGGTTGTCAGAGCGTTTGTTTGGGGTTCTGTTGGAGTCAAACTGGATTCGACTCATTTTCCCCACCCTGCCTTTTCTGTTGTAGGCCTCGGATCTGGATTTCTGGCTCTCTAGCGCTCCTGTTCCCCCCGCCGCCCAGGTCCGGTCCCTCAAGCTCTCTCCTCCCCCTCTGCTCATACCGCTGTCAGTCTGTCGTGTTGTTAATGAGCGTCTGTTTTGTATTTTCCCTCTGGACTCTCTCGTTTCTTGACTTCTCTTTGTCTCTCCCGTGTCTCTTTTCGCTGCTTTTCACAGGTCTCGCACATTTTTGTCTGTTTGCATATGTCCGTTTTCGTTTGGGATGCATGTGTGCACGTGTAGAGGTGTAAATGTTTCTTCATGACTGGTATGGGAAACTTCTCCTGTATGATTGTATCTGTATCATCATAAACAGTCAGGATTCTTGACAGTTCTTGCGGTTCCAGTCAAACAGCTCATATCCACAAGTATTTGCCCCATGAATCAAATGAAGGTCACCTGAGACAGAATGGACTTGATGTCATATTTTTTACCTGCCCAAACATCATAGTTCGGTACCTCCTTATGCAAACAGTGTTGACTTTAAAAGCGAAAAACAAAACCATCACTTTCTCACTGCAGGTTCACCACTTTTTCACCATTTTCTCCCACTGTGACAATCCAGCTTCATCAAATCCACTTTCTTTCCCTTCTTTATCATGATATTGTTAATTCTGCATGATTCATAGTTTAGATGATCATTCTTCAGTCTTTGTGGAAGGTTTTGTGTTCATGTTTAACGAACATTAACACATTTGAATGGATGTTTGTTTACAGGAGGTGACGGCACCCTCCTCTGCTGCTGCTGTGGACACGAGCGCTGCGGCTGCTGCAGAATCTGAGCCTGATGAGCCTAAAGACACAGAACCAGAGGACACGGTGGGCCTTACGCAAATGTTTTATATATCTAGCTAGATAATTACATGTTCCTAGTCACCCTGGTATAAATCACCCTGCAGATTTATTTTTTACTGCCATCTTGGAGCATATTTACCAGGGGTGTCATTAATTCCACAACTATATATACACATGCATACATGGATGGATGAACTCCCATAATGCATTGTGACTTATGTTTGAGAATTTTACAATAGACTTGAAATATTATTGTATTTTACATTTAAAATCTTTGATTTTATTGTCATTTTACTGTAATTTCTGATTCAATTTAGTCATTTGCCTTGCTTAATGGGATGAACAGGTCACATGACATATTCCTTTGTCTTTATTTCCCCTTGTTTTTCATGTACTTTTAGGCTAGGAATGGCAGTAATGTTGTGATTTCATCTGGCTGGTTTAGATCAAGACTTTGTTGAAAAAAATCATCATCAGACTTCCACAACCCAGTATGCTACAAAATTATGCTCTATTGAAACTAGATTAGGCTAACTGTTTATTGGTTTCCTGTTTAGAAATCATCTAAACACAAGAAGAAGAAGCAGAAGAAAGAAAAGGAGGAGAAGGAGAAGAAAAAGAAGAAGCGACACCACCACCACCATCATCATCGCCATCACAGTGACGGCGGCGGGGAGGATTCGGTGCAAAACGGCACTGTGGAGGACGAGGAGCCTTTGCCAGTCAGTATCCATCCAGCCAGCCAATCAGAGAAGGCCTCTCTGTGTCATTAAATGCTTTGTAAATGCACTTTATCTTGTACTTATCCAACCTCCATCTCGTTTCAGCCCATGTCCAACTACTCTCTGCTGGCCGAGAACTCCTACATCAAGATGGTGAGTGTGATTTGGAGATGACTCAATCTATTTGTGTTCCCTGCGCCAGCGTGAAGCTCAAGCCGTGATTGAGATCCAATGATCCTGAGACACAACTGTTGTTTTTATTAAAGTGACTCATTGCTTTAAGTGATTCCGGTCTCTAGTCTATGAATGATGTATTGTCCCATGTGTCTCTGCATGAATGTTTAAAGATGGGGGACGATGCTGAACAGGTAACGATAGACACAGAACTACGGTTATTGCTACTAACTTGCTGTGATTAGGGATGCTCATTTCGGTTCATTTTCCCGACCGACAACCGCCACTCGTTATCCGATTATTAACCATTAAACTGATCAAATTATAATATTGAATTGGTATTAAGTAACAAATAAAATTGACAAGTGTCTGTGACCAGTAAAAAAAAATAAATAAATAAATATCACAGGTTTATTTTAACGTGCAAACATGCAGAACAGATCAACAAAGGATCCTGGATCCACATAAAATGTTCACGCACCTGCAACATTTCTGACAGTGACAACGGAGAAAAACAGAATACAATAATATAAATTAAAAACATTAAATAGGCCTACAATCTTTTTTTTTTTTTTTACTTTAACAAATTACGATAACAAAAAGAAAACACTGAATCAGTTTGAAGCGTTGAAAACCGGCATTTTCTTTTTCCATCAGACAAAGTTTTTTTTGTCAAATAAAAATAGCAGGCCTACCTCAATCCACAGCTTGTCTAGTTTTTATTTTAAAAAAAGTAACGTCTACATGATGTGAGGTTAGTCTGGAGCGCAGTTAGACCCGCTGGCAGAAAACACCGTCTCCGATGGCACAGCTGATGTTCGGGAATACAGGGAGAACGTCTAGCTAGAGTGGCCAGCTGTGGGAAGCGCCTTTCATTTGCTTGTGGATGTTTGCTTTGCAAGTGATATTGCATTGTACTTGCGCTACTGCTTTATTTTAATACCGCATAGCATATTTTGCAGTTAACTTCATCGCCCTTTCTGTCGAAATGATCCCACATAGTAGGCTAGCTACTTCTTTTCGCTCGCTTCATTTTGCTTGCTCGGCGAAATATGTCTGTTGGCACGTGTGGTTGCGCATGTCGACGCGACCACTGAGTTAACAAATATTGGCTATATATAGTTTTTATATAATATATATAGTTCTTACAATAAAGATAAATAAACCGTCTAACTGATAGTATTAATCGGTCAAAGTTTTTACTTTCTGTTAACGGTTAAACGGTCAATATGAGCATCCCTAGCTGTGATGCAGACTTTAGGCACAATAGACACCATATACAAACAAAAACAGAGGTTAAGAGGTTAGACCATGTCACACTGATGTTTGTGAATTATACATTTTATATATATAAATTAGTGCTGTCAAATTGATTTAATCGTGTCAAACATAAAAGTTTGTAAATGTATAATTAATGTGTGTACATATACATACACACTCACATATATATTTATATATAGATACGCTCTATTTTGTGTGTGTGTGTGTGTGTGTATGTATGTGTATATATTATATTAGTATTAGTTTTATATACAGTAGTCAACATTTGAAGTGGATCAAAAAAAGCTCATCAAAGTTGTCCTAAGTCAAGAACAGTTATTGTTCAAAATTCATGTATAACTTTGATGAAAGGGTTTGATCCACTTGAAATGTTGACTATTGTATTTATAATATATTGTATAATTTAGTGCTGTCAGATTTATTATTTGCGGTTAATCGCATCTAACATGAACGTTTGAGAATATGTAGTGTACAACAAACAAACACATATATACACACACCCACACAGACAAAATTTTGTTTGATGCGATAATAGATTTGGCAGCACTAATATATACATGTTTATTTTATATAATTTAGTACTTTATATCATGGATTACGATATATGGATATATTTTTTTGTTCAATATTTTTATATATATATAACGTGTAAAAATGTTTAATTTATAACAAATATATTTGTATAATTGTATAATTACAATATCCCTCACTGCCTTGTTTTCTTTTGTCAAATGAAATATGGCGTCTACTGTGACTAAAGTCTGTTGGGTGCTGTAAGACTGCAATCGCCTTCGAGCTCGGACTTGAAGCATCAGTTGTTAAATGTTCCCTTGTTTTAGGTGATGATACCTAAGACATTTAACTCTTTTGATCAGATTTTTGGGCTTGTTCTACTCCTCCATTTCTTCTTATTTAACCGCTGAGATCCACGTGTTGCGTGTGTTGGCATGATCTGTGTGTTTTGGCCTCTTTATATCGTTTCCTACCGATAAATCTTCCCCTTTTTGCAGGTGTACGATATCCAGGGCAACCATCAGGATGAGAGCAAAGTTGTGGTGTCGGTCATCTTTGAGAACAAGAGTGACAGCTTCCTCAAGTCAATGGAGTTCAATGTGCTGGATTCCCTCAACTCCAAACTGCAGCGACCGGACGGAGCCGGACCTCACGATGGCCTCACCGTCCCCTTCCAACTGCCGCCAGGTCAGAAGAGCGATACTCCTAAAAAGTGCCATTGACAAGGCAGATTTTACTCATACATTTGGTCTTTTTCCAGGTGTTTCAAACGAGGCGCGCTTCGTTTTCTCAGTGCAGAGTATCGTCATGCCTCAGAAACTAAAGGGAACCCTCACCTTTATAGTTAAGGTAAGAAACTCCACTACACACATGAATACATATACATTTCCATACGGTTCTGGTGTGAGTGTTAGTATTGTTCATGTGCGTTTTGATTGTTTTCTGGCGTAGTCTGAAGAATCCTCCACTCACGAGAAACTGGACTTCAAACTGCACTTTACATGCACGTCATACCTGATCACCACTCCCTGCTACAGGTGAGGAACACCTTACCTTAAATACACATATGGAGTGCTCCGTTTATATATAATACAGTGAAACTCACACTCTCTCTCACACACGCACACAAACACGCATATATATGTGTATGTATATTTATATGTATGTATATGTGTGTGTATATGTAACTAATAATATTGTACTGAATGTCATTTCGGTTCTACTTTGAGTAGAACAAAGTGCATTATGAAATGCATTGAAAGACAACAATATACAAGCACTGTAAAAGGTTGCCACAAACTCGACTGACTGGCTTTTCTCCTGTATATTTTCACACGGGTCTCTTCAGACCTTACTGTACATGAATTATGAGCTTCCAGAACTTCTGATTGAGGCTGTGTGTGACCTCATAATTGAACTTGTTTCCACAAATTGAACGGAGAAATAAAAACAGTATAACTAACAAAAATAAATAACAGTCTTAAACAATAAGCGCAAATGCAACCATAATCAAAGTACTCTCTCAGTATTCAAGTCCAAACAGAGACCAGAGCCACAACTACACAGTCCAGAGATGGGTTTGATATCGGGAGACGGGCTATTGCATGCAGCCTAATTTGCTTACATCATGGACCTCATGTTGTACTTTTATTTTCAAATTCGTGATTGCGCGTGCATAGATGTATACACTCAGTGTATAGGGAGCGGCAGTGCTGACCGCGCATTCTAAAAGGCATTTATCAGGCGCTTAGGCTCTGGTGTGCAACGAATCCTCCACCATCTTCGCGCCATCAGTGAACTGTGCAACTCGTGCTGGATGAGCAGAGCGGCCGTTTACAATGGTTTTTATTTTGATAAAAACAGCAAAATGACAGTGGAGGTAATGTGAGATCTCGTCACACCCCTATAATAGAGCATTCATTTTTTTATATTATATTAGGGCTGTTAAAACTAAATAAAAGTAGTCTTAATGTCCTTGCACACTGAGTCTGCGTTTTTCTGCATTCGTAATGCTGTGGCTCTGAACTGTCAAAATGCTTGCTACAGATGCGAAAAACGCAGACAATCCAACCCGTTCCGAATTTTTTTATGACGGACGAAAGTCTCGGAGGCAGTGTGCAAACGTGATTGACACAACGTGAGGTCGTATGTATTTTTTTTTTAAAGTGTGCAACATTTGGACGCAAATTTTGGACTCGGTGTGCAAGGACATTTACTGTGCAAGGACATTTACTGTACTGGGCTGCGTTTCTCAAAAGTATCGTACAGATAAGTAGATCGTAGAGTAATTGCCACCAATGGTCTCTACGATCAACTTTGCTCATGATGCTTTTGAGAAACGCAGCCCTGAGTGATTTCATGTAGCTGAACGTTTGTGTCTTGTGTTTGTCAGTGACGCATACGCTAAGCTGCTGGAGTCGGGCGACCTGAAGGGCAGCTCTCTACGGCTAGAGGGGGTCATCATGCCCTTCCACCACCTGCTGGCCAGGATCTGCTTCCACCATCACTTCTCTGGTGCGCTCACTTCACAAAGAAGCCTGTAGTGCGTTTGAAAATATGAAAACCCTTCAATCTTTTGTTCTCTTATTTCCTGTTTTCACAGTTGTGGAGAGGATTGACTCGTGCGCCTCCATGTACAGCAGGTCGATCCAGGGTCACCACGTCTGTTTGCTGGTCAAAACCGTGAGTGCGCCTCAGACGAGTCCAAGGGATACAGATCTCAAGGAATTGAATCGCAATGATTCTGATTTCACCAAACGATTCTTTTAGTACTTAAAGATCAGTGCTAAATTAGCTTGATGCGTCTGCTCCTTTGTTCATGCTAACCTCTCCTTTCTCTCTCTTCCAGTCCGAACAGACCGTCTCCATCGACGCCAAGTGCGACGAGCCATCGCTGCTGGGGAATGTGCTGGACGAAATCAAGCAGACCTTCTCGAAATGCTGATTGTGACCCCCTCACGGCCCAGAAACCCCCTGAACCCTCCACACGCTCAGAATCATATACCCTTGCTCTGAGACTCGTGTCCCTCCTCTGAACCTTTGTATTTATTGGAATCGGTCGTTCTCTGTTCTTCTTTTAAGACCGTCTCTTGCCTTTTGTTTCCCCTCCTCGACTGTGTCTGACCTCCGACGTGCATCTGATCTCACGCTTCATCCTGCATCCTTCGTCTCTCTGACGCTCTTTCCATTCTCTTAACGGTCCATGACATTCATCTTGATTGAGAACTGGATTTCTTCGTTGTCGATGCTTGAGTTGTGTGCTTTTTCTTTTTTTTAAGTGTTTTGCGTTGTGTTGTTTGCCGAGTTTGTTTTCTGTCCTGAACTCCATCAGCGCCTTTCTCTGCATTAAACATCAGCGTGTCTGTTCCCTACCAGGTTCATGTTGCTCTTTTCGAAGGCGAGCAGGACTGGTTTAAGATCCACATCTCCAACTCGAACTGCCTCTGAGCACTGTCACTCCGAGCCTCACAAGTGCAGTTGTACGTTTCGTTAGGACTTGTAGGTACACAGGGTTGAATTCTAGACCACGATATCATGTAATGGCCCACTGCTATTTGAGTCCTAATGTTGACAGGTAAAACTATATCGCTAACTACAATAGCATGTAATTAACAAAACTGCACACTTACAAACCTTTGCTCAGGATAATGGCGGGTTATAAAAGTGGAGAAATGAACAATTTCATGTCTCTCAAATCCGTGTTCTGCTTAATGGTCTCCATCAGGATGAAATCTCCAAGTTGCTTGTTTACCATTTTGATCTGTGCTTCAGTTTGTGGAAAAAAAAAAAACACCAAAAATGCACTTCATCAATGGAAGTCAATGGGCCAAGCGTACATGCTCCAACAATGGAAGTCTATAGAGCAACTATAACTGTACACTTGCCCCATTGACTTCCATTGTAAGAAAGTGTACGTGTACTTTTTGTTACGAACTGAAGTATGCTTTGAAATTATTTTCTGATAGCGCTAAACTTTAAAGGTTTTATCCTCAAACATGCCATTTAACACATTGACAGTCTCATGTTTCTGGACAGTATTATATCAAAGTCATCTCTTGTTTCTAAAACTTAAGAATATAAGGGAGCCTGAAAACTTAAATGTGCACTTCCTGTCTATCACATCCATTAAATGCCTCTGTGGCGTTGACATCATCCGAACTCATGCTTCTACATGTGTTCTTCAGCTCTTAGAACTGCCGTCTTGTACATTTGCAGAATACAATGATCCTTTTTTTTTTTTAATGCTCTTAAATTCCTTTTTTTTCACACTAATGAACTTGTACTGACTAAATCAATCTGGCACATGCTGTAAGTAATTCCTGTGTTTAACTGTCTGATCCAGCACGCTGTAGCGCTCGATTGTAAGGACTTAAGTAGTGCGGTTATCTGCTCACGAGAGGTTATTCTGAGGGCACCTTGCAAGTGTTTTCCAATGTAAGAGCCAGTTCATCAACAAGAAGTGACTTGAATAGAATGTTTCTGGAAAAACAACAGCTCTAGATGTTTCCAGGCCATGTAAAGACTGAATCGTCTGATATGGATGAAAGCAACTTAACACATTAAGCCACACTGAAATGTATAACTTGCATGGGTAGGAATGTAAACTTTTGCCTACTTTTCTGGTTTTGACTAATACATGAACACTTGCATAGAAAACTCCCCCTATCATTCCTTGATTGTTGCAATTATTTTTTAGTTTGTTTTTTTTACGTAAAAGTTGGCTTTACCATATTACACCTTTTGATGGTAAAATGTATTTTTATTTGTTACGAGTACATAAACTTCAAAAGATGTCTTGGAATGTTTTTTAAAAAATTGCGTTTTGCATTAAATTACATATATATAAATTTATTATTATTATTATTATTATTATTATATATCTCAATAGAGGGGGTTTGGGGGGATTTAGGGGTCCATATAGATTCTTAGCTGTTAAATGTTTTTCAAGTGAAGTGGCCCAGCTAATCTAATAAGGTTTTCCCTCTGGCAAGTTATAGTGCAGTTATGGCTGGATTTGGCTTTTCATTCAATATACTCTCATTGCTCTTCGTTTGAAGGTACTGTCCAACTCCTTCATGTGTATTTTCCGACTGTATGATGTAATATAATGTTTTAAGATGAATAAATGAGCTAAAAGAATGACCAATAATGTGCAAGCTACATTCTTGAGATATCCATCCGAGAGTTTGAGAAGGATTCTTTAGTTTAATATGTGTACAGTACCAATAAATCCGTGCATGTAGACCAAATGTTTGCCTCTGTTTGAATAACCACAGATGTTTACTGTTTCTAATCGTGTGTGAACACTTTATTTTTCTTAAGTTTTAATATTTAGCATCTGAACAACGTTAGAATACATGTAAACATTAACACTAAAAGCAAATAAGTGTGCTGTTTGGTCTATGGGACCATATATAGATGGATGGATAGGTGTTTCATAAATGTTTTTGCTATATTTTTAAAAAAGGCCGTCTTGTGGATGTTACATAGTGACAAATTACCTCGTATAGTGTGGGGATTTTAAAAAAGTGTTTTGTTAATATTTGACATATACTATTGATAATGTAGTAGTATATGTAAGCGTTGTTAGTAAAAGATAGTTCCCTCCGTTGTGCTTTACTCGTAGGGTTAAGCTACTCAGCATGCCCTCCATTGGTTGCAGGAGGATAGAGGGACGTGGTCTACTGGTGGCACCGTGTCTCGCGTGACGCTGCTGGGGGAGGGAGCGAGACTCGAACAAGCTGCCCCGCATTGCATGTTTGTTTACTAGCGGAACGCTTGATTAGTTTAACACGTTTAATATCGACGGCAGGTGGTTATCGTGGGACTTCAAATGACCGAGGCGAACAGCAAATCCGCTGGGGCTGGAACTCGCTAAGCGAAAAATTGTCATCGTGTGATTTATCTCGCGTTTGTTCGCTCGACTTCAGCGTGTACTGCCACTGACCTAGCGGCGCGTTTGTGAAACGGACGAATCAAACTTGTTTGCGGGGTTGTTTTGGATGCCTGGTCGTTTGTTTTTGGAATATGGCCCAGCATAGACACCACCATGTTGCGAGTTCCCAAAAGGCTTTAATGCTGGAGCTAAAAAGTCTCCAGGACGAGCCGGTTGAAGGCTTTAAAATAACTTTAGTCGATGAGTCTGACTTGTACAACTGGGAAGTCGCGATTTTTGGACCCCCAAACACGCACTATGAGGGGGGGTATTTTAAGGTGAGTGACGGCTGACTGTCTTATATTTTGTTAATTGATTAGCTTTATACATAAAGTAATTGTTTTTCATGATTTAAATGTCATTTTTGGGGGTGAGTGACTGTTTTGTTATATTACCATTTTATATGACATCTGATGTAAACCATGAGTGTTTCTTTGCCCCATTCTTTTTTTTTAAAGTGACGTTCTGTTGTTCCAAACCTGTTTGACTTTAATTCTTCCATGGAACGCTAAATGAAATATATGAAGGAAATATGCGACTGAGGCTGTCTTTATTATTATGCCTATTTGTCCTTTTGTGTTCCGCGGAAGGAAGAACTATTTTGAACGACATGTGGGTGATAATATATACAAACACACACACACATATATATATAAATTCACTGTACTGTCACTTTAAAACCGCGGTTCGGCTTTCTACTTTACTAAACGCCAACGTTCCATTCGTCCAGCTTTTGCTCTTGTTCCTAGTGTTACTTTTTACACACAGCTCTCTGGAACATTGACTGAACGTTGTTAACTTCTCAGTGTGATTTAGGACTACTTGGTTAATAGTTCAAAGTATAGGCTTATTTTAAAGATAATTCCATATTTTTCAGAGCTAACCTATCACCCTAAATGACACAATCTATTGCTTCATTTTTGGAGCTGTAGGCTACTTAGTGTTCTACATGTTGAACATTTTCTGTCAACAGGAAAACATGTCATATTTATTGCTTCATCTGTCAATAGGCCTAGCTTTCATGGCACATGCGAGTTCATAAATGTAGTCAAATTATTTGTGAAAACAATCCAATGCATTAACCTGAAATACTGTAACATTAGATAGGTATAGGCTACTCTGTAATGTAACCTATGCTAAATACCTTCTGCTGTGTCCAAGCAAAGTCGGTCTGGCAGACTACAACAATGATGGAGTTATATTTAGCCAGGCTTCATAGCTATGCCTGTGTCTTGGCTTGCATGCTGGCCAACCATCCTCCACACACACACGCGCCTCCACATGCCATCAGCAAGTGGCCACCGACCGCTGGGCACATTGTCTACAACCTGGTTTGAACCAGAAACAAATGAATTATGCCAGTTTAGTCTCCTTTTCATGTTGTCTTAACTTTAAAGATTCATAGCTGTGAACATTCAGTTCAGTCAAAGTCTTTGGTTCAGTCCTGTTGTTGTCCTGCATTGATGTGGAAAACGGTGTGTGTTTGTTGTCGTGGAGGAAGGAAACAGGTCAGCCCTGGGACCCTCAGACTCTCTTCCAACAGGAAGAGATGAGTAACCATGACTTCCTGCACACTACTACCCCATCAGAAACAGACAGGTTTCCCTTCTGCATTTGTTTTTCTTTGTTGAAATAGACCTTTATTCTGTTTTTTGACATGATTGTTCACAACAAAACTATATATGTACATATGTGGAAATCTAAAAACTAATGTCCGTGTTGTGGTGCCTAATTTCACTAATAGCATTTATACAGGAAGAATTAAATCAAACTAAACTTGTAGCTTTTATTTTTTGTTTTATATAATACTTGGTATAAATGTATAAAGACAAAATGGTATATGGTATCTATCTATCTGTTTATCTGTCTATCTGTCGTTCTATCTGTTTGTTTGTTTGTTTGTCTATCTATTTATCTTTGTCAAAAATTCAATGATAATTGGAAGATAATTCGTTCCTGTAATATAAAATGACACCTATACCGTGTTCATCAGATTTTGGTCATGCCGTCCATCACTCTGTATCTGTCTTCAATTTTTTCCAGCTAGGAGGGATTTGGCACAGTCATTAAGTTCTCATGAGTGGGATCCCTTTAAGCAGGCTTCATGTTCTTACACGTGGTTTAGCTGACAGGTAGCAGGGTTGGCTCCTGAGCTCCAGTGAAGCATGCACACGCCCAGGCCCTTTGGCAGGTGATGTGAGCTGGGCTTGACTCGAGTCATGTTACCCGCTCCTCTCGCCAGCCTGACGGAGTGTCACAGAAATGAGAGACTGATGCTCTTACTGAGCCTGTTCTGGCTTCATTTTGTGCCTGGAAGGTGTTTGGAGTGAGTCAGCCCATAATAACAACTCAATTTAACTCTTTCAAGATGTGTGCTGACTGGTCAGATCAGATTTTATTTAGTTTCACTCATGCTTACCTCAATAGTGATGCTATATTCATGCTTACCTTATAGGGTCATTCCATGTCAAATCAACCAAATTTCAGAAACTTCCCCGGCTCAAATTTGAGATTTGTTAATATTTTTTTTCCTGTAGAAAGACATAAATAAGGGTGAAAGTAATGTATCACTACAATTGCATAGAACATACCTGTCTGGGTGCCATGAACATTGCTTTTTCCAAAGTGTGCATGCCAGTAACCCAAAGTATTAAAGATATCTTAGAATCCTTCTAGATTCTCATTCTTAAATAACTTTTTTTTTTCTTTGTTAATTATTTTTCTTTTCATTTTCAAGGCCATATATTGTTCAGTCCCATAGATATGGGGTCTTAAAGCAGCTCCATGTTCAAATTGTTGAATCTTACCTATTTTCAATTGTCAAGAACCAAATGTAGGTAACTTTTAAACAGCTGATGATTTTTTTTTAAGAAGAATTTCTGAAGAACAACAACACTGAAACGTTATGTATGGCACTCATTACTATTCTATGTAGTTGTTTATAGAAAAAAAACAAGATACATTTCCAATTTCAACATTATTTGTTGTTCAGGTATTCCTCTTTAAATGGAGAAAGTATCAGCCGTGATAAAAGGTGGGCGAAAATGACTTTAGAGAAATGGCAGCATCATTATTTTATTTTCACACATAGATGGTTAGGTGTATTAGTAAATTCTATTGTAACACTTTATTTTGATGGTCCTTTTTTAACATTATGTTGACTATGTAACTAATCTAACTATAGATTAACTATGTAACTAATGTAACTGTATCTAACTCTCATTAGAATATTAGTAGACTGTCTGCTTAATATCGGCTAACTCTTTATTGTGATGATCCTCAACAGACATTCTACTCACTAACTTTGCAACTGTCAACTTATTCTAATCCTAGCATTCTATTGACACTCTGGGATTTAGTCGACATGTAGGTGCAAAGTTACTTCGTCAACAGAATGTGTTGAAGGGACCATCAAAATAAAGTAAAACCAATTCTATTGACTTAAGCAAACCTTGTTGCAATAGTGACATTTTCAAATGCACCTTGTTTTCCCCAAAAGGTTTGGATGCCTGTAACTCAAGAAGTATTAAAGGGGTGGTTAATTGCGATTTCACTTTTTTCTTTTTAAATGTGTGTAATGTTGCTGTTGGTGCATGAACAGTATCTGCAAAGTTGCTGCGCTGAAAGTTCAACTTAAGCAGAGATATCTTTTAAAAATCAGGAAGTTTAATGCCTACAGAAACGACTCGAATGGGACTACAACGAGATACTTCCCGGGTTTTATACGTAACTAACCCATACATTTACATCAACCCTCCCCCCGGAATATGCAAAAAAGTGGGCATGGCCATATTTCTGCGGCTTTGTCGAAGAGTTATAGTGGAGAGCTGGAGCCATGCCGTCGAAAGTGTGTTATTTTCACCCAGCTGTCAGGTCTTCTGTGTTCGGGCTTCCCACGGACGCTGTAGTTCGTCAACAATGGCTAAAATTTATGTTTGATTATGTTCCTGAAAATTACAATCGTAATTTAGCTCTCTGTGCTGCGCATTTTACGGAAGACAGCTTCCAAAATCTCCACGATTCAATGCCGGATTAAACAACTGTTCCTAAAACATGAAGCAGTTCCAACTTTAAAACCAGAGGCAGCAGTTGTTGGGACACAACCTGTAAGTAAGACTTAATAATTTTAAATGTATTTGCATGTATGATTTCAGACGTAATGTTTTATTTTTATAAAGGACGTAAACAAATGCCAGCGCTGGCTTTAGTAGCCACTTAGTAATGCTATTTCGTGTCTATGACAAACGTTTACAAATATTTTGGACCTGAATTTGTAATTATGTACTAATTTTGTAAATGTATTTTCCATGTTTACTTTATGACGTAATTTTTCGATTTGATCAAGAACGTAAACCAATGGCAACGCTGCTATTTTGATGCTATTTGTGTATGCTATTTTGTGTATGACAAACGTGTATAAAGTTATAAAAATGATATGTAATCGCATCAGCAGACTTCAGCTGCTGTTATCAGTGTACAGTATGGTTTGTTTACAGGTTATATGTATTGTTTATCTACATACGTTTACGGTTATAGGTATAACAGTATTGACACCATTATTTACATTTGACGGGAGCAGCACATGCAACTTTCGCCCGTAAAGGTAATGGGCGTGAAGTTTCCGGACAACGTGCACTACGCAGTTTAGCCAATTACAACACACCGGCCCAGCTAACCAATCAGAGCCCATTGCCTGTTTCTGAGGGAGTGGTTTCATAGAATCAGGAAGTCAACCGGTCGTCCAAATGACAGAGGAGAAAGCGGCTTACAATAAAGGTGAAATTTATAAAAAAAATAAGGCTTAAAAAAAACACTAAGACATGTTATATTGCACCCCATAAACGCAATCATGCAAAGAAAAAAAAGCAGTAAACCACCCCTTTAAAGATATCTTCATATCCTTTTAGATTTTGGTTCTTAACAAACTTTATTTTGATATCTTCACTTTTAAGGCTCTATATGGTTCAAATTCAGTCCCAGAGATATGGGGTTTTTTCTGGCTCCATGAGTAAATTATACACCTTTTCAGTGGTCAAACCAAATGTGGGTCACTTTGCATACAGCTGATACTTTTTTTTCTGTTAAAGAGGAATGTATGAACTAGAACTAGCATTAAATATGCTTCTAAATATCAAAGTTCGTGCATGGGGAAAAACTACAGAAAATGTGAGACGTGAAGCTAGAAAGCATTTTTAAAACCACATTTGGTTTGAATGTAATCCAGCCTGGTTTTTTTTTTTTTTTTTTTTTTTTTTTTTTTTTTTTTTTGCTCATTCTTACCTAAATCAATGAAGTTTTATGTACAAATCATATCGCTGTGGGAATTAAAAGAACAACTAACTAGCTATGAGCCTCAGGGACTGTCTAACACTTCCCTCAAGGACACCATTTCCCCGTCCGCTCTGTTTCCGTTGGGATGGAGGGAGTGAGATTATGCAACTGAAAATGAGGAAGAGTGATGGAGGTGTTGGAGAACAGGACTTTTTTCTCTCTCTCTCTCTCTCTCTCTCAAGGAGAGCTGCAGTGACCTGGTTTATTTCCTCTACCAGCTCAATATCCATGGGATTCTCGTTTACTCAAATGGGATTGTAGGAGAGATTTATATTTAGGTTGCTCTAAGACAGGGATTTTTTTAAGCTAAAATGTATTTTTAATTCCAAGAGGCCCATAATGTCCTTTGCATTTCACTTCAACCAAATATACAGATATGAGTGTATTGCAGAATGGCTTTCTCATGCAAACCAAATGCTGTATTTGGCTCATCCACAAAAGTTTAACATCTGTTGAATCAACCGTTCCAAAAACAATGAGCTGTGACACATCATATGACACTCATCTTGCCAGTAGATATTCAGTTGTACCAACAATTAAGGAATCATATTAGAGTATTTAGAATTTGAGAGATAAATTTAGAGATGTAACATATCAGGCCCCGTTTACACCTGGTATTAAGAAGCGTTTTCGTTGATCGGGTCACAAGTGGACGATGCTAAATACAGGTGTAAATGGGGTCTAAATTGTTTTGAGCTTGTCCACTTTTGACCACTTCCAGAGGTAGTTGAAAACGCTTTCGAACGGATCACTTTCGTAGTGTGAAAAACACTCGTGATCCAAAGTGTTCGAACAGCCACACAAAGACCCAATGCTTAAACATTATGGGAAGCGAACTAGCCAGACAGGATCTCAACTTTGTCAACCGAAGACCCAAGTTTGATTTGAAAACGAAAAACGTACCAAGCACAATAATCGCATACAATAACATTTACCCGCTCATAGACCCTCCCCTTGAAGAAATCAGGACCGAAGGGATTGAAAGTGGACAAAAGAGACGGATTAAAACACCAGGTGTAAACGGGAATGTGTCTCCCTCATCTACCAAAACGCATAATAATACCAGGTCTAAACAGGGCCTCAGATGCGTAGATGCATTGCGTTTTTGTTGTTGTTGTTGTGGTTGGGAGATTTTGCATAGAAATAATTAATATGGTTTACTGCGGACGCAGTTCACGATAATTTTTAAACGTGTAAAAAAAAATTGCCGCTCTTTGCTTTAATTTGTGTGTGAACAGTGTCTGTTTCTTCTGACCATGTTTTTAAATGCTTGAAGTTGCACAACTCCTTGGTATTGGACTTCTCATGGCAGAGTGTATTTGTACACCCTCAAATTGCTAATCGGATGCCGTTGTTGACACATTGCTTTAGTTTATCCTTTTTTTATTTATTTACGTGATATCTTAATCCAACAAATTACAGAAGCTGACTTAGCCGTATTTCAACAACTAATTAAAAAATGCTGTCAAATTTATGGAACCTTTTGTGGAAGATTTCCCTTGTAGGCCAAAAATTGGCCATCTTTAGTCAGCTAGTGTGGCGTTCACTGATGGCCGATAATTACATTTGCAATAAATCTACTAGTACTGACTAGTAGGCAAAAATCTGTAGTTTTGTGCATCCCTGTGCCCTAAGTTTAAGTCCTCATCTAGTTGTTAGATAATGTAGCTAAAGAGAGACACTGTTGTCACGAGCTCTTGTGGGTCGGGTCATGTGCGGCGGCGAAGGACTCCTGTAAGCTGCCTCTGGCGAAACGTAATACAGTTACCTTCTTACACGGATCCCTACTTGAGGTTTAATAGGCTTGCTTGCTTGAAAGTTGCCCTGCGCTACTCTGGTTTCAGGAATCGAGTATCACTTGATACGTACAGGTGCCACTGTGTGTGTGTGTGTGTGTGTGTGTGTGTTTGGTTGTTGTCTCTCCCAACCCCCAGTCTCCCCTCCGAGAGCTGGCCCTTTGAAGCACACACCAGCTGACCGTGCCAAATCAGCAAGTGTGTGTGTGTGTGTGTGTGTGGGGGGGGGGGGGGGGGGGGTGTTGCGGAGTGGTCCGTATGCATGTGTGTGTGCCCAACACCCTCTGTATTGTAAGGCACCAGTCTACGCTTTCTACAGATTGTGTAGGATCTGTGTATAAAGGGTTTGTTTATGCTTGGATATACATGAATTTGCATGTCATTGATCCAGTGTGTAAGTGTATCAAAGTTTAGACCTTGGCGAACCTTTTAATATGGTGCCTCCAACCACACAGTTAGAATGGTAGTCCTTGAATTGTTGGGTAATTGATTTTTGTTATTTTTTTCCTTTATCTTTTCACAAACTATCATGAACCCCTGGTGGACCTACAAGTTACACCTGTGAACTGTGTACTTGTAGATGGTACATGCTTGTCTTGGTAATTCTGCCTGCTAACACCCGCATGATGCTTAGCGTAGTGCTCACGCTTTAAACTGATAGTATTTATTCTAGTTTGAGGATATGTAATTCTACAGCGCAATGAAATACTTGGAGTCTTCTGTCGAAATTTTGGACAGATTATCAGCCTGCACCACAAAGCAGTTTATTTGCTGTTGGCTGCATTGCAGATGGTAGCTTAACTTGTAACAGGCTTTCAGCTAAATCAGATATTCTCCAATGGAAAACCTATCAATGGGTAGTGCTTGATTTTGAAAGGGATGTTTGGTCTGGAGCATGAGAGATTTTTGTAATATACCCAAGCAGTTTTTTCCACTTCTTTTACCATAGATTATTAAATGTGTGTTGGTGGTGTATTTCGCTGTTAAATGACAAGGCTATTCAGTACCTGTAGAGATTGGGTGTTGGTGTTATATTGCTCCATTGAGTGAGCTCATCACGTATTGTTGGAAGACAATGTGCTATTACATCTGTTCCCTAATAAATGTGTTATTTCTTCCAGGCACGCATCAAATTCCCCATTGACTATCCGTACTCGCCTCCTGCCTTCAGATTCCTCACCAAGATGTGGCATCCCAACATCTATGAGGTAATGCTCAAACCCAATCGAACTACAGTCTGATCAGTGTTGGCTTTCATCAAAACTTCTATGAATTCAATTCATTTTATTACACAAACATGTAATACTTATTATGAATGTTACTTTTTTATTTAAAATATATGAATGTAGGAATTTATCTAATTTGACCATCCTGATTGCTTTTGCTCTTACCCTTTTTTCCCCCTTAAAAATGGAACTGAATGTGATCAAATAAATGCAGTTTATATAGAATTCCACTCTGAAAATCTGGTATCTAAATGAATGTATATCTTTTAAGATTTTTTTTTTTTTTAATGAAAATATTAAAACAAAGTCCGGTTATAATGTTAACTATTTCTAGGTCACTAATCACATAAAAATTGGTTCAAAGCTTTTCAATAAAATGAGTGTATTATTATAATAATAATAATAAATGTAAATACATTTTTAATTCACTCAAGTTTTAATGCTGGTAATATAATTTATTTTTAGAAATTAGGGCAAATTTCACTAATGAAATTTGACTTGTGGTTTTAAGACTTTTGAACTCCAAAAAAAGAATACATTAAAGCTAGAATTAAACATTTGTTTATCTTAAAGCAGTCTCTGTTCTTTCTTTATAAAATATTGCATCCTCAGATATTCATACAAATAAATATTCTGTGCGCCATGAAATTGTGAAAATTATCAAAAACGCTGGTGGTGGCTGGCAACTTTTATTTAAACCTCTGGTGGGGAAGGAGTTAACAAAAAAAATCAATAGATCGTTTGAATTCTTAATTGTGCACGTTTTGACAGCCCCTTTAACATTATTTGACATTATTTCAGAATGGCGACGTATGTATTTCCATCCTGCACCCGCCAGTGGACGATCCCCAGAGTGGAGAACTGCCATCCGAGAGGTGGAACCCAACACAGAACGTGAGGTACAACACACTTCTTAATCAAAAGCCTGTCTGAATGATACAGCAGGACATTTTACAGTTTCTCTTGTGATTGCGAGGAAGAGGCATTGTGTGAACAGTTCACCTCAACAGTTTGAGATTAATAATTAAGCCAAATGGTCATAATTGGTTTCATTTAATCCGCTGATATCTACTTCCCTTTCAGAACGATCTTATTGAGCGTTATCTCGCTTCTGAATGAACCCAACACCTTCTCGCCAGCCAACGTGGACGCCTCCGTCATGTACCGCAAATGGAGGGACAGTAAGGGGAAAGACCGTGAATATGCAGAGATCATCAGGTTCAAAAAACCCTTTCACTCATTTGTAGTCATTCTTAGAGAAATTTGCATATTTACATGCATAATAAACATAATTTGTGTTGTATTTTGAGGGTTGCACTCAACTGCATGTTTTGGTCCTGGTTCACAGGAAACAGGTTTTAGCCACCAAAGCGGAAGCAGAACGGGACGGGGTCAAAGTGCCCACTACACTGGCGGAATACTGCATCCGTACCCGCGCCCCACCTGCCGACGAGGGCACCACCTTATTCTACGATGACTACTACGATGATGAGGATTTAGAGGACGATGATGAAGAGGAAGGTGAGGACTGTCGCTATGATGAAGATGACTCTGGGACGGAGGACTCTTGACGACCCGAGCTTTCCGAACTCTTCACTTCTGGTTTCCATTTGGTTTTAAATCAAGGAAAAGGAATATTTTTCTGTTTGAAGATCCTGAGGTCCCCAATGTCACAAAGGGCAAGAGGTTATTGATCCCGATGAACTGTTTTTGTACTTCTGTTCGAACGGCAACTAACAGTTGCAGTCAACTCTAAAAACAGACGCTTTGAGGGTTTGTTTTTTATTTCTTACATTTTGTTTTGTCCGTTTTTTGGGGGGGGTGCATGTTTGGTTCAACCAATCAGTCCAGCTCATGTTTCTTTGGTCCTTGATAAACAACTGACTTGCCTTTCAAAGGCACCTGACCTCAGGTTTTCCAGTTTTGTGATTTAACAGTATTGGCGTCTTGAGTGGGGGGGGGGAGTAGCTAATACACATCCTCAGGGCTACTTCTCTTTCTCACACCACAATCCATTATATTGTGCTTCTGTAGCCAAGGACTGAACAAGCTTCTCCGATAAATGTTGTCCAGAAGAGGATTTCGGCAAGGCGTTTGATAAATTGATGCATCGCATACGGTTCACACAATTCTTAGCTTGGTTTCCTTTGGGACTTCAATATGTGTCATTTTACCCACAAACAAACCTGTCTTTATGTGTTTTGTTTTCGATTTTATGGGGTTGCGAGGTAGTTTGAATCTTTTGAGTTTGATTCTGCGCTATATTTAGCTACTCTTTGACATTTGAGGGTATTTTATTTTTGTTATTCTGTATATCCTTATTCATTTTAAAGCTTTGTGGTGACTTTATTTGGAACCTAAAATCCTCCTCAGGAAAACATTGGTGTGTTTGTGGCTCACTTTTTGACCCCAACAGACTCTCTAAACCCACTCAGCTGATTTATATGCACAAATGGGGTATTTTAGGCCACTTTCCCTTGTTTGTACTTATTTTCTTTTTGGTATGCTTTGTAAATCTATTTAAAGTCTGAATAAAGGTCTTTATTAGAATTGCTGTAATTCAATTGTTGATGAATAAACAAATAATAAAATCAATTATATAATGAATAGTAAATTATCTGTCTACACGGCAATATATATACAGGTCCTTCTCAAATTAGCATATTGTGATAAAGTTCATTATTTTCCATAATGGAATGATAAAAATTAAACTTTCATATGTTTTAGATTCATCGCACACCAACTGAAATATTTCAGGTGTTTTATTGTTTTAATACTGATGATTTTGGCATACAGCTCATGAAAACCCAAAATACCTGTCTCAAAAAATTAGCATATCATGAAAAGGTTCTCTAAACGAGCTATTAACCTAATCATCTGAATCAACTAATTAACTCTAAACACCTGCAAAAGATTCCTGAGGGTTTTAAAAACTCCCAGCCTGTTTCATTACTCAAAACCGCAATCATGGGTAAGACTGCCGACCTCACTGCTGTCCAGAAGGACATCATTGACACCCTCAAGCAAGAGGGTAAGACACAGAAAGACATTTCTGAACAAATAGGCTGTTCCCAGAGTGCTGTATCAAGGCACCTCAGTGGGAAGTCTGTGGGAAGTAAAAAGTGTGGAAAAAAGTGTGCGCTGCTCAACGAGAAGAGGTGACCGAACCCTGAGGAAGATTGTGGAGAAGGACCGATTCCAGACCTTGGGGGACCTGCGGAATCAGTGGACTGAGTCTGGAGTAGAAACATCCAGAGCCACCGTGCACAGGCGTGTGCAGGAAATGGGCTACAGGTGCCGCATTCCCCAGGTCAAGCCACTTTTGAACCAGAAACAGCGGCAGAAGCGCCTGACCTGGGCTACAGAGAAGCAGCACTGGACTGTTGCTCAGTGGTTGCATATCATTCGGAAATCAAGGTGCCAGAGTCTGGAGGAAGACTGGGGAGAAGGAAATGCCAAAATGCCTGAAGTCCAGTGTCAAGTACCCACAGTCAGTGATGGTCTGGGGTGCCATGTCAGCTGCTGGTGTTGCTCCACTGTGTTTTATCAAGGGCAGGGTCAATGCAGCTAGCTATCAGGAGATTGGAGCACTTCATGCTTCCACCTGCTGAAAAGCTTTATGGAGATGACGATTTCATTTTTCAGCACGACCTGGCACCTGCTCACAGTGCCAAAACCAATGGTAAATGGTTTACTGACCATGGTATTACTGTGCTCAATTGGCCTGCCAACTCTCCTGACCTGAACCCCATAGAGTATCTGTGGGATATTGTGAAGAGAAAGTTGAGAGACGCAAGACCCAACACTCTGGATGAGCTTAAGGCCGCTCTCGAAGCATCCTGGGCCTCCATAACACCTCAGCAGTGCCACAGGCTGATTGCCTCCATGCCACGCCGCATTGAAGCAGTCATTTCTGCAAAAGGATTCCCGACCAAGTATTGAGTGCATAACTGAACATAATTATTTGAAGGTTGACTCTTTTTTGTATTAAAAACACTTCTTTTATTTGGTCAGATTAAATATGCTAATTTTTTGAGATAGGAATTTTGGGTTTTCATGAGCTGTATGCCAAAATCATCAGTATTAAAACAATAAAAGACCTGAAATATTTCAGTTGGTGTGCAATGAATCTAAAATATATGAAAGTTTAATTTTTATCATTACATTATGGAAAATAATGAACTTTACCACAATATGCTAATTTTTTGAGAAGGACCTGTATATATTTTTTTATTTAAATAAAAATGAAATTAAGGCAACTGTAGATGGTGCCACTGTGCCAACTGGTACCAAATTTGCCACTAGAGGGCAGCAGTGGGCTTCTCATTGTTATGGAATTACATTTGTCAAAATAGCAGGTTAATGTGTTTATCTACCTGACATTTCTTTTTCAAAATAGAGCGTTTGGTTTAAATTAGCTACATTTCAAATGAAAGCAGCTCAAAATTAATGACATTATATACTTCAATACCAGTGCCTGAAATATTTGAGTGAGTGAGTAAACATGGATCATGACATGCATGATGCTGATGATGTAATTCCTTTGTGTGTATATAAGAAGATAAAGCACCATAATTTAAAGTACAGTGCAAGTGAAGAAAAAGCTTCTGCATGACAGTCATCCCTTAAATAGATGTAAAGGAATAATTAGCTATTTAAAGGTATAAATCTTGATCGTAGGTGGTAGACCTTTCATAGACAGGAATGAATGGAGTTTCACACACATGCCAAGATGAAGGGCATTTGTCAAGATGTCACGGTAGTCTGGAGTTTTTCTGCACATCTATGACGCCGGCAAACCTTGAAGGTCAGCTAAACTGAAGGTCTTTGATTGGAGGCATGACCACGGCATAAGGCATTGATGATCTGCGACTCTGATCTGTCATGAGATCCGTTGCTAAAGTTCAGAGCCGGGACAGCATTTTTGTTTATCGACACATTTTGATTGTATAATTAAGGGGCCTTTTTAAAAAAAAAACGAATTTAATTGTAACATTTAAAAAAAAAATAATGCATGAATAAAAAACTCAATGTTCTGGAAAAAAATAGATGTTTTTATTCCATATTAATATTGTATTTTGTGACCGCAATCTCTACTGGATTTGAAATCCTTATCCAGTATTCATAAATGACTTAGTCATTGGTCAAATGATGTGGAAATCCTGTAAAACCTTTTAGCTTATCTTGGAAAGCAACAAAACTTCACATATAACCACACGTTGTGCCACAACTTAAAGGGACAGTTTACCCAAAAATGTAAATTCTGTCATCAATTTCTTTCTTCTACTGAAGAATAACCAAACAGTTGACAGGCCCCATTGACTTCCATAGTATATAACTGTTTGGTTACTGACATTCTTCAAAATATCTTCTTTTGTGTTCAGCAGAAGAAAGAAATTGCTGACAGAATTTAAATTTTTGGGTAAACTGTCCCTTTAAGTTGTGGCACAACACAGAGTTTTGTAGAAACTTAATAAAAGAAAGATATTCATACAGGTTTGGAACAACTTGAGGGCAAGTAAATGATGACAGAATTCTCATTTTTGGGTGAACTATCCCTTTGATGTTTCATTATAGGTTTAACTACTGTATACGAAGCATCCTTAACCCATCATAACAGGGTCTTGCCTTCCAGACAGGAGTGTTCTTCTCACACACTCTTCACTGTTGCTGATTGGTGGGTCGAGCGATTCAGACAAGAGGTTGATGGGAAAAACTTGAAGTCTCCCAGGAGGGTATGAGTGTGTCGCTGTCGCCAAGGAAACAAATGACGGGCAATGTAGTTTAACAATAAACCCTACTGTGAAATGAGTGAGTGGTGTTTATTCTCTTCCTTTCTCCCCACTTGCGTTTGTCAAAGAACATAAATGAATCCATGTGAGCCATACATTACTTGTTAGAACACTAAGAGCAGCCTTTTGGCTGTCCAACTGTGGCCTTTTTATTCATTTTCTAGTTCAAGCCTGTTTTCTTGTTATACCTGATCTTTATTTCTGTCCTCTAGTCATCCAACCAAACTCTTGAAATAGAGGCACACAGTGTGACTTGGTAATAGCACTTGACATGAGTTTGTACTGAATTTGGTGAACAGACTATCTATGCCACATTTAGCATTAAAAAAAACATGGTCACATTTTTCATTTTACCTATTTTGTTCCAAACCTGTACGACTTAAAGGGATAGTTCAGCCAAAAATGAAAAATTGGTCATCATTTACTCACCATGTCGTTCCAAACCTGCAAGACTTTCATTAATCTTTGGAAAACAATTGAACATCTTTTTGATGAAATATGAGAGATTTCTGTCCCTCCATTGACGCTACGCAGCTACCACTTTGAGCTTCAAAACGTTTATAGTTTAGTCAAAATTTTCTGAAGAGACTCGATCGCTTTTTATGATGAACAGATTGAATTTAGGGTTTTATTCACATAATAACATTGATCAACAAACATCCACTGAAGCTCAGCCGTACTTGCAAGAACAAAGCTCATTGGTTCTTGCTGAAGTTCCAATGTGTTGCGTCACACGATACTTAACCTCATTGGTTCTTGCGGAAGCTCAAACGTGATGCATAACACATGAGAATGAACCCTTAATGGTTCTTGTTGAAACTCAAACGCGTAACACGAGAATGAACCTCATTGGAATAAAAGCCTAAATTCAATCTGTTCATCATACAAAGTGATCAAGTCTCTTCAGAAAATTCTTACAATCTCTGAACTTTTTGAAGCATCAAGTGGTAGCCTAGTTGTGTAGCTGAGGGACAGAAATCTGTCATATTTCATTAAAAATATCTTAATTTTTGTTCCGAAGATGATCGAAAGTATACGGGTCTACACGAGGGTGAGTAATGGTAATGGTCATTTAAACTGGTAATTTATGTTTCATTGCAATTATAGTAAATAGTTTTTTGCTTCAAAAAGCACAAAAGTTTCATATCTTCATATGTCTTTTGAAGTCATATAGCTTTGTGAGAGAACCCGATCTGAATGTATTTAACCTCTGAGACCGAATCAGTCAGTAAATAATCCTTCTTCTTCCCGATCGAATCATCTCTCCATTTACAATTTTGATTTTGTCAACCGATTCATTGATATTGTAACTATTCAATCACAAGATGGACATCGTTACTTTTCTCAATAAGCATAATGGGCTGATATATCCTATCAATATTTTCATTAAAAAATGTTGTGTTCTGTTTCTCACATATATCGTATGGCTTCAGATTTTAAACAGCCACATCGTGTGAACTTTACTTTTTATTTATTTTTTAATTTTTATAAGCTTTTTTTTTTTACAAGTACATGTCCTTATACATAAGTCGATATTTAATCTATTCCCGGAGCCCCACAGCATCACCCCGGGGTTTCTTCACTATTTGGAATCCGTTCTATTTCTGCTCCTGTGAAAATCTATTTGTTGCCATAGATATGAAGGTCTCCAGGGGAACCAATGATCGCAGCAGAAGCAAGTGATCTAAACTAAATTAAGTCAAGTGCTTTTGTGCTCCTCTGACTTGACTTTTTCAGAACAGTCAATTTTAGCAATGACTAAGCAACTAACAAGCGATGATGGAGTAGCTACTTATTTTGTTCATCCTTTTCTGTAACAACAGATTTAATCAACGCAGCCATTAGCCTACTGACTGATTGAAGGCTATTCACTGTTGCTATTACTGAAGCTATTCAATTGCGACAATGTCTGACTAATTAATGATGATTTGAAAGATTCTGGTTGGCTAATGAGAACATTTCAGATTAAGAAAAGAACCAATAGAATATGGCATAGTTATAAATCATTTTAATTAAAAAACAAATATAAATTTCAAGAAAAAAAATTGTTCATAATGAATTTAAGGACGTTAAGGAAACCAGGACACAATAAAATTATATTAAAAAAAATTCAGCGTTTCAGCCTAAACCCTAAATTGACTTTATTTTTAGGTACTGCAACATCAACATAGCTACATATCCTTTTAACAATATTTGAAACCATAATATTTAAATCAAACAGGCACAGCACTGAGTGCTTTTTTAAACCCAGCATTTATTTAGCCCTCATTCTTTTCAGTCCTCGGCTTCGCTGAATCGATTCATCTCCAATCGGAAGAGCATCGTTTCCTCTGATTGGTTCGTTCAGGCGCGCGCGCGTCTGCAGTAGGACTATATAAGCGCAACAGGAGACCTGTGGATCTGCACCTCTCTCACCGCAGGCTGGGGAAACACAGCAGCACACAGACTAATGAACACTCAAGTGCATGTAAAGGTGAAAACCGTGTGAGGATTCGCAAAGGAGAGGAAAATCACTAACAAATCTAGTAGGTAATTTATACAACAGTTTTAAAAGTATACTTTTCTTGAACTTCATTGATAAGAATTGTTATTATTTGATAGGCTATTAGACGATTAATACGAAACTCATGATTTGTTTTACATTTCAAAAGGGATACACCTAGACATTTAAGAAATTCTTTCATAGTCTATTGCAATTTATCATAAGCTGTTGTCTTTGTCTTATTTTCCAGTAATTTATAGGCTACTTAAGTCAAAATACACATTTATGATGCTTTCACTGTCCTTTTAGTACAAGTACATAAGAAACTGTTACAACTCTCACCATCTGGGTACACATTTTGTACTTAGAGGAAAGCTGGATGTTGTGGATGTTACATATTTTAAATTAAACAAAAATAATCTGCTGATTGATATTGTGTAATTTTGATTTTCAAACACCATTTTTTTTAAATGAGAAATTCTGTAAACTAATTCTGCGAGTGGCAGTTGTCAGAGAAGTTGAACTCTGAATCAGACAAACCATCAGCATATTCAGTCCAACCTGTTGCTATTCCTGTGCATTCAGTCTCAGTTTGGATATTTAATAAATAAGAATAATTAAAATTATTGAGTCACTTTTGTGTTAATCTTAACAGCTTATCATGTCCAAACGTTGCTGTTATTTGAATGCTTCCGATCCTGATCTGAATTCTGACTTGTAATGCTGCCTGAATCATAATCACACCGTGTTCGTTCGTTGGTCAGAGGAGAACTGAACTGAGCTGGACGATGACATCATTGTTTTCTGAAGAACTGCTTTATGAAATTACTAATTTAATAATTGATGATCTTTACAACGGATCTGAATCAACATTGAACTGACAGCCGAAATGCATAATTTTCCTGTTATCTCTGTAAAGCTTCTGTGATGTATAAAGTGCTATATAAATAAAGGTGACTTTATTAATTTTTTTTATCTAAATTAGTTGTTCTCAATTCTTGTCCGAAGTACCCCAGTGCACATTATTTTGGATGTCGCCCTTATCTGACGCACCCAGTAAAGGTCTCATCAGAGCCTCTCTGAGCTGATGATATTAATCAGGTGTGTGTCATAAGGACAAAATGTCCTATGATTGGGTACTTCAGGACCAGGACTGAGAACAATAAAGGGAAAAAAATGTAATCTGCATGGTGCCAGAAAAAAAATGTCAGGCACTTTTTTTCTTTGATTTTCTGTCTACAGTCATAGTTTTTCAAATATTTTTAGATTTGTTTGATCTTGATATTTCTCTTTTTCATATAATTTGCTTTAAATGCCATGTCACACAAAGTCTATATACTGTATCTAAACGAGCTTCGTGTACTAGCATGTTGTTTTATTCAAGTCAAGAAGCCAAGCAGGGACTTGAACCTCCACCCACCTCACACACAAAAAAAGTCCCCCCTCAAAATTGCTGTATATGTCACCCTACAACTTTACATATGTGGGACGATTCGATTGTTCATGATATAATGGTATGCATTGTTGTTGTAATTGTAAAACAGTAAGTTATTATTAGCTGTAAATATCTAAGGCTCATTGCTGAACATTTTGTTACTTGTTACAGGCGACAGCACGTCACCCAGGGGGTTAAACCCAGAGGGATCATGTGGGTTCTGGAGAAGATCCGGGACTCAGTTGAAACAAATGTGCTCCGGCAAGGAGAGGCAGGTGACAAGGGGAAGGGGCCTGTCTATAGCAATGTCCTCACACCTGATAAGATTCCAGATTTCTTCATCCCTCCAAAGCTGGTAAGCTGCCCACCAGAGACTGAAGCTTCTGACGTCAAGTCCAAAGAAAGTCTGAGACCCTCAACGTCTGAGCAAACCATCAACAACAAGAAGATCAGTAGCCCTCGTAGCCCACGATTGGTCAGCAAGTTGGCAGGAGACACCAAGAACCTGCTTAGGGCAGCAAACCGCCATATCATTCAGATCGAGAGTGCGGATGACGTTGTAGCAGGTGACACAAACGCTGACCCTCAATCCCAGACCGCCATGTCACTTCCTTACATTCCAAAGACCCAGACTTCTTATGGCTTTGCCACATTGATGGAGAGTCCCCACACCCGGCGAAAAGAATCCCTGTTCCACTGTGACCACACCAGCCCAGTAACGTCACCCAACATTCAACGCAAGACCCAAAGCAAGAGCACCAACGAGGGGAATCACCTCAACCCTCCGGACTTCAACACCTCGCACATAAACCCCTACCGATACTTTAGTGGTGGCGAGAGCGACACTTGCTCTTCGGCAGAGTCCTCCCCATTTAGTTCACCACTGCTGTCCCGTTCCGCCTCCCTACTCAAGATCTTCACACATGAGACACAGGCCAAGGTTGCAAAAGGCAAGCGGACATTTGCCAGGCATAGTTCCTTGTCCACAGACGAGTGCAGTTCGGCGGAGCCCAGCCCGAACGTTCCTAGACGGAGCCACTGTTCCTCCTTGCAAGGTGGTGGAGCTCTGGAGCATCTTCAACACAAGGAGCACACCATCAACATGCACAAAGGAGGCACCGTCCGACTTTGTGCAGATTACGACGCCGGTACGGCCCGCTTGCGAATCCGCATTATGGCGGCCGAGGACCTGTATGATCCCATGTTTGATATTAAGAGTATCAACTGTTGCGTGTCGCTCTACCTCAATCCAGGAAAGTTGCAGAAGCAGAGGAGCACGATAATCAAGAACAGCCGCAATCCCATCTTCAACGAGGACTTCTTTTTTGATTCGGTGACTTCGGCTCAGGTTAAGAACCTAGCTTTGAAGATCAAGGTTGTGAATAAAGGCACTAGCCTGAAAAGAGACATGTTGTTAGGTGAACGGGAGGTCCCTTTGTGCAAGCTCTTGTCTGGATTTTAGGCCTTCAGAATGGGACACTGTCTTCAAAGGGGTAAAAAGGGTTTTCTGTACTATTTGCTTCGTTGTCTTTCATGTGACCTAATACTATGGTTGATATAATATTCACAAATTCAGAAAAAAACTGCTCAAGATCAACATAATGCGTAATTTGCTGGGGGGGGGGGGGGGGGGACATGTCCCCCACCACTTTTTGAAACATTTCCCAGCACAGTTGTACCTAATACAAAGTAAACAATTCCAGTTGACTATCAAAGTATTAAGTTTGTTTGTGTTAAATAAGAGGCAATCTGCCACTGGAATGTGTTGTTATACAAATCCAGACTCTCTATTAGTTTCGGTGAAATCGCAAAACAAAATGCACACAAACGTGTCCCTGCTCTTGACATATCACTGATGAACATCTTTGGTTTTAATGAGAAAAAGGGCAGATTAAAAGCCAGAACCTTCGACACGCTTAACAAAAATTCTACCACTAGACCGTTGACACATGAACATCACCTGCAGACAATGTATTTATTCACTTATTCAGGTAAAGACTCTATACGTGATATATTCACTATATTCACTCTAAAGACAAAATATGGGTGTAGGATGAAGCGACCACATTAAACATTTCAATAAATTAAACTCAGTGCAGTATTGAAATTGAATTCTGGAAACTTTAATGTTATTTTTTGCCCATTTGTTATTTTCTGATATATAGCCTTGTATTAGCAACACCCCAACCCCCCAACCAAACCCAACCCACCTGTCCCACCCACTTTTTAAAACCAAGTTACGCCAATGATAGATCAAGGTATTAGCATAGCTTTGAATTGGTTGCCTGTAAAGATAAAAGAGTCTTTGACAAGAAACTATGACAAAGTCTTTTTGTATGTTGCCTTCCATATTTTGATTGTTCTACTTATTTAGCCTAATTAAAACTAAGCGTTTACCTTTTTGATTGTAAAGACTTTTTTCCACAGAGCTGCGCAGTCCTTTGAAACTACACAATGGCCCTCTGTGCTAATGTTAGCTTTGATCCTGGATGCATCTGCTGTTTAATTTGAAGGATAAATAACCAGACTGAACAATCTTGCGTCACACTGCATGTGTTTGCCTAAACTTGTAAGTGTGATGACGTATTCTTGCAACAGTGTGCAGAATGTCATTTGGTGAAACCCAGAAGCCTTACTAAAGAGTGTTTTTTGCATCTTTAGATTTGCTCAAATTGGATCATTGTTTGACTGAGTGTCATTATCTGTATTTGTTGGATATCAAATGAAATGAGTGTTCTTGCTTGGACTCTTTGTCAAAAGCCTTTTATAAAAACATGGTCCATATGAAACACTTTCTTTGAAAGTCTTTCCATGCACACTACTTACCCAGAGGAAAGTACTAAGTGAAATATCAACTATTATTTGTGTTATATAAAGATTTAAATGCCAATCTATGCCACATTCCATCTGTAGTAAAAGAGATATTTTCAACAGCCAAATTTTAGGTGAAATTCGTATGGAAAGTTGTATATGCTGCATGTTTCATTATGCAAATGAGTAATATGATGTGCAGTGTGCTTTTTCAACAAACAGAAACCATATGAATAGAATGAAATATGACATGAGTATGATGATGGATGCATGGATGTTTTTGGTTAAGATATTATTTTTCCAGTCAAATCTGGCAAATGGCTATTACGTTATTGGAAGGAATATTTAGCCTCCTTTGATGTTTCATAATAAATTATACAAATTTAGTAAGCATTTATTCTTTTCCTGGCTCCATTTTATAGATGAAGAGCAGAAAGGTCATCTTTGAGGTAATGAGCTGGCTATTGCTCGTTAAAATGTTTTTATTTTAAACATAACAAATGGCCCCATTGATACTAACTAATTGCTGGTTGGTTACACAAGCAAAGCAGGGAAGGGAAAAGAATGTTTCTATATTTATGATCTGTGGATTGTGCAGTAATTATTGGAGTGCATAAAGCATATAAAGCTTTTCATTTATATGCAGATGTTTCATTAAGTCTTTAATATCCTAAACCACTCGAATGCTGGAGTCTTCCTGTTTTAACAGGTGTATAAAAAAAGTGCCAATCCTATGTACTTGATATGGAAGTGAACTGTTTACTTGGCGTTCAGTGTGCTTTTTTCATAGTGGATCCCGTCAACTCTGGTGTTTGTAACTTGTGTGCATGGATATTTTCACTGTGGTAATCAATCAATAATATTTTTGTGAGTGTTTGAAATTTCAGTGTACTTTTTCTGCACCTCTGCATGGATGTTCAACTGGTGTATTTGTATCTTAGATGGACAAAGTTTGCTAATTATTTCATGAAAGAAGTAGGCCTAATAAAAATTAACAAGACATTTGTGCCACTTTAAATTTTATTTCATTTTGTTTGATCAATGTACTTCAATTTAACCATGTGGTTAAAACTGTCAAATATGGTGTCAGAAATATCAACTTATATTAGAGGAAATATCACAGCAAAATGGGGTTAAACCATAAATTGGGGACAAAGAGGCAAAAACTAATTTTAGGGGGGAAAGTAAAATAAAACCCATTTAAACATGGTGATAAATGGGGAAATGGACATTGTCTATTCTGATAATTGCAAATATAAATAAAACGTAACATTTTGTCAAATCTTTTATGCGACAAGAAACACCTGGTGACACGACAAAATGTATTTAATTCTGTTATAATTCTTTTTGTTCATTTCATTATTTTCAACAAAACTCATGGAACTTCTATTTGCCATTGTGATTAGATGTGTGTATAGCCTATCTGTATCTGAGACTTTTTCTCGGTCCCCTAAAAAGAATGTGAACTCTTTGCTATGAGAAGGCAGTACATGTCAATGGTCACCAAGGGAAACCTTTCCAGAAGTTTCTGAGGCTTCTAGAAACCGAAAGGTTCAAAGGGGGCTGAAAATACCAGACATCTCTTTCTGGTAAACAGGTAACAGCAGAAGGTCATCTGTCTTCGCTGTCCGCCTGGCCTCCACCTCATTCGGCCAGAGGAAAAAAGAGGGTGAGAGTAGAACAGAAAGAAAAATGAGAGGTAACAGAGTTTTTCCAAATGAGCCATCCATAGTTTCACCGCTCTCTCTCTGAGCCATATGGCCATACATAATATTATCCATTTCTGCCTCTTTTCTTCACTAGACTTTCTTCAACTCTGCTGATTATGTTCAGATTTTTCCAGGATAATCCTGCAATATTCACAGAAACAATAGTAGCATCTATAAATAACATTACATAGAAATAACACTACATAACAATGAGAAACTGTCGCCAACACTTAGCAAGCGTTACTAGATCTTATAGATACAGTCGGTTGGTCTGGGAACGCCCCCGGGAACGCCCCGTCACGTGATGTGAATTTACCCCTACCCCGAAACATTAATTGCCTTGGCGCTCATTGAAATACAAGCGACAATCATGCCGAAGAGTTGTTTTGTCGTTTTCTGTACTGGCAATATAAACAAAAATTATAAATTGAAGCTCTACATTCAACAAACCCGTTGGTAAAAAAGGTGTGAGCCTCCAGGGATTTGTAATTTTTGAGATTAGGCTACTGCAGTGTGAGTAGATCCCTGTGTGACAGAGTAGTGGGTGTTAAACTCGTTTTAGGCAGTGCCAGATTTGTCTACTTCTCTTACGAAAAATAATTATAGTAATCCTATAAGATTTGTATTATAATACTAAATAATTCCTATAAGATTTGTATTATAATACTTCTGTGATGTTCTGTAATATCTCTAGTTTGTCCCAAAATACTATAGTATTCCTATAGGATTGCTATAATATTTTATCCTAAAATACAACAATCCAATGGTTGTTTTTTCATAAGGGATGTCTCATTGACATTAGTGTTATCAGCAGAAGATTGGCTTGATAGGCCAATCGCTAATGACCATAGACAGTAAAAGAAATAATGACGCCAGCCGAACCTGTCAGTCCCTCGTACTACTGATCATCACCGTTTTACAAAAGCATTATAGTTTGGAGTGAAGCATATGTATTGGTAAGTGACAAGGTTTTATGGATTATAGTGTGCGACATATGATTGAGTTATAGGCTAATGTTACCGGTAGCTACCGCGATGTCTTACCTGGAGATTCAATCAACAGAATATCTCGAAATGACACCTCCGGCCATTTGGTCGGGTCATTGACCCAGTTTTTAATTAAATAAAGGCAATCATATCATATTTCAGTTAATTTTGCAATGTATCGTTGCCGGTCGGCAGGCGTCAATGCCTTACAATAAGCCATTTTTGTCTTTCAAATACACACGATGCTCACGGCGTTTCCCCCCACGCCGACCACGCCCCCAACTATGACGCGTTGCCGACTGTTTCTATTCAGAGGTTTGTTTGGGTTTTTGGTTAAATGTCTTCTTAAATAAGGTCTATGGTGAACACAAGCTCAAGACACTTCACGGTTTATTCTACGACATAAAAAAACATACATCAGTATTACCCCACTCGCGATATTTTGAAGCTGTAAGCTGAAGTGTAAGTATAAACTTTTGTTGATCACAGAGCTTTAACTGTACATGAAACCGTCGGTACTTTCATGTCTCTCGTATCACATTTACGGATTTGCGGCGAATCTCAGAATCTCGCCTATAGTTGGTGATCCTGGCACTTTTCACCTACTCGGACCAGAGTTGGGCACAAATACATCAAAAACTATTTTGTTATAAAATACAAAATACTGATCTGAAAAATGTATTTAAATAAAATACAAGTAATTAGTATTTTGAAAATACAAAAATACTCCCACAATAATCTTAAGTCTTTTTTTATTGCTGAAAGGTCAATAACACAAATAGTAGCAATAACACAAATATGAGAAATGTGTCAATTCAAAATGGCGAAGTAGCAAAATAAAAAATGATGGGCATCTGCAAAGCTATCTCACGACCAATTCGTACAAATTTGTACGAGTGACTAAAAGGTTGCTAATTCGTACGAATTCATACGACCTCACTCCTACGGATTCGTAGGATTGTCTAAACCCACGTGATGGGCAGGTTTCGCGGCGAGGTCAGGGGTTGGTCATTTGTATGAATTCATACGAATTTCTCAACTCGTAAAATACGAGTGAGGTCGTATGAATTGTTACGAATTAGCCACCTCATAAAAATCGTACGAATTGCCCTCTACAGGGCCTGAAATAGCTCCCTCTGACGTAAATTGCATGTAGAAGGTCACATCAATGGTGTAGTAGGCTGCCCTTAATAGCAAAACTGTTTGATGTAGGCTACGTAGCCATATTATCACCATTACTCTACTCGTGCCTTAAGGCTTGAAAGAGAGACATTTCCTCACCACTGGCTAAGGGAGGGGAAACAGCCATAAATCTATATGTTTTGTGCACTAACAGCTTTAATGAGGAACTTTATTGAAAGGTTGATAACAAACATAGCAGCAATAACAACTATGCTACAAAAGAGAAAACTAAACCATTGTCATTTGGGCTAGTTTTTTTTAAGTACAACCAACTTGGCAAAATCATTTACTATGGTGATTTTTCTTAAGTATTTAAGTACTTGAAATACTCTAAATACACTCCCTCAAAATATTTTGTTACAAACTACATTTTATTTTTTCCACACCTGCAAAATACAAATTACAAAATACACTAAAGTAATTAAATACGTATTTAAAATACATTTAATTGAAATACTGCCCATGTCTGATTCGGACATATTTCTCTGTTGGCGTACTGTTTTCGCTTGCTATATAGTAGGGACGTATTTGACTTTGGACTTTTATTATCGCAGTGTTCCTCTTTTACATTGTTGTGAAATATTTGTCCTTTTCAGAATTAGCTTTAAAATACTATAGGCCTACAGGTAATATTATAAAACCATTTCAACTCTTCAACATTTCAATCAATATTTCAATCATTTATTTAAGTAATCGACCGAATAATGTTTAATCATTATCACTCAGTAAAATCCTTTCCATTTGGTTATTTTTTGGAAATCAAATAATAACGTTCAGGGAACCAAAAATTGTTAGCTGGGAATGTATTTCAAGAAATAATGAATAATTTCTGTAAAATTCTTAATTTAGAAACCTGACTAATGCGTACATTCATTTGTGTCTAGAGTGTTAATCTTGGTAAGATGTCTCAGAAGACACGGTTTCATTTGTCACCAGAAATGGCACATTATTCCGGTGCAGACGACAACTACTTCCTCACGATTTGTTGAGATTAAAAGCCCTTCGTTCCTTTCAACATGGTGATTTGTTCAAGACTTGTTTGTGGCATTTGTGTA
This sequence comes from Meda fulgida, assembly GCA_030578275.1. Classification (NCBI taxonomy): domain Eukaryota; kingdom Metazoa; phylum Chordata; class Actinopteri; order Cypriniformes; family Leuciscidae; genus Meda; species Meda fulgida. The sequence goes on from CM060637.1 coordinate 7,354,422, forward strand.
GAATTACCTTTCTCTAAATCTGACATGATGTTCTTTGAAAATGCCCTCTCACACAGTTCAGAAATTGATTTTTTTATTATTATATTGGAAGCTGGGGGTAATATATGTTGCAGCATGAACTCTTTGACATCTCCTGGAATTAGTTTTTCACATGGCTCATAACGGAATGATAAGGGATCTCTCCTGTTGGGATACTTGCTATTGGGGACGATTTTAGCTTTTGGAAAGCATCCACAAGAAATCCGGAATTGTTTATCAGATCATCAAACCTGTGCCATATGTTTTTTCTTCTGTTATCATCAGATGCAGATGTTCCTGGGGTTTCCATGGACGTTAATTGGCCGGTTGGTGCCTGTAGGTGCAATAAACCTGCACTGAGAGGAGGCCTGTGATCCCTGGAGTGAGCTTCATTAATCACGCTGATGACAATCTAAGATCATCTTAAAAGGGCATGGAAAGATTGTCAAGAAAGATAATTGGATATATCAGAAATGACTGGTATAAAGTGATCCATGGTAAATATTGTGCTCTGGATTGCATTATTAATTTAATATAAAATGTTTTTGCAATTATACATTATACAACAAGACATAAAAAATTAAATAATAGAGTAAAACATTGAGTACTGTAATTAGTTCCTTAACCCTCTGGTGCTCATTTTTGACTGAAAAAGAAATTGTACGTTTTGATTTTTTAGAAGTTTTCACTTCATCGGAATGGTACTGAACTTGGTAAAGGTTTTGGCTCTTGCTATGTCAACAAACACACACACACACACGGAAATCATGGAAATGGTCATGGAAATAGTCACACTTACTGTACGAGGTTTGGAAATCGCATTGGAAACGAAAGGAAGGCAAATTTCATCTAGTGGAAAGGTTTGGTAACACATGCAATTTGGTAAAGCCCAAACAAAATTTAACTGAAAGCTCTTTTTTTTTTTTTTTTTTTAGATATCAACCTCAAATTTGGAACAAAACTTGTTTAGATTTAAGGATTTGATTTTCCTACAGTTTTAGAAAATATATATCTCATATAAAAAATAAATAGTAATTTTATGCATTTTTCATAATAATAAACTTACATTTTTTTTGTTCAAAAACAATTTTTTCGGTTTTTTTGTTTTTTGAACTTTTTTCACATGCAACATATAATAGTTTTTCTGAATTATTAAAAACACTAAACCCCATTCTCTGAACAAAATTCTCAACAGCCTAAACCTGTCATGATTCTGTGTCCTTGATTTTCTTTAGTCTTGAGGCAGGATCATGACAGACCCTTGTGTTTGGGCCATGTGCTTGTGTTGTCTCCTTACTTAACCCCGCCCCCTTGTTATCCTCGTTTTGTCATTATTGCTTTACCTGTGTCACCTGTTATGTTATCATTAGTCTCCCTACTTTATCCCCTTGTGTTTGCTGTCCTGTGTCAGTTCATTGCTAATCATACCTGTGAGTACCTTGTGGAAAGTCTTGTCATTGTGAGTAATTATTCAAAGTATTGTTTGTTTATTGTGAGGTCATAGTTTAGTCTTGTCAGTCTGAGATTCCTTGTTCCATCTGTGTTTCGCCCCCTCGTGGGTTTTGTTTTTCCTGTTTTTGTACCAATAAACCTTGTGTTCATTGTACACTGTCTACATTTGGGTTCATCTCCTTGCATCCTCATAACAAAACCAATTTTTCAAATAAACCGCTCTTTCTGTATTCCTTAAAGGAACACTCCACCGTTTTTTGAAATGGGGCTTATTCACTGTCTCCCATACATTAAGATAGGTGGGCAAAAGCATTTTTGTCTCAGTGCATGCATTGTCTTAGTTTAGCAGCGCCAACGCTAGCTTAGCTTAGCATAATGAATGGTTGTCAGCATGTCTTGAGTAAAAGTGATTAAAAAAATGCGGCCTGCGTATTTACAACGAGTGCAAATGGCAATTCAGATTAAGACTAGGCGATTTCCTAGGCAGATATTGACTTGGGACTATATTAGGGTGAACCACAGGCGAAGCACTGCTACTTGGGTGCAGTCATATCACGCAACACTTGAAATCCCCCAACTTCTGTCAGAAAAACGAACAAACTGTTCTGTTGCAGATCTCCCTGCATTTGTCAGAGTCTCTCGGACGACAGTTTCTCCCTATTTCATTCCAGCACATGCATAACGGACAGACAGCAGCCCCTTCACTTGCTCCCGACTCTGTTGTTGCCATAGCAATCCCCCAGCCAATAACCACCCTTACCTTTTGCTCCCTGAAACCAAAGGGAAGCACATGAATATGTGGTCTCACAGCTGGGTCTCTTTTCTCCATAGTGGGTGAATGTGAGTGATAATTCCTAGTGTAAAACTCATTGCAATGCTGCAAGTGTGTTTTGCTTGGTTGCCAGGGTGTTGCTTTGTGGTTACCAGGGTGTTGCGTACTGAGTCCACTAAATTTGCCAAATGTTGTGCACAAAAAAGTAACTTTCAAACCAAACTGATTTATAACTGTCGATCCATGAGACTGAGTTGAACCTGAGGCGAAATCTGTGTAGGGAAAATTTTCAGCCTCACACTAAAATTCCTGATCACATGGATTCCTATTGAAATCACTGGATATCGCCCATGAAAATTTGCCAAACAAACGGTAAAAGTGGCCGCACTAGTAACTTCACAGATTTTCAAGCCGCTTTGTATTGTTACAATGTTGCGGTATTATATGTAAATTAACAATGTTTACTCGTCCCTTGTGTTACCTGGACAGAGAAATTAACATTTATCTGTCAGTAAAAGTCTGCTTGATGATGATAACGCTCCAGGGCTTTTGTGAAAACTTTAGATTTAGATATTTCCGCATTTTTGTATCCCCGCCCACAGACAGTCTGATTAGCAGAGGGTTATTAACAGTATTATCAGAGCAGGTTTATCACTGAAAATTGTTTTATACTTTGTCTACTCTTTAAATATTATGGTAAAAACGGGACACTGTGGCAACAGCTTTAAGCATGTTACAAGCCTAGCAACCATCCAGACCACCCTAGCAACCACCCAAAATACCTTAGCAACTACACATTGTGGAAGTGAGTTCAAATACATAGTCAATTGTCATATTTTTATCTGCGCAAATAGTGTTTTTATGCATGACGATAGTAGAGTTAGTAGAGAGGTTGAGAGGGCAGTAGAGAGTTTTGTCATGCATGATGTACTTATCACTTAAAGTACAGATCAAAGCAGCCCTACACTTACAACTGAGATGTAAAATAAAAAAAAGTAAAAGGAACGCAATTTCTTTCGTGATAAAAGAGACTCCTCGAGAAATCACTCTGAGCTGTACAGCCTGTGTAGAAAAAGAAAAAGAAAAACCCATCATTCTCATAGGCAATTCCTGGAGTGGTCTTTCCATGAAAGACGACTCTCTCTTTAATGAAGATTGTGCCATATGTGCAGCCATAGAAAATGATGCTGAGTAACAGAAATGATTAAACATATTTATTTATTTATTTGTTTGTTTGCTAGTGTTTAGACAAGACATATATATCCTCATGTGTCAGTCCTCCAGATATGGTTGGGATTTTAAAATAATTACAATTACCAAAAAACAGCCATTATTAATTATAAACACACAAAACTTTTTTGTGAATCTTGACTTTTAGGCTACAAATTTGAATGCTTTAGATTTTAATAGGGTCTCACGTGTTTGGCAATCTGAGTGCATAACAGTTCAATTTTTGTGTATTTGAGATACCAGTGGAATAACAATGCTAATAATTTATATACTACTATAGCCTATTTTTTTATACTATTTTTTATTTAATTTTGTTATCTGCTCATGTTAGCTTTTTTATTTAATATTTTTTTATATTACAATTTAGGTTTAATTTATTTCAGTTTTAGTTTTTATATATTCCAGCAAGTAGTTTAGTGGTTCATCTTAAACTTATTAATGCCTAAAGGAATAGGCCTACTTCGCACAAAAATGAATATTTTGTCATCATTTACTCCCCCTCATGTCATTCCAAACTTGTATGACTTTATTTCTCCTGTGGAACACAATATATATATATTGTTATATTGTATATATTGTATATATGTTGTATATATATATATATATATTGTATATATATATATATATATAATTTTTTTTCAGTAGCTTTTACGCTATTACTAGCTGGGCTACTGTTAAACAACATTGAACCCCACTGACTTTCATTGTAACGACAATGATTGTTTTCTAAATTAATCTGTTTTCCACAGAAGAAGGAAAGTCATACAGGTTTGGAAAAACATGAGGGTGAGTAAATAAGTAGGAGTGAACATTTTGGGGTGAACTGTGACTTAAAAGAGTTGTTTGGACTTTTCACTTGATTTGACAGGGTTCAATGCACTGTTGCTATACGAATCTGGTTTGGCTGAAATATTACGCTTCACGAGGCCATTCCAGATTTGACACATCATAACGAGAATGCAAATCAAAATCCAGCCCAATACTGTATTCAAACCCTCCACTGTTTCCACGTGAATGCGCTCAAATTGCAATCAACTCTTTCGCATTTTAGGGTAAAAAATAGGGCGCTCGCAGTCATTGTTTGCGGTTGGGATTAATCAGCATCGATAAAATGTGTGGAGATTAATGGGATATCCAGCCGTTGCCATGGAGACGCAGTCGACGCGGACACCTGTGAATTAATAACCGCCGGCGAGCAACAACAGCCGAAGCTTTAATTAGAGTATGGGGAGGGGACATGACAAACGGTGAAACGGATTTTGGCATCACTTTTAACGCACTGCCTCCATAAAATCAAAGAAAATTATCTCACAATTGAACAGGTGTCCATAAAGTGCCAAGGCTATATCCTCTCAATCTTTTCATGTTATTCAAGACGCGCGCATATACCAACACCTCTGTTAATTCCAGGTGTCTGTCTGGGGTCTGCTTATTAAGAGCGAATTAAAAACCAAGATATCTCTGATTTCAGTTAGGCTATAGTTTCTTCTTTCACTCCTTGTGTGAATTTGATGGCTGTGTTCCAAAACCTCGCGAGCTGCCTGAGCTTTGAGGATCATCAGATAAATTGCCTTCGAAGATATTTTTAAAGGGATAGTTAGCCCCAAAATGAAAGTTCTGTCATCATTTACTTACGCTCAAGTTGTTCCAAACCTGAGTTATTAAAAAAAAGATATTTGGAAGAACTTTTGGTTCCAAACAGCAAACACTTGAGGATGATTAATGACAGAATTTTTGGGGTGAACAATCAGGCATTGTCACATATTTTGTGAAGAAGTCCATTCCATAATTCATTGTGGCAAACAAAATATGATTCCAACACTGTAAAAAATGACATCATCAAGAAGTTTTGACAATGTTATGACGTATGATTTTACGTTGCCTTTACTATAAGCTAAGGAATTTTCAACTTTTTTTGTTATACAAGATTCAACTTTTCAATTTAAGTTGAAATTAAGTTGAAATGATTTCAATTTAAGTTGAAATTAAGTTGAAATGATTTTAATTTAAGTTGAAATGGCTTAAACATCCAAGTTGCTTGTAGCCCTACTTTGCACCTTTTTTTGTGAATATGGTGAAAAAGTTTGACTTAAAAATCCTTTGAAAGTAGCCTATAAAATAGTCACTCTAATTTTAAATTGACTATTTACCGATATTTATGTGTGTTGTATATTTTTATGCTCAAAACATCACATTATTATCATTAGCTTATCAAAATGCTACATTAGGCATTATCGCGTGCTGTAAAGAAAATCCCAAAACATGGACAAAGTGAGAGGAATATTCTAATAATTAATTTGATGTGGAGAAAACGTAGATTAGCAACATGCTAACACCAAAATCTATTGAGATTTGTAGAACATTCAATTTCCGTCATGTGAGCAGAGCTATTTTATTTTACTGCTGTTCCGTATTCGGTCACATATGATTTCATGGGCGTTGCCTAATGCCGCAGTCACACTAAACTTTGAGAACGCTACATTTCTTTGCATTGCAAATAATAATGAATCAAAAATGTAAAAACATACAAGCTAAGCTATCTTCTATCGGTAACACAGTTTCATGTAGCCTAATACAAATTTGCAGGTCAGAGTTCACCAGTTTTGAACTTTGGAAAGCTAAATGCTAAACTTCTTCCAACGCTATCTCACGACCAATTCGTACGAATTCGTACGAGTGATTAAAAAGTGACTAATTCGTACGAGTGAGGTCGTATGAATTCGTACGAATTCCTGTGAGATCGGGTTGCTTCTTCCCATCCCATGAGCATGAGTTTCCACTCACCCACGTTACATGTATCATTGTTGGAGGGATTTTCTCAGGTGAGAATCCAGTAGGCTAATTTATGTAGGAACCCACGTGATCGGAAATCAAGAAATTGCACGTGAAATTGCCCCATGCACATTTCGCTCCGGGTTCATGTTTGGTCTGACAGAACGGTGATTGTTTTAAACGTGACTTCTGTGTGAGCTGTTGTGCTTCATAAATGGTTACACTATCGGCAATAGACAATGGACCTTTTTTCCTGAGAAATTTCACCAACGATTTGTTAACGAGACTGCACCTTTAGAAGCTTAGTTGAAAGACAGCATCCTTCAGGAAAAACTGCACTAATATGCATCTTACAGAAACAACACGGAATTATGTGCAAATCCCATGATTATGCTCTAAATTGTCGCAGTACTGCGGACCCGTGAATCCATCCACAATGCATCTGGTTCTGACGTTTTGTTGGAAAGAAGCCAATGAATGGGATTTTTTTTTGGCTAGGCCACTATTGTGACAGGCTGCTTTGACGTCATGTGCGATATACATGGGAACTTCCACTGCATCCGCCAGGAAGAGCGACAGGTGTTTCATAGACCTCTTATCAAGAGCGAGATGTTCTTCACGGAGGACAGCTGAGTTGTGTATGTTGTGTAAAATGCATTTTTCTTTATATCTCATACGTGAAATCTTGAGGTGCCTTTTTTCTGCACTATCATTTGATTTGACTTGTCTGGTGGACAATCCAGCTTTAACTTTAAAGAACAGGAGATATAGTTTTACCCTTTAAGAATGCATAATCCTAATTCTATATGCAACATAATTCTAGTCAGCACATCGACCTATCTATAAATCTTCATTCCATTTCATTTTAATATTACTTGCCATTTATTTATGGACGGCCAAATTAGTCAAAATGAAATCATTTATATGAAATATAAATATTTAATATAAATTTAATATAAATATAAATTGTTTATCAATTTAAATATTTATATTTAAAATGTAATGTAATTTATTTGTTTATCAATTTAAATATTTAAATTGATAAACAAATAAATTACATTACATTTTAAATGTTACATTTTTAATTTTAAATTACATTAAAATTCTGTTTTACATTACAATAAAATACTTTTAATTGTTGCAGGACCTCTTTTCCCAGTCTGTCAGTAACACTGTTTTGTTATGAACCCCCTTATATGAAAGGCGAAATATGCTCTGATTGGTCGGCAGCACCAGTGTTTTATGATTGGTAAACATCTTTAAATGTGTTTCGGAAAAGCCACACCCCTTACATTAACCCGCCCCTTTTTTGAAGCCCTTTGGCTGTTATTATTTAAATGAGGGATATTGTGATGTGTTTGTTCCTGGTAGAAAACTCAAAAGTGGACTTTGTGCTTTGTAACTTTGCAGACCCATTTAATGCTCAAACAGCAACATTATACACTAAAGGAAGTAAAAAAAAATGTTAGGTCATTACAGCACAATAGGTCCTCTTTAATGATTTTGACTGCTGGGAGACAGTAATTTCAAGTTAGGTTCATTTTATGTCAGATAAACAAAACATGGGAAACATTTGTGTTTCTAATAGTGTCTTCATATTCATTGCACAACGTTGCAAAGCTCACCAGAAGCAGGCAATCGAACGAATCAGCATGACACTGAGATTATTACTGCTATGATCATCAGCAGCATGAAGTCCTGACGTTTCCTCTTTTATGGAAAACACCAAAACCACTCAGAGCACACAGCTCTGCACAGTGAGCACCAAGGGTGAAACACAGCCTCCTCTGGAGAGCATAACTATTCCAGTCGTGTTCTGCAGCTGTTACATTCAATAGCATGAAAACAATAACATAGCGCCAGCGATGACCTAAGTCATAACAGTTCTTCAGACTCATGGTGACTTTACATGGACCTTCATGAATATGAATAACTTGCTTTTGCCTGATCCGAATATGGCAATCTAGGAAAGGTCGACATATAGTTTGTGCAGTTTATATAGGTCATACATGGCACAGTATGGGGGTGTTTAAACTACATTTACAGGTCCTTCTCAAAAAAATAGCATATTGTGATAAAGTTAATTATTTTCCATAATGTAATGATAAAAATTAAACTTTCATATATTTTAGATTCATTGCACACCAACTGAAGTATTCAAGGTGTTTTATTGTTTTAATACTGATAATTTTGGCATACAGCTCATGAAAACCCAAAATTCCTGTCTCAAAAAATTAGCATATCATGAAAAGGTTCTCTAAACGAGCTATTAAACTAATCATCTGAATCAACTAATTAACTCTAAACACCTGCAAAAGATTCCTGAGGCTTTTAAAAACTCCCAGCCTATTTCATTACTCAAAACCGCAATCATGGGTAAGACTGCCGACCTGACTGCTGTCCAGAAGGCCATCATTGACACCCTCAAGCAAGAGGGTAAGACACAGAAAGAAATTTCTGAACGAATAGGCTGTTCCCAGAGTGCTGTATCAAGGCACCACAGTGGGAAGTCTGTGGGAAGGATAAAAGTGTGGCAAAAAACGCTGCACAACGAGAAGAGGTGACCGGACCCTGAGGAAGATTGTGGAGAAGGACCGATTCCAGACCTTGGGGGACCAGCGGAAGCAGTGGACTGAGTCTGGAGTAGAAACATCCAGAGCCACCGTGCACAGGCGTGTGCAGGAAATGGGCTACAGGTGCCGCATTCCCCAGGTCAAGCCACTTTTGAACCAGAAACAGCGGCAGAAGCGCCTGACCTGGGCTACAGAGAAGCAGCACTGGACTGTTGCTCAGTGGTTGCATGTCATTCGGAAATCAAGGTGCCAGAGTCTGGAGGAAGACTGGGGAGAAGGAAATGCCAAAATGCCTGAAGTCCAGTGTCAAGTACCCACAGTCAGTGATGGTCTGGGGTGTCAACTGCTGGTGTTGGTCCACTGTGTTTTATCAAGGGCAGGGTCAATGCAGCTAGCTATCAGGAGATTTTGGAGCACTTCATGCTTCCATCTGCTGAAAAGCTTTATGGAGATGAAGATTTCATTTTTCAGCACGACCTGGCACCTGCTCACAGTGCCAAAACCATTGGTAAATGGTTTACTGACCATGGTATTACTGTGCTCAATTGGCCTGCCAACTCTCCTGACCTGAACCCCATAGAGAATCTGTGGGATATTGTGAAGAGAAAGTTGAGAGACGCAAGACCCAACACTCTGGATGAGCTTAAGGCCGCTCTCGAAGCATCCTGGGCCTCCAGAACACCTCAGCAGTGCCACAGGCTGATTGCCTCCATGCCACGCCGCACTGAAGCAGTCATTTCTGCAAAAGGATTCCCGACCAAGTATTGAGTCCATAACTGAACATAATTATTTGAAGGTTGACCTGAAATATTTCAGTTGGTGTGCAATGAATCTAAAATATATGAAAGTTAAATTTTTATCATTACATTATGGAAAATAATGAACTTTATCACAATATGCTAATTTTTTGAGAAGGACCTGTATGTCCAAGAGGGTTGATTTTTATTGAAACTATAATCTACTTTATGTATTTGTGTTACCCTTGGCCTTGCAATTGTAAATATAAAAAAACATCTACATCAAATATGATAAATAAAGAGTGAAATAAACATACGCCATTTCCTTATTTATTATGAACAATTATTCATATCAGTTTTACACAAATTATGATTTGTGTCACTCAATTGTCGTTTGATTTCCTCCACGACCAGTTTACCCTTATAACGTAGTACCCTAGCCTATGTTTATCAAGGAGAAAAGAGTGAAAATGCTTGATGAAATATAAAATGAAATGTGTGACGAAAGCGAAGGAAAAATCATGATAGCTGTGAGCAGCAATTATCGGGGTTCAAGCACTTAAAAGGTAAAAAGGTAAGCCTATTATATTTATTTAGCAAACATGTAAACGGTTAGATCATTGATGGAAAAGACCATTTACAGCAAATACAGCAAATATAAGAAAAATATAGTAGGCTAGTTATACACTAAGGATATATAGTGGTTTTAAAGCTTTTAAACAGTTATCGAGTTTGAGTCAAAAACCTAGGACATAGTTCGCGAAAGTAATTATTTTTTTTTTAAATATCTCCAATATTTAATGAATGATTCAATTGACAGATGCAATCCTATGGGCAAAGTTGCTCAGAATTAATAGTTCTACCATGTGTTATGAATGTTGTGGGCATGTGGGAAAAATCGTGTGATATTTTCCACTACACGCGTGAAAAACGCGAAGTTGCTCAAATCCGTTTTGTTCATCTTGGGCCAGGGATTCCAAAGATATAAGATACTTGAGCCTGCGACAAACAGTTTAGGAGTTATCAGCAATTTGATATTTTGGATTGCTAGGGGTCGCTATAACCTCTTACAATAACAAAGGCGTAGAATGATGACGCAGTGAATGAGCAGAATCATGGAACTTGGCGTCATGCCGATGGATCTAAAAATGTTTATGGGAAATAATGTTTAAGGATGAGTGAATACATTCATGTTTTTAACATGGCTGTGGTATGAAGCAGGTCGTGATTGCTAATGAGAGACAGATCTCATCGCCACACGGGAGTCTAATCACGAAAAGGACGTGGAGCTCTCGGCATTTCGAAAACGCCACACCAATATTGATCCTCGTTTTATTTCTCCTTTTGTCCCGATTGTTACTATGGCAGTCTAAGCAGAAACCAGGGGTAACGCAGATATTACGTCTGACAGGCGACAAGTGACAAGGGACGGGCGCTGTTTTAAAATGTGAATTTCTCTGAATTTACAAATTCTTGGAAACATTTAGGATACTCTAAGTACACACTTGAAAGAAATATATAACACTGTGCAAGTGGTTTTTGGATATTTTGATACAAAATTCTTACATATTGTACCATTTTATTGAAAAAAATCTCACTCTAATCAAAACGTGTTCTATTTGGAATATTTTCTTTTGATTGATTATCTATTAAACAGTTTTTCTTGTGTTCTCCTTCCATGTTAGTCTTGTGTAATATCCCTTAAAATAAAAAAAGTTCCATAATGTCACGTTTTGGTCTTTTCTTTGTTTTGGGTTTGTTCATGTCATGTTTCCTTGTCTGCCATGTGATCCCTTGTAAGTCATGTGATCCTGCCATATGTTCCCTTGTCTGATGTGCCATGTTGTCATTGGTTCATTGTTTCATTGTTCACAGGTGTCCCTTGTCTAGTCTTGTGTGTATTTAAACCCTCTTGTTTGCCATGTGTCTTTGTCTAGTATTGTTTCACTGTACCACTCATGGTAAGCGTCATGGCCTTGTCCACATCTATGCTTTTGCCATGCCATGCGTTTTATGTTTTATCTTATGTCTAAATAAACTGCACTTGGGTTCTATTTGAACTTGCCTCCAGTGGTTCCCTATTACCGACAACGACATCCTCCAGGAAGTGACATAATTTTGGAGGAAAAACAACAAAACAAACACAATGTATTAGCAATGGATTTTATTAGTTCTGTGGTGTTATGTGTTTTTTGCAAACTGAGTAATACATGGATAACTTTAGCGCTTTGAATCAATTGTAAATTATACAAATAAATCTATATTCTACTGCCAGGCCAGTAGTTGGCGTCGATGTCATGTAAAGAAAAACTACGTCTATAGACCGAACATGTCATACATATGTGCATGACGTCACTGTTTACACATATTCACGTTTTTGCAGTTTATACGGAGACGATAACAGAATCTTTTTAACAAACTTGCACTTTGAATCCCGTTTTCAAAAGTTCACGTTTTCAGGCCCCCAAAACACCTCTGTTGTGTAAGTGAATGGCAAAATGTTTTTGTTTTTTGAAAACGGTGTCGTGTAAACCGCTTCTATGGTCCCTTGAGCAAGTTTGCCCATGAGAATCAGCGGAAAGAGTTTCCCCACTAAACAGAGCCCATATGTTTGAAGCCACAGGTGTATTTTTCATCTCACTAACAAGTGGAATCTGTACTCGGCTCATATAGCACGTAATAGCATCACAACACACCACAACAAGAGCTTCAACTCAGAGCGCCCGTGGGAGAAGAACATGTCGGCTTCAAGCTCTCTGTTGAGATCTCATCAACCTATGATTTCCTTTCTGTTTCCTTTCTCTCTAAATCCCAGAAATCCTACTGTTTGCTCAATCGATTTCCCACTGTCACTCGCAGATGATTCTGCAGGCTGACAATATCAGAGCAGGCAACAGGCCCGGATCAGTCTGAAGTGCAGCCTGCGGCCGTCATATATGAGGTCAGTGTCCCTGTTTTCTCCTGCATATGTCACTCATGCTGTCCAAGACTGCATTTATTTGATTAAAAACCCAGTAATATTGTGAAATATTATTACAATTTAAATCTATCTGAATACATTTTAGAATTTATTCCTGAATTTTTAGCATCATGACTCCAGTCTTCGGTGTCACATGATCCTTCAGAAATCAGTCTAATATGCTGATTTAATGATCAAGAGACATATCTCCTTATTAGAAATGTTAAAAAAAGTTGTGCTGCTTTATATTTTTGTGGAAACCATAATACTTTTTTTCAGGATTCTGTGATAAATAAAAAGTTCAAAAGAACAGCATTTATTTGAATTGAAATCCTGTAACATTTTAAATGTTTTATTTTTGAGCAATGTAATGCATCCTTGCTAAATAAAAGTACATTTTTAATACCATCTTTTAAAAAACGGTAGTCTATCATAACCATCATAACTGTGGACATTTATCAATGTTAACAATAGTCAATCGGTCAGTGTAATTTTTTGTTGTTGTACATTACATTTTCTAATACTTAATATTGTTATTTGTAATAATATAGAAAATATTAATTACAGTTTTAATAGATACCCAACTATAAGTGCAAGAGAACACAAAAGCAATGAAATATATTTTTCCCCCCATCTCATATTTTTTTCCATCACTATGTCCCTTTCGAGGCTCCGTAGAATGCACCATTTCCTCTCCGAACATAGTATTCGGGCTTCGGGCACATCCCTAATACGCATGATGTCACCGTATCCACAATTTCGCGTTTTTGTAGTTTACACGAAGACCATAATGGTATCGTTTTCAGAAACGTACACTTTGAAACCCATTTTTAAAAGTTTGCGTTTTCAAACCCCCAAAAATGGTTCAATGAATCAGTTTTCAGTTGAAAACAGCGTTGTGTAAACAGACCCTGATTTTATCAGCCAAGGTGAACTTTTCGGTCAGTATTTGCTCCCCTTGCGTTTTAATCTCCCTCTTATCATAGCTTCCCTCTTGTGTCGATCATAATCTCGCTTTGAAATCTCTTGTCCCGTTTTAGCAACTTTGGGGCGGCTGTGAGAGGATTAGCTTTATTTCAGATTCCCTCTGTTGGCCGCATGAAATCCCTGCTGGCAGCTGTATTGATTTCCATTCCATTCTCTGTGATTTCCTGCCAATGGCCAATAACAGCTCGGCTTTTCAGTGCACCCCACACAAAGAAAATATGTGTTTGCTTTGCTCCTTGTAGTGATTCCTCAAGGGGTAAAATCTGATGACGTGTGCTTGAGCTCTCACTGCTGTGCTTTTAAGGTAAGTGCCGAGATTTAGTTTCCTATTTGCTAACCTGTCGCTTCTCTGACAATCATTTGCACTTTGACTGTCCTTCATCTTTACTTCTCTTCTTCTCTGCCTCCGTTGGGACAAAATGGTACAAACATGCAAAAGGTACACTTGAAAACACTATGCAGCCAATTCTCTCAGTTTTGTTTCAACTATCATCCTCACATCTTCAAATAAAGCATCACAAAAACATCATAAAAATAGCCATTAAGACTCACGTGCTAGGGACTAATGGCTATATGTGAATAAAAACCTATTTTCAATGTGTTCATCATACAAAGTGATCAAGTTACTTAAAATTTGGACTAAACCGCTCGATTCATGGATTAGTTTTACGATCTCTTTATGATCTTTTTGAAGCATAGTTGTGTAACTGTCTAAGGAGGGACAGAAATCTCTCAGATTTAATTTAAAATATCTTCATTTGTGTTTTAAAGATGAACGAAACTCTTACAGGTTTGGAACGACATGAGGGTGAGTAATTAATGACAGTTTTTTTTATTTTTGGGTGAACTAACCCTTTAAAATACCAAAAAGGGAATAAAAACCCATACTTTTCCCTGGATTGTTCTGTCCTGCTTCCTCAATTCCCTGTGGTTCCTCTCTCCATCCCTCTCACCAATCATTTCAACGCGTCCTCCTCCAGGTCCAACTTTAATTTCATTCCTGATTTGTTCGCCATCTCATGATCCACCTTCGCTCGAAAGCGAAGAGAGCAAATCTCAATGAGAGATCTCTCCAACACATTTTCTATCTTTCTCCCCTCTATTTCTGCCAGGCTCTCGCCGCTGGATTTCTGTCACTTAAGCTCAGTCTAAAACATAAGCAAGAGGCATTAGATGCTGAATGCTCACAGGATGGCATGACCGATTGAATACGCTTGAGAAGTGATTTTAATTATAGTGATCTTTATTATAATCTAATACGGCTAATGAAGCTCTTTTTCACCTCCCAGACCCTGTTGCTTTCATTAGCTCTAATGGGCGGCAGTGAAGGCAGAATGCGTGAAGAAAAGAGAGACTGGCTCGGGTCAAAGGAGGACACAGTGTTGTGGAACAATTTGCAACATGCTGGTATGCATTTGCCATATGCTTTATTTATTATTCACTGGAAACCATCCAATACCAACCAATAATTAAACCATTATTAATATTCTATTAATAACATTATGTTGTCTTATATGTTTTGAGGTGTGTTTTTTTTTAAAACCTATGCAGTAAGAAACATGCATGGATTAGGTGATTTTTTTTTTTTTTTGGAGCCATGCTGAAATTTTGGGTTGTACTTTTATTTGTACCTATCATCACTCTCTATGTTTTTCTCTCATCTCAGGATGGTCACCAGTAAAGGACATCAGAACGGTGATGGAACATCTGATGGTTCCATACAGGCTGAGAAGATCAGAGAGAGATGGATGGGTGTAGAAGCCAGGCTATTTATCTCTGCAGCAGTCCCTAGTCTGAGCCTTTGTTGACGCTTTTTAAGCGTTTTTCTTTTATTTGTCCTTCTCGGTTTGCTCTTTAGATTGCCTTCTTTACACCGTTTGGGTTTAGAAAACGCAAATGTTCATCTTTCAGTTCTGTTGTGCTGTAATTGGTCTCATTTTTCCATTTTCCAAGTAAGTCAGTGTGGGAGTGCTGGTGCGGATTTCTGTGCCTGAGGAAGATGAAGTTGCCACAGTTCTCCTCTCAAATAGCATTTGACTAATTCGATTTCTTGAGATGAAAGTGCCTTTGTGTGTGTGTGTGTGTGTGTTTGTGTGTGTGTGTGTGTGTGTGTGTGTGTGTGTGTGTGTGTGTGTGTGTGTGTGTGTGTGTGTGTGTGTGTGTGTGTGTGTGTGTGTTTGGCTCATTATCAGACTATCAAATGGATTCCTCATTCTGGAAGGGAAAAAGGAAAATCTACAGGGGAATATCAGCCAATAGAGTGGAACATTATAGTTACAGGGTTCTCATGGAAATTCTAATTATAACACATTATAAATTTTGATGATTGCACCCATAATTGTCAATGGCTGGGGGTTTAATTGGATGTATTTATATGCTTTTAATTTCATCATCATATTCTATTTGCACTGGGAAGATGGGAATAACTTGAATTTCAAAGAATACTATTCCCTTCACATTATCATGCATAATTTAGTAACAGCACTGGGATTTTTCATTGTTAGTATCATCCCACTGGACCAGAGTATGTGAGCGGTGCGGAGTTGTAGGCTATGTGAATGCAATATCTATGCACTTTATGACTTTGTGCATAATTTAAAGCCACTCTTTGTGGTTAACTACTATCTTAAGTAGTTTTGATGTAGTTAGCGAATTTTTGTTAGCAGCTTATAGTGTAGCTAACAACATTTTTAAAAGCTTTTCTATAGTTGAAAGGAGTTTCAAAGTATATGTTGTCAAGTATAGCTAAAAAAGTTGCTGCCTTAAATTTTTAAGTACAATCAACTTGGATGTTTAAGTCATTTCACCTTAAATTACATTAAACTGGCTTTTTAAAAAATGTATAAATATGTGGTTTAATAGCACAGATGCTATGCACTAGCTGAGCATTAGCATGTACACTTGCGTAGAATGCATTTCTGGCATAACAAAAGAGGAAAGAATTACTAAATGGTTGTATCTGAGGAAACCTGTGCCCAAACACCCTTGTCTTAACCTCTTAGCACAACAATATTAAGTTGTACAACTTCAGTAATGGCATTGACTGTAGGGAACTAGCATTACCATTAGCCTCATGCTATCCTCAGTGCCCCAAGGCTGACAAAGATCTCATTTTCCTGTCTATAAACTATCCTGATTTTGCGGCCTATCACTTTAAGTGCTGGCTAATGTCTTATTGGAAAGGTCAACTAGGCTTTTAAGCCTCCCTGTAGAGATGCTGACAGAACCAGCCTTGAAATTACAGAATACATTATGGCAGATTGACCTCACCTCAGAACTCCATCAACAAGAAAATTACTTGCGATATACACATTAGAAAACACTCTCTTCTGTTTGGTGTCTGCTTCAAAGTCTGTGTGGGTTCATAATTCTGTGTAGAAATACATATGTATGTGCTTTTTGTCAAAATCAGTCTCTATGTGTAGGTGTGGTGGTGTGCTCCCTCGCGCTTTTTATACATTTTGTCTATACATTGAAATCAACAAACTGGTCTACATTGCAAACGAGTTAATTTTAACTGGAGCTTGCTAATTTTGTGTCATTGCATCAATAGCAGTGCCTGGAAAAAGTGTAATAGTTTTTTATGGGTTGACTAGCAAATGACCAGCTCAAACCAGTTAGAAACTATATTATGTTCCAAAATACAGCTGCACCAACACACTCTCCTACTTTGCAGGTTTGGTTCGATTAAAACAACCTGTGATTGCTCTTTTAGTGCGTTTCATTTGAATAAGTGTGAACGCTGCCAACCGAACCCTGGGGCGCACCAAACAAGCGGACCGAGACGACTGAAAAGATGGGCCTTTGTTTGTGTGTGTGACGGAAGCTCTTCACGAGTTCTCAGCTCTATCATATACCATCATGTACGCACATACAAAAAGTACATTTAGTCCAGCACATTGCATTGTTTTGGATGTTCTAGCTATGATATTTCCGTTGTGAAATATAGCCTACATCATAAACATTTTCTTTATAGGTTCGGTCTTAAAATAAACCCATGTTAAGGTTATCAGGACTAAATGTGTCTAATTTTCAAAAGAAACAAGTGAACACACCCTTATTCAAATGGACCGCACTAATAGATCAATCGCACCAGAGTTGAACCCAACCTGCCATGTGTTAACAAAACATTAATCAAGATTAAAACCGGTAGATCATCTTGGTTTAGACTAGTGGGCGTCTACCAGTTTATAAGCCATCGACCATGTTCCTAAAAAACGCCTCACCACCTTAAACCAGCCTAAATTTGTCTTAGCTGGATTAAACTGGTCTCCTAGCTTGGCCAAACTGTTTTTTTTTTCTGGGTGAAAATTCCCAAAAAACATGTTGTGTGTAAATTTTACATTTATATTAGTTTATCTTCATTTTAAAACTACCATGGCCAAAATCCATCTCAAGTTTTTGTTTGTGTGTCCTTGTTTGGTGTCTCTCCATTACAAGTAGAGTCTCTGTGTGTCTGTGGGATTCAACACTGGAATAGTGTGGCAGAAAAGGTCAGTCTTGTTCATCCCTTCAATTCAAACACTCATTAATATTCAATATGGAAATACGAGAGCTCGCTCTTCCCAACCAAAGGCAGTTTCGGCTTTGACCACCCACCAGGACTGATTTCCAGAGAGGGATTTGTCACTGAACCATTTGTTCAGACAGTGTAGTAAATATAGTCCACTAGCCTATATATGCACTTTATGTCTCAAACTATGAACATCTTATAGTGTAATCTATATAAATATAATTGAATTTGAATACTTGACATTTATTTTCAACATTTATTGTGTACAGATTATTTAGCTCATTTGCATTCTACACAACTGACCTTTGTCCTTCAGTTGTCCAATCCTAACTAACCATTCTGTACCTGTTTTTTGATACCAAGGAATGGATACAATAATCTGTGTGAAGAGCTTGAGATGTCTGAAGAATATTTCCAATCAAGCTCTAATTTTGTTCAGTTCTGTGAAATTAAGCATTTAATTATATTTAAATTTATAGTTAGACACAAATCTTATACACACACATATATATATATATATATATATATATATATATATATATATATATATATACATATATATACATATATATACATCTTATAATAATAAGACACAATAATAATAAATAAATTGGCCATTTTTGAAAACAGTAGCACTCTTCCATAAAAGTAAACTATAAAATTATTAAAAGTTTATATAATAATAATATATATACAGTACATATTGCTTAATATTTAAATTCTGGTTGTTATCTTGCAATACACTGGTGAATACAAAAAGTAGTTCTGTTAACCAGAGGTGAATGCGATGCATTAATAGCCTAACCAGATTACATGTTTTTGTTTTATGCCACAAGCTTAGGTTTGCAATATTAGACCTATCCTCTGCACTTATCAGAAGTTACAGTAGCAAAAAACAGATTCGGTGCCTCAAGACAAAAGAGAGACGGATAAAACTGTCCCGCC
Organism: Meda fulgida; assembly: GCA_030578275.1. Lineage (NCBI taxonomy): Eukaryota > Metazoa > Chordata > Actinopteri > Cypriniformes > Leuciscidae > Meda > Meda fulgida. Next base: position 7,373,380 of record CM060637.1, read on the forward strand.
TCCATTTGGTGTTTGAACGTCTCGGTGGCACCATTTTATACTCGTGATGTTTGCTTTTCCAACGACACTTGTGTCAACAGTTATAACAGTTTCTCCGCAACCGTTTCACAACTAGCCTTGGATTGGTTGGATACCGGTAGTTTATTCATGCACCTTTTAGGATGTGGTACAGGATGTTTAACATAATTGTGGCTGCCCTGAAAAGATCAAGGAAATTAAAGCTTGTGCTTTGACTTCCTTGTGCATGATGTTAAAACATTGATTTGAAGTTTCTTCTGTATTTGAAAAGAGTTTCAGGTGTCCTTTCATCTGATATCCTTTCAAGTTTGAGATAAATGGTGTTTAAACTCTTTGATATTTTACTTCATTATCGATCAGAGGTGTTTATTTACACTGTTTATCTCTCCCCATCTAGTCTTTTTATATGCAGCTAAAATACATGAGTATTTTATTTAAGCTGTTATCACTGCTGGCATATCACCTATAGTAACAGAACAAGGACTGAATGAGACATAAATAAAAAACAAGACAGACCGCAGTGGGTGGTGTGGACCGACGCAGTCTCGGGACGGGGTGAGGGCTGTGTATTTAATGGTTTGTCTGCACTGGGATAATTTAGACGCAGAGGCTCAACAGGAGGACATGCCCTGCCATTCATCATCATTTTAATTGGGAACATTTTGTGTTTGGTGTTTCTCAGCATTAATAATCTAAAAGCCCTGAGCTGTTTTGGTTAAATCTAATTAATGGCCTCAAAACAGGTGCATTTGGGTCTCTGTGTGTGTTCCAGCAGAGGAGAACAGACAGCTTGGGTCTAAAATCAAGACAAATAGAGTAGAAACTAAATTTTTAGAATTTCATGATGAGAAAATGTTAGTGGCACTTGCCAGTGCGAAACAAGCTTTGCTTTGTGGTTGCAAGGGTATTCTTGGTGGTTGCTAGGGGGCTCAGGGTGGTTACTAGGTAGTTATACAGGCAAAGCAGGTCAAAAGTACCACCTTTAAATAACTGATTTAATTGACTGATTTGGGTCCCAGTGTCTACAAGAATTTATATTCGCTTGTTTTAAAGGCCACCCAAGTGAAATTGATTTGAGAAATGTAACTTAAGTTTGTGGGGCCCTATGAAAATTCAGTTTTATTATTTTCAAAATTAAAAAGGTTCTGTTTTAAATTTTCTGGATTCCATTTTTGAATAATTGAATTAAATTTTAATCATCAAAAAGATTGTCTAATCAATTTATACAACTTTAACAATTAATTAAACTTTCAACAATATTAGTTCCTTGTATAAACATAAAAATGTTTTCTTTTTCTTAAGAAAGTATGATGTTTGTTAAAACATTTTTTGATTCTGTGTTTTATGATTTATTAAAAAAATTGTGTCAAAAACTGGGGTGATGAAATGAACGCATAAAACCTCAAACATAATTCATCTTAATATGGAATAAATTCCATTCATGTTTTTGGCAAACAAAGTGCCTAGGTTTACAGTTTAAATGAAAACATGGATGAACCTGATATGTTTTATGAAACTGTATTTTTATTGTTATTATTACATTGAAAATTACATTACAATAGTAATATATTTATGTCATAATTTCTTCAAGTTAAACTGAACTTTTATTTTGGCGTGCTGTAGTGAAGACGTGCAGACTTCATATTTAAATATCTTTTTGCTTTTATTTATTAAAACACTTATGACGGGATTTCAAGATTCCGCCCACGTTTTCCGCATCGCAGACATCATAGGGCCCCAAGTGTGAGCAATAGTATTAATTACATACATATTTGTTTGTTTAGCAGTTCACTTTGGACGACAACAATGCCTGCACTGCTAATGGAAGAAAAGGAGCGAAAGCTGGAGGAAAGCGATGCATTTTCATGGGAATAAAGGACAGTTTAGGTTTCATGAGGACAGTCATCAGGTATTTGCGCAGAGCATTGACTTTGACACTGTGTTACCAGTCCAATATTGATATTTTGCATACAGTAGTTGGTCAGAACATTCCTGTCACAGTGTCTGGTTGTGTTCCCTTGTCTTTCACTAGAGGTCCTCGTTCTCACGGTGTCCTTCACGTTTCACTTCAATTCCCAGCATTCTGTCTGTCACTGTCACTCATCAGTTCATTGCACTCAGCTGTTCCCCGTAATCATTGTTCCCAGCTGTTCTGTGTTAGTCTTGTTAGAGTTGTGTATATATTCCCTGTCTTTGTTAGTGTCTGTTACGGAGTCCTTGTTTAAATGTCCTAACACTTCTGTGCCTTGCGTGTTCCTGTTTGTGTTCTATGTTTTGGATTGCCCTTATTGGATTTGGACCCCTGCCTGAATGACTACGAGTTTTGGATTACCCTATTAAATACATACGCAATTGGATCTTCTGTCCCCTGTGTGTTTACGTGACAGAAGGACTCCGTCACACAAGGATCCAGCGGTATGTTTGGCGACATCTCTTCCCCAGCAACCGAGCGGGAGAGAAGGGAGTTGTTTAAGGGGACCCGGTTGGTAAAGTTCCGCGGGACCCGTGGAGGTCGCCGCAGAGGAGGTGAAAGGGAGATGTATAACGTCCCGGCGGCACAGTCAGAGACTGTTCACGTCCCGTCTGCCCAGCCAGAGACTGTTCACGTCACGTCTGCCCAGCGAGAGACTGTTCACGTCACGTCTGCCCAGCGAGAGACTGTTCACGTCACGTCTGCCCAGCGAGAGACTGTTCACGTCACGTCTGCCCAGCGAGAGACTGTTCACGTCACGTCTGCCCAGCGAGAGACTGTTCACGTCACCTCTGTCCAGCGAGAGACTGTTCACGTCACGTCTGTCCAGCGAGAGACTGTTCACGTCACGTCTGCCCAGCGAGAGACTGTTCATGTCACGTCTGCCCAGCGAGAGACTGTTCACGTCACGTCTGCCCAGCGAGAGACTGTTCACATGCCGTCCGCCTTCCTGGACCTGGACTATCTGGAGCGTCTGGCTCGGATCCTGGACATGCCCGTGTCATGCCCGGAGGCAGAGCCATTGCCGGTTCCTGAGCCGGAGGCAGAGCCATTGCCGGTTCCTGAGCCGGAGGCAGAGCCAATGCCGGTCTGAAGCCGGAGGCAGAGCCAGTACTCGTTCCAGAGCCAGAGGCAGAGCCAGTGCCGTCTGCCTTCTTGGATCTGGACTATCTGGAGCATCTGGTTCGGATCCTGGACATGCCCATGTCTGCTGTTCCAGAGCCGGAGCTAGTGTCTGCTGTTCCAGAGCCGGAGGCTGAGCCAATGCCTGTTCCAGAGCCGAAGGCAGAGCCAGTGCCGGTTCCAGAGCCAGTGCCGGTTCCAGAGCCAGTGCCGGTTCCATAGCCAGTGTTTGTTCCTGTGTTTGTGTCTGTCCTAGTGGCCGTTGCTGTTCTGGTAGCTGTTCCTGAACCGGGGTCGGTGTCTGTCCCTGAGCCGGTGTCTGTCCCTGAGCCGGTGTCTGTCCCTGAGCCGGTGTCTGTCCCTGAGCCGGTGTCTGTCCCTGAGCCGGTGTCTGTCCCTGAGCCGGTGTCTGTCCCTGAGCCGGTGTCTGTCCCTGAGCCGGTGTCAACGTCCGCTGTTCCTGAGCCGGTGCCAACGTCCGCTGTTCCTGAGCCGGAGCCAGCGTCCGCTGTTCCTGAGCCGGAGCCAGCGTCCGCTGTTCCTGAGCCGGAGCCAGCGTCCGCTGTTCCTGAGCCGGAGCCGGGGTCCTCACCACCGCCCTGGCCGCCCGAGGGGTCGTCTTCACCGCCCTGGCCGCCCGAGGGGTCGTCTTCACCGCCCTGGCCGCCCGATGGGTCGTCTTCACCGCCCTGGCCGCCCGAGGGGTCGTCTTCACCGCCCTGGCCGCCCGATGGGTCGCCTGATTCGCCCTGGCCGCCCGATGGGTCGCCTGATTCGCCCTGGCCGCCCGATGGGTCGCCTGATTCGCCCTGGCCGCCCGATGGGTCGCCTGATTCGCCCTGGCCGCCCGATGGGTCGCCTGATTCGCCCTGGCCGCCCGATGGGTCGCCTGATTCGCCCTGGCCGCCCGATGGGTCGCCTGATTCGCCCTGGCCGCCCGAGGGGTCTTCTCCGCCCTGGCCGCCCGAGGGGTCTTCTCCGCCCTGGCCGCCCGAGGGGTCTTCTCCGCCCTGGCCGCCCGAGGGGTCTTCTCCGCCCTGGCCGCCCGAGGGGTCTTCTCCGCCCTGGCCGCCTGAGGGGTCTTCTCCGTGAAGGACACCGTGAGAACGAGGACCTCTAGTGAAAGACAAGGGAACACAACCAGACACTGTGACATAACCCCCCCTCTACGGAGTGGCTACCAGACGCTCCACGACAACACTAAAACACGACAAAAGAGTTCAGGAGGGAGGTGGAACGTTGGAGGATCAGGGGGAGGGATGGTGGGCCAGGTCCGTGAAGGGAGACAGGAACAAGGGGTGAGGGCTTAACCGGGAACCAGGGCAAAACAGAAAGTCCACCGGGCGGCCAGGGCGAAGCAGACGACCCACCGGGCGGCCAGGGCGAAGCAGACGACCCACCGGGCGGCCAGGGCGAAGCAGACGACCCACCGGGCGGCCAGGGCGAAGCAGACGACCCACCGGGCGGCCAGGGCGAAGCAGACGACCCACCGGGCGGCCAGGGCGAAGCAGAGGGGTCCTGGCCCTAGCCCTGGCCGCCCGAGGGGCCTTCTCCGCCCTGGCCGCCCGAGGGGTCTTCTCCGCCCTGGCCGCCCGGTGGGTCGTCTGCTCCGCCCTGGCGGCCCGGTGGGTCGTCTGCTCCGCCCTGGCCGCCCGGTGGGTCGTCTGCTCCGCCCTGGCCGCCCGGTGGGTCGTCTGCTCCGCCCTGGCCGCCCGGTGGGTCGTCTGCTCCGCCCTGGCCGCCCGGTGGGTCGTCTGCTCCGCCCTGGCCGCCCGGTGGGTCGTCTGCTCCGCCCTGGCCGCCCGGTGGGTCGTCTGCTTCGCCCTGGCCGCCCGATAGACTTTCTGTTTTGCCCTGGTTCCCGGTTAAGCCCTCAGCCCTTGTTCCTGTCTCCCTTCACGGACCTGGCCCACCATCCCTCCCCCTGATCCTCCAACGTTCCACCTCCCTCCTGAACTCTTTTGTCGTGTCTTAGTGTTGTCGTGGAGCGTCTGGTAGCCGCTCCGTAGAGGGGGGGGGTTATGTCACAGTGTCTGGTTGTGTTCCCTTGTCTTTCACTAGAGGTCCTCGTTCTCACGGTGTCCTTCACGTTTCACTTCAATTCCCAGCATTCTGTCTGTCACTGTCACTCATCAGTTCATTGCACTCAGCTGTTCCCCGTAATCATTGTTCCCAGCTGTTCTGTGTTAGTCTTGTTAGAGTTGTGTATAAATTCCCTGTCTTTGTTAGTGTCTGTTAGAGTCCTTGTTTAAATGTCCTAACACTTTTGTGCCTTGCGTGTTCCTGTTTGTGTTCTATGTTTTGGATTGCCCTTATTGGATTTGGACCCCTGCCTGAATGACTACGAGTTTTGGATTACCCTATTAAATACATACGCAATTGGATCTTCTGTCCCCTGTGTGTTTACGTGACAATTCCTAGCTAAAGTGGAACCTCAAAAACCGGCTCTAGTCAGTTTATTTATTTCCCTAAATTGCTTTTTCCGTCCTGTAGGTGTGTGTGTGTGTGAGAGAGGCAGGACGGATTTGGCAGTGTCTTATCAGCAAATGCAGTCCGCGCCACAGTGACACCATGGCCGCCCATGCAGCTAATGCGACAGCATCTCTGCAAAGTCACACTCGGCTACCTGAACTCCAGCGGCTTGGCCACACTACACTACGTATTTTATTAATTACATTTTTGGCTATCATACTGGGTTTGTAATGTTATGTTTGGCTCAATAAATCAACGAAAGCTTTGGTTAAAAAACATTTTTTTAAAAATGAGATAGGATATCTTCGGTCTAACCCACGTTCACACAAACCTGCCATATTAATCAATCTCATGCAGCAGATGAATACATCTTTCTAAATGTCACATAATAACCGTCTGAGATTCCTAAATAGGCACCAAAAGAGATTAATAAAACCTGGTGCAAGCACAGTCTCAAAAGGGCTTGGGTTGGGGATTTACAGTTTTTGGCACAAATATTTAAAGAGCAACAGAGAGAAGATTAAAAAAAATGTTTTAATAGTTCACGCAAACTTTCAATTCTGTCATTATTTTCTCATCCTCTTGCAGTCCTGAACCTGTATCACCTTGAAGAAGGTGTTAAGCAAAATGTCCAAACAGCTCTGAATCTCCAAAAAAAAAAGTTTTTTAGTTTAAAAAAAAAACAAAACTGTTCAATATCTGTGGAAGACCATTTCTACCACAAAAAAAAAAATCATTTTTTGGGGGAGCCATGTGAACAGGGATTGTTTTGACAACGCTGTTGTCTTTACACGAAAAAAGCAAAGGAAAAACCTTTCCGTGTATAGCTACATTGTTGTAGTGCAAATGTACCCTAAATCATAATGAATGAGATAGAAAGTTAAAACTTTTTGTCTCAGAATTTTGACTTTTTGGTCATAATTATGACTTTGCATCTCATAATCCTGACTTTTTTCTATGCATGTAAAATGTAATAATTCTGAATTTTATATCATAATTATGATCTTTTGATAATTTCGATCTCATTATTGCGACTTATGTCATAATTGACATTTTATATTAGAATTGTTTTGCTTTTTGACCTTTTTACTTTTTTCAAAAGACATGAAATATAAACGTTACGGTATTTTTGTTGTGCTTTTTGTCATCTTCACTGTACCCAAAAGTGCAGCTTGCACATTCTGCCGAACATTTTCTTTTATGTTCAACAAAAGAAAGAATGTTTAGGTTTGGAACAACACTGTGAGTAAATGATGACAGATTTTTTCCACGTTGTTAAATTTAGACTATATTATCACATCCTGATCACAGGCAATGGAGAAGGGCAGCAGAGTTTGTCGGAGTGGCAAGCAGATCTAACGAGGCGTCCTGAGCTCTGACAGGGCCAGTGAGGCTGGCTGAGCCACGGCTGTCGCTTGTAGGAAGCTGATGAACACGCACACACGAGGTGCCCAGCGGGAGAGAGTGTCAGCTCAACTAACGGAGAATGACAGTCACCAGTGCCGCCGGATCATACATCAAGACGCACTTCAGTGCGCGTTTCCGGCTCGCTGTCTATTAGTGCGCGTGGGTAGGTAAACTGGTGCCATGTCTGCGAATATGCCTATTATTACGCTTTTCACATAATGGTTTACCATGGATATGGTATTTAAAAAAAATGGATATGGTATTCTGGTATAGGCCTAAACAAACTACTGAATATTTACCATGATAAAAACAATTATCATGCTGTATCAAATCACCGTAAACATCTGAAAACATGATGCAATTAGGTGCGTTTCTGGTAGAACGCTTTACAGCACTTAGAATAAATTTATCTTCTGTTCATAAATCAACAAGGAAGTATTTTCAGGCTGGTCTGACTTGCTCCTTGTGTAGCCTACATTCGCACGCTAATCGGCAGACAAATCTTTCATGACACTTTGAATGATAGCAGATGCTCCAGTGAGTCACTTCAAGGTTTGCACTGTCATGTGATCATTGTGTTTGCTTATTCTTCAGATCATTCTTAAAAATAGACCAAGAAAGAAAATGACGTTTTCAGTGTGTTTAGGCTACTATTTACATCTAGCTGTTTTGGTAATGCTTTACAATAAGGTTTGATTAGTTAACATTAGTTAATATATTAACTAACAATGAACAAAATATTTGTTACAGTGTTTATTAATCTTTGTTAATATTAGTTCATAAAAAATACAGTCGTTCATTGTTTGTTCATGTTGGATCACAGTGCATTAACTGATGTTAACAAATACAACTTTTGATTACCTAAAGTATTTAATTAATGTTAATAATGAAACCTTATTGTAAAGTGTTACCGGTGTTTTTATGCACTATGTTGAATGCTCCTGCAAGATCAATTTTCTTTCAATGTTTTTAGCAACTTAATGTCAACGAATTAATGAACAACCATAAACAAGGTGCAATATAACTAACTATATATACATACTAAATAGAAAATGTACTGTAAATATACATATGATTTTATATATAATCTGCAATAATCTACAGCAACAGCATAAGCAATAACAGCAGCAGCAGCAATAATCTACAGCAGCAGCAGCAATAATTTACAGCAACAGCATAAGCAATAACAGCAGCAGCAATAATTTGCAGCAATAAAATAATCAGCAGCAGCAGCAACAATAAAAGCAGCAGCAGCAATAATCTACAGCAGCAGAAGCAATAGAAGCAGCAGCAACAGCTATAATCTACAGCAGCAGAAGCAATAAAAGCAGCAGCAATAATCTACAGCAGCGGAAGCAATAAAAGCAGCAGCAGCAATAATCTACAGCAGCAGAAGCAATGTTGCGAACCTCCAGTGGAAAGTCCAGGGGAGGAGGTTGGTGTCAATAATAGTAATAACAATAATACCATTTCAGGTTAAAAAAAACAAAGGAGACAGGTTTATCACCAAGTCGTTTATTTACGATAGTAATTAACCAAGTTGGTCTGAAAAGAAAATACAACAAAAAACAACTTCCCAAAACAAAAGTTGAAGTAACTGATGATAATCACACCAACAACTTAAAAGGATAACAGGAACAAAAATCACCAAGGGATAAATAATACCATACAATTTACCACCCTCCCTCCACTGAGAGAGTAAGCCCCAGCACAAGACTTGATACACGCTACTGCAGGGACTCCACGACTGCCACTACAGTATCACCCAGCTCTGGTAAGCCGTCTGTCTTGATACGTCCGCTCTCCACACTCTCACTTCAACAGTCTGTTCGTTCTCTTCTCTTCGTACCAGCTCCCGCTGATTACCAACTGGGGACAGGTGTTCACACTAGCTAATTGCCAACTGGAGGCAGGTGCACACAGGACCTGCAGAAGACAAACCAAACAAGCAGCAGTACACCTGGACAGACACACACACACACGGCCTAAGGACCGTAACAAGCAATAAAAGCAGCAGCAGCAGCAATAATCTACAGCAGCGGAAGCATTAAAAGCAGCAGCAGCAATAATCTACAGCAGCAGAAGCAATAATCTACAGCAGCGGAAGCATTAAAAGCAGCAGCAGCAATAATCTACCGCAGCAGAAGCAATAAAAGCAGCAGCAATAATCTACAGCAGCAGAAGCAATAAAAGCAGCAGCAGCAATAATCTACAGCAGCAGAAGCAATAAAAGCAGCAGCAGTAGCAATAATCTGCAGAAGCAATAAAAGCAGCAGCAATAATCTACAGCAGCGGAAGCAATAAAAGCAGCAGCAGCAATAATCTACAGCAGCAGAAGCAATAAAAGCAGCAGCAGCAGCAATAATCAACAGCAGCGGAAGCAATAAAAGCAGCAGCAGCAGCAATAATCTACAGCAGCGGAAGCAATAAAAGCAGCAGCAGCAGCAATAATCTACAGCAGCGGAAGCAATAAAAGCAGCAGCAGCAGCAATAATCTACAGCAGCAGAAGCAATAAAAGCAGCAGCAATAATCTACAGCAGCAGAAGCAATAAAAGCAGCAGCAGCAATAATCTACAGCAGCAGAAGCAATAAAAGCAGCAGCAGCAGCAATAATCTACAGAAGCAGAAGCAATAAAAGCAGCAGCAATAATCTACAGCAGCGGAAGCAATAAAAGCAGCAGCAGCAATAATCTACAGCAGCAGAAGCAATAAAAGCAGCAGCAGCAGGAATAATCAACAGCAGCGGAAGCAATAAAAGCAGCAGCAGCAGCAATAATCTACAGCAGCGGAAGCAATAAAAGCAGCAGCAGCAGCAGCAGCAGCAATAATCTACAGCAGCAGAAGCAATAAAAGCAGCAGCAGCAGCAATAATCTACAGCAGCAGAAGCAATAAAAGCAGCAGCAGCAGCAATAATCTACAGCAGCGGAAGCAATAAAAGCAGCAGCAGCAGCAATAATCTACAGCAGCGGAAGCAATAAAAGCAGCAGCAGCAGCAATAATCTACAGCAGCGGAAGCAATAAAAGCAGCAGCAGCAGCAATAATCTACAGCAGCAGAAGCAATAAAAGCAGCAGCAATAATCTACAGCAGCAGAAGCAATAAAAGCAGCAGCAATAATCTACAGCAGCAGAAGCAATAAAAGCAGCAGAAGCAATAAAAGCAGCAGCAGCAGCAATAATCTACAGAAGCAGAAGCAATAAAAGCAGCAGCAATAATCTACAGCAGCGGAAGCAATAAAAGCAGCAGCAGCAATAATCTACAGCAGCAGAAGCAATAAAAGCAGCAGCAGCAATAATAATCTACAGCAGCAGAAGCAATAAAAGCAGCAGCAGCAGGAATAATCAACAGCAGCGGAAGCAATAAAAGCAGCAGCAATAATCTACAGCAGCGGAAGCAATAAAAGCAGCAGCAGCAGCAGCAATAATCTACAGCAGCAGAAGCAATAAAAGCAGCAGCAGCAGCAATAATCTACAGCAGCAGAAGCAATAAAAGCAGCAGCAGCAGCAATAATCTACAGCAGCGGAAGCAATAAAAGCAGCAGCGGCAGCAATAATCTACAGCAGCAGAAGCAATAAAAGCAGCAGCAGCAGCAATAATCTACAGCAGCAGAAGCAATAAAAGCAGCAGAAGCAATAAAAGCAGCAGAAGCAATAAAAGCAGCAGAAGCAATAAAAGCATCAGAAATAATCTGCAGAAATAATCTACAGCAGTAGCAGGAATATACAGTAGGGGTGTGATCTCGTGATTTCATATATTCATTTCTTATTCAAACCAAACCAACAAAATCTCTTTTATCCTCATCCTTTTCACCAAAATGTATTTTAGGTGGACAGAACAATACTGTACAAAGAACATGAAAAGAATGTGTAGGATGTTGGAAGTTAACCAAATGCTTTATAATCTTCGGTATTGCTTCAATGCAAATGAACAAGCACTCCATTATTTGCTGCGTTAGTGATGTGTGTGTTCAAGTAGCCTAAACCGGGCATGCGCAGATTCTGCAAAATATGCTATTTCATATATCATGCTGACTCACTGTCACGTGTCAGTGTTTGTTGGGACTTTCAGTTTGTATTTTGATTGATTCCTGTTCTCTTTTGTTCTTTTCCCGCCACTCCTTGTATCCATGGTTACTCATTATCAGTTCAGTTGTGTCACCTGTTTAGTCATCATCATCTGTATCACCTGTGTTCTATTAATCAGTGTCATCTGTGTTTGTGTTTCAGTTCCGTCTGTGTTTGTCCGATCTTTGTCTTATTTAGTGTGTGTTGCTACCTGTTCTGCGTTTAATTACAAATAAACCTTCGTTTTGGAAATATCCTCGTATCCGTCTGCCTTCCTGCTGCACACCGTGACACTCACGAGTTGAGTATTTGCGCAGATTTGGCTTTCATGAACTTCCCCAGCAAAGTGAGTAAACATAATAAGTAACAGGGCAAATTGGCAAGTGATTTTACAGCGTTACCCGCCACAGCCGATTTTTACCCGCATTTGGCGGTTTGGTGGGTGTTAATTTCAAACCCTGGTCATACCCATTACCATGCCAAACACTCAAGAGTTGTCATGACAGAAATATTCCATATATGAGGGAATAAAAAAAAAAAAAACATTAAATTTGGTTAAGGTTTTGCTCTGACAAAGTTATTTGGCAAAAAGGTAAACTAAAGCTACAGGTTTTATTTTACAATGCAAAATTGCATAGAAAAACATACATTTACCACAACATAATCTACTATTAATATTACATTGGTTCTCTCTAATTTTTTGAGTGTGTTAATATTTTCTTTGTATGACAGCCTGGCCAAAATTCTATGCAATATGCTTACAACATAACTCATTTTTGAGAAAGGATGAAGATGTCCATTTTCTTAGGCCGGACATCACTTTTGGCCATGACTATATAATGTGTTGAAATTTGTAATATTTCAATAAAGTCTTTGTCATTCTTTTCAGTTGTTTTTACATAAATTTGACTTAAACTTTTCATCATCCATATATTGCTTGAAAAATTGACATACTCAACAAGATTGTGAACCATTCTTTTGTATGTGTGGCTTTCACCAAACCTAAGAGCAGCCAAGACATCGATGTTCACTCCGAACTGCTGTCCTCGTAGCTTTCCTCTTCAGACTTCTCTCTCACCTAATTTCATCTTATATTGGGTCTGGGGATTTAGGAAAGATCTAGATTTAGATGTGAGCTTGAACCGCTGGTTTAGGGTGATTGTCAGCAGGCCATGGAATGCATTTCCAGATGAGCGTATTGCAAACACTCTGAGCATTTCCAATCTGTAGCGTTTTCTTTTGAGGTCTCAGTGATTGCAACCACTGGGAGATGAAACTGAATAGGAACAAATACACTTGCATGTTTGTCTAAGTGAGCTTTACTTGCCATTCGTGATTAGTCAAGCAAAAGTTCCTGAATTTTGCATCATTATTATACATTTTTTAGTAGGAAATTACTTTTTAAGTTGTTTTATTTAATATTTATTTTTATTCAATTTGTAGCACCTCCTTCAATGTTAAATAATGAATGTATTGTAGTATAAAGTATACATCTGATTTCAAAAACAAATTTCAATGTTTTTCTTTTTATTATATACATTTTTTTAAAATCATAATTAATTTGTTTGTTTCTTTGGCAACACTTTACAATAAGGTCTAATTTGTTAATAATAGTTAAGGCATTAACTAACAAGGAATAATATATTCTTATTGCATTTAATGTTAGTTACCTTTGTTAATGTTAGTTAATAAATGTTCATGCAAGTTCACATTGCTTTAACTAATACTTTTAATTATGCAAAAAATGTCAAAATTCAATAGTTTGTGTATTTAGGGCAGATAAAATACTAGCTTTAAGACTAGATGAGTAAGGTTCGGTGACAAACTTGGACGTTGGCTTGACAATGTCTTGTCTGAAAGTTTAACTTAAAGCTTGAAAATAGAAGGTTTTACTTAAAGTTACTCAAGTTTTGTTAACATGTTCTATCACATTCTTGCATGTTTTATTAAGTCGTTAACATGTTTTAGCACGATTTGTACGTTGCAAGCATGTTTATAACATCAATTAGCACATTGCCAGCATGATTTAACATGTTGCAGCATGACTTTAACATGTGTGCATGTTGTTAACATGAATTAACATGTTGCTGCCATGATTCAACACATTTGCTGGCATGTTTCAGAATTATTTGCACATAGCATGTTTAAACATGTTGATAGCTAGCATGATTTAACATGTTGCTAACATGATTTATAATTTACCTAGCATGAGTTAACACGTAGCTGCTAGCATGTTTCTAGTATAATTTAGCACATTGCTAACGTTTTAAACATGTTGCTAGCCTGATTTTGCAGGTTGGTAAAAGCCAACATAGCGCAAAAAAAGGAATCTGCCATTTTATTAAATGAAATTTCTATCGTCGTTATTTCCACTACAGAATGCGATTAAACACCAGTACATAATTAGAGAGATGCTCAAAATGATGTTCATGACTTTTAGAATGACAAAATTCTCCTGTGATGTTTGTTAGACATTCATATTAGACAAACAGAGGGAAGTGAATCACAGCAAGTGAGAGAGTCTGTTTTCCAACACCTTCTAAAGGTCTGCATGTGATTGTGCATCGTGCTAAAATTATAAGCAATTAGAGGCTCTTCTCTCACTCGGGTCACTAAGAGCCTGTGCAAGTGTGACAAGTGGACTCTATAGTAATGAGTATCAAACCACCCTGTGTGCTCAAGTACTTTCACCCATTCATCAAATAAATGGAGAGAAGGAGAAGAGGTGAAATTTGGCTTGATGTCATTTTCCCAGTTATTCCAGTTAAAGGCCTACAACCCTGTTATTACTGTTCTGTCAAAAACTCATAGAAAAGAGCTTGTAGATTACTTAGAGAGCACTTGGACCCCTGGTAGGTTCAGCAAATATAGGTTATGGCTCTGGAAGTTATTGTAGCGTAGAGGAGAAAGTGAAACAAGCGGGTTATGGAAGCTTGAGTGGGTTATGATGGAGCTGAGCGAATCCCTCGGGAAAGTCTCAAGGCATACGTTCATTTGAAATCATGTATTAATAAATTGTAGTGCTATTTCTGACTTTTATACTACTTTAATATTATATAGGTATACTATTATTATAATACTGTATATAATTATATGATATATAGTTCAACACTACCATTCAAAAGTTTGTGGTCGATAAGATTAAGGCTGCATTTATTTGATTATAAACACAGTAAAAACAGTAATATTGTGGAATATCATCACAATATAAAATAACTCTTTCAGAATGTAAATGTTATTGTATTTTAAAATGAAATGTGTTCCTGTGTTCCAAAGCTCAATTTTCAGAATCATTACTCTACAATTTCTGTCACTTTTGAACACTTTTCACAAACTTTTGAATAGTTGTGTGTGTACATGCACTGCCCAGCCAAAAAATAAGTCACTGTTTGTATTTAAATATAGACAAAATGTTTAAGATTCTATGATTGGATCATTATTGCAGTGTTTCTGTTTCTAGCATGTTTGCCAACAGTTCATCTAACCCTACTTGATGGAGTGTGTAGCTTTTCATTTCTTAAACAACCATGTAGGAAGACACATCATGGTCATATTCCAGGATGATAACGTCAGGATTCATCAGCTCAAACTGTGAAAGAATGGTTGTGAGGAGCAAGAAGAATCATTTTCACACATGAATTAGCATCTCTGAGTTCAGATCTTAAACTCATTGAGAGTCTTTGGGGTGTGCTGGAGGATATTTATTGTGAAAATTATTTCTATTTTTTTCTCGAAATAAAACAAACCAAACAAACAAACAATGCAACATGTTGACTTTTTGCATCCTTTTGGATGTGAACTGAGCCAGAATCCTGGCAGAAGTTGTAGTTCATCTGGATGCTTATTACTAACCTACTGTTTATGAATAATGTGAATTGAAACATACAACTCATTTCACTATACTGTAAAAAACAAACAAACAATACAACAGATCACAACAGATTAAGTAATCCATAAAGTTTTAAGACAATACATCTTATCATTGACAAAAATGTATCCAAAAATAATGTTGAGACAAAATTTAAAAGAAAATGAATACGGGTCAATTAGACCCCCTTTATGCATTCTTGGGGTAATGAGGGTTTTTGAAATCGTTGTCATATTGTCTTATACGCATAACCAGTGTCTCTTTATTTTCAGTTATTGATATTTTGTGATATTCTTTTTCAACAGAATATGCTAATTTATTTCAGTGTAATGATGGTCAGAAAGTCCGTTATTGCTTTTAATGGTTCAAAAAAATGAAACAAAATATTTCTGAATGCAACTGCAATGAATCAGCCAGTAGTTCAAATTAGCCGTATTTACATTCATGGGCATATCCATTCAACCCTGCTAACTTAGTTGTTATCATGTATTTGTCTCTTCCAGGAAGCAGTTCAGATGAAGCCCCTCGGTATCTTACAGCATACCGTAAGACTGCAATTCCTTGATGAGAACCGTTTTCTTGACATCATAGAACACCTTGCGGATGTTGTCAGTGTCGGTTGCACAGGTAAAGTGTTTGTAAATTTGCTTCTGTTCTCGTTTTTCACGGCTTGAAGTTTCTTTAAGGTACAGATCACTGATGTAGTCCATCGCTTCATCCTTGTTTTGCTTTTGGCCTGCCATCATAATAGGGTGGAGTTGGAGAACATTGAGATAAAAAAGATTTGAAAAAAAGGAAAAGAACACACAAAAGATTTCAATTTCACCATAGAAAACCAGTTTAATGATGTTAAAGTTAGGTAGTTTCCATGTATATGGTACACTTTGTTGTTGTTTTTTTGCATTAGAGGCAATAATTTATATATTTTGTAATAGAATGTCAAACTAATAGATGTCAAACTACTTTTGGTAACCCTTTATTTTATTTTACAATGTCCTTTTTACACATGTAGTTACTATAATGTCTTTAAATTAGGCATACTTACATGCAACTAACCCTAAAACAAACCCTTACTCTATAGTAAGTACATCAAGTTCATTATTATTACTCGTCTGTAATACAGGCACCTTAAAGTGTAACCTTGTTTTACATGACACATCTAAGTCTTTCTACAGCATACAGAGAAGACAGGTGAGATTATTCAAATCATTCAATTTTCTATAAAAATTGTAGTGTTGACTTCAATCATCAAGCACAAAACTGTTACCCAAGTTTTTGTGCGAAATTATTTTTATTTAATTCATGGGAAATTAGTTTATTTCATGCTTATTGGTATGAAATTGCAGCGACAAATTGTATTCAAATAGTTTTTAGACACAATTTAAATATAATTTATTGGTAACAGGGTTGGCAAATGTTGGCAACATTGTTGCAAAAATCGCAAACTACATATAAAATGAAACTTTTACCTTCTGAGGTTCACAATAATATTTTTCTGAAGATTAACCACCATTTTGTTGAGGAACAAAAAAAAAAGTTTGTATTATGAATACCCTATTCATGGAAAATGCCTCATTTCTAGTTTGATGCTGGTGATGATTATAAACATAAATATTAGACTTGTTGCATTTCCAGTTTTTGTTATAATAATTCAGGACATAACATGTTTTTTATTTTATTTAGCAGTAATTATAAACTTATTGCAAAACAAATTTCATCTTTCCTGACCGATTCACATTGAACACATTAATATTAGAAATGATTTCTAATTTTAATGACAGCAGATGGACTGATTAGATTAACCCTAACTAATTAGTAGAGTTTTCTATGTATTAATACTAAATAAATACATGTATTCCAGTGCGGTTTAACTAATAAGAGTTTTATGTTTAAAGATACTATTATATTTGTTTATACACAACAAATAAACAATCAGAACTTTCAGTAGAACTATACTTATACACACACACACACAGTTGTGGTCAGAATTAATGGTACCCCTGGTAAATATGATTAAAATGGCTGTAAAAAATAAATCTGCATTGTTTATCCTTTTGAATCTATCCTAGATTCATAACATCTTTAGTTGATTGGAACTTCTTAATTATTGCCCTGATGGTCAAAATGGGGATTTTCAATTCTTTAGCTATTTTCTTACAGCCACTTTCTGTTTTGTGAAGCTCAACAATCTTTTGATGCACATCAGAACCATATGCTTTGGTTTTACTCATTGTAATGGATGATTAAGGGAATTTGGCCTTTCGTCATATTTAAACTCCTGAGAAACAAGAAGTCATAGCTACAAAATTTCATGTTCAGTCACCCTGGTGTGTGAAAAAAAAGGTTAATATTAATAAATATACTTCAGAGATATTTTACTCATAAAAAAAATCTAGGGGTGCCAATAATTGTGGTCAATGTGTTTTGGAGAAAAACATTTTTCTTATTTTTTTTTTTTTTTACTTCAATGAAAGGTTAGATTTTTGCAACAAAAAAAAATTAATGAAAGATCAAAAGGATTAACAATGCAGATTTATTTTTACAGCCATCTTTGATCATATTTACCAGGGGTGCCATTAATTCTGACCACAACTATATACTATATATATATATATATATATATATATATATATATATATATATATATCTCATAGGTAAAACTTTATTTTACAGAGTCCTTGTTACATGTACTTACTGTAAAAAGTGATCAGTTGACTTAACTTAAAAGAAATGTAAACCCGTTGCCTTAAAATTATCATGCAAGTAAACAATGCTTAACTGAAAAAATTGAGTTATGTGAACTTGACAGTTCCACATTACTTAATTTTTTTGATTAAGTATGAAGTTTATATACTTAATTTTAAGGCATCGAGTTTCCTCAATTTTGTTTAGTCAACTAATCACTTTTTACAGTGAGTTAGTACAATAAATTATGCATGCAACTAACCCTGAACCAAACCCTATGGTTCATATATTACTACAATATTCAGTACTTATGTTTAATTACACTGTAACAATGACACCTTAAAATAAAGTGTAACCCATCTTACTGTATATATAAAGTCACACATTACAACTTAAACTTGCATGACAGGAAAGTAACAGTATAAGCTCCATTTTGAGAGACTATATTGCTCTAAAATAATGTAATTGTTTTAGATTACGAAAATAAGCAAAATAGAAACTTTAAGACCCTAACTTACATTTTTGCTTGTGTGATAAACATAGTAGGTCATGTTACATAAAGGAAATATTATTATGGGTAACACTTTACTTGAAGGGGTGTGCATAAGACTAACACGACACCTTCAGAATCATGACATGACACGTTATGAACATGAAGGAAGTTTTATGCATATTTGTGACAACTGTCATTAAGTGTCATTCGCTCAATTATGACATTTTTAATGCAAATATGACATTGTTTGAGATGTCTTTATGACACCTTGACGCAAACAAATACATCATAACCTGTCTGTGTCTTTGTCATGACAACTTGACATTACCAAGACAACACAACCTGTCATAAACATGACATAGCAGATTAATTATCAAACTTAAGAAATCACTTAGCTTTATTGGTTAACATGTCATTAAACTGTCAGGTGGTTGGTTTTGACATTGGCTGTCATGAAGCCATTATAACTGTTTAATGACAAATTCAATTTGTACCACTGTAGATGAGGTCACGAAAAATATTCATGACAGTCATAATGGACTGATGACAGCCAATATCAAAACCAACCACATGACAGTTTAACTTAATTTAATGTCAAGATGTCATAAAGACATCTTAATGTCATATTTGCATTCAAAATGTCATTATTGAGCGAAAGACACTTAATAAACCCTACATCATATTCATGACATATGTCATGTCATGGTTATGAAGGTGTCATGTCAGTCTTATGTACACCCCTTCAAGTAAAGTGTTACCTTATTTGGTTTTTGGTTCTTTTCGGAAAGAAAGCAGTGCAGTGACTCTTGCTCTATTTAAGTAATCAGTTAAGTCAAATATCAGGCCAGTCTCGCTGGCAGCTACGGTGTTGTATTCTTCTAGAAGCTGTATATCCTCATACTTTCAGAGTGATGTCACTTTAAGCAGACTGTCAGTGTTGGAATGAGGGGAAAGTGTGTCACACCGTAAGAACATGCAGATGTTTTTATCCACCAAAATGACAAAACTAATAGAAGTAGGTATATAAGAAAAGATGAAGAGAAAGACAAAGAAAGCATAGGGAATGCACAAGGAAAAGTAATTCAAGTCATCCTTTGTGCGTCCCTCCAAAGTCATTTTATTAGATAGGCAAAAACTGGTGCTTCATGGGCCGTTCAAAGCACCCCGTACTCCTGCAGAGACTTGATCAGGACCGTGTCTTTCACGTCAGTGAAAACCATCCGGATGTTATTAGTGTCCGTTGCGCAGGTGAAGTGAGGGTAGATGTTTTTGCTCTCCTTTGACTCTGTATTCAAGGCCTTCTGTTTATACATCTCTCTGATGTAGTTCCTGGCGTCTTGTGCGTCCCGCTGTTTGCCTGAGGGTGGCATCAAACCACAGAGGAGGGGAGGGGTTAGTACGAGCATGAAAAGGTATGAGTGATTGAAATGGGAGGAGCACATGAAAATTGAAGAGGGGGGAGGAATGAGGTAAGCAGAGAGAGAGAGAGAGAGAGAGAGAGAATCTGACTAGGCAAACATTTTTAAAATCATTATTGTCAAGAGCTTCTGCTTAAAAATTAATATTTAACCCTTTTAGAGTCAGTGGAGCTCAAAGTTCGTTTGTATTAAAGGGGCAGTTCACTCAAAAAGAAAATGCTGTCATCTTATACTGACACTGTATGACTTTTCTTTGATCAAAAATAATTTGATTTCTGCGTTTATTTTATCCGTAATATTGTGAAAAAAATATTTTATGTATTTATACATACAAATAATATTTGTAATATAATATTATATAATATGATTTATAAATAAAAACAAATTATACAGTATGTTTTTACAACAACAAAAAAATAATAATATATATATATATATAAAATAGATTAATCAATATTAATCACATCTAATACAAATTTGTAAACATATAGTATATGTATATATTAGGGGTGCAATGATTCTCAGTTAAAAAATAGAACCATACCGTTCTCCACCCACGGTTTGGCACGCACTTACTCCGCAGTTCATCTCAAATCTGATGACGCATCTATAATATGGTTTGTTGAAAATAACTGAGTAAAACAGACAGACAGAGTTCTGCATATGTGTGTTTGTGTCAATGGATACGCATTCTAGCTTTCCAATACACTACAACAGCGATGATCCAAACAAAACAGTCACACTTTGTTCAATAAGCGTGCCGTACGCTCTGATATGACCAGTCACTTATGGTCATCATTTGGTGGTGTTGGCGCACGCTCGAGTGCAGGTGAGACCTAAACAGCACATGTTGCTATCTACTACAGAGTTACGGTTTGGTTTACTTGTTATTATGCATAATTTACTGTTATTACTAAACTAAAAATTATTGTCATGATTATCAACTTTTTTTCTTTTGTCAAATTAACTTAGTTAATTAATGTGGTTTAGATAACATAATATTTTGAGTTTGTTGATTAAACCAAATCTCCATTACTCAATTTTTCAATTTAAATGAACTCAAAATTAAGGCAACCAGGTAACTCAACTTTTCATTTCATGTTGGATTTTTATTGGCTAGTCAGTGAATGTAGGTCGTAGCAGCAAACACACTGAGATGATCGTGCTAATTTCTGACACTGTCAGAAAATGATCACAGGCTATCTTTGGCCGCAAGATAGTGACACTGGCCGTCTTTGAATCTCTCTCACTGTACGACGTTTAGGAGCAACGACCACAGAAATCGCCACGATTGGTCATCTTTCATCTGGGACAGCCAAAGACAACGCATGTGTAACAGTCTTAAAGTGACAGCACCCTAATATTCCTACTGCCTGTGTTTTTAATGTTAAGTTGAACCATTAAACCTCTAATATATTATATATATTAAATATATTAAAATGAATTTTCAGCATCATTACTCGAATCTGTAATGTCACATGATCCTTCAAAAATCATTCTAATATGTGGAAGGAGTGTTTCTAATTGTTATCAATCCCCCAAAAAATCGAAATTGTTTGACAAGAAAGTTCAAAAGAAAGTATTTATGAAACGGAAGACTTTTGTAACAACTTTTGTCCTCAATTTATTGTGTTCGTGCTGAGTAAAAGTACAATTATATTTTTATATTGACATTTTCATAATTTTATTCACTTCTCGTTACTATGTAAATAAAATGTATTATGTAAATTGTATTTGTAAAATGTTGGTATTTTGTTGTCCTGAATTTAATTTATTTTTTATTTTAGTTAAATTATGATAATCCAATTTTATGATATTTACATGTCTATATAAGGTAAATCATGATAGAATTATTAGTTTTTAGAAGTACTGTCTTTATAACCATAACAACTATGCTGTCTATCTTTAAATCTCAAAGATGGAAGTACCACTATCAGGAGTCTGTTTGCCACTCTTTCCGCCTGTAAATGCACAGAATTGGCTAGTTTTTGGTTGCTGTTGGTAACGGAGGTAGAGGGCGAGAGATCTAAAGAGATCAAACTGGGGCAATTTCCACAAATAGTGCTCCATATTAGCACTAAGGAAAAATATCGGTCCTACCCATCTTCTGTGAAGCAAAACCTGTTCTAACGGCTCTATCGATTTCGTTTCCTACATACTCCCATCCTAAGGGGCAGGGCAGGGCATATTTACTAAGTTGTTAGTGTACCCTTCTTTCCATACCTCCAAAGCCTGGGAAGTAACTTTTTAAGTCTGTTGTCTTGATCTTTTCCTCCAGGATGTCCATTTTGTTTAGGAAGAGGATGATGGAGGCGCTGGCGAACCACGGCGAGTGGATGGTGGTGTAGAAGAGCGACAAGCTCTCTTTCATGCGGTTCTGGAGCCGGAGAGAGGAAGCGTTCAGAGCAAAAGTTAATCAGAGTGTCATGGGAATTTTCCTAGCCCTCCACCTTCCCCAGCACCACCTGCCTAGATCTGCTAGTGGTTTCTCCATACTTTCCTTGCAGCAGCTCACATTCTATTCACTGTATTTATTTGCATGTTTCGGCAGTAGCCTTCACTCAGGCAGCAGCAGCGTAGCAGATCTAGTCTGCCAAGACTAAACCTATGTACATTCCATTCTAATTAATAAATGCTTTTTAAATCTATTCAGAGAGTTGTCATGATTGAAATAAAATGAAGCCTATTTTGTAATGTGAATGTAAGT
Organism: Meda fulgida; assembly: GCA_030578275.1. Lineage (NCBI taxonomy): Eukaryota > Metazoa > Chordata > Actinopteri > Cypriniformes > Leuciscidae > Meda > Meda fulgida. Next base: position 7,395,607 of record CM060637.1, read on the forward strand.
ACTCTAGTATTGATATACTATAATATCATTATATTCATTTAAAAAAAAATCTTTTTTTTAAGGTTGTCATTTCTTTTGTCAGTTTTATATATTTATATTTAGCTTTATTTAATATCAGTTTAAGTCATTTTAGTTATTTGACACTTTTTCTGGTTTAAGTTTTTCAACTAATGTTTGTATTTTATTTGATTTGAATGAACAAAAACTATTTTTATATTGTAAAAATGTATATTGTATATTTTATATTGTAGTTTTAGTTAACAGTACTGATTTATACAGGGCTGCCAACTTTTGAGTTTAGCTTGGAGTGAGAAAAAAGCGGGGTTAAAAAAAAAAACTTTCATCACAAGTGTATGTAAAAACATTTGGAATGTCATTGTTTACATTAAGACAACATGTCACAATGTTTACATTTGAAAAATTTCACAATTTTAATTCATGATTCAATATAAATTAATTTAGATAAATATCAGGTACAGCAGCTACAAGTTAATTTTCATAAGGAAAAAATCTCTAAACAAACAGTGAAACCTGGCATTAAAGGTTAAAATTAACAACTCAAATATGATGTGGATTGTATTATAATATAACATTATAATACTTTTTAATGATGAGTAAAAATATATGTATTTTAGTGGATATACTTAGCAAAATGCTCTCCTATATAGTTCATTTTTCTAGCTAACTAACATGCTATGGTAATTAAATGGCTTTCCTGAGGTAAAAACTTTAAGCGACATTGTTCTCCAGCTGTTTTATTGACCTCTTTCTGCAGTTGAAACACTAATTTTGAGCATTATGCACAATCATTTCTTTCTTTGGATTTGCAGTGAAATAAGACTCATGACCCAAGATATGCTAATCAAAGCCATTGATAAGTATGAGAAGGAAGAAGAGAGATACAGACAGACGGGCGATGGAGATGCTCACCTCCATGTTATTTTCCTCCAGCACCTGGTCGAACTCACTGAGGGAGGCTAAAAATATGAGCGATGTCACATTCTCAAAGCAATGGATCCACTTCCGCCTCTCGGACTTCTGGCCACCAACATCTACAATCCTTTGGGGAAAAAAAGTGGTAAGATCGAGATTAAATTGTTTATTCTTGAAACTTTGTCTAAACCAAAAACCTTCAACACTAACTGTAAACCCCTATTAATTTGTTCCTACTTCCTTGCTGTCATATATCAAACCTGTCTACCTCAAAATGTACTAGACAGGATCAGGAAATCAACTCATGTCTTGTTTATAAAACTCACATTTCTCAACACAATTTACATTTCCTGAAACTTGCCACGACAAGGCTAGAATGTTCACTAATGTTGTCAAATCTTTGCTATTGCTAAGGTGTTTTTTAAAGGTGGTTGCCAGGCAGAAAGAAAATCGTATTACTGTGCAACACTTTTATTACAGCAGGGTTTCCTGAACTGCGATTCGCGACCCCTAGAGGTTTGTGACGGAACTGCAGGGGGTTCACGATTTAAAGGGATAGGTCACCCACAAATGAAAATTACCCCATGATTTACTCACTCTCAAGCCATCCAAGGTGTATATGACTTTGTTCTTTCATACGAACACAATCGGGACATATAATAAAAAATCCCAAGTTTTATAATGGCAGTGAATGGAGGACAAGATTTTGAAGTAAACGTCCATCCATCGTAAAAGTACTCCGCACGGCTCCGGGGAGTTAATAAAGGCAGAGGATGGAGCAAAACAAAACAAGTCTAAAACGAGAATTTAAATAAATAAATGTTGGAGGAGCTTGAGTTTGTTGCCCAGCCCTATTTGTCTGAACCGCGAGAGCGTCAAAGCTTTTGCTACGTCATACATCGCATCAGGGGTTACTTGTAAGTCGACTTGCGTATGCTGGAAGCTAGTTATTTTAGTTTTTAAAGTTTTAAATATGGATATTTTTCTTACTCAAACGCATCACTTCAGAAGGCCTTTATTAACCTCCCGGAGCCGTGTGGAGTATGTTATGAAGGATGGATGCACTTCTTTGGGCTTCAAAATCTCGTCCTACATTCACTGCTATTATAAAGCTTGGAAGAGCCAGGACGTTTTTTAATATAAGTCCGATTGTATGGCTTGAGGGTGAGTAAATCATGGGGTAATTTATGGGTGAACTATCCCTTTAATGAAAAGCTAATAATTAAAGTCGGCATTAAACAGAAGTTGTAACAGTCTTCCCTATTGTGACTTTTTTCAAATGAAATGGCTTCTCGAACAATAAAAAATGTTGGGTGGGACTTGATTTTGTCTATCGGGAATTGATTGGATGGTTGTGGTTTGCTATTGGTCGATCTCATGTGAGTGACACGTTATCCCACCCTCTCGACTGCAAACACTTCAGTAAACAGTTACGAGGGCGCATGAATAAAATAATAAATATATTGATAAATCAATTATAATAAATATTGCAATATTCCATAAAAAATGTTAAAACCGCTCTAACATGCATTAGTCTGGGACTAACTTAAGCCTTGTCTGTGAAACCGGAGGGGGGGAAATATGCTTACGTACCTGAGGGTGATCTTCTCCACGCTGAAGGTGTAATCGTTGATGCCTGTGGTGGGGAGTCGGACTCGCAGCACGTCCTGGGCTGTTGGGATGTAGTCTGGGGCCGCAATACGCCCCAAATTTGTCATGTAGCTAAAATAAAATAAATGCAACATACATTACAACATACATTATGTAACATACGTTACATTTCAGAACAGTGTGAGTGTGATAAAGTGCCATGATGTTTGCCTTATGCTTTATTGGTTTTTGTGCTTCAAACGGCAGTTTAATTAAACGTCCAGGTTTGTTTGTGTTTCTTATCATGGCCAGATTTGTAGAACTGAAAACAGGATCGGGGAAGCAGGAGGAGAGAATGAGAAGGACATGCAGAACTGTGTAAAGGAGTGATTAGGTAACGATTAACAAGAGCACCCTGATGTCCTATACAGGAAATTTGCTTAACAATATGCAGCACTGACTTAATTTAAAGGGCTTCAGGTCTGTCAACGGCATTAACAACAACAAAAAACAACATACTATGACAATCTGAGAACTGAAAAGCATCAATCGTCAATATAAGAGAATGGAGGGAAATACTGACTTGCTTGCCCTGCATGCTTGTCTAAAGATATAGCTGTATTGCCCTCCAATGGTGCCATTTGGATCTGCACAAACTATTTCAGGGTTTTTTTTCAACATTATATGCTTTTGACACAAAAATTCCGTGCTCGGTTTAACTGGGAAATTGAAGTGATTTTTCAATTACACAATTTTAAATTAAACGGTCAAAATTATTGTTAATTTTAACATTTTATTATAAACATTATATGTTACTATTGATACAATAACAATATTTTTATACTGTATATCTATATATATATGTTAAATGTAATGTAAATGTAATTCTAATAACATTGATAATTTAATATTTAATAAATGCAAATAATATAATATAATTAAAAAAATAAATGAGCTAATGTTTATATTAGATAATATTGTAAATATAATTCTAATTTTAAAAATCTAGATTAAAATGTATTTAGAAAAAATGTAATAAATGATAATGCATAGGCTATTCAAATTAATAAATGTATATAAAATAGAATATTTTTTATTAATTTAATATTAGAAAATAGCTATTATAATAATAATATATTAACAAAGGTTAGTATAATATTGATTATTATATTACATTTAAGAAATATGTCAATAATTAATCTTAATTAGTTATATTAATAATTATGTCTAGATTTTTTTACTAAGCTCTCTGAAATAACTGATTCTGATAGGTCAGTATTGTTCACATTCTGTGGTCAATATGTTTTACAAATATGTATTACTCTACTGGTGTCACGAACTGGCTGTAAAGAAACAAATGAAACTCAGGGTTTCAAAACAAAACTGCTGTTAACTAATCAAGTACCAGGGAGACTAACAAGGGAAACAGGAACACAGAAATTAAACAAAACAGAGCATACATGCGTTCAAAATCAAACCCTTTAGAATGATATAAGACTTCATGTCAGGGTCCTGAGCACCAGTACAATTTTTGATAGAGATACTTACTATTCTGTCGAGTCCAGAAGCTGGTACTCTCTTCGGCGACTGTAACAGGCCTTGATACCCGCGTCAGCCCAAAGTCGATGGATACCTTCCACATACATTCTGTCCAAATGTGTTATCTGACAAATTTCCACTTTCTGAAACTGTTGCCCATATACCTAAGGATATAAATGGGAACAATTGAGGCTTGTTTATAAGAATATAGTGTGGTTGTAATTTGTAATCCTGGTCTGTCTGAAAGGAGAACTCAGTTATTCTGTTTCATATACTGCATAGAATTTCATAATTTTTATTTGAATGTACATAATATATATATATATATATATATATATATATATATATATATATATATATATATATATATAAATATTTGATATACCGTATATATTATATAAGTATCATATTATCCTATGATTATACCTTTTTATATTTCTATATTTTATATAGATTGATTGGTTTAAATGTACATCATTTAAATATTACAATTTATTTAAATACTGTGGCAAGCTCCCCGAGCACTTGTCAGCGTTGTCATGGAGACGGAGTGGATCCAATTGCCAGGAGGCGGAGTCAGGGAATGAGAGCCACCTGAGAGCCATCAGGAGAAGAGGATATAAGCGCAACAGAAAGAAGCTTATGGGGAGACGAGATATCCCAAGACCAGACTAACGTTTTCTCTGGTTCTTTTCTCCTGTAGGCTCCAGTGATCTTTAAGGAACCCAGGCTGCAGTTCACATGAATTTGTCACGCTTTCACCACCTCGCTGAAGCCTCAGCTTTCCTTAACTTTAGAAGCTCTTGCACTAACTCCCACCTTTTGTTTGTCACTCAATAAAGGCCCCATAGGGGTAATTTCACCACGCATTGAGTCTGGCCCTCTTTTCTCCCGCCACAATACAAATATTTTATATTAGTAATACTTAATATACCAATAATTTATAATATTTTACACTAACTATTATACATTTTTATAAAGTGAAAAAGTAATGTACAGAATATTACTATTTATTTTTTTGCTTGTGCAAATTGTGCCATCAGTGTGCATTTCAAGGAACATTTTACAACTGGGAGGGGTTCAAAAACAATTAGAACTTTTCTTTAGCAGCTCACCTCGTTCTGTGGGTTAGCGTAGGGAATCCTTAAGGTGTTCATTGCCACTGTCAGAGCCTTCATAGCTGTGAAGATATTCTGGAAAACCATTTTAGTGTAGCCCCGCCTGTCTTCTTCCGAAAAGCCCTTGCCATGAATAATCCTCATCTGCTTAATAAAAGTTGTCTTCCCGCTTTCTCCAGTGCCTGAAATCCACAAGAATAAAAGGACCTACTTCATATTAAATGCCTTTAACTACTATGTACAAACATTTCATTTAATAATTTGATACAATGCACTTGTGTACATGTTTTATGTAATTACCATCTGTAATTCTATAATTAATCTGTAATTCTGTAATTACATCTGTAATTCTGTAATTACATCTGTAACTAATTCTGTAATTACATCCATAATTATACTGTTGACCTTTTCCTTACTCCTTTTCCCCAAAATGTTCCCCCATTAAAGTGTTATAAGCCATGAACCAAGCCAACCAGTAACGAAGTGAATCAAACTTTGATTTGAAGCAAAAAAGTATTTGAAATCCGGACAAAAATACAAAGGTACATACAAGACTGTGTATTTGACAGATTTAAGTGAGGGAAAGAACTACAATCCCATGAAGCATTGCGAACAGAGTAATCAAATAAAAAACGCTAGAGATAAAACTACTCAATTACAAATGTTAATTAACGGGGTGTTTACGCGACAACGGTTTCAACTAAAAATTGAAAACTTTTTTGCGTTTTGGCCGTTCATTTACACGACAATGTTATGGGGGCCTGAAAATGCAAACTTTTGAAAACGGGTTTCGAAGTGCACGTTTTTGAGAACGATACCGTTATAGTCTCAGTGTAAACTACAAAAACATAAATTTATGAAAAACGGTGATGTCATGCACATGTGTATTAAGTGTTCAGTCTATATGCGTGTAGTGTTTATTTACAAAGTGACATCGCCAACTACTGGCCTGGCAGCAGAATACAGCTTTTTTTAGTCGTTTTCGTGGATCCGTGTGAAGGGGGATCAAGTATTTTGAGAATGTAAGGAGACCGACTCAATTATACAATTCGCAATGCTTCATGGGAGTGGGCAGAGCTAAAGAGCTTTTTTGGCGCGTTTTGCTTTTTTCGACACTCTGATTGGAGTTTTCTGTACTGCATCATGGGTAATGTAGTTTTTCATCAGGAATTCCACTGTTAAACTCTTATTTTAAAAATAAGCTGAAATAATGCGGGCTGGCGGCTTCAGCAGAAGCAAATACCATGGATTAACAACCTTGTGGCTCACAGTAGGTCTGTCTTTAAAGGTTTATAAGTTATCGTTCGAAATCAATTTTCTTATGGAGAAAATGAATGGAGATTTTACTTCCGGAACCTGAATGTTGCACTCTATAGTGGCAAAAGCGTTTTGCAATATAAGATGAAAAAAATAAGTGCATTGACATAATTACATAGTATCTAAAGACACCTAATATAAAGTATATACAATAAAAAAAAGTAAATATTACATGAAACAGAAAAGGGATGTCAAACACTGGTTCTGAAACCAGGTCACGGCATGACAAAAACAAAGAACCGAAAGGAATGCAAGGTACAGATGATAGCATATGAGGCTTTTCTCATGCACAAAGGAATGTTATCTGTCCTGTTAACAAAGCGAAATGTTTGAAACTCAGACTGACATTCGGAGACGTGCCGTGTCAGAAAGCATGTGGCCGGACGTGTTTGGATACCTTCACCATCGGGGGACTTTGTCTATTGTAAAGTCTACAACTATTTCTAACTTATAGTTTTCATTTGATAGATTTGAGCAGAAAAGCGTTAACTAGTTATCGGTATCTCAAACCGCAAATATTTGACAGGCAAACAATCACACATCACATAATCAAATCAGTGTGAGCAGTGACAGAAAAGGAATGTAATGTAAATACTTCAAATATAAAGTATTGCAAAATGCACATTTTTATGATGAGCAAGAACAAATATTTCAGACATGTCCTTTTGATGTTCTTGAGCACTTCAAGAATGTGTCCCTCAAGACATCACAAGACAAATCATACTAACTTGCTATTGACAGCTATCTCCAGGTAGGTGGCTCAACAACAATGACTTTTCATGCTGTGATATTCTTTACAACACCCTTATTACCTCCATTTAATTAAATCCAACAGTAATGCAGTTAAAAATGATCAATATTATATCAAAAAACATATTACTGCATGATGTAATCTCCTTCATTGTATTAGCTAAAATTTTTATTTTCAATGAACTCAAAATTGAGGCAACCAGTTAACTCACTTTAAGTTAAAACAACAATAATTATTTTGACAGTATATATTGGCCCTAGGCAAAGTGCCCATTTCACTGTGTCAATAAGAACATGCATAAACATGTATTTTCCAAATAATGGTTTACTCACTTTACAGTTAAGATGACTCCAGATCTACTCACATGATCCATAGTTGCACTTTTAAATATATATTAATAGGCAAAAAGACATTACCTAATAAAAGTATTTTGATTTCTCTCCGTTCTCTTTTCTTCTGGTCAGCAAGAATTTTTTTGATTTCATTGTGAATGGCTATGGCTTTCTTCTCATCTTCAGACATGCAACAGGTGCACGTCGTATAACACCATCTCCAACAGCTCCCCATCTCTCCTATAGGACAGAATTAAACTTTATGAAGAGCGCATTTGATTTCAGTTTTTCTTTTAATATAATGGCTCTTCAGAAAAGGGGGAATTAAGACATTTACAACGTATAGGTTACAATTGCGAGGTTGTTTTGAGACGAATCCTTCGAAAAGAATCAATTGAACCGGTTCACAAAACCGTCTGAACTATTCGTTCAAGACTGTATCAGTCCGAGAGGTTCTACAGTGAATGATTGAATTAGTTAGTAAATAGCATTAAGTGCAGAAATGTTTGTAGCTAAAAAAAAAAGTAAATTATATAAAATTGTATTTATGTAAAAAATATAGGCCTACTTTGTTTTTAAGAGCCATGTTGCCTACAACAAACTGAACTGAGACACACGAGCTTGAAATATGCTATAGACTGAGCTAATTGCGTTGTGACGTAAAATAATCACTTAATAGTTTTATTCAATGCTCGAAAGAACCAATGAGCCGAACTTCCATCATTAGTGTACCTTTAATGTATAAAATTCTACTCGAATGAATACTTCGGCTATGTAATAATTGACTATTCTGGGGAAAATCAACTCTTGTTTAATGAAGATATTGTTTTAAAGCTCAACTTAAAGTAAATATATTTTAGCCTACAATGTCGGACTTCCCCTAAGAAGAATAAGATGAAACCTAATACTTATAATTACAGGTTGGCAGTGCCTTTTATTATCATTTTAAAGAAAAAAAGAGAATATACTTAAATAGAGACAACATAAATGCGTTGGATCACTTACCTGCATTCGTCGACACACCTGTACGGAGCCAGTAATTCCTTTACGAAACACGATCCATTTTCTTCCCTGAGCCGAACTGGAACTTCTTTCTCCTGTAGAAGTTTTCTCAGAAGTTTCCCCCCTCCCCGAAACAACAACAACAACAAAAAAAAAAAAAAAAGATTTATCTTGTAAACGTTAGGCTACATCATTTCCCCCCTGGCTTCAGACAGATCTACCTGCAATTCAGGAAAGTCCTTCTTAAACTCTGCGAATATGCGCTGTCTCAAAACATAAATCTGCTGCCTAATTAGACAGCGGTTTGAGGCATTTAGCAGCAAGGGTTCTTGTGTTTAAATGCTGCTAAACGGAGAGCAACGGAACAGAACTATGGGTCTCAAGGTGCGTTTTCAAAAGTTTTTAGCTTGAGACACGATGCAAGGTCCGTCTGACGCATGCGTAGACGAAAATGTACGCGCCCGGTGTGAACGCCCCCCTAGGCGTGCACCAGTCAGCATTTTTAGGCATCATATCTCCTAGAAATGCCGTCTTAGTGGGCAGCTTCCTAAGTTTTGAGAAACATCCGTTAATAAGTGAAATAAACGCAACAGTGACTATAAACCTAAAAGATGTATACTAACCCATATAGACATTGAATAGAAGTGACTGACCCAAGAAGATGAATAGCTATAGATTGTACTGTAGATTATACAAAACCTGTTCTAAATCACAAGTGGTGTTAATTTCTTGAATAGATGTGCAGGTATTTGACACTCCTCTCTCGAGCTCTGTGGATGTCAGTCTTTTGTCTTCGCAAGTTCGCAGGCAGAACCGGTTTATCAGGCCTTTCGCAGTGTTGCGAGATATCGGGATTGCCTATAGTCCACAAATCGCCATGGGAACCAGGTAAGTAGCCTACGTCAACGTCCTGGAGAAAGTCAGCCTGATCTCGGGCCTATATTTTTAAACAGATAATCTATACCCAACCTAGAACAATTGTAATTAGTTGGCAAATTTCCTAGGCAAATAGCACCTATTTCTAGCTTTGCTATTCCAGCAGTTGCCACATGGTGCCATCAAAGATCTAAGAATAGTCCCATCATCCATGCCGATGTATTTCATTTTCAAGTGCACTTAAAAAAAGGGTATATATATATATATATACAGTTGAAATCAGATATTTATTTACACTTCCGAAAAAAAACACAAAAACTTTTATTTCTTTACTGTCATACATTAAATCAGAGTAAACTTTTCTGTTTTAGATCAATAAATATTTACACATTTTTTGCATTTGTTAAATGTCAGAATCGAGCTTTAATCAAAGTCAGAGGTATACATACACTTCCTTAGTATTTGGTAGAATTGCCCCGAAACTGTTTCACTTGGGCCAAACGTTTTGGGTATCCTTCCACAAGCTTTCTACACTCCTCTTGACAGAACTCGTGTTACTGGGTCAGGTTTGTAGGCCTTCTTGCTTGCACTCGCTTTTTCAGTGCCGCCCACAAATTTTCTATGGGATTGAGATCAGGGCTTTGTGATGGCCACTCCAATACCTTGACTCTGTTGTCCTTAAGCTACTTTGTAACTTATTTGGAGGTATGCTTGGGGTCATTGTCCATTTGGAAGACCCATTTGCACCCAAGCTTTAATTTCCTGGCTGATGTCTTCAGATGTTGCTTTAATATATCCACAAAATTTTCTTTTCTCATGACCATCTATTTTGTGAAGTGCACCAGTTCCTTCTGCAGCAAAGCAGCCCCACAACATTATACTACCACCCCCATACTTTCCTCCAAATATACCGTTTATCATTATGGCCGAATAGTTCAATTTTTGTTTCATCAGACCACAGGATATGTCTCCAGAAATTAAGATTTTTGTCCCCATGTGCAGTTGCAAACTGTAGTCTGGCTTTTTATATGGTGGTTTTGAAGTAATGTCTTTCTTCTCCCAGAGTAACCTTTTAGCTCATGGTGGTACAGGACTCGTTTTACTGTGGATAATGACACTGTCTTGCCAGTTTCAGCTAGCATCTTCACAAGGTCCTTTGCTGTTGTCCTGGGATTGATTCGCACATTTCGCACCAAAAACGTTCCTCTCTGGGACTCAGAATCTCAGAGAAACTCAGAGCTGAACAAGTGACCTGAAAAGGACTTGAAGGAAGCTGACAGCTTGCATTTATGCAAGGTAAGTAGAATTAAAACATACTTTAGAGTAAATCTGTCTGCTTTGTGCCCTGTAAAGGTCGGCATGCTGTTACTTTCAGTTTAATCCTAATATAATAGTATACAAATAAATGTCAAGTTTTGTGAAGCATATTTGCACCATCTGTCATGAAAGCTGTAGTTGTGGAATTGCTATTCACTTCAAATGCAATGCAATATAGATGTAGATTCAGGCATTCAGAAATGATTTAGCTTTGATACTAAAACCATTCAAATGTGTTGGATTTGTTGAACTGCTTTAAATGACATTGAAACATGTGCTTCGATTTACAATAATATGTATGCCTTTTTATTGCTTTTGTTCAGTGGCCTATTCTCAGTGGGAAATATATGTATCCTTTATTTTTGTGTTATAGATTTAAATGGTCATGAGATGTTGTGGCTTTTTGGTTACAAAAAGACACTGTGTCCTTGTTGCCCTATGAATAGAGGATAGTGTGATAATGTGTATGTGTAGGGTTCCTGGAAATCCCGGACATTGTATTTAATTAAACATTTTTCAATGGTCCAGTGTCAAACTGGTGCTACAATCTGTTGTAAAACAGTTAGTTTTGGTTTCTCGAATTTGATTGGCTGAGCAGTGTTCTAAGAGCACTAGGAGGTTTCACTTTTTGTATAACTCATCTTATTAAATGTATACCACTACCGGTCATATTTTATGCCAGATTCTTAAATTGAATCAAATTCATTTAAAATAATAAGACACTATAGGGCTGTTACCAATCAAATTAAATCAGTATCAACACAATCCATGCTTGCACTGCAGAGATGGAACAGAAGCTGCATCTGAAGTAGACTGTAATGCACGGATGCATTTACAGAGATTACAATTGCATAAATAATGTTACAAGATTAATAATTAATAATTTCAGAACCATAACATTATAAAATTGACCGTTATTCCTATTGCTTTTCCTATTCGCAGCAACACTTCATAGACCACAATGAAACGCGGTTGTGACGTCACAGCAGATCGTGCTTAATTTACCTCCACCCCACATAACTAGTGTATGACATTGGAGTTATTTAAACTTTTAACCACATACTTAACCAACATACTTGTAACTACCTTAAGCTGACTGTTTACATTAATAATTTATTGTATTGTTATTATTTTTGTTTGTGTAATTTTTATATTTTCTCCAACATCCCAAGCATACAAACAAGTCAATAGAAAACTAACTCATAATTACATTTTGTCCAGGAATGCTCTGTTATAAATAATGATAAAACATTAATTTTGCTGATGAGTATGCAAACTGAAGGTGCATTTAGGGCACATTATATAATTCCAAAGTCCTCTAAGGCCTTGACAAGGACCGTGTCTTTCACGTCGGTGAAGACTTTGCGGATGTTTTTGGTGTCCGTGGCGCAGGTGAAGTGAGAGTAGATGAGTTTGGAGTTCTTCGTCTCGTAGGAAACTGCATTGTGTATATATAAACTTCTGATGAAATCCATGGCATCTTGAATGTCCCGACGTTTACCTGAAGATGGCATCAAACCACAAAGGAAAGGAAAGGAAGAGTCAATCAGGTATGACAAACAAGAGATAATGCTGCCTTTCACTTTGATTTAATGTATACCAAACTACCTTTAAATCCAGGAAAGTATGTTTTTAGATCTGAGAACTGAATCTTTTCAGCCAGGATGTCTATTTTGTTCAGGAACAGGATGACAGAGGTATTAGCAAACCATGTTGAGTGGATGGTCGTGTAGAACAGGGACAAGCTCTCTTCCATACGGTTCTGTAGCCAAAGAGAGTGTACACAGATTAAGAGATTTATCAATTTTACACTTGAAATACAGGAGAGATATTAGGAAGCATACATCCTTGTTATTCTCCTCCAGAAGTTGGTCGTACTCGCTGATGGAGGCTAGAAATATGAGCGATGTCACATTTTCAAAGCAATGGATCCACTTCTTTCTCTGTCCTCTCTGACCACCAACATCTACAATCCTGAAAAAACAGACAGACTAGAAATCAAGTTTAGTCCCATCCACTTTTATATTTTATCAGGAGTGGCGAATTTGCACCAGGCCTAGATATTTCCCTAAAATCTGTTCCTTATTCCTTTATCGCATTTCTTCTGAATTAGATGGCTTCTCACCTTGATTTTTGATTTAAAGAAACACTAGGGACTAAACGAGGTAATTAACAAGACACAGGTGAGACACGAGGACAAATCAAACACTATAGCAACAGATGAATGAGACTAAGAAACTGAACTGGGAACATTGCAAAAAACGAACTCTAATTCCAACTGAAGCAAAACACTAACAAAGATCTGACGTGACATTAAAACAACAACAAAAGTCTAACATAGGAAGGTGGACGAGGGCTTAGGAGGAGGACGCAGAGCTGGCAGACGGGACAACCAAAGAAGATAGAGAAGCCAGGGAGGAGACAACGGTGGGAGGAGCCAGGGAGGAAATGAGGGTGAGAGGAGCCAGGGAGCGATGCTAATCCATGTTAGCAGGTTGAAGGCTCACGGTGGAGCCAATGGAGGGAGCAGCCATGGTGGAGCCTTGCATGAGAGGCAAGGCGTAACCAGGGGGATGATTGACAGAGATGGAGCCAATTGAGGTGGAGACTCAGGCGGAGCCGAAGAGACCGGGCGACACCAAAGGAAATGAGACCAAGGCGTATCCATAGTGACAAGTAGCCGAGGTGGAGCCTCGGAAGAACTGTATTGAACGTTATAGGAAAACGTTAAAAGTTTTGTGAAAAAGATAAAAAAAATGCTGGCGCTGCCTGGCAACTTAAAAAAAAACAATGCTTGCAGGGAAAGAGTTAAATATACATTTAAAGATATATTTTAAGTTAAAAAAAGATGTATACCTAAATAGGAACACAGTAGTATACTTAAAGTCCAAAAGTAATATATAAATACTAAACTATAAGTATGATGTTAAGTTCACTTCAAGAAAATGTACACACCCTTAAAAATAATGGTTCCAAAATAAGGGTCATAGAAGAACCATTTTGGTTCCCAAATACCTTTTAGTGAATCGATCTAAAAAGAACAATTTTTTGAACATATAAATAATCTAAAGAACCTTTTTCCACTATAAATAAACTTTTGTGGAACAAAATGGTTCTTTATGAGGTCAATGATGCAGATAAAGAACCATTACATTAAATTTAACAGAATGATTATATATCTTACACAAACCTTTCTCAAAGTAAATAAAAAAAATGACTTTTGGATTTTTGAACTGACACTAGGTGGAATGAGTGGCCAAATCATCTAAAAAAAAATTATTTTTAGAACGATCTAAAAGGTTTTTTGGGAACCAAAATGGTTCTTCTATGACCCCTATTTTGGAACCTTTATTTTTAAGAGTGTACTTGCAGTGAAAAACTATTACACTAGTAGTTTACTGAGAGTATACTTCAAAGTGTACTTTCATAAACTAAAACGTGCTACAAGTATTTAAATAGTAAACTATCAGTATACCTATAAGTTCACTTGTAGTTGCTGCGCAAATGATAAATGTAATTGTAAGCTAGTTGTGTACTCAAAGTTTAATACTTTTACACTTAAAGTATACTTAAAAGTATACAATTATAGACTAAAAAGTGGGCCAATTGAATCCTTAGTACTGAAATAGTACACATTCAAGTATACATACTAGTACATTGATATCAGTATACTTACATAAAGTATACTTGAAATATATTTGGACTTTACTTAAGTATTCTTACAAAAATAATATACATTATATTCATTAATTTTATTAAGTGGAACCCTTGATACATTGTCATAATTGTGTTATAAAATGACTCATGGCGTGATTTTGGTCATTCTGCTCACCTCTACTTTCACGGAAGAAAGTCATGACAGTTTCCGGTGAACTGTCTCTTCCAATGCCCGCATAACTTATAATGTTAAGACAGGTTGTTCATTGCTGTACCTGAGAGTCATCTTCTCCAATTTAAAGCAATAGTCTATGATGCCGGAAGTGGGGAATCGGACTTGAAGAACATCTTGATTTGTTGGGATGTAGCCTTCGGCTGTGATGCGATCCAAGTCACCTATAAAGCTTTAAGAAACACATAATTCAGACACTTTTATTGAAAACCATACCATGTGCCGTGGAATTGGTTAGGAAGGCATTGTTTGCATGATTATTTGCATATGATTAATTTAATGAATTGTCATTGGCATCAGGAAGAGACAAGAGGAAATAAACAAACATGAAGGAAGTCAATAAAAGACAGGAATTGTCTTAAACACACTTACTACTTAGTGGAGTCTAGCAACTGATACTCTCTGCGCCGTCCGTAGCAGATCTTAAAGCCTTGGTCTTCCCATAGGTGACGAATAGCCTCTATGTGACTTCTCTGCAGCTGTGTTATCTGATGTATGTCCTGGTCCTGGAACCACTGGGCATAAATCTACAGATATCACAGACTCATGAGACTGCAAATACAATTACAGTGCAAGATGTTTATTAAAAAGTGTGCCTATTATGCTATTTTAACGGTTCCTAAATTTCTCCTCCAAAAAAGGTTTACATGCATCCAAGGTCAAAAACTTTTAATTTTCTCATAATATACATTGCAGCATCTCCTTATTCTTACTGTGTCTGAAACGGTTTGATAAAGGATTTGGTCTTTCTAAACCCATCCTTTCCTCTGATTGGTCTACTCTGCTCTGATTGGTCAAATGGCCCAGTCTGTTTTGATTGGTCTACTCTGGGGAGCATGATTCTGTTGTGTAGTTAACTTGCCTTTTTTTAGTAAAATTTGCTTTTTTCATTTTCGTTGTATTGTGCACTACTGGGCCACCGTACCAAAAGCTGGCATTATGCAATGACAGACCTACATGGGTTTGTGCAAGAAGTAAGACTGGAATTACTGACGACTTGTTTCAGGCAGTTCAGAATCATTTCTTTCTTTTGGGAGACAATGACCCTGTCCTAAATGGCACATAAAAATTGTGTGTTTTTCTTAGTGTTAATATATATATGTATAAATAATTTGATAATTTATATTTTTTTATAAATTATTTTTTATATTTCTTTTATTATTTATCTATAATACTTTTTTTGCTGTAATTTATTTACATTTGTAATTTATTAACATTTGCAAAACCCACTACTACAGTACCAACAGGATAGTTGATATAAAATGGCCCTTATGAATCTCCGGGCTCAACAGAAACACACTCGGCCTCTTGATCACCTCGTTCTGTGGGTTGGAGTAGGGAATCTTTAGCGTGTTCATGGCTTCTGTTATTGACCTCATAGCTTGGAAGATATTCTGGAAAACCAGTTTAGAGTAGCTATGCCTCTCATCAGTTGAGAAGCCCTTGCCATGAATAATCCTCATCTGCTTCGTAAACGTTGTCTTTCCGCTTTCTCCCGTGCCTAAATGAAAGCAAAATTTTTTTTTACATTTCTTTTTAATATATATATTTCATAATTTCTTTTTCATTTTTCATTAATTTAATTGTCTTTTCAGAAAGCTCAGCTCTGAGTGTGATTTGATATTTCTTCCTTAAGTTTTATGAACTCAGAAAATATACAGATGAGCCATCACATTATGACAACCTACCTAATAACCTGTAGGACCTCCTTTAGGACCTAAAGGAGCGAGGCATTGATTCAACGAGGTGGTAATAGGTCTCCTGGGGTATCTGGTACCATAATGTCAACAGCAGGTCCTCTAGTTCCCATTCATTGCAGGGCGGTGGTGATGTAGCAAGACCCCGCTTTTCCAAGTCGAACTACAAATGTTCGATTGGGTAAATGTCAGGTGAACTTGGAGGCCAAGGCATTAACAGTGGTTCCTCGAACCACTCCGTGACGATACTAGCAGTGTGGCATGGTGCATTATCCTCTGTTGGTAATGGCCATGACCAGCAGGGAACACAGTTGCCATAAATGGGTGCACTTGGTCCGCAACAATGTTTAGATACCTGACAGCTGTCAGGGATTGTGCTATTGGGAAGGAAACATCGCCCACAGCATAACACCGCCGTCTCCGGCCTGTGTCCGCCCAGCAGTGCATCCAGGTGTCATAGCCTCTGTTGGAAATCGGCGTATCCGCACTCGGTTGTCGACGTGATGCACCAGGAATCTTGACTCGCTAGACCAGGCCAATTTATTCCAATCTCGATGATCTTGGGCCCATTTCATGTGTTGTTGGCGCTGCCGTGCAGTTAGCATGGGGACCCGGCTGGGTCGTCAACTACGCAGGCCAATGTATACACAGAAGGCTACAATGAACTGTGTGCTGTGACACATTGCTGTGGTCACCACTGTTGTAGCTGCTGGAGATTTGTTGCACTGTGACCCTGTGGTCACTGTGAGAATGCACGACAGTCTCCACCTCCTCTGGCAATGCACGACAGTCTCCGCCCTCCTCTGGCATCAATGAGCTGTGGACGACACACGACTGGACGACGGTTCATTGTTTGGCCATTGTTGCACCACTTTTGATATGTACTCACTACAGTGGCATGTGAACAACCCACAAGGCGATCGAAGTATGAGGCGTGGTGCCATTACAATTTGTCCTTTATCAAACTCCCCGACACAAAACACTCTACTGACTGAACACTGGTCCTCGGGTGGTATATACAGTGCATCCAGAAAATGTATAGCGCTTCACTTTTTCCACATTTTGTTATGATACAGCCTTATTAAAAAATTGATTAAATTAATTATTTTCCTCTAAATTCTACAAACAATACCCCATAATGACAATGTGAGAGAAGTTTGTTTGAAATCTTTGCAAATTTATTAAAAATAAAATATGAAAAAAAAAAAATCACATGAACATAAGTATTTGTACAGCCTTTGCTCAACTTTGTTGAAGCACCTTTGGCACCAATTACAGCCTCAAGAGTATGATTCTCCAAGCTTGGCACACCTATTTTTGGGCAGTTTCTCCCATTCTTCTTTGCAGAACCTCTCAAGCTCCATCAGGGATGGGGAGCGTCAGTGCATAGCCATTTTCAGACCTCTCCAGAGAGGATCAATAGGGTTCAAGTCTGGGCTCTGGCTGGGCCACTCAAGGACATTCACAGAGTTGTCCCGTAGCCACTCCTTTGTTATCTTGGCTGTTTGTTTAGGGTCATTGTCCTGTTGGAAGATGAACCGTCGCCCCAGTCTGAGGTGCGGAGCGCTCTGGAGCAGATTTTCATCAAGGATGTCCCTGTTTATTGCTGCATTCATCTTTCCCTCGATCCTCACTAGTCTCCCAGTTCCTGGCGCTGAAAAACATCCCCACAGCATGATGCTGCCACCACCATGCTTCACTGTAGGGATAGTATTGGCCAGGTGATGAGCGGTGGCTGGTTTCCTCCAGACATGACGCTTGCCATTCAGACCAAATGGTTCAATCTTTGTTTCTCATGGTCTGAGAGTCCTTCAGGTGGGCTGTCATGTGCCTTTTACTGAGGAGTGGCTTCTGTCTGGCACTCTACCATACAGGCCTGATTGGTAGAGTGCTGCAGAGATGGTTGTTCTTCTGGAAGGTTCTCGTCTCTTCACAGAGAAACGCTAGAGCTCAATCAGAGTGACCATCGGGTTATTGGTCACCTCCCTGACTAAAGCCCTTCTCCCCCGATCGCTCAGTTTGGCCGGGCGGACAGCTCTAGGAAGAGTCCTGGTGGTTCCAAACTTCTTCCATTAACAGATGATGAGGCCACTGTGCTCATCAATGCAGCAGAAATGTTTCTGTACCCTTCCCTGGATCTGTGCCCCGATACAATGCTGTCTCGGAGGTCTACAGGCAATTCCTTGGACTTCATGGCTTGGTTTGTGCTCTGATATGCACTGTTAACTGTGGGACCTTATATAGACAGGTGTGTGCCTTTCCAAACCAACTGAATTTATCACAGATGGACTCCAATCATGTTGTAGAATCATCTCAAGGATGATCAGTGGGAAAAGGAGCTCCTGAGCTCAAATTTTATTTATTCAGCAATGGTGTTGACTTGGTTTGTCTTAAAGCATATTAAAAACACCACATAGACATATAAACAACATTAAAAACTTGATGTTCACCACAGGGTAAAAAAACACCAAACTGAATTTTATTCCTGCTTGTCAAAATCCAAAAGCTTTTTCTTTTCTTTTTTGTTCAGGGTAAATATGCAAAGATTATGAGACAAAATAAATTTGAACTTTTAAAGTAAAGTGTAGGCTAATTAAATATAACCTATATAGAGCATATCTACACTATTTCTAGTTGTACAATATTGGTCAACAAAATAGCAATTATTATAATATAGGGTCAACAAAAAGTGTACGATCATTATTGCACACTTTTCTGGCAAAACATCTCACAAAAAAAGCCATGACACCTGAAGAAAGGGCAATTGATGACAAACATCCACTAAAATCACCTCAGGACCAGGAAAGTGAATCACAGGTCTACTCAGCTCTTATATAATCACATTTCAGGAAAGTCCATCAAGAGAAATGGCCCAAAATGGCATTTACTAAAAACAACTTTTCATGCTCTGACTACATTTATTTTCACTTTCAGAGAAAAATGTCTTCACATAACTTCACATAACAAAGTCTATTATTTTGTGTGCTTATTTTATACTTTTACTTTTTAAAATGAATCAACAATGTTTATAAGTTTTAATACAATTCAGATAAAAGACTGACAGAATCATCTCACCTAGTAAAAGCAACTTGATTTCTCTCCGTTCTCTTTTCCTCTGCTCTGCAAGGATATGTTTGATTTCCTTACTTATGGCGATGGCGTTCCTTTCCTCTTCAGACAAGAAACAGGTGCAACATCTACAGCAGTACTTCTCCATTTCTCCAACAGAAATTGAGTACCGGTAACTACAAAACATAAATAAATAATTACAGCTATTCAACATTAGCCTATATTTTGAGCATGTAGTTAGGGTGAACTCGGGGTGTTTGAACGGAGTAACCTTAATTACAAAACGTTTTGAGGCGGTAGAGATGTACTAAACCACCCGGTTTTTAGTTTGTGCGTTGCCAGGTGACATAAAGCCTGTATAACTCGGTATCAGGGCTGTAAACCACCATAGTATGTTGTTCGTATTATTCTTTAGGAAAGGTTAAAAATTTTACATTTTAGGGTGGTCTAGTAGTCTAACAGTGCTCGTCAATATTAAAATGACTAGATGACCAGTCAAATCCAAGAAGGCGGCCTTTACTGTAAACAGAAGCAGCGCGCGAATTCAGCGCTCTACCCTTTAGTTTTAACGACCAGTGCGAGCCGAGGTAAGAAGTTGCTAAACATTTAATATTTGCCTATTGTTTAACGATATAAATGTTAAATGGACAACGGTAATATCCAGTGAAGCAAACTACACGATTTGTTTGTAAATTTAGCCGTTTTGAATTGAAAATATAATTTACGCGAGCCGAGCATTTTACAATTTGAAATGTTACGTGACAAAATACATAAACGAAAATTAAATGATTTAACTAGAACTTTAATCCTTAAACCCAGACTAGAACAAGAAAAAATAAATGTGCCCCCACTTAGGCTACAACATATGGCCTATAATATTAACTGAGAATGGATTACACTTCAAAAACGACATTTAGGTAAACGGCACTCTTGTATGCTATGTTGTGAAATTGTTTAGTTAAAATAATGGAATACATTTTAATTGTTTAATTGTTATAGCCTAGCTAGTCTGTAATAACATGTAAATGTCTCTGACTTAAATGAAAATGTGAAAGTTCTTCTCTGGACAACAAATAAACAGTAATATATAGTATTTAACAACAGCAAAAACTGGGGCAATAGGGGGTAACAAAGAGAATCACTCACCTTCATTCATACAACAGTAGGCTTTCCATCTTCCTTGAAACAAACTGTCCGTGGCACCTTGACGGAGTTTTCCTGAACCCAGTTTATCTGTCAATCACGTCACGTGCGTTCACTTCTGATTAACCCGATGCACTTCCCGAAAGTCTGACTTCAATGCATGATATTCCAGGTATGTTGCAGAGCAGAAGAGAACCAATGAGAAGTCAGTGGAATACGCCCTGCCAATATTCCTCACAGCTTTTATTTAAATGACTGACACGTCTTTTTAACTAAAAGTAGCTCTTTCTATAGTGTTTTATTATCTGCTTATATTGATTTATTAGTTACTTGCTAGGGGAGAACGGAGCTAGTTGTCACACAGGGAGTCTTAAAAGCTATATGGGACTGGTTGTCAATTTTTTTGCCACAATTTATTAATTGCAGGGTTTTTTTTTTTTGTTTTTTTTTACAAAAGAATGGTTTACTGTTAAATGATTTATCATATTTTGTTGATTTAAAATCACTGTACTGTATAAATGTAACAGAAAAGTCTATTATAAAGCTGTGTTATGGCAGGTTCCCATTGGCCCCGTTTCCTGCGTTTTCAATGATCTGATCACAAGTGGACGCTATTTCTTATACCACCGCTATTTGGGCATGTCACAAAAGTCTGAAACACTTTGTTTACTGAACTGTATATTTTTTTCCCTTTGTATAAATGAATGAGGCACTTATATAGCGCTGGGGATCTCTCCTCAACATCTCTCCTCCCCTTGGCTATAATGGTGGAAATGAAAAGGGTTTTCTTTTTAGTCGAGACTTGTTTTGCCCACAGGCCTTGTTTAAGCCATTTAACCAAAAACTCATTAAAAAACCCAGATGGACTATGGAACTGGAAATGCTAAAACTCTTTTCCAGGTTTTGGCCTACAAAAATGCATCATCCTTGCACCACTCTATTTGAAGGCTCCTTCTGTTGTGAAGAGGCGGAGTCAGGAGAATCCATTTGCAGCATTTATTAGAATAGTCAAACCAGGCAAGGTCAAACAGTGGCAAACAGAACAGAGAAGGCAAGGCAGAGACAAACCAGGTAACCAGGCAAAGGGTCGAGGCAGGCAGAGGGAATCAGAGTCCAGTAAACAATCCGAGGTCAGGGCAGGCAGAGAGAATCAGAGTCCAGTAAACAGTCCGGGGTCAGGGCAGGCAGAGAAGGGTCAGCAACGATAAACAATCCAAGATCAAACACAGGAAACAAACTCAGGGAAATAACGCTCAGAAGTGTGTGTGAATGAGGTGTAGGTGTGAGTGCAATCAGTCCCAGGTTTGAGGCATGATGGGAAATGGAGTTCGATGGGTAAGGTTAATATTCCGGAGACGGTTCCCTCCGGTGGTGAAGAGGAGGTGGTGCGGGAGCCTGCTCCGTTACACCTTCAAATGGGTCCTTCGTTTCCAGTGCAATGAAGGATACAACAGTTTGATCCTTCGCGGCCTTGCCTACCCCAGAATTCATTGCGTGCCAGTGACAACAGGATTTTTTTTAAAGAACTTGCCGAATTACACTTTTAAACGTAAGTATTGGGTTTCAACTGACTCAAAAATCGAATGATACAAATGTAAAAATAAACTTTAAAGCAGTTCAAATGTTGACATATTTTACTAAGATGCGATTATCTATAGTTTATACTCTTAATTACATAAAGAAAGGGAACATGGTGAATATATTTAGACAGTTTGTGAACACTGTTTTGTTTTCGGACAGTTTAATATAACTTTCAAAAAAAGTCCAGTACAAACGTTACAGTCACTCATCAATGGCAACTGTCACAATTGCTAGGCAACATGAACAATCCTCCGTAGGCTAGACCGTCCCATTTAACAATGCTCATTCAGACCTTCGTGGCCTTCGAAGAATTGAAGTCTGTGCCCTTTTGAAGGATGCAGCCTCTGAATTCAGGCTGAGTCATATCAAAGGTTTGTTTATAATGAACAAATCAGTCATTATCGACCCAGTACTAATAGCAACTGGAGGTCAGTAGTATTAGCAACTTTTACTAGCAACAATAAAAAATAGTATCAGTGTCTTTCACATGGTTGAGGAGTATCCGGCCGTCAATGTTGTCCGTGGCACAGATGAAATGAGAGTAAACCCTTTTGGAGTTCTCATTGCTAACTGCTTTCTGTCTATATAACTCTCTGATGAAATGCTTTGCATCTTGAACGTCCCGACGTTTGCCTGGAGGTGGCGCCGACCCACAAAGGAAGGTAAAGGAAGAGTGAATCAGGTACAACAAAGAAAATAGATCACACAGATAATGCTGCCTTTCCTTTCATTTAATGTGCACCAAAATACCTTCAAATCCAGGAAAGTATGTTTGTAAATCTGAGAACTGAATCTTCTTGGCCAGGATGTCTATTTTGTTCAGGAACAGGATTCAGAGGTATTAGCAAACCACATTGAGTGGATGGTCGTGTAGAACAGTGACAAGCTCTCTTCCATACGGTTCTGTAGCCAAAGAGAGGCAGGGTACACAGATTAACAGATGTATTACACAGGAAGGACAGGAGACATGAGAACAAACTGACATAAGAGGTAATAGAGTGCAACATTTCTCGTCCCCTTTTTCAGCAGCGCTGGTGCCAGAAGTTTTTTTTTCCATTAATTTTTCCCAAAAGGGATTTTAAAATAGTCATTGTTAAAAGAGTTATAAGCCATGAACCAAACCAACCTGTAATGAGGTGAATCACAACAATAGAAACTTTGATCTGAAGCAAAAAAGCTTTTGAAAATTGGACCAAAATACAAAGGTAAAAGACTGTACTTAACCGATTTGTGAGGAAAAGAACTATAATCCCTTGAAGCATTGCGAACAACGTAGTAGAATTAAAAATAATGGAGAAATATATTTACAAATGTTGATTATATGTAAAAAAAACAATACATTTCAAATGTATTGTAATATATGAATATATACTGTATATATATATATATATATATATACTGTATATATATATATATTTATATATATATTTACTATGCTGAATACTTTTTTTTAATAAACAGGAGGATTGCCACCTCATTACATATGAGTTATGGTCTTCATTTTTGGTTAGCACACAGCATTGTGGGATAAGTAGTTGGTCATCTGGGTATTTTATATTGTTTATTTTGAAGTTTACCCCAATGGCCAGCAATATTTGCCAAATTGTGAAGTGTACAAAGTGCAATACACTCAAATTTGACTAAGAAAATGATGAATTATTTCGGAATGCCACTGTCAATGGGAGAAACAGCAACTGCCGTTAGAAGCTCCGGTGGCCAAAGGAATGACCGGTGTCCTAAGACGCACACCTTAGGACTGCACATGCGCATTGGCTGGACCAACAAATATATGCTGGCTGTTCCTAGTAAGGCTGCATATCTCGGCTGCCACGTCATCAAGCTCTGTCAAAGGATGTCTCAATTTAAGGGATCCTTTGAAGGCAGCCCTAGTTTTGCATTCTTAATTTGGCCTATTTTGAAGGATGCATCAAGTGTATCCATCACATCCTCCAAACACCCACAATCCTTTGCAAACATTCCAATTCACAAAGAAGCATTAGCAGCGAATGAATGGACACGGTCCAATTTCAAAACATAATGCAAGACAAGAAAAAATATTTTGGATATAAAGCCATTGTTTTGTTTTTTTGTAAATGAATCACATAATGCTGAACTGCATAATGTAAACTGCTGGGAGACCACAGAGGCACCTGCTATTTGAGCATAAGAAACAAAGTTTTTGGGACAGTTCACGTTAAATTTTGTTGCTAATTTGAAATGTTATTTAAATTTGAGTGTGGCTTAAATAGACTCCCGGAAACTTTGGAAATATATGGCTAAACTGACTTTCCTTGGGGAAGGAGAGAGACAAAAACATACAATCTTGTTATTCTCCTCCAGAAATTGGTCGTATTCGCAGAGGTTGGCTAGAAATATGAGTGACATCACATTCTCAAAGCAATGGATCCACTTCCTTCTCTCTCTCCTCTGACCCCCGACATTTACAATCCTGCAAAGACAGACAGACCAGAAATCAAGTTTAGTCTACTCATCCGCTTTGTTATTTAATCTGCTGTGGTTCATTCATACCAGACCTGGATTTGTCACTATAACTTGTTCCTTTCTTTCTGTCATGTGTCATAACGTCTTCCAGTAGCGGCTCCTGACCGTAAATTTTGGTAGGGGCAGATTCTGGGTCTTAACCCTAGTTTATGAGGGTGGTGCTCTAATGTTGATTGACAGGCATGCATAGGATGCTATCTTGCCTTAATGTAGTATTTATTGGCTCCAAATATTGTTTTAGAATGTTACAAGTTGTGGAGGAATTCCGGTGAGGAAAAGAAAGTCACTTCTATTCTCAGAACAAACATAAAACAAATCAGTGGTGCACATAACTGGTGTGCAGATGCATGGTAAAAATAAACGATGCGCAGCAGAAAACGTGGAAGGAAGCCAACAAAATGAGTTCCAACATTTTTGGGGACAGGGACAGGTTTACTTACTGGAGTAGGATTTTTCTGGTAAGATAGCAATCATGATGTTAAGTGTGTTCATTAATCATTAGGGGTCCAATGGATTGCAGTTGATCAGTGATTCGTTCGGACCAGGCCCAACCGTCCGGCCACGCATGTCATTTGCGGATTAACCGTTACGTTTAACCATCATAGAGTGACAGTTTATCATCTGGATGTGTTTTGTCTTGCCAATTTACACATTCAAACATTTTTAAACTGAAGGAAGAGGGGAAACACCCGAAGCGTGCCCACACACAGAGAGAGAGAGAGAGAGAGAGAGAGAGAGAGAGAGAGAGAGAGAGAGAGTGAGAGAGAGAGTGGCGCATTTCAGACAGCGATCAAACACTGAATTGATTCCTCTTTCGCGTTTACTTGTGCGGACATACACACAAAATTATGTCAAAATACCCATCTCGTCAAGTATTCTCTCAGTTATGTCATAAGTGAACAGTTAAGAACAAAACCAGATGTGTGTCAGTGTATTTGGTCTTAAAGTGACAGCAGCATAATATTCCTGCTGATTTCTGTGCCATTAATGTTAATAAAATAAAATAAAAATACAGCTTTAACAAAGATGAACTTACACATAGCTGAAGCGGATTGATCATCTTGGTCTAGAGCGAGGTTTACGTAAGGTGATGTGAAAATAAGCGGGGCAGTCTGAAATTTGCCCCAATGGCTCTCAATTAAAGTGCACTGCAGTTCCATTTTTCACCACAGATTTACATAGGAAAATTGTGGGGTGCAGTAGAGCTGGGGAGGGCACCGAGACCGACTGCCCCGCTTAGTGTCAAATAAATTTTAATATATCCTGTTCATTTTAAAACAGACAAGAATCTGAAAAATATTTGTTGCAGAATGCTGAACACTTGATTGATTCAGTTTAGAGGTTTTGGATGAGTATTTTGGTGCCCTGCACCAAACTGGTGAACTGTCCTTTTAAATGCCAGCATAAGCTTGGTTGGTCATTGGGGTACCTCAGAGTGATCATCTCCATACTAACATGCTCCTCTGTGATGCCATCGGTGGGACATCGGACACGTAGAATGTCTTGATTTGTAGGGATAAAGTCTTCGGCTGTGATGCGATCCAAGTCACCAATAAAGCTTTAAAAACATATTTGATATTATTATTAATAAAAAAAAATAATGCAATAACAAATATAACTTTGACTGAAAACCATGTGTGGCGTAGACTTCCTTATGAAGACATTATTTGCTTAACTAACTTGCATAACATTCATTTAATGTCATCAGGAAAGGAGAAGACACATGCAGGAAGTCAGTTAAAGACAGGAATGAACAGGAATTGTCTTGAACAAACTTTTTAGTGGAGTCTAGCAACTGATACTCTCTGCGCCGTACGTAGCAGATCTTAAAGCCTTGGTCTTCTCATAGGTGATGAATAGCCTCTATGTGACTTCTCTGCAGCTGTGTTATCTGATGTATGTCCTGATCCTGGAACCTCTGGGCATAAATCTACAGATATCACAGACTCATGAGACTGCAACATTACTGTAACGTCACCAGCTGGAGTGCCCTAGAGAGCCACCAGAGGCCACTCCACATCAGACTATTGTCATTCCCCCATAACTCACTGCCCGGACTCTTCATCCATTATCACATTCACCTGTCTCATTATCTCGTTTAGCTCACCCCATATAAGCCTGGTTTCTCATTCATTATCTGCGGAAGTCTTGTTTACTGTTACTCTGCAATTCTGAGCATTCTCCCTGTTTTCATGTCTCTTGGTTTTTGGATTTCTTGCCTGTTCAGGATTACTCTTTTGCCCGTGTTCCCTGCCTTGTTGTGTTTGTTATTGTTTGGACTGATTACCCGCTGTTTATGACCTTTGCCTGTTTTCGACTATGATTGTGGATTACCCTTTAAAACTGCATAAAACTGCATTTGTATCCTCAACCTTCGTGCCTCGGAGCAGTCCGTGACAATTACAGTACAACATTCAATCTTTATTAAATTAGTGCAAGCATGCAGATATTTATTTTACTGTTAGTGTATATGTACAAATAATGTAATAAATATGTCATATTTTTAGAATAATTATAATTAGATTATTAACAATAATAAAAATAAATATGATATATTTTTATATGATACTGTGTGTGTGTATATATATATATATATATATATACAAAAATCTCACCAATCCCACCACCAATATGATGGTTGATATAAAATGGCCCTCATGAATCTCCGGGCTCAACAGAAACACACTCGGCCTCTTGATCACCTCGTTCTGTGGGTTGGAGTAGGGAATCTTTAGCGTGTGCATGGCTTCTGTTATTGACCTCATAGCTTGGAAGATATTCTGGAAAACCAGTTTAGAGTAGCTATGCCTCTCATCAGTTGAGAAGCCCTTGCCATGAATAATCCTCATCTGCTTCGTAAACGTTGTCTTTCCGCTTTCTCCCATGCCTAAATGAAAGCAAAAAAATGAATGTGCTTCTGCATTGAAAAGCTGCTAACTGGACACCTGAAAATAAATGCGCTTAATTGTGAATTACGTAACTTTACACTGCTCTAAAAATAGTCATTTGCCATTATGCGATCTGTCCTGTATAAGAAAAATTGATGTCTTTTATGTGTATTAATTGAATTGTCTTTTCAGAAAGCTCTTCATTGAGCTGTATGAAACCAGAAAATTTCATAAATGTTCCTGCTTTAGTGTTAGGAAAGATAAAAAGCAAGTTGAAGATGACATGATGAACCATACATATTAGTTTACAGAGTAATAAGAAAGGCAATTATGTAACAAAATGTTTCACTTTCACAGCCAGTAACTACTATATACTGTATAACCTTGAGCCTTTATTGAGCATGAGACACCGAGTGAAGGGGAACTGAAGTCATACATCCACTATGAGAAAAGTGAATTTAGTTTTGAGAGTCACACAGGTCTATTCAGCTGATGATCACAGGTAATGAATGTCCCCTCAAAAGATGATGTAACAAACATAAAATGGCATTTATTTGCATTGTGTCACAACATATAATGCTCTAAGTTTACCTTCACATTTAGAGACCAAAAAAAGTAAATATTTAAAAATGTTTCCCTTCTTGTCTCTATGGGAGGAATCAATAGGTTACTAGCGTAACCCCGGTTCTCTGAAACATCGAGTGGAGAGACCCACCTATGGGAAGGGCATCCGTACCTGACCTCTGCAGAAGCATCCAATTGCACCAAGTCTGGCTAGACAGACAGAAGCGCGCAGCCAATGCCAGGTGAGGCCACACCCCCTCACCTACGGGCATATAACATCTGGGCGCGCTGCTATTCCTCAGTAAGTATATTCGCTTCTCGTGCGGCAAGCGGGGCAAAGCTGGTGGATCTCTCCACTCGATGTTTCAGAGAACCGGGGTTACGCTAGTAACCTATTGTTCTCTTTCATCATCTCGTGTTCGAGATCCACCTATGGGAGAGACATGGACAGCTCCCCGATTGCCCAATACACTCACAGTGAGGTTCTGAAAGCCAGAGAAAGACGGTCACCTCGGGGAGGCGGTGCCTGACACGTCCATTAATCATGAACCTGCAAAGGTGACGCCACACCAAACTGCTGTGGGCAAGCAGGACATGAAACATGCATGAGACACATACATGATAGTGACCCCAACCCACCAAGGCACATAAACTATACCCATAACGGGAAGTAAATGTTTGGTGGCAGGAATGAACATGGCCAGCTGGCCCATTCACTCTTATTGGTTTCAACAGGGTACAGGGAAGAGCTAAGAAGACCCCACCCCTAAAACCGAATGTGCTACCGAGGTTCTGGTGACATCCAGCCGGTAGTAACGCACAAAGGTATGAGGAGAAGCCCAACTGGCAGCAGAGCAGATGTCCTGCAGTGACACTCCCCTAAACAAAGCCCAAGAGGCGGCTAAGCCCCTTGTGGAATGAGCTCTGATGCCCCTTGGGGGCTGCACTCCCTTTGCTTCATAAGCCATAGTTATAGCGTCCACAACCCAATGTGAGAGGCGTTGCTTCGATATGGGACTCCCTCTGTGCGGGGGGGCCCATGAAACAAAGAGCTGGTCGCTCTTCCGGAAAGCGTTGGTCCTGGTCATATAGGCCTGTAAAGCACGGACTGGACACAAAGCATTCAGCCTATGATCCTCCAGAGAGGTAAAAGGTGGAGGGTGAAAAGCGGACAGCTCCAACACCTCCGAAGTGAACGCAGGAAAGCACTTCGGCATGAAGGCCGGGTTAGGCTTAAGGGAAACCTTATCTCCACTGAGGGAGAACTTAGTGCACGAGGGGTGAACCGAGAGTGCATGTAGCTCACTGACCCGTTTAGCAGATGCCAAGGCCAAGAGCAAAGCTGTCTTGAAGGACAGCAGCTGAAGGGAAATACTCCCCAGAGGCTCAAAAGGATGTTGAGACAGAGCTTCCAGCACCATGGAGAGGTCCCATTCCGGAACAGTTCTCCTGATGACTGGCAAAGAGCGGCGTGCACCCTTCATAAATCTGCGGATTAGAGGGTGCTGCCCGACAGTAGAGCCCTCAAAACCCACATGACAGGCTGAAATCGCAGCCAAGTAGACCTTAATGGTGGAAAAAGACCTCCCTTTTTCAATGAGGTCTTGAAGGAAACACAAAATATCAGGAACTGAGCACTGATAAGATGTGAGACCGCGCCCATCACACCACCCTTCGAACACTTGCCACTTACAGCCATATAAGGACCGTGTAGAGACGGCCCTGGCATTCTGAATAGTGGCGACCACACGCGGCGAAAGCCCAAGTGCGTTCAGGTTCGTCCTCTCACTGGCCAGGCCCAGAGAGCCACCCTGTCCGGGTGGGGGTGGTAAATCTCCCCGTTGGCCTGGGACAATAGATCCGTGCGAACGGGAAGGCGCCACGGCTCGGCGTACAACAGAGGAATTATCTCCGCCAGCCATCCTTGGGCCACCTGGGTGCTATCAGGATGAGAGACAGGCCCTGCTCTCTCACCCTGGCCAATGTGGGAATTATCAGGCACAGGGGAGGAAAAGCATACAGGAGCACTCTGGGCCATGGGTGGGCCAGTGCGTCTACCCCGAGGGGCGCGTCCATGTCCCTTAGAGAGAAGAACATAGGACAATGGTAGTTTTCGCGCGAGGCGAATAGATCTACGCTCGCCCGTCCGAATCTCATCCATAGCATTTCCACTATCTGAGGGTGAAGACGCCAATCTCCGTAGATTGGGTTTCCCCTTGATAGCAGATCCGCACCTCTGTTCAGAATGCCCGGAACGTGAGTTGCGCGTAACGACAGGAAAACCCGTCTGCTCCACACCAAAAGCTTGTAAGCTAGAGCGTGGAGTTTCGACGAGCGCATGCCGCCCTGACGGTTGATATAAGCCACAGCCGTGGTATTGTCGCACCGTACTAGAACGTGATGTCCCTGCAGGCGAGGCAGAAAATGATTCAGAGCTTTCCAAATGGTTAGAAGCTCTAAATAGTTTATGTGCGCTGAACGTAGTCTGTTTGGCCACAGACCGTTCACCGTTCTGCCCTCCTGGGTGGCACCCCAGCCTGTCAAGGACGCATCTGTCGTCACAACTTTCCGCATCGTAACCGCCCCCAGAGGGGTTCCCCGTGCGTAAAAGTCCTCGCTCTCCCAGTGGCGCAAGGCTGCCGAGCAGGCGCGTGTCACTGTTACCGAGCGGCAAAGGTCGCGAATCGGGCTGAAATGTAGTGACAAAACCCATTTCATGAACGCCCTCATCCTCAGGAGTCCCAACGGCACAACTTGGGTGGATGAAGCCATGAGACCCTGCAGCCTGAGACATGCGCGATATTGCACTTTCGCCCCTTCTCTGAACTGTGTCAGACAGTTCATCAGAGAGATGACAGTTCATGGAGACCGAATTCAACTCCAAGCCCAGGAAAATGACATTCTGACTGGGCGTGAAATTGCTCTTGCTCACATTCACTTGGAACCCGAGTGATGTGATGTGCGCGAGCACACGGCCGGTGTCCTGCAACACCTTCTCCTTTGATTCGGCTGTGATGAGCCAATCGTCTATGTAAGTCAGGATTCTCAGACCTGATATTCTCAGAGGTGCTAAGCCCGCCTCCGCGCACAGACAGAAAGACCGGGGACTCAAACTGAGTCCAAACGGAAGAACTGTGAATTCGTAACATATGCCCTGGTAGGCGAAACGAAGAAACTTCCTGTGCGGAGGATAGATGCTTATGTGAAAGAAAGCATCTTTCAGATCGACTGATGTGAACCAGTCGTTCTGTTTTATGGCACGGGCGAGTGCGCCTTGTGTCAGCATTCTGAAATTGTATTTCCTCAAATGTTTGTTGAACACTCGAAGGTCCAAGATAGGGCGGAGAGAGCCGCCTTTTTTCGGGACCAGAAAATAACGGGAATAAAAACCCTGGTTCATCAGATTGGGGGGTACCAGCTGAATCGCTCCCTTGTTTAAGAGAGATGAAATTTCCTCTTTCAGAATGTGGGAGGCGTTCTCTTCCGTGTGAGAAAAGAGAATGCCGTTGAAATGCGGGGGTTTTACTGCGAATTGCAATCTGTAACCCTGCATTACTGTACGCATCACCCACTCGGGAGCTGAAACGGTTCGCCAAGCCGCTTCGTGACTCGCGAGTGCTCCCGCTCGGGCCAGAGCGGAGCTGTGTGAGACCGACAGGTTTATTTGTGATGCAATGGCGCCATCTAGTGGGCACACTAGAGGCGACATGCAGCGGTTCGGAGGGATTTTCTCTCTCCGCAGTGAGAAAAATTCTCTCTGCGGAGAGAGGTTTTCTCCGCAGAGGGGTCGCCTGGCGTGGGACTGACTTCCTGGGAAGGCAAAGCTTGAAAGCCTCATCCTCCTTCTTTTTATCGTCACACCGTTGTTGCATCAGTGCGACGGCGGGGCCTAAGAGAGCCCGGCCGGGCTCCACCGGCGCGCCCGCGATGCGCCGTTTCTCACTGTCAGGGAGTCATGACAGGTTCAGCCAGAGCGCGCGCTCTCCAACCACGGAAAGCGCCATGGAGCGCCCGCAAGCTTGGACAGCCTGCCGAGCGTTACGGAGGACGAGGTCGTTCACCGTGAGGATCTCCTTCCACAGGGTTTCAGAAGGATTTCCCTTTTCCAATTGTTGCTCTAACTCTTCGAGGATCTCCGCCTGGTAGGCGGAGAGGAGCGAAGAAACGTTAAGGGCCCTGACAGCCACGGCCGAGGACTTATAAGCTGCCTGGTGAACGGAGGCAGCAAAACGGTCCATCTTGTTGGGCAAGACCGGCTTAGGGGGAGCGAGCAGCCCGCCCTGAGCGGGGTTAAGGTGCCTGGGGATGGAAGGCTCAACGGCGGGAGGTTCGCCCATACCGTGCGCCGCCATGTCCTTAACCTCGAGTCCCGTGAGACCGTGTCTGAAGTCGAGCGGGTCACTCCAATAATTCCTCATGTGCTTCGCGCACGCCGGGAGGATGGGGAAGAGTTGTTTCCTCGGGCCGGGAGGGGGTCCCAGCACTTTCCCATCATAAATATCCCTTTCCTGGTCGGTGGCGCTCTGTGGTGCCGGCCATTCAATGTTGAGACGAGCGGCCGCTCGCTCACACACTTCCAGGAGGATGGCTTGAGGCAGAACCGCGTGGGCGGTAGCCTGGGGAACACCAGAGGGCGGGATGGCCTCCTCTTCCTCTGAAACCCCAAGAATGGCCGCATCCTCCTCTTTGCCAGAACCGGGCGGTTCGTGGACGAGAGCGAGGTTGTCCCCGAAGATGTCCTCCTCGGGGAAGGCGGGATTGGGCTGGTCAGCCCAGATGAGAGACGTTGCGCCCCGGGAGGCCCCCGGTAGCGCGTCGTCATCACCGTGTCCCCCGTCCGAGTCAGAAGGGCTGAGCCCGGTGCACTGTGTCACTGCCACCTTAAGACGGCGTTTAAGCAGCTTCCTAGGCAGCATGAGGCAGAAACTGCAATTCTCCGGGTTCTCCAGGGCTTCCCGAGCGTGCTTAAGACCCATACAGACCACGCAAAGCTGATGAAGATCCTTAGCTGCGATAAGGGCACCACACGCGGCCGGGCAGGCCAGTGATATGCTATCCCCTGCAGAGGCTGCAGGCTTAGACAGTGACATACCAGTGAAGAAAACTGAGAAATCCGTGGCGGGCACCCGTGAGGAGAAACGGTGAAAATAGCGAGAGCGTGGGCGGCTCCGAATGCAAAGCAGCAGTCGTTGAAATATAAACAACTGTCACGTCTGGCGGAGGCTGATCTGGTCGATATGTCCTCCTGAAGACACGAGGTGAGCAGTGTAAAATCAACCGAGCTGTGAGATGCAGAGATCGCGAGAAGCGAATGTCAACTGAGGAATAGCAGCGCGCCCAGATGTTATATGCCCGTAGGTGAGGGGGTGTGGCCTCACCTGGCATTGGCTGCGCGCTTCTGTCTGTCTAGCCAGACTTGGTGCAATTGGATGCTTCTGCAGAGGTCAGGTACGGATGCCCTTCCCATAGGTGGATCTCGAACACGAGATGATGAAACAACTATCTTGTTGTGAGAAAGCAAAAATAAGCACTCATGATCACTTCACATAAATGAGATCGTGTGGAAGTTTTAATGAAATTTCTGATAAAGGACTGACAGAATTATCTCACCCAATAAAAGCAATTTGACTTCTCTACGTTCACTTTTTCTCTGATGAGGTTGATTTCCTTATTTTTGGCAATGGCATTCCTCTTTTTTTAGGCAAGCAACAGATGCAACATCCACAGTAGTAGTAATCCCCCATTTCTCCTTCAAAAGGAGAAAAGGAAAACCCGGAGTGGAGATTGATTACAGAATGCTTTGAGCGGGAGGTACAATGTAGACCCGTTCTACTCATTTATGCTTATCCACTTTTTATGTTGTATAATAAAACGTGAATATATCTTGGGCTTGTGTTCACCACAGACCTTATTTTATGTAATTAATGAAAAACTCATCACTGCAGCACTCTATTGAATGCTAGAATGAAACAATTCTACCCACATGGTCACAGTTATTGCAGTTTTATAGTCAATTGCTAATGAATGCTGTAATATGTTATTTATTTTACCATTACCAATGGACCGTTTTGTTGTGGCTTGCGGGTGAGAGACAGCAGTGTTCTTATACCACACATGCTATTCTGATTGGCTGACTGTTTTTTTGGAAATTATTTTGTTGTCTCTAGCTCTTTTGATGTGGACAGACAAAAATGTATGTAACTGAAATCTTATCACATCGCTTCTTCTTAATACACAGCGTTATAGGATGCATTTTTCCATTGGCGTCAAACTACCATTAAATTCAGGAAAGTATTCTACTAGTAGAATATATAATATATACTTTATGTACTAAGTATACTAATATTAAGTAGTGTACATAAGTGTACTAATTCAATACAACCTGGGACTAAATGTTTTTAGTCAGTCTATAAAAGTATGCTTTTAAGTATATTTTAAGTGTAACAGTAAGCAGAGTACACAGTTTACAACTACATTTTTAGTTTGTACTGCAACAATACTACAAGTGAACTATAGGTTAAAAATAATACTTGTAGCATATTTCTTAGTTAATGAAAGTACACTTTTACACTTTTAAAGTGAACTGCCCCTGCAATCAACCCATTTTATCCCTTAAACTCATCATTGATAATCAAAATGACATTAAATATTTCTTACTGTGAAAATTTTCTTCACGCCTTAAAATGGCTTGACAGTAATTCTACACCCTTGCTTCATTTAGTAAACGGGGATCAATGAATATGCAAATAGTCCCGGCCTCTGCTCAATCGCACCAGCTCAGACTACCTGATCCACTCCGTCAACTGTAGTAAACACTGGCAATTGTAAATATTGGTTTAATTCAGCCATATGTTTGCAGGGGTGGGTGATATGACAAGAATCTTAAATAACGTTATGAACAATTTTATTTCACGATATAGTCATTTTTGCTTTAAATAAGGTTTTCATAACATCAACATTTTTGATACTAGCCTAACTAAATAAAATAAAAAAAATCTTACTGAAGACACGTAAACAGTCAGTCATAAAATAAGAACAAATAAACTAATTACAAGCAATAGGACAAAAACAACAACAGCAATAGAACAAAGACAACTAAAATAGACCTGAAAAACTAAATAAGAATAAGAAATGCTACCTAAATTGTATAAAGTAATCAAATGTAAAATAATAATAATAATAATAAAAACACTGCATGGTCTTCACTGTTTATATCAATAAAAAAATTATATATATATACATATATATATATATATATATATATATATATATATATATATATATATATATATATATATATATATATATATATATATAATGTGTGCTTTTGTGATTTTATATTTATGTACATTGTTGGTTCTTTGTGTGTACGCATGTTGAAACTCCAGCAACAAAAATTTCCCCACAGGGATAATAAAATGTCAAGTCAAGTCAAGTAAAGTAAATATACATTTTAGTTCTCATTAAAGTTACAAAGTGAGTGATTTTCTCTTTTTGTTGTTTGATTAAAGGGCTCATGAACTGAGGAATCATTTGTCCTTGAGGTTTTGACATATAAGAGGTCTTCATATTATAATAATATCCTGAAAGTTTCAGAAATGAAAACGTCCTTGTTAGTCCAAAATCAGCTATTATTGTTACCAGGCCCAGCGAACGCCTCGTCCTGGAATGTGCCTCTTTATGATGTAATAAGGTAGTGAAAGACTGCCTCTGCAAGAAAATCAACTTAGGCCCCGCCTACTGGCGTTAGTGAGATGAGGAAGCGAGAAGCGCACACGGTCACTCACCGGACTAAAAATAACATTACCTTCCAAAGAATCCTAATGCTAGGAATGTGGATATTTATTTTCAACAATGTAAATGACTCAGTTGAACATTATTTATTCGTATTCGGTATATTTCACTGTATTCTTTGGAAAAATCAGTCCGCAAACTCGGCGCAGGCTTATGGATTCGACAGTATTGCCACAACACCCTGTTCATTCTAATGTCGGATTTGTGAGCAGTGATTTCTGATGTAATGATTCATGTAGCTACAGTCAGATGTTCTTTGTCCTGTCAGTGACTGAACAGTCAACTTCATATTGTTTCTCTTAGTAGGGTGTAAATAATCTGTTATTTAAACTAAAATCAAGCTAGAAAAAAATGCTTTTATTTCTAAATTATGAAATTTTTTGAAGTAAAAATCATACTAACATAATAAGTGCACCCCAGGAAACATTATGAAACAATAAAACAATTCAGGTTATGAGCCCTTTAACACGAATGACAGACAGTAGGAATATTAGGCTGCTGTCACTTTAAGAGCTTCCCGGATCCAATATACTGTTACACATGTGTTTCCTTTCTTAACTGTTTACATTTTCTTAAGACATAAATGAATGTATTTACTAGGATACTTGCAAAGACAGGTATTTTGACACTTACAAGTGTGTATTTAGCTGTTCAAGGCCAAAAAATAAGTCAGTACACAACTCGCTCACTTAGCAGATGAATTAACGTGTGCGCGTCTCTCGGACAGCACTGGGAATCAGTCTCTCAGAAATGAGTTGTGTTTCATATTCATATTCTCTTCTCAGTTGGGCAACGGTTCTCTAACAAAATTTACTCGCACCGGCAAGAAATTTTTTTCCACCCAAATCTGACCATTTGGTCCCAGTCTGGAGCCCTGAGCCAAGTTTAACTGCCAAAAAGTAATTCCTTCATTAAATGCAAATTCGTACAGTCTGGATTTCTTGCACTAGTATGCAGGGAGCTGGAAAAGGAAACATTGTTTGGAGTTTGATAACAGAACGGGAGGTAAAATGTAGACCCGCTCCACCCAAATATGCTTACATACAAATATCACAATTTAAACTGAGAAAACAGAAGCGACAAAGAGAATCACTCACCTTACTTCATAAAACCTATATAAAATCTTCCTTGAAATAAACAATGGCTGTGACACAATGAAGGAGTTTTTCCAAATGCAGTTTTCTGTCAATTGCGTCATCCGATCACAAGTGGTCGCTATTTCTCATAGCATACAATAGCATTAAAGTCCACATGAAATTAAAATTGAAGTGTTTTGGCTTTTAGTATGAATATGTTAGCCTTACTGTTATCTATAAGCAAGTGTGCTCCAAAACAATGACAAAATTTGCATTTAGAAGATATAAGCATTCAAAACTTTTCACTTCCGCCAATATGGATCAATGATTTTGACATCAATCTGCACTTCATCTTCTCATCAGATTTTCTGTCCAATCAAATGCTCTCTAGAATCTGAAGTGTCCCGCCCCTACACTATAAATAGATGCTGAAATCGGTCACTTGTTCACACATATAGTTTTTTCTAATGGTTAATAGTATTTTGAATGGCACATAGTGCACTATATAGGGGATAGGGAACGATTCAGACAGTGTGAATATGCTTTCCATTGGGGCGAATGAAGTCTGATTTCACATTAATGTCAGGTGAACCACTGTAACGCACATACAGTCTGCTCCAGTCTAGAGACACAGAGCGGATCATATGTGCGAGTTGGTGCAGACCAGAAAACATATCGAATCCATTTGATTTCTGCACAGAATGCTATATTTTAAAGGGGTCATATGATGCCATTTCTTGTTTTCCTTTTTCTTTAATGTGTTATGTTGCTACTTGTGCATGTATAAGATCTGCAGAGTTACAAAGCTCAAAGTCTAAAGTGCATTGATATTCTTTTCAAAAGTTAAGGCTCAGCCACGCCTTCCTAAAACGCTTCAATCAAACACGCCCCCACAAATCTACATCAGTGTGGGGGCAGAGTTTTATAACACAGCACAAATGTATTAAGTCAAGTCAAGTCAAGTGTATTTATATAGCGCTTTTCACAATATAAATTGCATCAAAGCAGCTTCACAGTATCAATCAAATAATACAACAATGTTTGTTTCTTAGTGGAAAAAATATCCACGTTTGGTAGGGCTGATCAATGGTATTAATGCTTGGTTAATTATTTTGAATATCCCCAACTGAGCAAGCCAAAGGCAACAGTGGCAAGGAACCGAAAAACTCCATCAAGTGACCTACTGGTGTCCTAAAACTCCATCAGGTGACCTACTGGAGAAAAAAAAACCTTGGGAGAACCCAGGCTCAGTCGGGGGCCAGTTCTCCTCTGGCGTTTATGAACTAGAGGCCGGATTTATAGTAACTGTAATTTGATACAGAATTTTGTTTTATTTTATCACTTCGGGGTGGGTACGCGAACCGGAATCACAACGTTTTATCTGTAGAGTGGGAAAGGGATCCTCCATAGGGAGAGGCTAGTTGGCACTTCAGCACTGCGTTGTCATCGGGTCCAGGCAAAGCTCCTAGTCAGATCTGGATACGGCCTGGATCCGGTAGGCTGCGGGAAAACCTCGGGATAAACAAAGACACTAAAATTAGCGTAGATGCCATTCTTCTTATGATGATGTAACGAGTACATCAGGATTTAAGGGAAGTGTTCCCAGTTCCGGCTGACCTAATCTATGCAGCCTAACATTGAATTATAGAAGTCTATAATATATTATGTGTATGCTAGGTCAAAGAGATGTGTTTTTAGTCTAGCTTTGAACTGACAGAGTGTGTCTGCTTCCCGGACAATGGTAGGAAGACTGTTCCAAAGTTTTGGTGCCAAATAGGAAAAGGATCTACCGCCCGCAGTCGATTTTGATATTCTAGGTATTATCAACTGGCCCGAATTTTGAGATCGCAATAGATGTGAAGGACTATAATGCGTTAAGAGCTCGCTCAAGTACTGCGGAGCTAAACCATTTAGTGCTTTGTAAGTAATCAACAATATTTTAAAATTTATACGATGTTTAATAGGCAGCCAATGCAGTGTTGACAGAACCGGGCTAATATGGTCATATTTCCTGGTTCTAGTAAGAACTCGAGCTGCAGCGTTTTGGACCAGCTGTAGTTTATTTATTAAGCGTGCAGGGCAACCACCCAGTAGAGCATTACAATAATCTAGTCTTAATGTCATGAAAGCATGAACTAATTGTTCCGCATTTGTTAATGAGAGCATATGTCGTAATTTAGATATATTTTTAAGATGGAAAAATGCGGTTTTACAGATACTAGACACGTGACTTTCAAATGAAAGATTGCTATCAAAAAGCACACCCAGGTTCCTAACCGACGACGAAGACTTAACAGAGCAGCCATCAAGTGTTAGACAGTATTCTAGGTTATTACGTGTGGAAGTTTTTTGTCCAATAATTAGAATCTCTGTTTTTTCAGAGTTTAGTAGTAGGAAATTACTAGTCATCCAATTTTTTAAATCAGCTATGCATTCCGTTAATTTTGTGAATTGGTAAGTTTCGTTAGGTTTTGAAGAAATATACAGCTGAGTATCATCGGCATAACAATGAAAGCTAATTCCATG
Organism: Meda fulgida; assembly: GCA_030578275.1. Lineage (NCBI taxonomy): Eukaryota > Metazoa > Chordata > Actinopteri > Cypriniformes > Leuciscidae > Meda > Meda fulgida. Next base: position 7,435,111 of record CM060637.1, read on the forward strand.
TTTCCTAATGATATGTCCTAATGGTAGCATGTACAGAGTGAACAGCAGCGGTCCTAGTACTGAGCCTTGTGGTACGCCATACTGAACTTGTGATCGATAAGACATCTCTTCATTTACTGCTACAAACTGATAACGGTCAGATAAGTATGATTTAAACCATGCTAGTGCAATTCCACTAATGCCAAAATAGTTTTCTAGTCTATTTAAAAGAATGTTGTGGTCAATTGTGTCAAAGGCAGCACTAAGATCAAGTAACACTAATAGAGAGATACAACCACGATCGGATGATAAAAGTAAATCATTTGTAACTCTAATGAGAGCTGTCTCAGTACTATGGTGCGGTCTAAATCCTGACTGAAAATCCTCGCAGATATCATTTCTTTCAAGAAAGGAACACAGTTGTGAGGATACTGCTTTTTCTAATATCTTTGACAGAAAAGGCAGATTTGAGATCGGCCTGTAATTGACTAATTCTGAAGGATCAAGTTGCGTTTTTTTAACAAGCGGTTTTATCATAGCCAGCTTAAAAGTTTTTGGTACGTATCCTAGAGACAAAGACGAATTAATGATATTAAGAAGAGGATCTATGATCTCTGGAAGCATCTCTTTCAATAGCTTAGTCGGTATAGGGTCTAACATACAAGTTGCCGATTTAGATGAATTAACGAGTTTGCAGAATTCTTCCTCTCCTATAGCAACAAATGAATAGAATTTTTCCTCAGGGAGACTACAGTGCACTCCCTGATGCGATACTGTAGTAGACGGTTGCATAGTTATAATTTTGTCCCTGATATTATCAATCTTATAAGTGAAGAAGTTCATAAAGTCATTACTGCTGTGTTGCTTGGAAACTTCTGTGCTTGAAGCTTTCTTTTTCGTTAGTTTAGCCACTGTTTCAAATAAATACCTAGGATTATGTTTATTTTCTTCTAATAGGGTTGAAAAATAAGCAGATCTAGCAGCTTTTAAAGCCTCTCTGTAAGCAATCGAGCTCTCTTTCCATGAAATCCGAAATACCTCTAGTTTTGTTTTCTTCCAGTTGCGCTCCATTATTGTTGCTGCCGGCGCAGCCATGTTGTGTACAATAATGACACAACAATAATGTACAGTATGTGTAAAATAATTACTTTTTAAACACATTGCATTTAACCAAATGCACAAAATAATGTTCTTTTTAGAACCATCATATGACCCCTTTAAAGTGATATGGAGGAGATTAGGAGGAAACTGTGGCTTTACAAAGCTCAACAGCTCTGGCAGAGCTGAGATATAAACAAAATACCATTGGCTCTTTTAAAAAAGAGGAGGAGCTCTTCGATATGTCCCAGCCCGTTTTCCTGTTTCAGTGGAAATTACATCAACACATTGAATAATGCTGCGTGTTTCAAGGCACTTCAGTGGGAGTTTAATACATTTTTTTTGGTTTGGTTAAGACTTTAAGAAGTGCAGATTAAAAAAAAAAAAAATTAATTTCCCTGAGAGATATTCAGTGGAGTCAATTTTGTGACAACTAGTCTATTTAATTTGTAAATTTACTAGTAATGCAATTATAAGCAATTATTTGATAAATTCGTTACCAACAACAGTACTGTAGATACTAGTCCGTAGCATAGTACTGAGACAGCTCTCATTAGTCACAAATTATTTGCTCTTAATATCCGATCGTGGTTGTATCTCTCTATTAGTGTTACACGATCGTAGTGCTGCATTTGATACTATTGACCACAGCATTCTTTTAAATAGACTAGAAAACTATGTTGGCATTAGTGGAATTGCACTAGCATGGTTTAAATCATACTTATCTGACCGTTATCAGTTTGTAGCAGTAAATGAAGATGTCTTATCGATCACAAGTTCAGTATGGAGTACCACAAGACTCGGTACTAGGGCCGTTGCTGTTCACTCTGTACATGCTACCCTTGGGAGAAATCATTAGGAAGCATGACATTCGTTTTCTCTGTTATGCTGATGATACTCAGCTCTATATTTCTTCACGCCCTGACGAAACTTACCAATTCACAAAATTAACGGCATGCATCATGCTGATATAAAAAACTGGATGACTAGTAATTTCCTACTACTTAATTCTGAAAAAAAAACAGAGATTCTAGTTATTTTGACAAAAAAAATGTCCTCAAGTAATAACGTAGAATACTGTCTAACACTTGATGCCTGCTCTGTCGAGTCTTCGTCGTCAGTTAAGATCCTGGGTGTGCTCTTTGATACCACTTTCATTTGAAATTCACGTTTCTAGTATCTGTAAAACCGCATTCTTCCATCTTAAAAATATATCTAAATTACGTCATGTGCTCTCAATGACAAATGCGGAACAATTAGTTCATGCGTTCATGACATCAAGGCTAGATTATTGTAATTCTCTTATGGTTGGTTGCCCTGCATGCTTAATAAACAAAAACTACAGCTGGTCCAAAACGCAGCAGCTAGAGTTCTTACCAGAACCAGGAAGTATGACTATATTAGCTTGGTTCTGTCAACACTGCATTGGCTCCCTATTAAACGTTGTATACATTTTTAAATATTGCTGATTACTTAGACACGAAGACAACGCAGTCCTGAAGTGTCAACTAGTCTTTCCCCTGTGAAGGCCTCCTTCCCTTCCCTTTAACTCTGCACAGATTTAACATTGTCAAAATAATTCCAGTTCACATGGCCACGCAGAACGATAAAAAGTTCTGTATCATAAATTAAGGCCAGACAAGTCATTTGTTGAGGTCAATTTGTAAAGAAACACTACACACCTGCTCACATATAGGCCTATATTAAAACGCGCATACAGACTAAATACGTAATACGCATGTGCATGCCGTCAGCGTTCTCACAGGTTCGCGTTTTAAAAGTTTCCGCAGATGGAACTTCTTTTTCTTCACATTTTTTCCAGGCTTGCACTTTGGAACCTATTTCAAGTTTTGCGCTCTCGAGCCACCAGTGTGAAATAGCGGGCTCATCTCTGAGAGACTGTTTCCCAGTGCTGTCCGAGAGACGCGCACACGTGAAGCCATCTGCTAAGTGAGCGAGTTGTGTACTGACTTATTATTGCCCCTTTGTTGCCCTTGAACAGCTAAATACACACTTGTAAGTGTCAAAATGCCTGTCTTTGCAAGTACCCAAGTAAATACGAGGGTTAAGGGTTTTCTGTTAGAAAAGTGTTGTGTTAACGTTAGCGGCCCCCAAGTTAACTAATGATCAGATCATTGCGACGGAAGTGAATCAATCAAAACTAACTTTAGCTGGACAATAACTTTATTCTAGAACTGCTGTAAAGCCAAAACAATCTCTGTTACTTTAATTTCCTATTATCACTGTAAAGCTGCTTTGAAAATATATAAATGAAGGTGCTTGACTTGACTAGTCAATAGGTTACATGCAACTAGTTCCAACTATAATAAATACTTTTAATAGTTATATACATGTAGTTTATTAAAATTGGAAGTGAGAACAAACTGTCTGGGCCTTGTTCATTAAGTGTTACATTTAAGTTTAAATGAAACCGTCCCTTAGTCAGGGGTGGACACAATTTTAACAATGCCCCAATTATACAATTTCCTACTCTTTTCTTCCAAGCAGTTTCCACATGGTGTCGATAAAGAGCTAGGAATCATCTGCAAATCTGGACGTTTATTCTCTCTTATTGCAGTTTGACAATGACACCACTCAAGTCAAGTCACTTCAACTATAAGGGAACAGAAGCACCACCATGTGTAGGCTATAGTCTGTGAGTGGTTCGAGTAATACGCATTTGTATATGCGTTAGGCCTATATATTTTATGAAACTATTAAAGGTGTTACAGAGGCTAGGACTTCACCAGATATGTTTGACTGGGAATGGGCGTTGTCCATTCAGTCGAATAGCAGGGTTTGTGGCGAGACACGCCCCGCGAGCTCCACAGTCGTTCCTCCACCAACCTTGCCTCATTCCGGGCCCCGCCCCCTCACGCGTCTCTATCTCTGATTGGCTCCGCTCCCTGTCACTCACGCTCCATTTTCCAGCTGTCGCAGCTCCAGGTTTGTGTGCGACTCACACCGGACTGGACGGTGCGATCATCTGGAAATTTTTTCACTCCGTCGATTTTTTTTTAGGAGCCCACACCTGTGTCATTTTTTCGTCCATTTCTCGTCTTTAAATATTCATTAACCCCAATCGGATGCAAAGAAATGAGCGGTGAAATCAGCGCGCGGAGTGTAAATAAAGATTCCGGCTAGCTAGCAGGTTAGCCCACCCAATTAAGCTAGTTAGTGCGCTTAGCTAATTAACTTATCGGGTTTTGTATGCTCAAAATCAAATGTTTGCACTGTAGTCAGTGTTGTATGTGCACACAGCGTCTTTAAAAGCGCATATGGCTGTCTTCTGCCACCTGTCGACGTGTGTTAGCCAGAGATCCGGGTAGCTGATGGACAGTGTTGCGGTGATTCTGGGCACTGGGGCGGTTAGCTTAGCGAGACAGCAAAGGACAGCACGGATGTCGTGGCAGGCTAGTTTGTCCCTTCGGGACTCTAGTTGGTAGTCATCACAGATTATTAAAAACAGGGCTTGGGTTGGTCTGATAGTGGGGAGATCTTTGGATTCACATCTGGCCTCCAATCTCATCCAGCCTTTGGCCTTGTTTGATAGACCCGATTGTATGAGCAGGCTGAGGCTGTGGTGCTCTATTTTGCTTAATCGATTTACGTGTACGATCAAAAGGCATCCTGGATCGCATGCTGCATTTTTAAACAACATTCCCCCATATCCATCCTGTTCCTCTTTCGACACGGTTGCAAAGGGAAGCGGACCGTAGAAGTGTGTCAGATCAGGGTTGGGATCTCCAAACGCCGTGGTGATGACTCTGGAGTCCATGATGGCCTGTTGCATGAGTGAAGAGGCGAAGGAGTCCAAAAGAATCAACGCCGAGATCGACAAGCAGCTCCGGAGAGACAAGCGAGATGCAAGGCGAGAGCTCAAACTCCTCTTACTGGGTAAGTGCATCTCTGACAGCTGCTGATGGAAAACACATCAACGCATATTGCTTTGTGGATATAATGCATAGTGATGCTGACATGCGGTTTAAGTCCAAATCAAAGGAAAACGTGTTACTTTCACTGCTTATGTTATTAATGTAACGTTACATATGATTTCACTTTATATAATTCATGCACGTGTCGCATTGTGATTAGGATTGTTCCACGAAATGTCCTTGTCAAAAATCCTACAGAGAATGCTGATGGAATGTTTATTTTATTTAGACCGAGTCCTAATAGGATCTAGCGTTCCCACGGTCATAGAACTATCAGGGACTTTCATGGCATGTTCTATAGTGATTATTATATCTTCTTCCATTTTTGCTTGATTTACATGATGAAAAATATTTTAAAATGTTTAGTGAATGTTTTTGCTTTATTACACAGGGATTTTTTAAAAATATGTTTAAAATAAATAGTGTTTTGACATGTTTGCTTGGCTACAAGGGGGTACAAACTTTCTTTTGTCATTCATATGATTTTTACTTTAGTTCATTATAGGCATTGTGTCTTTGCGATATTCCGCAATATCTTAACAAAAATCATAAAAGGCCATATTGAATTATTATACTTTTTTCAGTTTGTGCTTGGCTGCATGGCTAAAAATATTTAAAAATGTATTCAATATAGTGAATGTATTTAGTTAATAGTTATATTAGGGAAAATCTTCTCAAATGTATTCCAAATACACAGGGAATGTGTTTGTATTTTTTTCATGGTTACATGTGGTATTTTAAAATGTGAATCATGTGAATCAAACATGAATCCTCAAAGAATCAGAAAAGTTCTTATTGCATAGCTCAAATCCTATTTCAATTGTTCTCAAATTATAATAGAAATTTAATGTAAGAAAGTACCCCCAACAATTGCAGTGTTTTTTTTTCACCTGTTAAACTGTCACTGAAAGTCTAGATGTTAACTTATTATCAATCAACATTAGTAAGTGTTTTAGAGTTGCGTGAGTGTCAGTTTACATTCGTCTCGTGATCTGACCATTAGGCTGCTCTTTGCTTTCGTTCTGGTGTCAGAGCCATTAGGTCATTTGTGGCTGTAAGCAAAGCTAAATTGTCAGCAATTTAAGCCTAAGAGATTGTATCTGAATATTTCAGTACTGCAGAGCGTTTCAATAACACGCGTCCTTACATTATTCTCAGAACGGAGAGATGCAGTAAACTATGAAAATAATTAGATCAGAGGCTTAATTTGAAACTCGGGTTTCAAAATCTATTTAGGACGGTGTTTGCATCCCAGTTAATTGCTGCTAAAGTCAAAGAGAGTCCAGATTTTATCTTTTCTGATTGCTTATCTTTAACCCGGTCCTTGGCTCTTGGATGAGCCACAATGATAATGTGCAGCGTTAACGTGGAGAATGAAACCTATTGTGACCAGATTGTGGTTTTACAAGCCGATCCGGTTCCCAAAAATGGCAAAAACTGGCAGCCATGCGCCAGGTTGCTGTTTAAAAGGCCTGATCTGGTCAGAAAGGGATCCTGAAATTGCTTAGATGAACAGATACGGTCACGGGCCCTTGTTGTGTAGTGTGGGCTGACCCGTAAAAGTGCTCCATAGAATGCATGTCCTTAGAAAGCTTGGGCCCTGCTGCATGCAACACAACCAGCCTTTGTGCCGAGACTCTCAGAGGAAAGACTGCAATAAGATACGCCTCGGTGGAGGAAGAGGGTCTTGCGTGACCAACGAACGCTGTTAACCTTCTGCTTCTGTCTGGGTAGGCTCTCGACTGCTCTGTCTGAAAGCTGACGGGAAGTTGTCATCTCTGTGTTTTAGGGGGGTTTGAAAAACCATATTCTCACAGATCAACAGATTTCATTTTAACTTGTATGCTCAGGCCCGGTTTCACAGACAGGGCTTGGATTAAGCCAGGATTAGGCCTTGGTTAAATTAGGACATTTAAGTAGCTTTTATAAACTTGCCTTAGAAAAAAACATTACTGGTGTGCATCTTGAGACAAAACAATGGCTCTGAGATATTTTAACATATCTCAGTGGAACTTGCTTTCAATTTAAACAGGTCTAACATGCATTAGTCACCAGGGGTGAGTTTCTTTTTTAGGTTTATAAAAAAAAAATAGTTTTCATTGTGGTGTGTGTTTTCCTCAGAAGTTCTCCAGCACTTAAATTTCCTCCCCCCAGGTCTGTCCAAGAAAACAGCAGTTTTGGATGTCTGGTTAAACCTGATTCTTAAAGTGTGTTTAAATAGATATGATTTATGTGAAGCCTTTGACCTCGCTCTGAATATTTGATTAACTTGTTAGCGTGACAACCTTTCCTAATATTTTCTTTCCTTCCAAAGTAATGTGTCTGAAGAGTTTGCTGCATGTGATGCTCAACATTCAGATGAGATCTGATGTTTGGTCAAACACCAGTTGGAATACAGAAGATAAATGCCTTCTATTTGAACCTTTTTTTTTCTGATTACAACGCTTTTTATTGTACTAGAAACCAATTCGTAAGATTAGTTTTGTAATTTGTTTTAAATGTTCCCACAAAGTTGTCATTGTTTTCTCCATGCTCATTTCTTGGAATGTGTAAAGTCTTTAGTTTTTTTCATTTACTTTAGTTTGATTAGTTTGTTTCTTTTAGTAGCTTTGACAATTTAATGAGGCATTAAATGAAAATGTACCCTATTTTATAAATGTGTGGTATTGATCTCATATCCAATTTATCTCTACATTTTTTGTTTTGTTTGTTTGACTATTTTTAATTAAAATGTCATAACTCGATCTTGTGGTGAAATAACAGACTTCTCTTTGGTGATGTATGCAGGACTTCTCCAATCATTTTGTCCACTCAAACTGCTCTCCTTTCCTACAATCGACTGCAAGTTCGCATTCATATCTGCCTTCATCCAATTAACGGCCGTTGAAAAGAAACTATTCATATATATATTTTTTATGATAACCTGTTATACTTGAATGCACGTCATTATACGGTACAACAGATCTGTCGATAATGGATATTCAATTTTAGATTTGCTAAAGATTAATTTTAAATGAGTGCTAGCTAGATGATCGAAAAGGTAATTTAAGTTTTTTAATTTATTTTTCATATCCATTATATACCGATAAATAAAATAAAAATCTGTAACATTCCTTGCCTGATAAGTAACTGATATGATACCAATGATAGTGTGTATCCCTAGATAAAGATGTTCCAAAATGTAAGCACAGAGCCAATTAATCACCTTTAACATTCGTCGTCAGCTATTTTCATTCATCGATTTGTACGGTTTTGACCGGTTTGTGGTAGCGGCCCAGCGCGTATGAGCTGCGTTTTGTTCTCTGCTGCAGGAACTGAAGATACAGGCTGATTGAGGTAGAGAGAAGCCTGTGTGTGTGTTGGCGTTCTCTGCTGGAGGGACTTGAGCCGAGGGCAACCACTCTTCATTTTCAGCCCACACTTCTGCTGCACACATGAATGCACGCTGTTGCTGTGTCACATGATCCGGAGGCAGAGATCCAGAGAGAAAGAAAGCAAGGAAAAGATCTCATCCATCACTCACTTGAATACCTTATTCACGAAAACGTGCTACTAAGCAACTTGTTTCTGGCGCGGGCACGTCTGAATGACAACCCGGACTTCCAGGTTTCTTGTTATGCCACACGGTCGGCTCTGGCCAATATTTACCTAGCCGAAAAGCGCACTGGAGTATAGAGTCTATAACACCTGAGTGTTGTGGAGGAGCTCGATGACTCATAAAGATTGTACAGAATGTTTGTTTTTGGACACACCTAGCACAAAGCTGACATTGTTCACATGTAACCAACATATGGCCTGTTTTCGTTTCACTTTATTGCTAAATAAAGTCCATGTTGCCCTTTTTTTGTCGTTCAGTGCTTCTACACGATCCGCTTGGAATCCGAATTTTAAGTATTACTCAACCCACTCGCGATGAATTGCTCTTGGGAAAATAAACTGATTTGTTTCAAACTCTGCTCCTCACTCAAGCAAAGCAATCTGACCATTGTGGTGGTGGTGGTGGTGTTTATTAAACGCCGGGTTCACATTTGCAACCACATAACGATAAGGATTCAGTATTTGCATACAAGTTTAAAACCATGCAAATAGCCCGCTAATACACACCTCATGATTTCCATGTTCAAACCAGTGAGCTGGAGTTGCAGAGACTGTAGAAAGTGTTTGTGTTTGTTCAACAACGCTCCTGTATCGGGTTCAATCTTGTGAAATAGGAGGGACCGGGCAAGGTAGTATGCTAGTTTCTTTTATAAAACCCACAGTACTTTTTTATTTATTTATTATTTTTATTTGTTTATAATTGTTTGTATTTGCTTCATTTAAATTTAATTAAAATAGGAGGGACTGGCAGAGTAGAGGTTATTATTATTTTTAATGGTTTTTATTTTATTATTATTATTTATTTATTGTAAGTTCATGTCTGAAGGCATCTCCATGTGCTTTTGTCGGACTGTAGTGACTTTCATTGGTAAATATGCTATAAAAAGCATTGCAGAATCTGGTTTCACTGCAAGATTCAAATGTTACATCTGTTGATAGGGAAGCTTCGTCTTACCCTCGCTTCCAGTTCTCCGGTATGTGTGTTTAGCAAGCACCCACACACACTTGTATCTCGACATGAGTGTATTAGCTGATGTGAGCTGATTTTACTATCCGCCATTTTACACTAGCAGGGGAAACCGGTTATGTAGAGCTAGAACTTTTGATTGAACTGATAAATTTTGGAGTGTAATCAGATGGCTGTGTGAGTTATAGAATACAGGTTGAAATGAAAAATGATTTTAATTGTCTAATTTCCTACGAAATGTGCAGTTAAATTGCTGCCATACAGCTGCTTCCTCAGACTATTTGCTGATTATGTTGGCTGTTATCTAATGAGTTTTTCCAATATAATACCAATATATTTGACAGTACAAAAATAAAACTTTAACATTAAATTAAAAATGTACTCTAGTACATGTTCCTGGTCTTATTGTGCACTACTCGTGGTTGTATGTCAAAAGTACCTGTACTTCGGTACCAAATTGGTACTGAAATTTTGAAAACGTGACTATACCAACATTTCTGTAGTACCGAGTACCAGGTATATTCGGTACCCACTGATAGGCAGCTGCTTTCAGTTGCTTTTGTGTTTATTGAAGTGCATCAAAGGTTTTTATTTACATGTTTTTTACGTGTTGATCATTGTCAAGTCCCCTTCATTTATCCGCTTTTAGCAATATAAATTGTTTCAAAGCAGCTTTACAATGATCATTGGAAATTAAAGTAACAGAGATTGTTTTGGCTTTACAGCAGCTCTAGAATAAAATTATTGTCCAGCTAAAGTTAGTTTTGATTGATTCACTTCCGTCGCAACAATCATTAGTTATTGACTTGGGGGCCGCTTACACGACACCGTTTTAACAGAAAACCCTTAACGCGCTCCAGCCCGCTCTTTCACACAACAACAGTGTCTGGTGGCTCGAGACCGCAAGCCTTGACATTTATTTTTTTTATAAAAAAATGTTATATCTGCATAAACTTTAAAAACACAAACCTGTGAGAATGCTGACGGCGTGCACATGCGTATTATGTATTTAGTCTATAGGTATGCACGTAATGTGAGCAGGTGTGTAGTGTTTCTTTACAAATTGACCTCAACAAATGACTTGTCTGGCCTTAATTTATAATACAGAATTATTTTCTATTGCTTCTGCGTAGCCATGTGAACTGGAATTATTTGGACAACGTTGAATCTGTGCAGAGGTAAAGGGAAGGGAATGAGGCCTTCACAGGGAAAGACTAGTTGACACTTCAGGACTGCGTTGTCTTCGTGTCCAGGCGCATGTCGTTCATCAGATCTGGATCCGGTGGACTGCGGTAAACCTCGGGATAAACAGAGAGAACAATATTAACGTAGATGCCATTCTTCTTATGAAGTAACGAATACATCAGCATTTATGGGAAGTGTTCCCAGGTTCCGGCTGACCTAATCTATGCAGCCAAACATTTAATTATAGAAGTTTATAATGTGTTATGTGTATGCAAGGTCAAAGAGATGTGTTTTTAGTCTAGATTTAAACTGACAGAGTGTGTTCGCTTCCCGGACAATGTTAGGAAGACTGTTCTAAAGTTTTGGTGATATAAATAGCAGAAGGATTTACCACCAGCAGTCGATTTTGATATTCTAGGTATTATTAACTGGCCGGAATTTTGAGATCACTATAGACGTGAAGAACTATAATGCGTTAAGAGGTCGCTTAAATACTGGGGAGCTAAACCATTTAGTGCTTTTTAAGTTATCAGCAATATTTAAAAATGTATACAACGTTTAATAGGGAGCCAATGCAGTGATGACAGAACCGAGCTAAAACGGTCATACTTCCTGGTTCTGGTAAGAACTCTAGCTGCTGCGTTTTGGACCAGCTGTAGTTTTTATTTATTAAGCGTGCAGGGCAACCAGCCATAAGAAAATTACAATAATCTAGCCTTGATGTCATGAACGCATGAACTAATTGTTCCGCATTTGTTATTGAGAGCACATGATTAATTCTTAATATTTTTAAGATGGAAGAATGCGGTTTTACAGATACTAGAAACGTGACTTTCAAATGAAATTGGTATCAAAGAGCACACCATCAGGTGTTATACAGTATTCTACGTTATTACTCGTTTTTTTGTCCAATAACTAGAATCTTTTTTTCTTTTTTTTCAGAATTTAAGTAGTAGGAAATTACTAGTCATCCAGTTTTTTTTATATCAGCTATGCATTCCGTTAATTTTGTGAATTGGTAAATTTCGTCAGGGCGTGAAGAAATATAGAGCTAAGTATCATCAGCATAACAGTGAAAACTAATGTCATGCTTCCTAATGATATCTCCCATGGGTAGCATGTACAGAGTGAACAGCAACTGCACTAGTACCGAGTCTTGTGATACTCCATAATGAACTTGTGATCGATAAGACATCTTCATGTACTGCTACAAACTGATAATAGTCAGATAAGTATGATTTAATCCGTGCTAATGCAATTAACTAATGCCAAAATAATTTCCGAGTCTATTTAAAAGAATGTTGTGGTCAATAGTATAAAATGCAGCACTAAGATCGAGTAACACTAATAGAGAGATACAACCACGATCGGATGATAAGAGCAAATAATTTGTGACTGAGATCTGTCTCAGGACTATGGTACAATCTAAATCCTGACTGTAGCCAATCATAGCCAATATCTGTTGAGCGCATGAACGCATTGGCCAATCAGAGGTGTTTAAATTAAATAACTCTTCTGTTAATCATCATCAGCGGTCACTCAAAGCGAGTATGACTGTCCTCCGTTTGGTCGTCTACTTTTGAGTCTTCAGATGGCTGTAGAGGCCAATTCGTGATTCACATACTTTGGTGCAGTGTGGGCAGAAGAAAGTGTGATTGTTTGTGGTTGAGCCTTTTTGTCTTTCTCCTTGTGAACCTGTCGCTTTGTCTCTGCGGCACGCCGAAGTTCTGTCTCATGGCATGCTGCACCTTTCTGCACGGATTTCTTCCAGGAGCTCCTGTCCAGTGCAATGTGTTCCCAGTTGCTTGATGTGATATGGAATTTCTTCAGAATGGCCTTGATATTATCCTTGTAATGTTTCTTTTGCCCACCAGTTGCTCGAGTACCTTCTTTCAGCTGGGAATACAGGATCTGTTTGGGGAGATGTGCATTGGGCATGTGGATGACGTGGCCTGTCCATCGAAGTTGGTACTGCATTATTGTAGTGGTGATGCTGGTCATGTTGGCTTCCTCCAAGACGCTGTTGTTGGTGCATCTGTCCTCCCAGCTGATCCTCAGAATCTTTCGTAAGGATCTTTGATGGTATTGTTCCAGGGCTCTCAGGTGCCTGCTGTAGGTTGTTCATGACTCGGCTCCATACAGCAGGGTGGGGAGGACAATGGCTCTGTAGACCAAGAATTTGGTTTGGGCTGTTAGGTCTCAGACTTCAAAGACTCTTTTCCTAAGTCTGAAGTAGGCTCCACTGGCACAACTCAGGCGATGGTTAACTTCAGAGTCTATGTCAGCTTTTGAGGAAAGAAGGCTGCCAAGGTAGGGGAAAGTGGTTCATGTTTTCAAGAGTGGTGTTGTCCACTTTTATGGTGGGCTGGGTAGCTAGCTGGTTGGGTGGAAATTGATGTAGGGCCTGGGTCTTCTCGATGTTTAATTTTAGGCCCAGGCTTCTGTACGCCTTGGCAAAGGCATTCAGGATGCCCTGGAGGTCTTCTTCTGAGTGTGCTGTGATGATGTTATCATCCGCGTACTGAAGCTCTCTCTGTGATGGTGGTGTAGTTGACTTTGCTCTTGGCCTTGAACCTGTTAAGGTTGAAGAGTCTGGCATCGGTTCTATACATGATTGAAATCCCCTGTGACTGCTCTTTGCCAATGAGGGGGAGTATGGCTGCAATGAAGATTGCAAATGGTGGGTGCGATGATGCATCCCTGTTTGACCCCTGTTTCCACTGTGAAAGGTTCAGATCGGAGCCACTGTTGCTGAGCACTGTGACCAACATGCCATCATGTAGAAGCCTCAGTATTCTGATATACTTGTCATGACAGCCGTACCTTGATAGTATGATCCACCAGGCCTGGCCGTCCACCATGTCAAAAGCCTTTGTCAGGTCTAAAAAGGCCATGTACAAAGGCTGCCTTTGTTCATGGCACTTTTCCTGTAGTTGCCGTGCTGTGAATATCATGTCTGCTGTACCTCTGGATGGGCGAAAGCCACACTGTGATTCTGGGGGTACTCCCTCAGACAGTGGTAGCAGTCGGTTTGCAAGGACACGAGCAAGGACTTTGCCTATTGTCGACAGGAGCGATATGCCCCTGTAATTTTCACATTCAGCCTTGTCCCCCTTCTTGAATATGGTCGCTATTAGAGCGTCCCTGAGCTCTGAGAGAAGTACTTCTTTTCCCCAGACCTTGAGGAGTAGGGCATGAATGTGGTATAGGAGCTCTGATCCACCTTCCTTTTAAATCTCAGCTGGGATCCCATCTGGACCGGCGGCCTTGTTGTTGTTAAGGCTCCTGATGGCATCTTGCACCTCTGTTATAGTTGGAGGTTCCCGCATGTCTTCTCTGATGGGACTTTGGGGGATGTGTTTAATATCTATTTCCGTTGTGCTGTCACTGTTGTTCTTGGAAGTGTTCCTTCCATTGGGCATTAATGGACCATAAATGGGTTTAGGCCGCGGTAACTTGGGCCATAGATGTCCTTGGTAGCACTGAAAAAGCCTCTGGTGTTACCAGAGTCTGCTAGTCTCTGGATTTCCAGAGACATCCCTCTCCACCAAGAGTTCTTTAACTCCCTCACCCGTCTCTGTACATCTGCCTTGGCTCTTGAATGAGCCAACCTTTTGGACTTGGTTACATTGTTTTGCCAGGCACAAAAGGCTTTCCTTTTCTTTGAGATGTGTTGTTCTATCTCTGTCATTTTCATCAAACCAGTCCTGGTGTTTTCTGGAACCATACCCAAGAATGGTTTTCCAGGTAGCAATGATGGTAGACTTAAGCAGAATCCAGTGTCCTTTGATGTCATCAGGGTATTCTTGTCCGAGGCTTTCCCCCAGGCTATCACGTAATAACCCTCTGTCGATCCGATTGTCCATGGGCGGGGGATACAAAAGTGTGTAAGTACAATCTGTAGTTTTCACACAAGCCCTTGATCGTTTGCCATCATCCAGTGAACTTTTGCTAACCAATAAATGTGAATTTCCCTGTCCAGTTATCACAGTGTAATGTAAACATTGTACATTTACATTACATTAGATATATTACCGACATTGTAACAATACAAAACGGGTTGAAAATCAACAAAGTTATACTTTTTAATGTAAAGTGAAATTCATTTTTTGTATTTGTATTAAAAGGAGGATGTATGGCACGTACAACAGTCTTTGAAATAGTTAGGGCTGGGCGATATGGCCTAAAAAAAATCCCAGATTTTTTCACAAATCCGATTTACGAATGAAATCTGCAGATGACAAAGAAATAGTTCAAAACAAGTTTTAACTTAATTTTGTTTTGATTTTCCCTTCTGGGATTTGATCTGAATTTCCCCCTTGGGGTTAAAGTGCAATCAGAAACAACAAGCCAAAAAGACAAGATGGCAGACCCTGCCTTTTGTAAACAGTGAAAATGTGACAACATAACATAATATAACGTAACATAACATAAAATGGGTGGATTAAGGGGGATGTAAACAAAAAAAAACAACAACAACCTTGCATCACAATAAGTGTATTGTTATTGTCAA
The DNA here is from genome assembly GCA_030578275.1 of Meda fulgida. Classification (NCBI taxonomy): domain Eukaryota; kingdom Metazoa; phylum Chordata; class Actinopteri; order Cypriniformes; family Leuciscidae; genus Meda; species Meda fulgida. Next base: position 7,450,385 of record CM060637.1, read on the forward strand.
AACGTTTGATAACTAAACAGAATTTTTTTAAGTTTAGTGACAACACAATGTTTACATGGTACAATGACTGGTATGCTACTGTTTTTTTTTATTATTGCTTGACACAAATTTCACAATTTCAATCCAATTCTTGTGATTTAATTCAGATCTTGATTTAAAACCATTTCCTTTGGATAAATATTAGGTAGCCTACAGTAGATACGTTAATGTGTTAATTTTTCTCAACAAAAAAAATCTCACGTAATTCTGTAAACATACAGAGCCCTGTCAGCTGGTATTATTATTATTATTATTATTATTATTAAAGTTTAAAAATAACATCTCAAATTAAATATGCATTTTTTTATAAGAACAACGTTGTAATATTTTAATGATATAGGTAAAAATATAATAAATATTTAGGCTAATATAGTTATCATATTTAGCAAAATACTCCTCTATAGCAATTTTTAAGTCCAACTAACATGCTATGGGTAAATGGCTTTCCTGAGGTAAACGTAACATTACGTGACATTGTTCTCCAGCTGTTTTATGGACCTCTTTTCGTGGTTAAAAAAAACAGATTTTTTTTTTTTATTTTTTTTTTTTTTTATTTATTCTTTTATTTTTTATTACATTTCGGTAAGTTGAACTGTAGTTATCTTTCTAATTACCTATTGATCATTCGTGTTTATTTACTATTAACTAGTAGTAAAGACGAGTAACAGATGATTGGTTCACGTGCCGCTTGAACACAGATCTGTCACGTCACATTTACAAGCGCCAAAACTGTGTTTATAGCTTGAATTTTGAATTTTTGAATTAAATTGACAGAATCTGAGAGCTGCAAATTTGTTTCATATCAATAGTAACCTCTGTCTTGTCTGTCGGTGTCAGTGTCCTCTTTGCTTTGTGATTTTTCTCTGCGTGAGAGCGTGTAAAAAGTGACGCGTGAGTCTCACGGTGAATTCGTGAGTTGGCAGCCCTGCGGATTCAGTTTGTAAATGTTTTTGGTGTGTGTGCGTGTGCTGCCGCGGTCTCGTTCATTTGACATGTTGTTTGTGTATCTCTATGGCAAACGCTGATCCCGTTCGGAACTACGGGAGCCCAGAGGGGAGCGTTGGCGGATGTTAAAGAGAAAACCAATTTTCATTCTAACAAATCGACGTACACTACACATTCGAGTTAACCGATAAAATCGATTTATCGCCCAGCCCTAGAAATGGTCATTGTTTATTTTTACGTTTATTTTTTTATCTTGTTTAACTTAGTCTAATCAATATAACTGATTGTAATTGTAGCTGTACTTTTAGCTTTATTTGTCATTTAGTTTTGTCAGGGAGTTGAGTATAGGACCATCACCTCATTTCCTTGTCCAGTAGTGTTTCACAATACAAAACGTGCATTGCTGTTATTGCAAAGCCATTTTATTGGCTTTATAAATTATCTTGTAGCAAGCAGCAACCTGGCATGGCTGAAATGCAGAAATTGTTTTACAAATTTGCTAATTCCTGCTTGCCATTTTGTTTCTGTTGGTGGATTGACACATTTGATGGTGAAAGAAGAGTAGTGCTTGCTAATGTATGGCTCCTCTTTGAATCATTGCTGTGTGGTAAATGCTTTAAAAATGTTGCCATGGTAACTTGCTTTGCTGCACTGTGAGCTCACAGACTTGAATATAGGATGGATCCAGTCTCACTGGTGTTGAACGCTGTGTCCTTCCCCAATAAAGGGCCTTGTCACCTTGAGTTTTGACCTGTCATATTTAAGAGTGCCTGTGTAGTTCTTAGGAGATTTTGCTTTCATGAAATCAAAATTGGCACCATTTATGTTACATATTCTTGATCTCATGCACTATTCATTCGCTTATACTCTATTCTATTTTTTTTTCTTAATATTTTTTTCCAATGTCTCTTTTTTTGCCTGGAACTAATGATTACTGTGGCATGTACTACATTTTAAAAGTTTGGGGTCTACAAGTTTTTGAAGGAAGTATCTTATGCTCACCAAGGATGGATTTATTTGTTCAAAAATATAGTAAAAACAGTGAAATATTACAATTTAAAATGACTATTTTCAGTTAGAATATATTTTAAAATGTAATTTATTCTGGTCATGGCAAAGCTGAATTTTCAGCATCATTACTCCAGTCTTCAGTGTCTTCAATCAATATTGAAAACAGTTGAGCTGCTTAATTTATGGAAACCGTGATAGATTTTCTTTTTCAGGATTCTTAATTTATCTTAATTTATTATTTGTCCTTATTGAAGTGTTATTTCTTTCTAAAAAAAAAAAAAGTTTACTGCCTCAACTTCTGATTGGTAGTGTACACAAGTACAACATTTTTAAATTAGATTTAGTTGTTGGTGGTGTTATTGATAGCCTATATATTATATTTTCTCTGTTGATGCCACTTGGTTAAATGTTTGGATAATAGCCTATTTAACCAATAGACCGCTTTTTAGCCATTGTTTTAAAATTCTTAATCAGTCAGGCATTTGGGTATGTAGCCTATTTTAACCATCCAATCAATTCCCAAAGTATAAAATGTAGGATTCCCCCCTCACCATGTTGCCCATCATGTTTCCAATAAATGCATCTAATTACTGAAATAAATTGGTTGCAAACAGCAGTTTACAGTGACAAATATCCATCTATTATTTCTTTACTTTGTAGAATTAAACTCACTATTTGTTTTGCGCATGCATTAGTTTCATTAAATGGTAAATTTCTTTTTATGGTCTTCGTATTGTCATTCAACCAAACTATAGTGTGTTTGTTACCCTCAAAATTACCTAATATGGAGGAAAACCTGATATCAAGGTGCTCCATTAATGTTCAAACAGTTGTGGTGCTATTTCTATGGAGCAACTGTTGTAAAGCTTCAGGGAGGTGCAGCTATTTGGCAAGCTAAGGGAGCCAGGAGTGCAGCGGTTATGCAACCAGGCTTTTTATTGGGTTTCCCCTGTCAGCAAACCACCGGCAGACGGAGATGAAGACGGAGCAGATAGTCAGCAGGGAGACTGGAGCATGAACGTCCAGCTGTTGGAGTTAAACCTACCCATGACTCTGCTAAGGGAGAGATGGGACAGGAAATTGATGGGAAATCGAACCTCGAATTGAAAATCGAATGGTTACGGGTTTAGCGTATCTTGAGCGTGTGAACGCACCGTTCGGCCTTGGCTTCTAGAAAAGATTTCTAAAGCCTGTTTGAGACTCATGAAATTTGAAGCCCAGACAGAACACCATTGTTTGAATAGAAACCCAGAACTATGGTGCATTTAATTACAAATTCACAACAAAAAATGTCTGATTCCTCAGAATTCCATGGTTAAAGTTGCATAAATGACATCTCAGGCAACTCATCTCAGGTAAAAATCGTTTGTTTCTTTACCTGAAAAGTGGGTTCTAACAAATCAAGATTGATAGGCCTACACATGTTTGTTTGTTTTTTTCTTTAATTAGTCTTTCTTGTTTATTTAAATAAATGGCAGTTGTCAAGGATGTCAATCGTATGTACAGCAAAATAAAACTTGTGGAACTAGTTCTCATACCAATCGAAGCGTGACTTTCCAAACTGTTGACATTGTATTGTCAAGAACGTGATAAATTTCAAAATCTGGAACAGTTACTTGACTTGTTTTTTCCCCCTGCCGGTCCAAGACCTCCCAAGTTTCCAGGGAAGTCATATTGTTGAACTTTGGGGATGGCTAAAACATTTTTACTTGCTTGAGTCATCAGGACCAAAGACATTTACGGGGAGATGGTTCTTTTTTTTAATAGGATTTTTGTTTTAAAGTGCCGGTGTACATGTTAACATAATTTTTATATTGATAACAGCAAGATTAGATCCTAAACTTGAATTAATAAAAGTTTGTATCTCCTCAAAGTTGATTTTGTGGGGAGGGGGGCATATTTATTATTTTTTATATATTCCAATATAGGATTGCCATATATCAACTTAAAGTTCTGCATAACTCAAGTTACTTATAACTCCTGTACAATAATGATTTTGCAGTTTAGGCTATATATATATATTTTTTTTTTAATATTTATATTTGGCTAATTGTTTTCTGATACCGGTTAGTGTCTAGTAATCTTAAATGTGAATCAAACTATTTCAAGGTACCTTTTAAAATTAAATGTGTGTGTTTATAATTATTTCTATTTATTATATTTAAGTGTAGAAAATTTGTACAAAACAATGTCAACATGGCTTATTAAATACATTCTGATACCAATACGTGTCTAGTGATCTTAGTCCAGTTTAAAACATTACTATATATTAAAATCAAATGTATAATAATCATAGTAATAAATGTAATTTAAATAAATGTATTGTAGTTTGTTTGTGGCACTGTCTTTTATACTTTTGAAAGGCTGTTAAGTGTATGTGTAATGTTATTTATTAATTTAATGAGTGTAGAACTTTCAATAAACAATTAACAAAGCAATATTTGCCTAAATGGCTTAAGTGATCTTTGTTCTATCAATAATAATAATAAACAAATGTAGTAAAAATAGTAAATATATTATTGTAGTTTGTTTGGGGTGCTGTCTTTTATACTCTTATTATTATTATTATTTTAATAATTTTTTGCCCTAAAGTATTGATTTACTGTGATATGAGGCTGTTAATACTGAAGCCAAAATATTATCTAATCCTATTCCAACATTTGTGTTTTTTTTTCTCTCCCTCTCTTCAGGGACGGGAGAGAGCGGCAAGAGTACGTTCATCAAACAGATGCGCATCATTCACGGGACAGGCTACACCGACGAGGACAAGCGCGGCTTCACCAAACTCGTCTACCAAAACATCTTCACCTCCATGCAGGCCATGATCCGTGCCACCGAGCACCTCAAGATCCCATTCAAATACGAAGAGAACAAGGTGATAATCCCTGGCCGTCACTGCAATGTAATCATCTATTTGATGCCCAGAGTGCACGTCGAGATGCAAATCAAACCCAGATAGGCCATAAACGTGGCTATAAAAGCACTACAAGCCTCACTTGTAAATTTTATTGCTGTCACACCATGGTCAGCTGTCTTTCTTCTGTGCTGGATTACGGGTTAATTATTCTCATGTTTTGCTTTTAAAGAATCAGTTAATATTTCCTAAAGAGGATCCTTTAAACTTTAATTCGACAACTTGTGACCTAGTTGGTTCTAAACCCCTTTGGAAGTCATTAGTATTACACAGCCATTAAGTCATAAACTGGGTTGTTTACTGTGTACTGTGTCTTTATCCTCAGTCCAACGCTCTGCTGGTGCGAGATGTTGATGTGGAGAAGATTGGCTCCTTTGATCAGCCCTTTATCAATGCAATAAAGATGCTCTGGATGGATCCAGGCATCCAGGAAGCCTATGACCGCAGGCGAGAGTACCAGCTCTCCGACTCAACTAAATAGTAAGTGTGTGTGCTGTCATTAGCCATTAGATCCTTTTAACGTCATTGCTTTTAAATGAGTTGTTGAATGCTTTGTCTTTACTTGAGGTCAGTTAGAAGCATATTTCTTTTCATGTATAAATGCAGTATTAAGGCCCGTTCACACCTACAACGATGGTGTAACTGTAATAGCATCCACATCAACAAGCAATTATGCTCTGTTTATTATAAGTGTGCACTGCAGTTATGTTGCCTGACACTTTAAATGGTTGACCTCTTCAAAGTCTGGTGGATTCTGATTGTTCATCAGCTTAAATCATTCTATAAGTGATTCCAAAAATAATGTTTCTCTGTGTCATTATCGTTTTAGTTGTGGTGTGGACTTCTCTACTCTCATAGAATGAGAATGATTATTCTTTATAACTGTATCTTTTTAATTATCATCTTTGGTGTGAACGGCCCTTTATAATACAGTAATATATAAATAATTTTGATCATAAAAGGCATAATTAGTTTGTTACACCCACATGGAATCTACGCTCTTTCCAAAAACTTTTATGAAATTATTATTTCTACCCCTGTAGAATACAAATACATTTTGAAGAATGTTTACGCTGCTCTTTTTTTAATACATTAAAAGCTCCTAGTGAGAAAAGGCGGTCAAGATCCAAGAATATGCCATAAAAGAACCCCATGTGATTGTGAGCAATGTCTTCTGAATTTATGATATCTTTGCTCATAAGATTCGGTCACACAGCGTTTTTTCAATATATTCGCTTCGATCTATATGTATGTGAATACAGGGGACGGAAAACTACTCGTGAATTTGCTGCAGTCCAAAGTTCATGTATGTAGAATTCGTATCACATGAAAACGTGTGCCCAATAGAATTTGACATTATGGATATATTATACATGGAATTGTTTTAAAGAAAGTAATTGCAGAGTTTGACATCGTATTTCGACTATTGCGTTTGTAGAAATTTCACGTGTATACGTGCATCGCATACGTCTGGTGTGACTCTGGCTTTAGGGTGTTTTCGCGCCTGGCTTGTTTGGTAAAAAAAACCTTTGGCAGTTGCACTCGAATACGCTTCAAAACAGTTGCGAGGTGTTTTCTGGCCAAATGAAAACTAACTCTGGAGTGGTTCGCGTCTAGTGAGAAAGTCTGTCCTGACGGACCAAACAACCAATATCTTTATGAATGATTCCAGCTCAAAATCATAAATTTTGCAATAAAATGCAATATTGTTGCCATTTCAACCACAAAAAGTGAACTAACTAACAGATCTGAAAATTAGTGGTCGACAGTTCTTAAAGAACAGGATGGCAGAAATAAAGCATATACTATATAAGTGTATTTATTGGAATTAATAATTAATAAATTAGAAATAAATCATTTGAAAATTAATTAAAAAATAAGTCTCTGAATTAAACACTTACTTAAGATGCCTACTCCTTTACTTTGTCATATTTCAGTATTTTTCACAAATAAAGACATTTTATTACATAGAGTAAACATTATAGCCAACAATGCACTACGTAGTCTTTAGTTTGTGCACACTGGGAATCATTTTTTTTTTTTCAAATAAAGACAAGGTAAGATTAATTTTTCATATAGAACAGTGAAAATGATATTAATATGACATAGTGGGCAACTGAATATAGCACAGCATAGTTTGAAATCAAGGGTTGAAGTTTGTTTAAATTATATAAATGCGTATTTGCTGAATGCTGACAGTAAATGAAAAAAGTGTTAAGTGTTTGCCTTTGTTACTAATAATATAAAAGCAAACGCTATAATATTTTTTCGTATGCAGTTTACTTTATTTAACAGTTATATTTAGTTTAAACTTTTTAAACAAAACTGTTAAGAGACCATAATTAAAGACCGTCAAAATAAAAATCCCACTTCCAACACATTCCAAAAGTTATCGGCCAATGTCAATATTTAAAAAATGCTGATAAATCGGTCGACCACAACTGAAAATCCCCTTGAATCTCATTCTCACTCATAGTAAAACCCACTGTGTCCAGTTTGACTTGCTATCGACTCTTACGTGGCTCGTAACCAAATGAGTCGAGGTAAGTTAATATTGAAAAAAGAGCAGCATAAAAAATCCTTGAACCTTCTGTTTTACAAAACAAAATCAAACAGGTTTGGAAAAAACTGTCTGGAAAATATGAAATGTTTGTGAATTCCATGTGGGTCTACCTCCGTAGGTCTGTATATGCACATGTACATGCCTGTGTTTCTTACTGGTTCATCCCCACAGTTACCTTAATGATTTAGAGCGTATATCAACTTCGGGATACGTGCCCACCCAGCAGGATGTACTGAGGGTCCGAGTGCCCACTACTGGCATCATAGAGTATCCCTTTGACCTGGAGAATATAATCTTCAGGTATCGCTAATCCACGGCACACCCTCACTGCCGCCGCTGTCTCCTGACCTTTAACCTGCTGCTGCTGCAACTGCACTGCTGCCTTCCCTGATCGCATTCTCACACCCACCCGGGGCTCAGCTATTGCTGTTGTTGTTTCTTTGCTACTCTTAAAGAGTTTTGTTTCGGGGAACTCGGTAGAGATCTTCACTGGAGTAAGCAGAAGGTTGTGCCGTCGCATCCCTGGATCCCAAAGCGGCATTCTCTCACTGCTTTTCCAAAGCTCTCAAGCTCTTAAAGGGATCTGCTGCCATGCTTTATTTTGTTTTCTCCTTCCTTCTCTCTCTCCGTCTCTCCTTGTCTCTAGCTATCTAAGCGATTTGGACCGTATCGCAGAGCCGTCGTATCTGCCGACCCAGCAAGACGTGCTTAGGGTTCGCATCCCTACCACAGGGATTATTGAATATCCCTTCGACTTGCAAAGCATCATTTTCAGGTAGATTATAATGCCGACGAGAACTCCTCCCCATTTGAATGTCTCCATGTTTGTAACATTTTGCAAATCAGTGCGTTGATCTGGTCCTTTACGGCCAGTTGAACGAACGAGGTTCGATAAGTTCATCCACTTCTCTGTGACGTTATTGGCTGTTGATGTCCTTCTTAGTCATTAACTTCTTTGCATCATTAACTTCATTAACATTCATCCGTTTGTTTGTCTTTATCGTATGAAATTGAGGGGATTGTAGAATGATTTGAGGGTCATCCTTTTTCTTTTCTTTTTTAAACAAGTAACAGGTTTTTGGGCCAAATGCCAAATTTTTGACTTTCCTTTTTTTATTATAAAATAAATGTATGTAAATATTTTGCGTTATTTACCAATCGAGTTTGAAAAGGATAATGTAATTTTTTTTCTTCTTTTATAACTTTATTTTTCATTTTGGTACCAAAGCTTTTGTTTTTGTTTTTTGTTTTGAATATAAAATTTATTTATTTAAATATATTTAGCTGTATGTAACAATCAAATTCGAGAAATACCCAGACGCACTTCCGGCAAATTTAGATCAGCTCTGCAAGTCAGTCTGGCCAAGAGCCCATTCAAGGCCATTTCCAATCCTTCCAAATCGAGGCACCAATCACAAACGTTGAGGCGGGCTTTACACGATGACGATCGCTCTGATTGGTTTTGGGTCTATCCAATTGTGCCCAGAGGCAGTTGAGCGTCGTCCATTGGTGACGCCCCTTTGCAAATGGGCTGTGAATGTCCAATGAGTCCGAACAGCCACAAAAGACCGTCTTCTCTCTGCCTACTGGCCTAATGCAACATTTATGGGATTACATTAATTAAACATTAATTATGGGAACATTAAACTTTGTCGGCTGAAGTCCCAAATTTGGTTTGAAGATGAAAAATGTACCAAGCACAATGTTCTCACCATTTCTGATTTCTAACACACTCCGTGTTTGCTGCTCTCTGTATGTTTCTCCGTCGTCTCCGGGCGTGTTCATATTTAAATTCTTATTTCGGCCATTAGATTGAAAGAACTGAAAAAACACCAATAGACCCTCCCCAAATCAGGACAGAAGTGGTTGAAAATGGACAAAAGAGACTAATTAAAAAAACTTGAAATACATCTACTTGTGATCTGATCGACCAAAACGCATCTTAATACCAGGTGTAAACAGGGCCTATTTTAAATGATCTATTTTACATTTTGATACCAAAGCTTTTTTTGTTTTGCCTTTTGTTTTTGTTTTGAAATATAACATTTTTGTATTTTAAGTCTATTTAACAATGTTTAGTAATCAAATTAAAATAAACCGGTAATATAGTCTCTTTTTGATACGGTGATGACAATTTGTTTGTCTAAAGTATTTGTTTATTTTGTTTTGTTTAAATTTTGCCTTTTGTTTGACGTTTTTGAATGCCCACAATGTTTTTCTTTTTTGTCTGTGAGCTCAGAAATCACATGGATGCAAATTTACCCATATTTGGCCATAGTAAGATTTGTAATTTTATCAACCACATACCAGATTGGGTTCATGCTACAAAAAATCTATAGATCCTAGCATGGTATCACTGTTATAATAGTGGCAACAGAGTTCTTTGACAATAATCAAGTGCACCTTTTACACATTGCAACTGAAGGCCTGAAAGCGCACAGGCAGGAGTTTGAGCTCAGGCCTGTGAAGGGGGAACGTTTACGAACCACAGGTGATGCGGCAACGAGAAGCCCTCCACAACCCCCCTGTTTAGAGCCGAGATGAGAGAGAGAATTCCTCTGAAGAGAGGTGATCACAAAAGCCAGCAAATCGATTGGAAGCCAGCGTGTCAAACCCCTCCTACGCACGCTGGCGCCAGAAATAACTTCACTTACAACAAGGTTACCTCTTGATCTTGCTTGACAAGTACAAATAACGTATTTGTGAATGTTTATTGTGCATTTATTTAACAGCTGTAGAGAACAGCTCAGGAAGGTGGCTGGGTCACTTTCCAGGTAAATGTCGAGGTAGATCTTGTACGTTCAAGACCACTTGTGGTTTTAGGTGATGCATACTGGTGAATGCAAATAACCTGTAGGCGATGTTATGAAATCCCGAAGTGTTTTGGTTAAGTAACCTAAATGGTTCCGCACTAAACTCAACCCCAGCCATTAAAACATTCTGTAACAAGGTTGAGTTGTCTTCCTCTCCGGCTCCTCGTCCTCCAGAGTAAGAGAGCTTATCCTCGTAAGTAGGTCAGCTGTATCTCCTGCAGGAATGGAGGCTGGCTGAAGAGGCTTTATTTTAGGTTGTAGCTCCTGAAGGAGTCCATTTATCAAAGCTTTACGCCTGGCCGCTAGAGACTGAGCTAGCGAGACTGTGTTGCCTACATAAAATAAAACCCTTCTCTAATGTTTTCCCTTACTGAGCCCGAGTGCAGGTGTGATGGGCGGGGGGGGGGGATAGCACAGCTGAGAATTGCTCTGATTATTCCCTTGTTTTAGCTGGAATCTCCTGAGAGTTGTCTCCGTACATTTCCGTTAATTTAGGAGCAGTGAGCGTTAGCTGACTGCTGAGCTGGGAATGGCCCATATTCTTGTAATTTTAGCCGAAGTGTTAAGGTCTGTTCACTTAAGAGTGACACAGAAAAGCTTTAGATTACTTTTGACCTAATATATCTATCACTTTGTTCATCACTAGATGGGATTGTGCACCATATTGATATGTAAAAAAAAAAAAAAGAGAAAATTCCATTCTTTATCAACAACATGATATGCATTAAGCATTACATTATGCCAGGACTTCCCAAAAAGGGAGAATCAGTAAATTCTGAATAATTTACTGCCATTGTGTGAATATGCATTAGTTAACATGAGTTAATACATTAACTAACATTATCAATGTAAACATTTTTTTTTACCTACGTAGTTTCTGAGGTAACATTTTTCATTTTTATTTAACGAAATACTAAAATATCTAAAACTTAAACTGAAATAAAATGAATAAAAACTATATTGACACATAAAAACAAATTCCAAAACCCAACTAATAAAAATAAAAAAATAAAAACATTCATTATATTCATTGATTCAAATTCATAATTAAATCTATCATATCTCAATGACACTAAAATGACACTGACTAGCAGAGTGTAGGTATTATTATTTTTTTTTATTTTATTTTTTTAAACAACTTCATTTGTTTGAAAATAAAATGAATATAACATGACATGAAAATAATTATTTTATTTCAGGCAGTTGCCAATATGAAATTTTTTACATTTATTTAACTTGATGTACTTGAATAACAAACTAAAATTATAATTAATATATTTCTGTTATTTCAGACATATTAATCTATATATAGGTATATTTCAAAAGAAATAAAAATTAAATGACCAAAACCCTAACTTTAATAGTAAAATCACCTTAACATTTTTGACATTTCTGAATTGTCTTTTTTTTCTTTTTTGTTAAACCAGTGATTTTTACCCCAGATTTTAACCTAAAATATAAAAATCTGCAGAGAAAATTTTCATGTTTCAAACTATATATAAATAAATAAATATTTTACGACTGTCCCACTCTGGCATTACTTGCGTTCCACACCGAACCGTTGATGTTTGAATCCTTTTTTTTTTTTCTTTAGGGTACTTGTTTACTATACACTAAAAGTGTTCGTAAAGAGCTTGCTTGAGATGAAACATGATGTTATTAAACTATTGTGTTCATTTTATAAAGTCCACAGGGCCAAAAGAGCCTGTAGAAATGTCCATATAGCCAAAAGCTCACATCTGATGGGTCAATATTTAGAAGAAAAATCTACCATCACACTGTCGTTATATTACTTTTTGTCCATTATATACCAAGGCCTAGAACTATACTTTTAGTTTATTTTCAATAATCGCCCTTGTTGTGAATAAACTTTTAGCGTGTCATTAAAGCATTTTTCTTATTCCTGGAGCACCTTAGAATTGCGTATCTGTTTTTCCATCTGTCCCGGGGCTTTACTGATACAGTGCCAAAGTCTGAGCACGCTATTTCCTCGCTCATTCATCCCATCCGTCATGTCCATTTTTCTCATTGTCTTTGCATGGATGTACTAATCCCAGCGTGCATCTGAAACCCTACACTTCTCTTTTTGTTTGTGGCGTATCTATAAGTGTTTGTGTGTAAGTTTTGATTCCTTTGTGAAACAATGTCACTGTTCTTTCAGAAGTGAACTGAAGACGGCCGGCTCCATACTTGACCATAGATTCATTCTCCCGCCCGCAAACTCTCCAGTTGCATGATGAAATCATAATTACTCTCTTGTTTTCCCGTTTCGATACTTCTGTAAAATTCTTTGTACTAAATTGGGAAGGTTTTACCTCTGCTGTCATGTTTTGAGCTGGTCTTGTTCGGTTCATGTTTTATCCAAACAGTTTATACCTGGAAACCGTGCAATGTCACGACTTAATTTGTGCATGTTTGTCTGAATGAATTCCAGATGCAATGCGATTAACCTCATGATTTTCCTGCCAAATTGTTAATATAATGATAACCGACGTGATTTTTGAGGTGCATCTAATTTTGTATGACGAGTGGTTCCCATCCTGAAATGGCCATTTATTTTGCTGCCGTTGCAGGGCCACTAGATGTAATTTGATTTAATAAACGGGCAATATTGTTACTCTTCGAGAAATCTAGTAGCCCATTCCACCGAAAGTGGTGAATGGGGAAGTGCAAACCTCTTTCAGAAATGGCCCTTTTTTTTCTCGATGTCCAACAAAACGGTTTTAAGGACTAGTAATTTTAATTCAATGTCCAGATTGGTCACCATATACAAGTGGAAAAGTCTACTGTAGCCTTTCGTTTTTCTCTGCTGTTTCATTGTCATCCTCATCAAACCATTCTTTATGTCTACTCATACTTTGCTACCTCTGTCTCAGGATGGTGGATGTCGGAGGGCAGAGATCAGAGCGCAGGAAGTGGATCCACTGCTTTGAGAATGTCACATCTATCATGTTCCTGGTCGCCCTGAGCGAATACGACCAGGTCCTTGTTGAATCTGACAATGAGGTGATTGTTATATTTAGTTTTTTTTGTGTGTGTGTATTTTTGTTATATATCACACATACATTATATTTATAGTTTTTAATCTTTTATTATTAGTAGTTTTTATTTACTTTATTTTATAATGTATGAGTTATAAAATTATACATATATTTTATTTTCATTATTATTGTTATATTTATAAGTTTTTAATGTATTATTAATATTATGTTATATTATATATTTTATAATGTATAAATAGAAGTTAATAAAATGTTAAAGTATTGTATTAATTTTGTCAGTTGTATTTATAGGTTTTTGATGCATTTATTATAGGTTATTTTGTTTTATACTGTATACAAATATTAGAACAAATGAATATACATTTGTAAATTAAAACTATTTTTTTTATTTTTGTTTATATTAAGATTTATGTATTTATTATTATTATTATTATTATATTATTATTACATGTTTTATAGTGTATAAAGATATTAAATGTACATTAATATAAAATGTTATTTCATTTTTCATATATATAATTTTTCTTTTAAATGCATTTTAATAAATTGTTCCACTGCATGATGGGAAGGCCCTTTTCCGTCAACTTAAACATTTCTTAAATTTGACCCCACATTTAAACCTGAATTATTTTGACAGCAATATTAAATCTTTGAAGTAGTCAAGTAATTGGGCTTCAAGTACATTTTTTTTTTTTATGGTACATTATAGAGTATTATAACATTACAATATAGTAAATTCAGAAATGCATCAATTCATTTAATTGGTGTTCATGGAACAGTTGGAAGTGCATTTAACCATGTTTAATGATGCTTGACAGTAATGTGCATTAGTCCTCTGCGCAGTCGAAGCTGGGCCGCCCTTTCATTGTGGTATTTTTGTTTCTGAAATCTGCAGAATCGCATGGAGGAAAGCAAAGCTCTGTTTCGCACAATCATCACCTACCCCTGGTTCCAGAACTCTTCAGTCATTCTGTTCCTGAACAAGAAGGACCTTCTGGAGGAAAAGATTATGTACTCTCACCTAGTGGACTACTTCCCTGAATTTGATGGTAACATCCTCTTAATATTCAGATGAAGCCTACAATGACACCATGTGGTTGACTTGTGAACTGCAGCCACTTCCAAAAAACATTTTGTTTTGCTTCCATAGCCTGTTTTGTCTCCATAATCAGTGATTTGTTTACTTATCTCATCTACCTACTCTGCAGGTCCACAGAGGGACGCCCAGGCGGGCCGCGAATTCATCCTGAAGATGTTTGTGGACCTGAACCCGGACAGCGACAAGATCATCTACTCGCATTTCACCTGCGCCACAGACACCGAAAACATCCGCTTCGTCTTTGCCGCGGTCAAGGACACCATCCTGCAGCACAACCTAAAAGAGTACAACCTAGTGTGAGAGAGAGAGAGAGAGACCGAAAGAGAGCGGGACACCTGCAGCCCACATACGGCCGAATACAGCACTACACACCTCACACGCAGAAACACACACGCACGGGGACCGTGCGGACACACCTTCACTCCCATTTGGCACTGGATCTCCATGTAGTCCTTTTCTTTGCCTGTTTTTTCCTCTCTTCCTGAGTGTCGACCCCCTCCAGTTGATAGCTTTATCATTCATTCTTCCTCAAACCCGAGGGCTGGGCCGCTAAACCGGTGCCTAATGATAAAGAGCATTCGTTTGCTCTGTAGATGGGCTGTAGGTGGGCTCTACCTGAATGAAACTGAGGTACGAACTTAACGGAAACACTCTGGAGGCGCACATGTCCGTAAACGAAGAGTGGGCGACATTCTTGAAAGACTTTACACCTCGCATCACTGAATTTAACCAGGTGTTAGTTGTGCAATCACGTGCTATCACACTAGAGGTGAAGGTGATTGGATGATTTGATTTAATACTATTTTAGGAGTGATGTATAGAGATTTCGATTCACTACTTGAGTACTTGGCGAAGACGATGTGACTTTTTCCGAAATGTGAGGAAGATAAAATGAGTAACGAGAGCCACTGCAGATTTGAAATGTGTGATTTCGATCGAATTGTGTTCAGCTGTCCTGAAATTTTTCAACAAATTCCCAGTTCTCATCTGTATCCGCTAAATTTATCATTTAGGAGCCAAACTGTTTCCTCCAGTCCAGTACTTGGCAGTATTGGGTGTTTAATCAGTGTAATTAAATGGATCCAGCTAGTATTCAAAGATATTAACCGAAAGATTGTGATTTGTTTACATGCTTCGACACAAATCAGTTTTGAATCTTTGAAGGAATCAAATAAACGCCTTTCCCAGCTGATTCATATACGTTTTTACTCCGTATAACATTAAAAAAATATGAATATCCAGTGATTGAAATGTTCGTAAACACTCAACGCAGCACAACACAAAAGTGCTATATAGGGTGAAATCGATTCGTTTTTTTATTTATGTAATTTATGGACCAGATATGTAATCGGACTCACTTTTCCGCATGAGCGCACTACAACGAAAGCGGGGGTTGAGTCTCTACTGCTGTAAAAAATCCATTGGCAAGTGATCTTTTCTTTTTTGGTATTGATAAATTGATTGTCACCGTTCTGTTCTTTTTGTTTTCTTCCCGAATATTTGAAATGCTTGAAAATGGGAAGTTGAATTTCCATTTCATCAACGTCGCTTTATGCAAATAGGAAATTGAGAATTTTATCAGTGGTTGAATTCTTAACTGGTCTCTGCTTGCATTGTTTTTTTGAGAGTTCGCTCTTGGTTTCGTAGTATCATATCTTAGTTCTCACTTGATTGGCTTTTTGGATTCCATGGCTAGCTGGCTTTTTTGGGATCTTTATGATGTAATTCAGGTGAGTTTTCATACTTTTCATTACAAGGGCTAATTGTGGGCAGAGAATGAAGAGACTCTATGAAGACTATAGAGCAATAGGTACGCCGAAGTGGGTATCTGAATCAGGGACAGCGCGGGTGACGCCACAGGAGTTGCCATTTTCCGTAGGTTTGACTTGCAGTGCATCCAGGGAGCACCTTTTGTGTGGCCCTTGTGATCATCGGAAAAAGTACGCGATTTCTTGCCGTAAGTTAAGCGACTTTGGACGGGCTGTTTTGATTCTGTAAGTTGATGGATGAAGTATTAACTGTTTTACTCGGTGGCGGTGGTGTCGCACATTTCTATTTGCCATGTTTGGTTTTGGGGGCCATGACGGTATCGCTTTTGAGTCCCGTTTACTCATTTATCGCACACCTTGAATTTATCGCACATTAGCACTCGTACAGTCTTATTGGCTTTTGTTTGTATTGAAACAAAATAGCTAGAGAGAACCTGATTCGTTGGAATTTGCGAAAATAGCGAAATCTCACGTTTATCACAACGGTCACTTATTGCCGCAGTTTTTTTTTTTGTTTTTTTTAACCTGTAATTGAATGTATTTTAAGAGGTTTCTCTATTTGTGACGAATTCTATAGTTTGGAAGTATTGGTCAGTGCACAAGGCTATTGAAGGTGTTATTTATACGCATTTCCCCCCAACCGCAGCTGTATATTTGCTGTTTTGTTGTGTTTAATCCTGCTAGCCTCTTTTACATGCATTTGGACCTTTTGGTGCATTGTACAACTTTGCCAAATTGCGAAAAAACAAACATTTTTGTTTAACTAAACGATCCTCCTGTGCCAGGCCAGTTAAGGGTTTTATCTCATTGTTTTTGGTTTCATTGCTTTGTTTCTTTGTTTTGTTTCCTTTCCTTGTTTCATTTAGTTATGATTCTGTTCGTTTCTCAAACATCCAGAATTTGCATACCGTCATGCTTCTGGGCGGGGTTTCATTCATTTTAAACTGTTTACTTGGGTGGGATGGTACTGTCAGTCGTCATATGCCAATTTCAAACGGTTGCATTGTTGTACAAATAGTGGACCTGCAAATTATGATGCATTTTTGAACGTGAACATTTGAAGCTTGTACATTCAACTTTCATTTTAAAGGGCTAGGCCTAATTTGAGAAACACCTTTCTTTCTTTATCCAACTAAAACACTACAGCCAATCATTTCATACCCATCAAGTACAAAAGTACCAAAACATCATATGTTGTGCAGATGGTAAAAATAGCTTTGATATGCTATTCAACTGGTGTTTTAATTTTTTTTGTTTGTTTGTTTTTCTCTCTCGTTTTCAACAATTTGCGATGAAGTTTGATATGTTTTTCCTCCCTGGGTCAATGCACTGAACCTACTCTGCAGTAATGAAACTAACTCCTCTCATGTGATGTATCTGTTCCTCCAAACTTGTTCCTGGTACTCTGAGAGATGCAGACACTAATGAATAGAAATGACGCTTTCGCTTGAGGTCCACACTGACGTGATGGATGAGTACAATATGAAGCTATCTTTACTTTCTTTCTTTTTTCTTCTGACGTCGATGCATTACCTGAACACTTGTATGTAGGACACTTTAATATAATACATTTGTTTTTGATAAAACCGGTAAAAATAAACTTGTGTAGTGGTGTATAAAATCAAAGTATTGTATTACTTTGTAATGTATTGTTCAGTTGGTTGCTCTTTTTTTTTTTTTTTTTAAAGCATACCAAATGTAAATGATGTACTATATTGAGTGTGCCAATCCCTTTGATTTGTAGAGCCAGACTCTTTACAAGTGCCAATGTTGTGGAAATCATTTAAAAAGGACTGGTGTATTTTATGGTCCGGTTTTTAAAAACAAATAAACATTAAGTATGTGATTATGGTAAATGCGCAACAGGAAAAGGACAATTTTATTCTGTATTTAAGATTAAAGATGACAAACTGCTGTTTTTAAAAAGAAATGACATTTTAATTGCATGTGTTTGTTTTTCGGTGGAGAGGGTTAGGTAAAGGAGAAACCGTATTAACGCAAAACCCTGCTGACAAGGGGCTTAATTATTGTTCATTTACAGTATTTTAGACATTTCTCTTTTTGTATGTTTCATTTCAACCACTGTTGCCTGAACCTCATTCATACATGAAAATGACTTTCATAGCCTTCTCCTTTAAAGAAAAAAAATATCCATTTTAAATTGGAATAAAATTTGTTCCTATACATTTGGGTCTGTGTTGAGCTTTTGTTCGTCATTTATTACATAAAAGATGAGCAAGGTAGATGAATCTCCTGGTGAAACATGAACTACATTAAGAGTCCTTGTTATAATGATAATCCTAGTTTCCACCGAAATGCTCAAAGCTCAAATGCTCAAAGCTCAAATATGAGCTTGGTATTACCCTCCCTTCTCATGAAGAATTAAATGGATGACAGAATGATTCATACACTGTTCAACAGATCTCATATTATAATATAACTTCAGCTGCAGAGATATCATTAAGTCTCATTTCTGCATATTTATTGGATGATTGTCACATGCGCTTATTTAATTTATGTAAACATTGGAAAACTGAAGTAAATTTCAAAAGTCTTTAATGTTCGTTAGCAGCACATTAAGTAAAACAAAAAAGAAATGTGTATATACAGTATAAACATATACATTTATTTTTTGAAAAATATACTTGAATAATATACTTTTTATTTACATAAATATACCATAAATATAAATGGTGTAAATAAAAAGTATACCAAATAAAATAAAACAATATATACAATTATTTTTAAATTCATGTGAGCTGTTTACTGGCACTGTTTTGATAATATTTTTTCATATTATTCAATAATATTATTGATGTCAGATAATATATAACAATTTAATTTATATATATATATATATATATATGTTATAAGCTATGTAGTGGTTCTGTTTTAATATTGTTACATATAAATTTTTATATATAAATTATGTAAATAAAACGTATATCCAATAAAAATATACAATTATTTTATATTTACATGAGCTATCTATTTTCTGGCGCTGTTTGGATACTGCTATATATTAATTATACAATAACAATATATACATTATATATATATATATATATATATATATATATATATATATATATATATATATATATATAAAATAAAATAGTTATTTATATGACTAATATTTTATATTTAAATATATATAATAAAAAAATTGTATTAAATAAATTTGAGCTATTTGGTGGTTCCGTTTTTATATCGTCACATATGGAAAGAAAGAAAAAAAACAGCAGCAGCCATCAGCTCCCAAACTCCACTTCAGCTCTTGCACAGGCACTCGGTTTCCTCCAACCAGGGAGGAGAGAGACACACCAGCCCTTGTCTTAGCTCATTCCCAACGTGGAAAAGGACAGGAAAGATACCATATAAAATCAGCAGATTCCAGCAAATCATCTACGGGTCATTTTCCATTGCCATATGCGTCTTAAAGAGCGCGCTCAGTGCTGCACACATCATCAGGCTGTGCTTTATTGCCATAGCAGCAGCGCGAGCTGCCTGTAGCTGGCACAGGAGCTAGCGACGAAACAAAGGAAACACTCACTAAATATATACGTCTACTGAGCAAACTGCTTCCCTGTTCTTTAAGGAGGAGAAGGCAAGACCTCGAAGACCAAAACTGACATGATGTTTCCACAATCCAGGCACTCGGTGAGTGTAAATCGAGCTGTTTGCTGGCGCTGTGTTGATGTTGTTAGCTGGCTTGAGCTTAGCATTGGCAGGAGAGACATCCGTGCAAGTGTGTGAATGCTGAAACTTATCGTAAAGATTAAAAATTTAACATATATTTAATATAATCCTCTTATAACCTTTTATATTTCAATACAACTCGTTTCTGACTTAAAAATCCACTAATGCGTGATTTGGCAGGGGATAACTGGGTTCGCAAATGGGAACAATGTAGATGTTGTGTGCTTGTGACATCAGTTGGCGAATTGTTTTATTACATTCAACTTCACTCTCAAAGCTCATAAATGTAATGCATGACCGTTTATATCTGTTTATTAGTCTGTACTTTGCAACAACGAATGAAATCAGAGATTTCAGATGTTTATGTTGACATCTTTCAGTCTTTTTTGATGAACTCTCATCATTTTGCCTGTGGCTCAAATGGAGTAACGTTAGTGCCAAAATCCTTCTGTTAACTAACACTGCAATCACAGACCTTTTGAAGAACATTTTTTTTTTTTTTTTTTTTACTTTGCCAAAAACCTAAGGCGTAAATCTATAATGACGTGCATTTGCATTATGCAAGATGTTTTCCCTGCAGCAAAGCAGAGGTTTGTGTGTTGGGCACCACTTCTTGATCTTTTAGCCAAAGTCTCTATCACTGCTTATGAACTCATTTATGGATTCAGTTACACATAACAAGTTGCTTCCTTATCAGCCTGACTAACCTAGGTAAGTGATTTAAAAGTGTGTTTAGAGTATTTGCAATATGCCCAGACTGTGAAACCTCATCACTTGTTAAGTTTCCTGCTGGCTGTTACTGATTAATGAGCTAATATGACAGATATTTTGATTAGGAGCTCTTGATTAAAGCTGTGCGGCTGGAAATGGTAAGAAACTAGATGTTGATGAGCTGCATAATCTGGTTTGCTTTAAAATTATCGTGTCACATTTGATCGCCACTTAAAATAAACATAAAGTGGCAGCCGCAGCCCTTTTTATGTCAATAATGCTGTATTTTCAAGTGAAACTGAGCAAAAATGTAGGGTGACACTTAATTGGTTAGTGTGAAGTGGACTTGATGTCATGCGCAGAGGAAAGTCGTTTCAGTGGCTCAGCGGTGTGTTTTGATTAAAGATTTAGATTAGACCAGGAACACATGGGTTAATGATGTTTAATTTATTAAAAATAAATGCATCTCTTTTGTGATGAGCATGTTTCGTTTTTATTTTAAGTCAAACAAGGATGATTCCAACAATAACAAGGTTTCCTTTTCAAGAATTTCTCTTTTTTGTGTCATTTGTCTTTTTAGCTTGCATCACATAAAATTAACATATTTGTACTTTTTTAGGCAAGTCAAGGTTATTTCAGTTTGTAAAATGTCATGTGGCTCGACTAAAAGACTAATTTTGAGTCATTAAATAATCCTTGAAAACCTTTTCTTGAAAATGGAAGTTTTTCTAAATCATTCGAAACCGTCGTGAATGTGAAGAGTACAAGAACTTTGCACTTGGTTTAAACTAGATTTTTTTAAATCGTGGATTCTCTTTTATGTCATTGACCCATGAAGAAAGTAAATGGGGTAAATTTTGATGTTGACTAACATCAGGACTTCTTTGCATTGGGCTGATTGTTGGATTAATAGCTGATCCAACTAATATCATATCATATTTTTCAGGTGTTTTATCTGAGATGGTGAACTGAACGACTCCTTTACAGTCTGATAATGAAGGGCCGACAGGGAGCATGTGAAAATATGGGCCCAGTTGTAGTCGGCACTACTTTGTTGCCACGGCACTGTGACTCCATAGCAACGACTTCTCACCAGACTTGACACAGAAGGTGTTTATTCTGACCAGCCAGAACAGTTCATGACTTCAATTGTTCACCCCGGTGTAGTTGTACACATCAGCCTTTTTAATCGTGCAGGCCTACCGCAACCGCTTTTTCCAAGGTCATCTAATGATGTTTGTATTCTCGTGACGACATTTTCGAACCTTACCCTCCTTAATTGGAGTATTAAGACCAATACACCCAAGTTATATCAGGGATTACAGATTTAAAACCTACATATGGGAAACGAGTCCTCCTGTGTGTGCTCTAAAATACCGGAAATGTTTAGTTGCCATTGTACTAACGTTACTCTAGTAAGTACCTGCAAACATATCTAATTTTCTGTGTGCCTGATGACACTTAATAGCGTTTTGTCCTCCATTTTGTTTGTTGAGTCGAGATCCAGACGAGTGATGTCATAATGGTGGGGATTTGTGAATTGGAGTGCGCCATTGATTGTGGCTTTTCAAGGAGTCATTTCTGAAAGCCATTGTTGCAGTAATGGCTTGAAAGAGAAGTGAGAGTTGGCACAGAAATGAACACACACCAATGTGTGTGTGTGTGTTGCCCCCGACCTGATGCTTTGGATGGGGCATTTGGGGCAGATTTATTAAGTCGAGTGAGCAGGACAGATCTCCGTCTTCCCCTCCCCAGATCACTCAATGCGGCGGTTAATCCCACATCTTTCTCATTAAATAAACTCTGTTTCTTACACACACTCACTCACACCCAAACACATACACACTCGCTTATGCATGCACGACGAAAAATGTATTGCGTACTGCAACTACTTTTTTTTTGCCACGCTAAGATTTAAAAATGACTTTATTTGCTTGTATAGGCCTAGTGGTGAAAGTTTAAATCTGGCTCACATCACTTGCCGATTTAGTTTTTTTTTTTTCATTTCCTGTTTTCAAAAGGAAAAGCAAATAAAAAAATAATATTGAAATAACAAGTATATGAATAATAAAAAAGAAGAAATAATTCAGTATAATTCAAATATATTTCAGTATATTGCAGCCTTTTCCTTTGGTGTAATTTCTTAGTTCAATTAAAAGTGGGTTGTTTAAATAATTAAACTCTGAAAGTAACATTTAGATGTGCTACTCGACAAAAATAAAGTGAAAGTTGCGAGAGTTACAGTTTCACATGTGACTATCTTAAATATAATAATTCAATCATATCGTAAAAACATGTATGTGTATTGCAATCTGTATCGTTTTGTGAGGTTCTGGTCGATACTATATTAATGTTTCATGTATTGCACAATTTTTTTGTTTTATATTTGTATATTTTATATTATAATATACATCAAATAATTTAATATATATATTATACACACACATACAATAAATAAAGTAATTAAAATATTTTAAGCATGTTAATATATAGTAATAATAATGTGTGCCTTAACAAGCACTGCTAATATAAAAACATAAATATAATTTTTAATAAAAAATTAATGAACATGTAGGAATTTAAATTCTTGCCTTTGCAACCATGACTAATAGTCTTTGATCAATTAAGTAAATAGGCCGCAACAAAATCAGTGTTCACTTCTGCAGGTTGAAATTGTAACGCACACACACACTCCTGAGCAGATGTCTTGGTTGTTGATGGCAAATCTGCTCATTAGCATCGCAAATAGGTCTTCGAACACCTTTCTGGACTGAAAAAAGTGTATGTGGAGAGGACAAAGAAAAAGAGTGCCAAGAGGTATCACTGACTCGTTTATTTCCCTGATTTTTAGTATTAAATGAAAAATTCAGGCCGCTTCAAAAGAGGCGCTGACAATACAGCATCCGCCGTGAATGGGCTCGGCCTGTACTGTGTTGAAAGGATGAGGCACGGATGGCTTAATTAGCTTGTCTGACTGTTTGTGTTCCTCCTGGCCTTTGGTGTGAAGGACGCGTGCTGGGATAATTGCGTCGCAGGATTATTTTTACTAGTGCAGGTTTTTTGCCAGTTGCTTGTGGCTTAGAGGCTTTGTATGTTGCACACATGTTTCTGGATATGTGTGTGTGTGTGCATTGAGACAGACGGTCTGCATCAGTATTCTCTGGCAGTGATGGGCTTGCGCTGTGGGAAAGCTGCGCCCCAGAGTAAAGCAGCGGTCTGGAACAAAGCAGCCTGGTGGGGGACTGTTTAATGTGGCAGCACCTCGCTCAGACCTGCCTGTCGAAAGACACACCGGGCTAAAGAACCCTTCTTAAAGCGCGTACGCCTCTACAACCATAGACTCACCAAAAGTGAGTTTAATTATTTGCGTGAGTAGATTACATACGAAGTCAATGCAAAGAAGTGAATAGATGCGAATTCACGAATTGGGCGACACTATTGCTGCAAACGTGCGATATTCGCATCATGCGTTGTCAGGTTTAGTTTTTTTTTTTTTTCAGGAGGAATGTACACATTTAATGTGTTTTGGGTGTTCATTTCCACAACAATGGCGTATTGGGGGTCTGAAAACGTGAACTTTCGTGAAGTGAAAAGATTTTAAAAACGATATACCTTTATTGTCTCAGTGTAAACTACAAAAATGTGAATTTGTGCAAACGTTGATGTCATGTGCATACATATTAAATGTTCAGTCTATATGCGTGCAGCGTTTCTTTACAAAGTGACATCGCTAACTACTGGCCTGGCATAAATACAGCGTTTCTAGTCATTTTCGCAGATCCGTGTGTACAGGGATTGTTTTGACATAGTTGTCGTTTCTACGCGAAACTTTCCATCATGTCTGATTCAATTTTAACAACTGATTTTTATAGAAGTCTATTAGACTATATATTTTGTTCCATTATACGTGCATTAATGTAAACACGCTTTTCATTGTCTGTTATTTGTCAGAATGTGACAAAAAAAATTTGATTCTAAGTTGTACTTAACTTGTATCAATGTTGTTATTGTTAAACAAAACTAAAATTATTAAAAATCTGTTTCATTATTTAAAATAAAGCTGAAATAAAATACTAATAAAAATAACAAAAGCACAAAGCAAATTGACTAAAACTTAAACTGTCATTAAAATGAAAACTAAAAGCTAATTCAAAATACCCTTATAGTATATTGTAAATGCTAAAATAAATAGACTTGCAGTAGAATGTTAATAAACCAATCTTATACGATATTTTGGTTTAAGTGAAACGTGAAGTGAATAAGTCTCCAGGGTTCTTTCCAAGCGGTCATTATTTGTGGGCAGTCGCTCGCCTCCCATAGCTGTGCCATTTGTTACAGAGTCGGGAGTAATCGGCTGTCTTCTGGAGTCTCTGACCCATGCCTAGCTCTTTACCAACAAGGCATCAATCACGATCGCTACTGTTCCATCTGTAATCTAGCAATCACCTTGACCCGCCTGCTTTTAATTTCCAGTCGTGAGCCGCTGTGCTGTTTGAGCTCTCTTCTTGACTGACGTTCCCATCGTTTGCTCTCTTGATTCCTCCTCCTCTTTCACTACCCCCTACCCGCTGTGTTGTGTATCCTTTATGCTGTGTGACAGCTATTTGTCTGTAATTTGACTGCGACTGTCAGCCTTTCCAGTGAGAGGAAGCTTGTGTTTGGGAGTGTTCGGTGCCTGAAGCGATAAAAGTTGAATAATTCCCTTCCAAACGACTCTATGAGGATGGATTGGAGCCGGGAAGTGGGATAACACCATTTCTCCTAAAGCAAAAGGGGGTGAGGGTTTG
Organism: Meda fulgida; assembly: GCA_030578275.1. Taxonomy (NCBI): domain Eukaryota; kingdom Metazoa; phylum Chordata; class Actinopteri; order Cypriniformes; family Leuciscidae; genus Meda; species Meda fulgida. Next base: position 7,475,737 of record CM060637.1, read on the forward strand.
CAGTGACTGAGGATGGGCGAAGAGATAATCATCAAAATCAACTTCCTGCCTTAACATGATTAGCCACCGCCATCATTTGGCAGTGTGGCTTCCGGTTCACCAGCCCCCCTGAGGCTTTTGCCTCTTTGAAGAAACACTGTACCTCCTTAATTCTAATGTGGATGCAGGTTTGGATACAGTAAGAGGTCTGTTCTTGTTAAATCATCAAGTTCTTACATTGCTGAGTTCCATTTTACAACTGTTTCCCATTGGTGCCACAAAATGTTTTGTTGCCCTATTTTTCTTTCTTTTTGCTGCCGTCTTTTGTGGAACCAGTTTTAAGCGTGGTGTGACATGAAATTTGGCACAGATATCTCCATTACAAACCCCTGTCAGAACCTCAAATGAGTCAAACTGTACACAAACCTAGGAGCCCTAACCTTTTAAATGGTTTTGTTTTTCGTTTTGTGTTAGGTTTGTTTTTTCAACTGAGAAGTAAAATCTGAGAAACAAGTCAGTGCTTTACTATTTATTCTGTGTTTATGGGTCAAATCATGCTTTATTATTGGTTAAATTGACTTTTTGGTGCAATAAATACACTAATATCACCATAATAATCAGGCCCTCCTCTATCTGTACAACTTTTAGGCTATTAGGCCAAATCTAATTTTGTGTATATCCGATTGAAATCAGATTTAGAAAGTGTAAACGGCAAAACATCACATGAAATACGATTTTTGCTAATCTGTTTCGAGCTACTTTCATAAGGTTTGAAATCCTATTCAAATCACTTTTCTGGAAATCCGTTTTAGTCTGACTGCTTTGATCGGATTTTGCGTGGTTTGTGATTTTTCTCACCTCATGCTAAACGTCAGACGTTGTTATAGGAAACATGCTGAAAGTCGCTGCAATAACAACGTTGTGTTGTTTGTTACAAAGTGCCGGATGAGCAGGAAATGATGATATAGGAGACATGTTTTACCTCCTACGGTTCTGCCGCTGCCTCAGAAGACGCAGTAGTCCAGCGCTGTGGCTGCACACTGTCATGTTGTAAATGAGACAACATTTGTATTACCAACCCCTCCATGTTGTGGTTGTTGTTTTTGGCGTATACCTACCAACGCAACTTCATTGCCATAGAAACCAATGCAGATATTCCGGAAGACGAAAGGGCAGCATGAGACACAAATTGGATCTGAACAGTTGCGATACACCATGTGGGCAGTCAATAATTTTAGATCACATTCAATCGGATACACAAATTATCCGATTTGGACTGACAGTGTGACTGTGAACATATCCTTACTAGTCTGGAGTCTTTAACCCTGTTTGGTCAAATAATTAATATCAAGAAATAGAAGTTCAAGTGGAGTGCATTGCATTGTGGGATACTGTTTTTCACACAGCATGCATTGTTTCATACTTCACATTTTGACTAATGTCATAGTCCACTGGGTGTTCTACAGTATATCTACACTCTGCGTGGTATACATACTATATACTGCCGAAATAGTACAAGTAGTATTTGTAGTATGCTATGCTATTCCAAACATACAGGAAGACTATAGGGTGAGGATTTGGCTGTAGTTATCCTAGTGCCTCTTGGTTTGCCGGCATTTCACCGAACCACATTCGCTGTAATTCAAGTATAAAAACTCTCTTCTCCTCTTCAGATAACTACATCTGGGTCTTTGTATGTAATCCCTTGGGATGGGGGAAAAAATTGCCAACGTTTGAGTTGAAAGATTTTTCTAGAACATTTCTTTTTCTGTTAAACGGTGGGGTGGGAGGCACAACTGTAAATTACGGGAATGATGAATCCCATTTAGCCACAGAAGACTCACAATTTGCCCCCCCCAGCGTATAAAGCCTTTTAATGGTTTAATTGCATCTCAAAGGAGAAGCGCACAGAGGCAGTCAAATTAGGGATTGTCCCATATTTTTGCTCTTGTGCCGCATGAGTGCGTCTGTGTGTGGTTTTCTTTTTTTAAGTGAATATGGGATTTGCTCTAAAGCTTAAAATCATTAGACTAAGCTTAGCAACCTTGAAGGTGTCCATCACTTCATTAAGGCTGGTGTAGCTTAGTGGTTAAAGATTTGACCTGGTAACCAAAAGGTTGCAAGTAACCCATAAGGTGCGATTCAAGAACCGAATCTGTAGCTCAACTGGTAGAGAATAGCCATGAGTCATTTTGGAAAAGTCAGATCACTCAGTGGCTATTTTTGCAAGGTTTCTGAGAAGCTATTTGCAGTTCTATAGAAGTACAGCTCATAATAATGCTAATGCACATGACCACTCAAGTTTAAGACACTAAAGGTAAAATGGTATTGAGTATTGATAATTATTAGACTGATAAGTAATTAGGATGGTACTGAAATGTAATTCTTTTTTGTTAAAAAAAAACAAAAAAAACAACAACAACAACAAAAACAAAGAGAAGGAAATAAAGCACTTCAAAATCTATCTCATTAAAATGCTACAAATGACCTTGGGCATCACTATTAAAACCTGATATTGATTTAGCTATTTAATTGCTAAAGCTTACATTTAAGATATTTAAAATATTACATTTAAGTGACTACGTTTCTGTAAATGTAGCTAAATCACCATACTTGGGCCAGGCATTTAACTCCAGATACTCAATATAAAGATTGGCTATGTAAGTGTACTTGAAGTTGCTTTGAATAAACACATCACTTAAATGTCAAAGTAGCAAAGTTCAGTCATAATAATAAAGAAGCATAATTCTGCTCACTATTTATTTCTTTAGGACTCTAAAGCACTTTTTCATTCACACAGCAGCATGTGTAAATCTGTTTCAACACACTTGTATTAATTTATTAAAAACCGGTTTAAAGTCCTCTCTTTGCTTAGCACACAGCTAACACTGTTCAGTGCCTGCTTAAACCGCATGGATAACGTTATGGTGCAACAAGCAGGTCAGCAATGGCCTCTGTTGAAAGCGAGTATTGTGCGTACGTAACACCCGTGATCTCCCCGTCGTTGGACACTCCAGCAGGGAGTATCGACTCAAACTTTCCCAATCGGCCCCATTCCCCCAGCCTTCCCTAAGGAAACCGTATCTCCAGTTGTCACGCAGAAATGTGAGGACTACTGTTAGCGGCGTCTGAAAAAGATTGACTGTTTGGGCATTAAGTGCTCGCTGTTGACACAAGCCTCTCTTTCATATGCAGTGGAGCACAGAGCGGTCAGGCTAAGTACACAGTTTGTGTTAAAGGTTGGTCCGCTCGTACCATGGGTTTCAAGAATTTCATCCGCCGAGCTCTCACCTGCAGAGTGGCATGGGATTTTTTTATACGGAAAAAGCAAACACTCGAAAGGAGTCAAGAACGGGTGGTGATTTGGAAAAAAACCCCCAAGATGAATTAACTTCTGGATGGTTCAGAAGAGATCAGAGCATCGAATAAAACCCAACCAAGTCCAGAATGCTGATGGATGACTAGTGTCTGAATTTGGTTTTCTTGCATCTTTTTACTTGTTGGACCACAAGATCAAACATGAAAACGTAATTATTATTATTAGGGGTCCAAGCATGTCTTTCTGCCCTAAAATTGTTTGAACGCCAGAGACCTCAAATCGTAGAGACACCAAAATTGGCAGATTGGTTCTAATCTTGGCGCACAAACGCACAACTCTCCGACCCTAGGTAGCACTATAATAAGGTGATTTGTGTTTTGGGTCATAACCCCCCCCCCAGAATCTTAGTCAAGCCCTACAATGTATAGCCCTAACTCTATATCTCTAATTTCTGTTTATAATTTTTTTTTTTGTATTTTTTTTTTTGTATTGTATATTCTGAAAACCCTGCTTTTTGTTATTTAAGTTATTGGTCAATTAAATGACATTTGACCTATATTTTAACAAAACTTAATACACCTAGACCACAGGACATTTTGTCTATAATTCAAGTTTGGTGAAAAATTGGTTCGTTTTGAGTCTGAGAGTAATGAATTGTGGTTCAGTTAGTGAGTCATTCACATTAGTTCACCAAAGATCCAAATCCAAATTCCAAATTCATTTGACTCATGTCTACGTGGACTGGTAAAAAATAAATAAATTGCTCATCGTCTACCCTCATCCTACCCAGAGAACAGTTAACTACTGTTAATAGTTCTAGTAACTACTGTTAATAATAATTCTACTGTCACGTAACAAAGTAGTCGAAATGACCAAAATATACATTTTTAGAGTTCATTTTCAATAGCCAGAATCTGAAACATTGGTAATAGTAGAGAGCTTGTTTTAAAAAAAAAAAAAAAAAAAAATTCAGCATTACTAGAGTTACAGCTGGAAGGTTTGCATTCATCAATTCAAGTGTGGCAGTTGCTTATTGGGAAAACTGCCAACATATCACCAAGTCTAGGAAAAATCTACCCTGAAAAGCGCAAAATGGTTCCAATAACATCTGCATTTTCCCTGCAGGTGTGGCCCCCACACTAGGGAAATAAGCTCACCTGCAAGCCGAATACATGTAATTCAAAAACCTTGGGTGATGTCGAGCTCAAGACATGACTGACGCCTTCTAAATGATGAGTTTTGAATATCGCAATAAGCCCTGTGAGATTTTATTTGCTGTTTTTTATACAGTACACTTGAATTCACTCTTGATTACAAAATTTCCTGTTTAGAAAGCTGCATCTGTTTTGGCCAGAATTCTGTTCTTGGCATCGAAACTGCTGTGATGCTCCGTCCCCTGGATGCCCAGCTGATGCTGCGACTCCCACTTTCTGAATAATGCAATTGACTGCCGTAAATTGCTTTCGTTCCAGGCTTCATCGCAGCAGCTGAAGTTCACAACGTCAGACTCGTGCGACCGCATCAAGGACGAGTTCCAGTTCCTTCAAGCACAATACCACAGGTATGCACACACCTTAAAGAAATTGTTCACTTAAAAAATGAATATACTCATCCTTTACTCGCATGTCGTTTCAAACTTGTGTCAGGTTCTTTCTTCTGTGGCAGTCATTTTATTTACTATTATAGTATTTTATTCATTCCTTTTAATTAGCAATTTAGCAATTAAAATTAGTAATTTTATTCTGGCTTTTGTCATTGTTTAGCTTTTTATATTTGTCTTAGCTTTATTTCAGTTTTATTTTAGTACTTTTAATTGAGAAAATTATGGAATTTAACGACTTTAACAATCGAGCTGTATGGACCTGTTTTATGATACTTTAAAGTCACTTTTGTGTCCTTTTTAAAGCTTTAGATGCAAATACAATGACTCGTTCAGATATTAATTTAATAACTGTTCTGACTGATTCTGTGAGTTCATTGTTAAGCAGTTTGACTCAGACCCATAACTTATGAATCGTGCAATTCATCGAAATAATTTGTTTATAAGAGTCAGCGCTGCCGGTGTTGACCACGGCGTACACTGTGAGTGTGTTAGAAATCAGGAATGCTGAGAGAACATTGTGCATGGTACTTTTTTCATCTTCAGAATCAAACTTGAGCCTTTAAGCGAAAAAGTTTAAATCCCGTCTGGCTAGAGCGCTTCCCTTAATGTATACGCATTAGGCCAGTAGGCGGAGAGAAGACGGTCTTTTGTGGCTGTTCGGACACATTCGACTACATAAGGGTTTACACTACGAAAACAATCCAGTCGAATGTGTTTTCAACTATCTCAGGAAGTAGATAAGTGGACAAACTCAAAACGTTTTAGACCCGGTGTTAACAGGGCCATAGATGAAGTATCTATGATGAACTGTACATCAATTAATCACAACAGTCCTGTGCTATGGGCACTTTCATTGATACAGGCTTCAGCAGAAATTATTTTACCCTACTATTTTAAGCTCTTGCTTTTCAAATACGGAAGTCTAATAAAGGCATATTTAGGAATGATTGATTCAGAAGCAGAACAGAGCAACCAGAACCTTACGAGTCAAAAACTAATGACATAATGAAAGTAATGACTTGTGTGTGAATGAGTCAGATGTTAATTCAGTTGCTGCTCTGATTTATTCAGTGAGTTAATTCTGTGCAGGCAGCCAGCACATTATCAAAAGTTTCACAGAAGAAAGCAAGCCAATCGGGTTCAAAACAACATTTCTTTTAACCGTTTCTTTAGGGTGGTCCTCTACAAAGCAGTGTGACTAAATTCAATATTAGCCGGCATATTTTTTTATCACTTCTCTAACAAACTTCCCCTAGTGCCTGATTCCCTTGCCGATTAACAAGGAGCAGCTACTGTGATCTGATCCGTCTGATGCCTTGACTCCTGTAAATGGAGATGGAAGACTCTTTAAAGACACAAAGACGCTGCTACTGTCCCATCTTTAAGGCAACATGTCTTTCCCTCCCTATTCCCATGACAACGAGCAAACCCTCATTTAACCCTGGTTCACAGAAGAATAGGCCCTACGTTTTTGTATGTGTATTCAGAGCATGGATTCACCGCCATTGACTTCAATTGAGATTCAACAGACAAGGGCTTTTTGGGTGTTGCGTTCAGCCTTTTAAAGGAAATGTACTGCAGGCGGTCCCCAGAGCCTCGCCGAGCTGTCTCTCCCTTCTACAAATGCATAAATAGATCAGGGAATACATAAATCAAAATAAGGTTGACAGCAGGAGCGATTTGGAGGCGGAAAAAAACGGCAATAAAACTCCATCAATGTGTCGTTTTTTTAGCGTCTTTTTTTTCTACGAGAGCATCTTTGGAATCTTCAGGAGGTCTCGGCCAATCAGTGGCTGGCATGGGCAATCACAGGTAGCCTGGCAGCAGGGAGGATGGTCACCATGACAACCCCCAATATATGTCACACAGTCATAACAGCCCAGTTTTTCCCCCCTTTTTTGGGATAAGTGGAAGCAGCAGACTGGAGAGGTATGAAGAGACAGAATGCTTGTCATACGCCAGCGAAACAAAAACCTCTAGTATGTTGTCACTTTATTTGTATATAGATCAGATGCTTTCTCTTGGCTTTCTTTTGTCAGATGCTTTCCCAATCCTGTTTTTTTTTTTTTACATATGGAATTACTAGTTGATTATTCACTTTGTTTTTTGGAAGAAATGAAATAATGTGTCTTGAAAGGAGTCATGGCTTAGTGGTTTCCACACATGCTGACATCACATCGAGCCATGGTGCATGGTGGGAAATTCTGGTTCGATTCCAGTTTGCGTGGTGTGATATACCAGTTCCTCCCATTTTCTTCTCAAAAATGCCACAACTAAATGATAAAAATTCAGTCTTAAAGTGACAGCAGCCTAATATACCAGCTACCATTTGTCATTAATGTTAATTAAAAAAAGACAAAAAGAAAATCACTTACTGCTCTTCACTGAATAACTTCTGTAGCTTTGATAAGAATCAATGTAAATGTTTATACAGTTAAGTCTATGTAGTCTTTTATTTGTTTATTCAATTTCTTACTTGAATGCTACCGTTAAATACTGCAGGCAGAGAGCTTTTCTGAATCTGATTGGCTAGTTTTCTGATTGGTTAACGCAGAAACATGTGACATTTAATTAGTGGTTTTCCTAAAGTATATTGCTGCCTTAGAGCGTTTTTAGCTGACTATTTGCACTAAATTTCTCTCCCCATCTACCAACTCTGCCAAAAGAATGTGAAAAAGTCAGAAAAGTCTCTGAAGCAGTCTGAACTCTTCAACTGATCTGTTGCATAATATATGTCTAGTCAGTGTCTGTTCTTTTTTTACTGACCAGTCTTTTTTTTCCTCATTTCAGTCTGAAGCTCGAATGTGACAAGCTGGCCAGTGAGAAGTCAGAAATGCAACGTCATTATATCATGGTAAGTCTGCACAGAATGCACTCTCCTCTAGAGGGACGTGCCTTAGGCTAGATGTGCCGGAACATATTCCCATCCGCAAGAAACTCACCTAGCCCTCACCTGTCTGATTTCATTGTGTCTTATTCTCTGTCTGCATCAACACTGTCTTTTCTGCTGCTCTATTACCATTCTCTACCTCCTGTCCACCATCTCTCTTTTGAGGGGACGCCAGTGGCTTACCTGACCTACTTCGTATCATAGATGAGATTAGAGTTGACTAAAGGAATTATATTATATTAAATTATATTGTTTATTTATTGACAACTTAGCAGTTCATTATATTATATTATTAATTTTCAGCTTAATTGTTCTTATATTCTTATAAGATTGTTATATTATATATTTTCTTTTGTTATTTACAAACAACAGTATGTAAATGTATGTATGTGTATGTATATATATATATATATATATATATATATATATATATATATATATATATATATATATATAAAAATGTGTATATATACTGTTATAATTTTTGGGGCTTAGCGGTACTTATATGTGGTATAAATATGTGTGTATATTATATCTTTTTTTAAATATTTTTTCAGCTTGGTTTTTATATTTTATATTATTAATCTATTATGTTATATTAGGTACAACTTAGCAGTTATTATATATATATATATATATATATTATTTTTCTCATTCTTATATATTTAGTTATTTTGTATGTTATATATTTATTTGTTTATATACATATATTAAATGTTTATTTATTAACAAACAACTTAATGATTCTTTTATATTATATTTTTTATTTAATTATTCAATAATTCTTCAATTTATATTTCAATAAATATTTTACTTTCACTAATTGTGCAACTTAATTTTCTAAAATGCAATTATAAAAAATTGTCAAGTAAAAAAAAAATCATGTTGAATCTGGCCGTTATCTTCAGGCATCATGTATGCTTTGTCTTCCTCCTCTCTAGTCTTCCACCCCCCCCCCCATCCCCTCCTTTTTACCTTGTCTGCCATTCCTCCTTTTGTCCATACTCTGCTCTCTCTTTTCTCATCCATCCCCCCGATGATATTCCCTCCCTCCCTCCCCTCCACTCTAACCTCGTTGTCTCCGGCCCGGGCCTCGTGTTGCTGTCTGATATTCCGCCTCTAATTGATCCGTCGAGCGGCTTAATCTCATTTAATCTGTGCGGCGTTGCTCTCACGCGCATCAGCCAGAGCGCCCTCCCTCCCTCTAATAGCCTATCGGGTTCCCCCGCTCTGTCCGCACGCGCTGGAAGATGGGGAGAGTGGGCGTCCGCTTTGCGTGGGTGGTAATTGCTTTAGGGACCTACTGCTGCTTTGCAAAGCCGACCCTGATCCAACTCTGGCTCCATCACTGATGCTCCCCAGTCTTGTTTAGCTGCAGAGGTTGTGTTACGCTGCTCGTTGACGTGTGGATGATGAGCAAGGCTAACACTTAGTCACACTAGTATGCCCTCACATGTTACACTGGGGTCTAGATGTTCAGTGCTGTAATACTAAAAAAGTTAATGTCTGACTTTGTGTATTTCTTTGCAGTACTATGAGATGTCCTATGGGCTGAATATCGAAATGCACAAGCAGGTGAGTTGGTTGCTTCTACGTCTAATCTGATTCAATTACGCCCATCCAGTTTACACTTTAAGATGTTCATCTTCATCACTTTTGCTCAACGTTGTTGAATGCTGATGCTTTTAGTTTGAGACTGTCTAAACACAGAAGTGTCAGTAGGAGGCCAAATTATGCATTAAAGGGTTAGTTCACCCAGTTACTAACTCTCATGTTGTTCCAAACCCGTAAGACTTTTATTCATCTTCAAAACACAATTTTATTAATGAAATCTGAGAGATTTCTGTCCCTCCATTGACAGTCTTCGCAATTACCACTTTGACTCTTCAAAAAGATCATAAAGAGATTATAAAATTAATCCGGTTTAGTCCATTTTTTGAAGAGACTAGATCGCTTTCTATTATGAACAGATTGAATTTATGTTTTTGTTCAATGGACTGAAATCTGAGAGATTTCTGTCCCTCCATTGACATTTAAAATACCCTCATTTGTGTTTTGAGGATGAACCTGAATGAGGGTGAGTAAATGATGACAGAATTTTCATTTTTGGCTGAACTATCCCTTTAACAATTTGACAACTGGTTTATTCACGGCATACTATTTGACTACACTTTATGCTGTGATAGCTGGGAGATTTTTTTTTATTAATATTGGACACAAAACACTGAAATGGTCAATAAAAATTAAACATTTTCCTCTGTTTTTTTTGTTGTTGGTTTTGGCTTGCCTTTCTAACATTTTTATGGCTCTATCACAAAAAAAGTTATAAATATAACTTTATTTTTATTCATTCTTATTTGTTGCAAAATAGTTTGTGTACCCTGCATTTCTACGTAATTTTAAAAAAAATTAATTCTTTAGTTCAGGAGTGATGCATTGATTTGATCGAAAATTACTTTTGCATTGGAACAAAAGATTTCTATTTTGAACTTTGTTCACCAAACAGAAAATCCTGAAATAATTTCCACAAAAATATTTAACAGCACAACTGTTTTCAACATTGATAATGATAAGAAATGTTTTCTAAACAGCAAATCAGAATATTAGAATGATTTCTAGAGGATCATGTGACACTGTAGACTTGAGTAATGATGCTGAATATTCAGCTTTGGCATCACGGATATATAAATTAGTATATTTGAATCATGCAGTGACTGAAATAGTTTTTTTTTTTTTTTTTCTCACAATGAGAAATGCTCCAATAAGTGTTGATTTCCAGTTAGTGGTTTGTTGGGCGTCGAAATCTAAGCACGTGCCATTGCGCCGCTGCAGCCAGTCTCGAGAACACAATTCATCAGTCCCTGACCCTTTATGTGACACAGGTGAAATACGTTTTTAAAAAGTCAGCCAGCCACGGAAGAGTGTGTACGAAAGAGAAATACAGGGCATGAATGCAAAGAATAAGGCATGCCAGTGTTTGGTATGCAGTCATTTCACTTTTTCTCTCTCATTTTCCTGCATGCTGTAAGAAGTGTCAGCATGGCAGGCTATTGAAACAGGGTTATTGTTGCCTCTCTCTTTGTCCCACTGCATGTTTTCCCCCCCAAAAAAAATCTCAAGCTCTTGCAGGCTTTTCAGTGCTAAGAAAAATCACGTTTCCTGACATGAGCTTTCTATATCTTCATCTATATATCAATTTCTTTTTTTGTTGTAGTTTTATTAACTAAATGCGTGTGTGTGTGTATATGTATTTAAGATATTTAAAAAATTATATTAAAAAATCTTTATAAATATATATGATATTAAAATGATGTGAGCCTTTGTGAGCCATCAAAAGTGTTCTCAAGGCAAGCTATATATATATAAGTTATAATAATTTATACTGTATTTTTATTTTTGCTGACAATTACGTAGTCAGGAATATGTTTGTTTATATTTTTGAAACTGAATAACTGGGGCATTTGTGACGAATTTAAAAGAGAAGAATTTGCTGAGGTGTGTGTGTGTGGGTGTGGTGTGGTTTTTTTTGTTGTTTTTTTTGTTTTTTTTCTCCCTGCAGGCAGAGATCGTGAAGAGATTAAATGGGATCTGTGCTCAAGTCTTGCCTTACCTGTCTCAAGAGGTACAGAGAGATAGCAGCGCTACCTCAGCATTTAGTTTATAGCATTACACTTCTGTCTTAAACGCTCACAATTAGTCTGATTTGATTTTAATAATTTAGCATAGATATAGCACGAGATGTGATTTGATTTAGATTTTTTATTTTATTTTCAGCACCAGCAGCAGGTTCTGGGGGCGATAGAGAGAGCCAAACAGGTCACCCCACCAGAGATGAACTCCATCATACGGGTAAAGTGTGTGTGTGTGTGTGTGTGTGTGTGTGTGGTGGGGCGGGTGGGACTCATGTGGATGACACACAGGTTTACACAGAAGGCTGTTTATGGGAATGCATCTGAATGAGTTTATGGAAGTCTAATTATGTATAAAGAAAGGCTTTATTAATTAGTTTTGTGCATTGTTGCTGTGCATTTATATGGCTCTCTGAATATGGCTCTCTGAATATCTTAACTCTTAGTGTAAAAACAATTTTCACTCAGAAATTGCTAGTAAATTTCACAAATAATTACAAAGAAACTGCAAGCAGCACATTGGTTTAAACACAAAAAAGTAAGTAGAAAGACTGAATAGTGTTGTCTTAACAGTAATATAGTGGAATATTATTACAATTTAATATAGCTTTCTTATTTTAAAATTCCTATGATTGCAAAGCTACATTTTCAGCAGCCATTTAAATAGAACAGCATTTTTTGGGAAATATAAGTCTTTTTTGACATTTATACATATCTGTACTGTCACTTTTGATCAATTTAATGCATACTTGCTGAATAAAACTTTAAATCTTACTAATCTTATGTAGATTTGATTCATCAATTTAGAATTGGCAGGTTCATTCAATCCAACTTTTGAGTTGAAACTGTATTTCATGATAATGTTGTAAGTGCAAAGTAAACTCAGAAAGTGTAACAGTAAAAGTAAGAAATTGCAGAAGTGGCAACCCTGTATGTGTGTGTTGTGTAGCAGCAGCTCCAGGCTCACCAGCTCTCTCAGCTGCAGGGGCTGGCACTGCCCATGACCCCTCTCCCTCTGGGTCTCAGCCAACCGGCCGGCCTCCCCGCCGTTACCTCCAGCTCCGGCCTCTTCTCCCTCTCCAGCATCCTGGCCTCTCAGGCCCAGCTGGCCAAGGAGGACAAGAGCACACGCGAGACCTCCGACAGCCACCGCGAGGAAGACGGAGACAAGTCTGACTAGTCGCCCCGCCGCCAAACCCGTTCCTTCGTCCAGTCATCATCCAGAGCTCAACGTAGAGCAGAGGCACTTGTTTCCCTTTTTCTTTTCCTTCATTTCCCACTCTTTTTCCATCTTTCTATCTTCCCTCTAAATTGCTACGGTGTTCACATGCCTAACGTCATTCGTTCTGGTTCATTCTCGCAGCTTTCTATATGTATTTATACCAATCCACCTTTTTATTGTGTTACGGATGCTTGATTTTTTTGATTATCTATTTCTTGCCTGCTAGTATGTATATATCTATATATATATATATATATATCTATATATAATTGTATATTTCTTATGCTAGTTGTGGAAATGGTCTACAAAATGGTGCGACCATTAATGGACCATCGACCCTTCAGTAATAATTCTTTTTGGTTTTTTTCCCCCCGCTCACTCTCTTCCTCTTAAAATCTTTCACCTTTTAAAGCTACAATCTACAATAACTGTGTCAAAAGCACTTTGGCCCTAGGCAGTAACTCTAAAACTAAAAGCAACTTTGCATCTAAAAACTTAGCTGCAGCATAATCCATTTAGAGTTTAAAGGATCGGTGTTATTTCTCGAAGGCACGGCTGTTGCATCTATCCTACCTTAAAGGGATAGGTCAAGTAAAAATGAGGTTTTGTTTTATTTTTATGTTGTTCCAAAATGATTTTACCTACAGTCTTCTGTGGAACAAAAGGATACATTTTAAAGAATGTTCACACTGCTCCTTTCCATACAATGAATGGGGACAGACAAAAAATCCTAGTCCATATGACTTGTGTACTAAATTTCAATTGTTCTGAAGCCATTTGTTTGTAAAACTAAAATTGAAGATGTTATTCACTGGAAATGTAAAAAAAACCTAAATGTCACCTTTTTTGTATGTGTGTGGAAAAGAGCAAATTCGACATTCCACAGAAAACATCTTTTGTACTTAATAAAAGAAAGTCATACAGATGACATGAGAGTGAGTAAATGATGATCAAATCTTGTTTCAAACCTGTTTGACTTTTCTTCTGTGAAACACAAAATGAAGACGTTTTGAAGAATGGTCATGATGCTCCTTGAGAGTGAATAGGGACCAAAAAATAAACTAGACCACATGACTCCTGTATTCCATTCCAAGTGTTTTGAAGCCATTTGTTTGAGAAATGTAAGGTGTTATTCACTTGAAATTTAGCTTGATAGCTGTGGTCACCATTCACTTTCATGATGAAAGCTCTAAACATCTTTTGTGTTCCACTGAAGAAAGTAATGCGGATTTAGAACAACATGAGGGTGAATAAATGGTGATTGAATCTTCCTGTTGTTTCAAACCTGTTTGACTGACTTTTCTGTCAAAGACAAAAGATGATGTTTTGAGGAATGTTAAAGCTGCTCCTTTCCATGCAAGTCAATGGGGACCAAAGCTGTTAAACTTCAAAATGGAGAAAGCATCATAAAACTAGTCCATATGACTCCTGTATAATATTCTGAAGCCATTTATCTGAAAAAAACGTGAATAATTTAAGTCGTTATTTATTGAAAATTTAGTTTGATTGCTGTGGTCACCATTCACTTTCGTTGTGTGGACGAGCAGCTTGAACATTGTTCAAAACATCTCCTTTTGTCTTCCACTGAAGAAATAATGTCATATAGGTTTGAAACCACATGAGGGTGAGTAAATGACATTTTTGGGTGAACTGTCCTTTCAAACTGTTTGATGAAACGTGATGAATAGTGTTGAAATGAAGAAAGAACATTTCTAAAAGGCCCTTCAACGTACTGTATATCTATATACCTGTTTGCCTGATTTCTAATGTGTTTGGAAGCTGTGTTGTGCTGTCTTAGACAGAATATTAGATGAATCCTCTGAGAAGCTAGCTAACCTGCTCACCAAGTGAAAAGGGATGCTGTTTAAAATATATTTTTGGTCTTCTTTTATAGTAATGTTGATTGTCTACATGGTGAAAGTCATGTTGTTTTCTTCATAAGTTTAGTTGTAAGAGAAAGGTATTTGAAAAATGAGAAGCACCTTTTTAAACATTTATTCTTCGTTGTTTTGATCGCACTACAGAAAAAGGAAGTATGTGAAATCATATGTATAATGAGGTCCCAACAAAGAGAAAATAAATTTAGCACATTGCTTCTTATGTGGTCTTAAGGTAAAAGCTAGGGTGCAAACATTATTTTGCATTTTTTCAAAGTCACATCTCCTAGTGTGATATTGTAGTATGAGATTCTACCAAGAGGGGGCAGTAAGTCCATTGCAAGTCCACACTAACACCCTCAGGGTCACTTTTGTTTGGAGTTGTGCTATTTTAGGTGTCCTATGTATGTTTCTGTAAACATATATATATATAATATGCTGCTTTTGACTTCTAACATTCAATCAGAAGATTGCATCAAGAAAAAGCTGTTTTTGCGTGGAATTGAAACTGTAACTTGCAGCTATAGCAGTATTTGAGTCATAGATTGTTGTAATTGCCGTTTTCTTGTTTTGATCTATTCTGGAAATGAAAACTAGACTTAACATGCTTTTTTTTTTTTTTTTTTTCCTTCTAGCTCTATGCTTTTTTTTTTTTACTGACATTGTGTGGATGCTTTAGATTTGGGTTGTCCACATGTTTGCTTTCCAAAACCGTAGACGCATTTATACTAGTGAAGTTAATCGCATCTAACATAAAAGTTTGTAAATGTATGTTGTGTGTGTATATGTATGTGTGTGTATATGTATATATGTGTATATATATATATATATATACACATACACACACACACACACACACACACATATATATATATATATATATACACACACACATCTATATACACACACACATATATTTACAAACTTTTATGTTAGATGCGATTAATCACGATTAATCAACTTGGCTGCACTAGTTTAAACCATATTGGATTAAGGAGTGAAGCTGCTTCCTAAACTTGTCTTAATGTGACAGTGCACCGTTTTTTTCAATTCAATGTCTGAATTATGGCAGTGCCAACATAAGAATATATAAATCAAAGGCCTCCTAATGATATTGTAGTGCTTTCAAAACAAATCTGCTCACATTGTTTATTGGTACAATGTTTTCTGTTTGATTCTGCCAGTGTATTTATGATAGAAGTGCCAGGATTTATCCTCGTAGCTTGCTACATATGCTCAAATCTATTCTGTAGATGTTTTTCTTTTTAAGGACAGAAAGCAGTAGTCGCTCTGTAAACGTTAAGAGTTCAAAATCAGATCTAACCAAATGCAAAGTGTGTTGCTATAAAGGTGGGCCGCATGTGTACGCTATACATAGACCTAAAGCTTTATGTGCAAACGGATGCTTTCGTGTCAGTCTTGAATGATACGTCTGTGTTTTAGAGGACTCTTAACTCGTGAGGCACTTGAGATTAGGTTGTCGCCCCATCATCCTTTTTCTTTCTTTCTTGAACCCCCGACAGTCCTCTCTTCCCAGAATTCATTGCTTGCCTTTTGCCATTTCTTACAAGCATTGTAAGCATTCTGTGCTTTATAAGTCTTTTTATTTGTTTGTTTTTCAATTCCTGATTTTATGTATATTGTACAACCTACAGTGCAAAAATAATTGTGTTATAAAATAGCTTCATTCCATATTAAAACAAAGTACATAAACATTTACTATACATAAATGAAAATTTCTGCAGTAAGGAAATGCTTCTGGTGCCTTACAAATAAAATCAATCAAATCAATGTAGAAAATGTCAATGTTTTTATTTGTGTCTGTGTCCTTGTGGGAACTGCGATTAGGTATGAAGTAATATTATTTATTTATTTATTTATTTATTTGTGGAATCTACCAACAGCTTTAATATTAAAGTCATGTTCATTTTAAGCCCAAAAAATCTAATTAAGACAAATTATAGTAAGTCAGTATTTTATATATGTATATACTACTGTTGTATTTGTATTATTGTGGTTATTGCATTATGCTTTTCTTGTGCGTCTCATGTTCATTTTGAGGGGGGAAAATCATGACAGAAATTTTCATTACTGTAATACAATATAAAGTTAGTAATTTGTTATTTTGCATTATGGTAGGTAAGAAACAAAATTCAATGTCAACATTAAAATTAAGATATATATTTTTTGCACCATTCTGGGTTTAAATGCTTTTAATCTTTATTTTATCACCATACATAAAGAA